>JBBFKN010000011.1:16454617-17054617 GCA_039654755.1 Calcarius lapponicus
TTGTCCGGGGTGCCGTTCCGGTTCGGCTGGGGGCCGGCGGTGGTGCGGGGGGGCGTCTGTGGAGCCCGAGTTAGGGTTAGAGTCGGGATCTGGTGTTGCCTGCTTCGATCCCACTAGAAAATGGCGGCCGCTCTGTGGGACGGGGACAAAATGGCGGCGGGTGACGTATTTCCGGCAAAGATGGCCGCCCCCGTGATGCCGTACAACATGGCGGCCCGCGATGTGTAGTGCCGTACAAATGGGCCGCCGCCACGCGGCTCACGTGGTGCGGAACAAGATGGCGCCCGGGTGACGTACTTCGGCAAAGATGGCGGCCGCCTGGTGCCGTACAACATGGCGCCCGCGATGTGTAGTGCCGTACAAAATGGCCGCCGCCACGCGGTCACGTGGTACGGAACAAGATGGCGGCGGGTGACGTATTTCCGGCAAAAGATGGCGGCCCGCCTGGTGCCGTACAACATGGCGGCGCGGTGCCGCGCATGCGCGCGTGCGAACAAAATGGCCGCCTGGCGGCGGCCATTTTGTACGGCATTACATCATCGCGCATGCGTGGTGGAGAGGCAAAATGGCCGCCTGCGCGGCCATTTTGTACGGAATTACGTCATCGCGCATCGCGCGGTAAGATGCAAAATGGCGGCCGCGGGGGCGGTCACGTGGTACGGGGCACAAAATGGCGGCTTTCGGGACCGGGTCTTTTTTCTCGGTTTCTAGCGGGTTTGCGCGCTTCCCGCGGTCCTCCCTGACCGGAATGGCATTCCGGTTCGGGTCTGGCCGGCGGCGACGCCGGGAGGGGTCCGAGGAGCGCGGGTGGGTGTTCCGGGTTCGGTCCCCCTACAAAATGGCGGCCGCTGGGGGTCACGTGGTACGGGGCGGTGATGTAATGCTGTACAAAATGGCGCCGCCGGGGGGGGGGGCGCGCTGTGCATGCGATTTGCAGCGGCAGACGGCAGGGGGGGCGCTGGACCTGCAGTACCGGGGTGCAGGCGGCAGGTGGTGCTATAGCTGCACTGCCGTGGTGGTAGGGGGTGCTATGCTTGCAGTGTGTGGCAGGGGGTTGTGTGCTGCTTGGTGGGGGATGCATCTGGGGTGGGAGGGCAGCAGGGGAGGGTGTGTGTAGGGGGGCGGTGTCTGGGGGAGGGGTGGGGGCTACTGATTGCTGGCAGCTGGGGGGGGGGGGGGTGGTCCCTATATAGGGTATATATAAAAAGAATAAAAACTATATGTCTGGTGCAGCAGTAGAAAATTCCCAGGCTCCC
The DNA here is from genome assembly GCA_039654755.1 of Calcarius lapponicus. Taxonomy (NCBI): domain Eukaryota; kingdom Metazoa; phylum Chordata; class Aves; order Passeriformes; family Fringillidae; genus Calcarius; species Calcarius lapponicus. Next base: position 16,455,874 of record JBBFKN010000011.1, read on the forward strand.
GGGGGAGTAAATTGGTTTGTTTTGTATTTTTAAATTTTTATTTTTTCATTTATTCCCAGGGAGCCTGGAAGTTTCTACTGCTGCTTTTAAAAATCTAAAGCTAGAAAGGAAGACAAAGTTAGAAAAGAAAGAAAGAGAGAAAGAGAAAGAGAAAAGAGAGAGAGAGGAGAGAGAGAGAAAGAGAAAGAGAAAAAGAGAGAGAGAAAGAGAAAAAAGAGAGGAGAAAGAGAAAAAGAGAGAGAAAGAGAGAAAAAGAGAGAGAAAGAGAGAGAAAAAAGAGAAAGAGAAAAAGAGAGAGAGAAAGAAAAAGAGAGAGAGAAAGAGAAAAAGAGAGAGAGAGAAGAGAGAGAAGATAGAGAGAGGAGAAAGAGAGAGAAAGAGAGAAAGAGAGACAGAGAAAGAGAGAGAGAGAGAAAAGAGAAAGAGAGAGAGAGAGAAAAGAGAGAGAAAAGAGAAAGAGGGAGAGAGAGAGAAAAGAGAGAGGGAGAGAGAGAAAAGAGAGAGAAAAGAGAAAGAGGGAGAGAGAGAGAAAAGAGAGAGGGAGAGAGAGAAAAGAGAGGGAGAGAGAGAAAAGAGAGGGAGAGAGAGAAAGAGAAAAAGAGAGAGAGAGAAAAGAGAAAAAGAGAGAGAGAGAGAAAAGAGAAAGAGAGAGAAAAGAGAAAGAGAGAGAAAAGAGAAAGAGAGAGAAAAGAGAAAGAGAGAGAAAAGAGAGAGAGGAGAGAGAAAGAGAGAGAGAGAGAGAAAAGAGAGAGAGAGAGAGAGAAAAGAGAAAGGGAGAGAGAGAAAAGAGAAAGGGAGAGAGAGAAAAGAGAAAGGGAGAGGGAGAAAAGAGAAGAGGGAGAAAAGAGAAGAGGGAGAAAAGAGAAGAGGGAGAAAGAGAGAAAAGAGAAAGAGAGAGAAAAGGGGGGAGAGAGAGAGAGAGAGAGAGAGAGAGAGGGGGGAGACAGAAGAAGATGAGAGGGACAAGGAGACAGAGAAAGAAGAGAGTGACACAGACAGAAGAGAAGACAGAGACAGAGAGAAAAGACAGCAGAGAGAAGAAAAGAAGAGTGGGAAAAACTGCAGGAGGACAGGAGTTAGAGGGAAATGAAGGTGGTTAGGATTGGAGGGAAAATGAAACCTAGGATAGAGTGAAAAAGGAAAAAACTAAGAGCAAAGAAGACAAACCAAGGAAAAAGAGAACAGAGAAAGAAAAAGAAGCGAGAAGAGTGAGGGTGAAAGTTATAAAGAAAAAGTGCAAAGTATAGACAAAAGAGAGAAAAATACAGTCAGACAAATAGTGAAATGGACAAACAAAAGAAAATCAGAAGCTGGAAACAGCTACAGAAGCAGAGACAGTGTCAGAGTGAGAAACAGACACAAAGGGTTAAAGACAGATGGAAGTTAAGTTAGAAATAGAAAAGTAAAGCGTGAACTAAGAGGAAGAAACACAGTCAAAAGAAATGACAAAACCACACCAAAAAAAGACAGGAGCCATGGTGGGGTAGGGAAGGGCAGGGGGATATCTTTGTCAAGGGTGATTCAACTTTATTAAATGAATGCTTTTATTTATACATCAGCAAAATACATGGAAACAGCATATACAAAAGCAAGTGCAAATACAATCCATAGACGCGCTGGTAGAAGTCTAGTTTACATACAGAGCAATACAGGGAAATGCAGCAGTTAATGCAAATACAATACAGAGCAATACAGAGCAATGCAACACAAAACACATATTAACACAAGATGATAACCTTTTTCTATGTTCATTACATGTTGATTTACTGTTACAGGAAACCCAAAACAACAAAAGCACACAGAAAACAACACTCATCTACCATTAACACCCCCTTCAGCTTACAAACAAGCTCACCGTCCCTCTCATCACAACTGCTAAATTTCACCCCAGCAATCACTGCTCCTCGGGAACGTGGTTCCCGGGAGCCTCCAAAAAATCCTCCTGCCTGACAAAAACCCCGGTCCCTGGAGGGTCTGTGCCCAAACTTTGGCGATTAACTTCGCCTCACGGACCCGACCGGGACCGAGGAAAAAAAAAACCCAGCCGGGAGGAAAAAAAAAAAACCCCCCCGGCTGGGGATTTTTTATTCTAAATTTAAAAATGAGTTGAAAACACCTGTAAAGCAAAAATCATACAAGGTTACAACCCTAGAACCCTTCAACATACACACACACTTCCTTCAGCTTACACACAAACCCACCCTCGCTCACACCTCAACCGCTCTGCTATCCCCCAGCACGCATTTGTGCCGCTCCTCAGGAACGTGGGTTCCCGGGAGCCTCCAAAAAAATCCTCCTGCCTGACGAAAACCCCGGTCCCTGGAGGGTCTGTGCCCAAACTTTGGCGATTAACTTCGCCTCACGGACCGACCGGGACCGAGGAAAAAAAAACCCAGCCGGGAGGAAAAAAAAAAAACCCCCCCGGCTGGGGATTTTTTATTCTAAATTTAAAAATGAGTTGAAACACCTGAAAAGCAAAAGGTCACATACACAAGGTTAAATCTGGCCAGCATGTGAACACACACACAGACACAAGCGGACACAGACAGACACAGTCATGTGCTCTCACACACACCCACACACTTTTCCCACTTACACCCTCACTGCAGCCCTTACTCGAGACGCTGAAGAACGTGCTTTGACGCATCTTCTGGCTGCTGCTCCTTGACGTCAAATGGTAGATTCTGGGGAAATCGGTAGCTCGGGAACCTGTGAGACAACAGAGAGTGGTCAACGAGTGGCTGACACCTAGGACTTGTCCCTGCTCTGGACCAATAAATTTTCTACCCAAAATCCCATAAAAGACAAATGAGCAATGAAGTTTTTACAACTGTTCCACCTAACTGTGACTACGTGCCAGGGCAGGGCAGCTCCGATCATAAGTGGCATAAGTACACACTATGTAAGCCGACGCATACAGTGTAAGTGTACATAGAGTGTAAGTACACACAATATAAGGCGACGCACTTACATACAGTATAAGTACATACAATATAAGCCAACATAGGTAAATGCAGTGTAAGTACATACAGCATAAGCCAACATCAGTAAATACAGTGTAAGTACATACAGCATAAGCCAACATAGGTACACACAATATAAGTTCATACAATATAAGCCACCATAGGTACACACAATATAAGTTCATACAATATAAGCCACCATAGGTACACACAATATAAGTTCATACAATATAAGCCAACATAGGTACCCACAATATAAGCCAGGACTTGAGATAACTCTTTGGAAGATTAATTGTCGAGCCCTATACCCTTTAAGAAGATGGAACCTACAGAACAACTGCAGGGAGGGGTGTAAGACGCTCCCTCTAGAGGTCCAAGAGAATGGCATGGAAGAAAAGGCACTACCAAAGCTGGTAGTGAGAAGGAAGATGGATGAGAACATCTTGTGTAATCCTTCCTGTCTCAAAGAGTAAAAATGTAAAGATGCCGGAATAAACTGGATCCGGGAAGGAACGCGAGTAAAATACACCCTATATGGCACAAAATAGCGCCTGTAAAGTGTCAACATGAAACAAAGGACTATGACACAGAAGACAATGGACACAGACTACATAACACGGACACGGATGACACAACACAGACGGCATAACACAGAGACAAGTGTAAACTGCCTAGCACTTTCAACTTATGGATCCAAGATTCCCAGCACAAGATGAGCCAGAGTCTGATGATGCCAAAGAAAGCCCTATGACAATGGCATGTGATGATGAAATGTAACTCATTAAAAGAAGTTACTGCCAAAGCAGTGAAGCAGATGGTTGAGGGGCTCAGCAAGCCTAGAGAAGGAAGCAGACTGCTGTGCCGGGTGACCGTGGCTATAGCTCCGGACGTGAAGGCGAGCTCCTCGGGGGAAGGGTCCGTGACGATGTCGAGTCGAAGAAGGCTGACGACGCAAAGTTCACAAGAATGTGGAAATGGGTCGGAGCTGCCCTGCCCGGCAAAGGCTCTGGTGAGGCTGAGGAGAAACCCTCTCCCTTTACTTCTAGAGAGCCTGTCCCGCTACAAACCTCTCTGCTAAGCTGACATCAAATTGCCCCCCGTGATAGTAAAGGTTTTTCCCCTTCTCCCGACCACTGGCCCAGACACTTAGCTTTTGGAAGAGGAGCGGACAAAATCCATCCTCGGTCGGATGCGGACGGCGAGACGTTCTCCTCGTGTGCTTCGGTGCTGCCGTTCCCAAGCACTGGCTGCAAGGGCTCCTCGGGGGTACCTAAGACAAAACAGAAAAGGTGACTATTGCCCTCAAAAACAGTAATCCCCGGGACTCCTCCACACCACTGCCTCAGCTCACCTCAAATCTTGATTTGACTCCGGAGGCTGCTCAGAAATTACCTGCAAAAAGAAAAGGTACACGCTTAGCATGCTGCTGCATAACGCTCAGCTATGAGTCAGCCTGCCTAAACATCGACTCACCTGCCCTCTTCTGTGCCTTGGCATGCCTAGGGCAGCGACAACACCTGCAAAGAAACAAAGCAGAAAAGCATGCTGAGATACTGTGAAAACACAACCTCCCTAACCTGACAAGTATGCCACACCAATACCTTAAGCTTGCACCCACCTGGCAGGGCCATGCTCGGCCAGGATAGATGGCAAGTGAACCACCTAAAATAAAAAAAAAAAAAACACAAGAATCCATGGTTAGAGCTGCACCAGAAACTGAGACTTCAGCAATAACAACTGCTTCTGTACCCTATTCAATGCTCACCTTGCCCACCTGACTGCTGGTCTCTGCCTTGACTTCCTAAAAAGAAAGACAAAGAACAGTGCTGTAACAGAGTCACCACATACACTTCTGCTTCAGAGACAAATGGTGCCTCACCTGCTCAGGGGAAACCTCTCACCCTCTGGCACAGATTTAATCCATCTGCATCTGAAAAAAGTTAGGACAAGAGTCAGACTGTTGCAGGATAACTTAAGAGCTCCAGATCTCTTGTGTCTGTCTACAAATCCCATCTAGAGCCCAACTACACCCCACATTACAAACTTCAAGTCCCCGGGACTTCTCTTATTGCGCCGGGCTATGCGGCAGGGCAGAGCAGCTCCGGCACAAATGTGTGCTGACACCCCGTGACACAGGACAGGACGGGACAGACAACGGGGACACAACAGGAACAGAAATCTCTTGGCAAGGAAAATGGCTGCAAGGACTGAGAAAATGCAAAAGAAGATGACCGAGGTGAGACCGACGGCAAACTGATGAGGCTCACAGAACCCTGGAGGAAGATGCTGACTGAATGATTATTCCAAGAACTGCAAAGATGGATGCCTGAGAATCCTACGGTCAGAATCCTCCCCCTAACCTCATTCTTATAAGGCCTAAACCGTCATAATGGATTGTGGCGAAGCACAGCTGTCTGTACAGCTCAGAACAAGACCTGAAAAGACATCTGACAGGATGCTTCTAAAGAGAGATGCAATTCTGATACCTGTCTGAGCTCCTGAGACTAAACTTCCATGGCATGGATGCCAGGGTGAGGAATGCTGAGATCACAGATCCTAAGAATGGTGCCAGGGTTTCTGACAGGCCCCTCAAAGAGCTAAGATAAAAAACATGAGATATCCAGAAAACAGATAATACACAAAAGACAAGTGACACAATACACACCGGGACTGCTCTGCCCTGCATAACTCAGCACTGTGATCAAAAGTGAGACTTTGATTTTATGGGGCCTAAGGGCCTACTTCTTGGCTACTCTCATCTACAGAGCCAATTCAAACCCCCCCTCCCCAGCCCAGGAGTCCTGACCCAGCCCCCTGCTTTCATCCCTTCTGTGGGTTGTAGCCCTCTACTTATCTCACGGGCATCTGGGGATGCTGGTCCGTGTCAGGTGCGAAGGAAGGTCGCCTCGCCGGCCGGGAAGGCCCTGCTCTCACCGGGCTGTTGTTTCTTAGACAGCTAGATTAAAGAAAACCAAACATCAGCGCCTGATCTTGGCGCCACATCGGCCGAAACCCCACAAGTTTGCTACTCACCGTTCTCCTAAGAAGGCCCCGCACCTCCTAACCGTAACCCTCTGCCGCAGATGTAATGCATCTGCACCTGAAAGAAAGTTAGGACATATGTCAAACCCCTGCAGGATAACTCAAAAGCTGCAAACACCTTATGTCAGTCTAGGAATAGCATCTAGAGTCCAAGTACAGCCCACATTACAATTTTCAACTCCCCAGGGCTTGTCCTAGTACACCAGGCCATGCGGCAGGGCAGAGCAGCTCCGGCACAAATATGTGCAGACACCTGTGACACAGAACAGACAGGACATTGACAAACAATGGGCACAAGACACAGACAGAAACCTCGGGGCAAGTAGGATGACTGCAACGACCGAGAGGATGCAAAATTAGATGACCGAGGTGAGACTCATGGTGAGCTGAGGAGGCTCAGAGAAACCTGGAGAAAGAAGATGCTAAACTGAATGATTTATTCCCAGAGCTGCAAAGATGAATGCGCAGGAGCCCTACGGTCAGTATCCTCTACCTCTCCTCACATTCTAACAAGTCCTAATCAGCCATAATAGAACCTTGCAGGACGCAGCTGTCCATACAGTTCAGAACAAGACCTGACAAGACATCTGACTGGATGCTTCTAAAAAGAGATGCAATTCTGATGCCTGTCTGAGCTCCTGAGACTAAACTTCCATGGCATGGATGCCAGGGTGAGGAACGCTGAGATCACAGATTCTAAGAATGGTGCCAAGGTTTCTGACAGGCCCCCAAAAGGGCTAAGATGAAAGTCATGAGATATCCAAACCACACAAAGTACACAAAACACAAGTGACACAATACTCACCGGGTCTGCTCTGCCCTGCTCACCTCAGCACTGTGATCAAAAGTGAGATCTTGCTTTTATGGGGCCTAAGGGCCCACTTCTAGGCTACTCTCATCTCCAGAGGCAATTCAAACCCCCCCTCCCCAGCCTGGGAGTCCTGACCCAGCCCCCTGCTTTCATCCCCTCTGTGGGTTGTAGCCCTCTACTTATCTCACGGGCATCTGGGGATGCTGGTCCGTATCAGGTGCGAAGGAAGGCCGCCTCGCCGGCCGGGAAGGCCCTGCTCTCCGGGCTGTTGTCTCTTAGACAGCTAGATTACTAGATTAAAGAAAACCAAACATCAGTGCCTGATCTTGGCACCACATCGGCTGAAACCCCACAAGTTTGCTACTCACCGTTCTCCTAAGAAGGCCCCCGCACCTCCTAACCGTAACCCTCTGCCGCAGATGTAATGCATCTGCACCTGAAAGAAAGTTAGGACATATGTCAAACCCCTGCAGGATAACTCAAAAGCTGCAAACACCTTATGTCAATCTAGGAATGGCATCTAGAGTCCAAGTACAGCCCACATTACAAATTTCAACTCTCCAGGCCTGGTCCTATTACACCAGCCTATCTATGCAGCAAAGCAGAGCAGCTCCAGCACAAATATGTGCAGGCACCTGTGACACAGGACAGACAGGACATGACAAACAATGGGCACACAGCAAGGACAGAAATCTCTAGGCAAGGAAAATGACTGCAAGGACCAAGAGGATGCAAAACTAGATGACTAAGGCGAGACCTATGGTGAGCTGATGAGTCTCAGAGAACCCTGGAGGAAGAAGATGCTAAACTGAATAACTTATTCCAAGAGCTGCAAAGATGAATGCCCAGGAGCCCTACAGTCACAATGCTCTACCTGTCCTCACATTCTTACAAGTCCTAATCAGCCAAAATAGAACCTTGCCGGGTGCAGCTGTCCATACAGCTCAGAACAAGACCTGAAAAGACATCTGACTGGATGCTTCCAAAGAGGTGCAATTCTGATGCCTGTCTGAGCTCCTGAGTTAAAAAGTTCCAGGGCAAGGAACACTGATATCATGGACGCTAGGAAAGGTTTCTGACAGGCCCCTCAAAGGGCTAAGATAAGAGACATGAGATATCCAGACAGCACAATTCACAAAAGACAAGTGACATGGTACAAACCGGAACTGCTCTGCCCTGCATACCTCAGCACTGTGATCAAAAGTGAAACTTTCCTTTTATGGGGCCTTAAGGGTCTTGGCTACCCTCATCTCCAGAGCCCAACTCAAACCTCACTCCCAGGGAGTCCTGGGAGTCCTGACCCAGCACCCCACTTTGATCCCCTCTGTGGGTTGTAGCCCTCTACTTATCTCTCAGGCATCTGGGGATGCTGGTCCGCGTCAGGTGCGAAGGAAGGTCGCCTCGCCAGCTGGGAATGTCCTGCTCTCGCTGGGCTGTTTTCTCTTAGACCACTATATTAAAGAGAACCAAAACATCAATGCCTGATCTTGGCACCACATCGGCCAAAACCCCACAAGTTTGCTACTCACCGTACTCGCTAAGATAGCCCGGCTATCTGTCGGCCAGCTGGGGATGGGAGCTTGATGTGCTCTGAGTGGATTGCCTAAGGCACAAAAACGAGAATGGAGACTTAAGTCTTGCCCCAGGAATTGGGACTGCAGCAACAAGAAAGGCTACTGGTCACTGCTCACCTGGCCTTCTTGAACTTGACTGCTGAGATCCAGCTATACTTCCTAAAAATAAAGAACAGCGCTGTAACAGCGTCACACTTGACACTCCCCCTGCACAGACGAATGGTGACTGACCTGCTTGTGGGAACCCCCTCAACCAGGATGGGGTGCTCTGCCATGGATGCAAGGCATCTGCACCTAAAAGAGAGTTAGAACATATGTCAAACACCTGCAGGCTAACTCAAAAGCTGCAAACACCTTATGTCAATCAAGGAATAGCAGTTACAGTCCAACTACAACCCACATTACAATTTTCAACTCCACAGGGCTTTTCCTATTATACCGGGCTATGCGGCAGGGCAGAGCAGCTCTGGCACAAATGTGTGCAGACACCCGTGACACAGAACAGACGGGACATGACAAACAGTGGGCACAAGACACAGACAGAAATCTCTAGGCAAGAAGGATGACTGCGAGGACTGAGAGAATATAAAAGGAGATGACCAAGGTAAAACTGATGGCAAGCTGACGAGGCGCAGAGAAACCTGGAGGAAGAAGATGCTAACTGAAGGATGTATTCCAAGAACTGCAAAGATGGATGCCTGAGAATCCTCTACCTGTCCTCACATTCTTACAAGTCCTAATCTGCCATAATGGATCCTGGCAGGGCATAGCTGTCCATACAGCTCAGAACAAGACCTGAAAAGACATCTGACTGGATGCTTCTAAAAAGTGATGCAATTCTGATCCCTGTCTGAGCTCCTGAGTCAAAAGTTCCATGGCATGTGGGCCAGGGCAAGGAATGAGATCACAGATGCTAAAAATGAAGCCAAGCTTTCTCACAGGCTCCTCAAAGGCCTAAGGTAAAAGACATGACATATCCAAACAACACATAATGCACAAGAGACAAGTGACACGCATACACACCGGGACTGCTCTGCCCTGCTGTGCACCTCAGCACTGTGATCAAAAGTGAGACTTTGTTTTTATGGGGCCTAAGGGGCTACTTCATGAACATACCCCACCTCCAAAGCAGACTCAAAAACCCCTCCCAGTAATTCCCAAACCAGCACCCTGCTTTCATCCCTCTGTGGGTCGTAGCCCTCTACTTATCTCTCAGACATCTGGGGATGCTGGTCTCAGGTGCGAAGGAAGGCCGCCTCGTCACGTGGGAAGTTGCTGCTGTCACCAGGCTGTTGTCTCTTAGACTGCTAGATTAAATAAAACCAAACATCAGTGCCCGATCTTGGCAGCACGTCGGCCAAAGCCCCACAAGTGTGCTGCTCACCTTTCTCCTATGAATGCTCAGCTGCTCGGGCCCCACACTTCGGGCACGCTTGGAGACCGAGGCCGTTCGTCGCAGGGGGTGGCCTGGGGTAAAGAGGAGATGAGGAGATTTGGCATGGCTGAAACCTGAGTGGACCCTCGCTCCTCCTCCCTACTTCCCCGACTCACCGCAACTCCTTGGCAGCTGCTGAAGGCCACCTGGATGGCACCTTGGTGACAGGGGCTTGGCACGCTCCGAGTGGATGGCCTAAAGTGCACAAACGAGAATGGAAGCTTAGAGCTGCACCAGAAGTTGAGAGCTGAGCAATAACTACTTCTCTGCACTGCTCACCTTGACTGCTGGTATCCAGGCTCACTTCCTAAAAAGAAGGACAAAGAACAGAGCTGTAACAGTCACCATATACACTTCTGCTGCAGAGACAAATGATGCCTCACCTGCTCAGAAAAAAACCTCTTACCCGGGATGCCGCCCTCTGGCACAGATTAAATCCATCCGAATCTGAAAAAAAAAGTTAGGACAAGAGTCAAACTGTTGCAAGGTAACTTAAGAGCTCCAGATATCTTGTGTCCATCTGCAAACCCCATCTAGATTCCAACTACGCCCCAGATTACAAATCCCAAGTCCCCGGGACTTCTCCTATTGCACCGGGCTATGCAGCAGGGCAGAGCTCCTCCGGCACAAATGTGTGCTGACACCCGTGACACGGGACGGAACAAACAAAGAGCACAAGACACGGAGAGAAATCTCTTAGCGAGGAAAATGGCTGCAAAAACAGAGAGAATGCAAAAGGAGATGACCGAGGTAAAACTGGCGGTGAGCTGATGAGGCTCAGAGAAACCTGGAGGAAGAAGATGCTAACTGAAGGATTTATTCCGAGAACTGCAAAGATGATGGCCCAAGAATCCTATGGTCGGAATCCTTTACCTCTCCTCATATTCTTACAAGTCCTAATCTGCCATAATGGATCCTGGCAGGGCATAGCTGTGCATACAGCTCAGAACAAGACCTGACAAGACCTCTGACCGGATGCTTGAAAGAGAGAAGAGTCTGATGCCTGTCTGAGCTCCTGAGTCAAAACTTCTATGACATTGATGCCAGGACAAGGAATGCAGAGATCACAGATGCTAACAATGATGCCAGGGTTTCTGACAGGCCCCTCAAAGGCCTAAGGTAAAGGACATGACACATCCAAACACACAGAATGCACGATAGACAAATGACATGATACACACCGGGACTGCTCTGCCCTGCCCGCCTCGGTTCTGTCATCAAAAGGGACGCTTTGCTTTTATGGGGCCTAAAGGGCCACTTCATGGACGCCCCCACCTCCAAAGGGGACTCAAACACCCCTCCGGTGGGTCCCTACCCTGCACCCTGCTTTCATCCCGCCTCTGTGGGTCGTAGCCCTCTACTTATCTCTCGGACATCTGGGGATGCGCCTCCGTGTCATGTACAAAAGGTGGCCTCGATATCTGGGAAGCTCCATCTGGCGCTGCTGTTCAACAACTTCCTGTTGTTTCTTCATCTGCTACATTAAAGAAAACCAAATATTAATGCGTGATCTCCGCAGCACGCTGGCCAAAACCCAGTGTCTCTGCTACTCACCGTTCTCTTTAGAATGCCCGGCTCCTGGGGCCCCACTGGGGCTCGGTGTACTCCGAGTGGATTGCCTACGGCGCAGAAATGGATGCTTAGAGTTGCACCGGAAAGTGAGGGCTGAGCAATAGCAACTGCTTCTGTATGCTACTCAATGCTCACCTTGCCCGCCTCACCTTGACTGCTGATATCCAGCTTCACTTTCTAAAAAGAAAAAAAACAGTGCTGTAAAAGAGTCGCTCTTTTACACGCCCCCTGCAGAGACAGTGACTGACCTGCTATGGGGAAGCTCCTCACCTGGGATGGGTGGATGGATTTTGCCCTGGATTTTATCCTCTGCATCTGAAAGAGAGTGAGGACAAAAGTCAAAGGGCTGCAAGAGAACTCCACAAATATCTTGTGTCCAAATATCTTGTGTCTGTCTAGGAATATCATCTAGAGCCTGGCAATGCCCCACAAACTGCAAGTCCCCGGGACTTGTCCTGTTGCAGCAGGCTATGCGGCAGGGCAGAGCAGCTCTGGCACAAACATGTGCAGACACCCGTGACACAGAACGTGACAAACAGGGGGACGATAAACGCGACACATTATGCTCGTGGTGAGGGCCTCGAGGGGAAAAGGCGAAAGGGACCCCAAAGGCACACTAGGTAACACGGCACGCTGGACGACACGACGTGGACCGGAACTGTTCTGCGCTGCCTGCCTGAAAGCTGCCATCAAAAGTAGAGCCTCTCCCTTTAGCTGTCCTAAGAGGCCCCTTAGAGAAGACTGCTTTTCCCTCTGCTAATCTTTAAATCTGTCCCAAGAACTCCCAACCTGCTACTCTCCCATCGTCCCATCTCCAGGCTGTGGCCCCCAACTTATCTTTTGGATGATTGGTGATGTGGATCCACGTTGCACCTGAAATGAGTCTGCCTCAGAGGGCCCCGTGATGGCCTGTTAGCCTCTCGGTCAGCTACAAAAAAGAAAACAAAAAACAAGGTATGAATTCAGTGTCATATGGGCCAAATCCCAGCAAGCCGGCTACTTGCCCTCTCCTGAGTGTGCCTGGCTCCTTCAGGCTCCAGCTTCATCCTGATTCCAAGGCTGTGGCAATTATTATGAGCAGCACCTGGGTTAGAAAAAGGCAAAGTTAAATGGCATTCCTGTGAGTGCAGTGGATGACCTTGTGTGCTGTAAGACATGGGAATGCCTCTGCTACACTTCTGAAAAGCCTGGGGGGGGGGGGGGCAGGCCTCAAGTAGACATAATTTCTCACCCCACTGCCTTCAAACCCCCCCCCCCCAATAACTCCTAACTGGATACCTGCTCACCCTCCCTCTCCTACTAACAATCCTCAATCTCAAATACCATCCTTGACACTGGGAAGATCCCCTTTGTGACATGACAAATCTGCTGAAAGAAGTGTTACACTTGGCACAAGCTAGAATTTTGGGGAGTTGCACTCCTCAAGAAAAAAAACCCTACAAAAACCCACCATTAAAAAACACCCCACCAAAAAAAAAAACCAAAAGAACCCACAAAAACCAAAACAGCCACCAAAAAAACCCACATGAACCCACAAAAACAAAAAAAAACCAAAACACCAACAAGAAAACAAAAAGAACCCAAAAAATACAAAACAACCCCAAAAAAAACACCCCCACAAAAAAAAACACCCCCACCAAAAAACCCAACCAAAAAACCAAAAAGAAAACAAAAAGAACCCAAAAAATACAAAACAAACAAAAAAAACCCAAAAATAATCCAAAACAAAAAAAAAACCACCCAAAAAGACCAAACAAAACAATAAATCAAGAGCAAAACCAGATATTACAAAAGCACCTTACCACTCCTAAACATACAACCCAAAATCACAAACTTTAATACTTCCTGTATTCCATGCTGTTTTCTTTGCAGTATCTTCAAAGCCTCTGTTACTTTAGATGCCCAGGAACACCTGCTGAAAACAAGCTGAGATAAGCTGAAAGAGCCTCTTCACTAAAATGAGAGGAGAGCTCTTATCCTAGCACATCCCAGAGAGGGAATGAAGCCCCTTAGCAAAGCCTGGGGTTAATATACCCCTGATTGTGCCCGCCTCTCGTTCCCCTGGCACCCAGGAAAAGGGAGGGGGCAAATCCCACCGGGTATAAAAGCCCTCAGAGCAGCTGCAGCTGTTTGGCTCCTCTGACTTGAATTCAAGGAGAGTAGAGGGCTTGATACAGGAAAAAAATATTCAGGGAAATAACAGCGCTTTCTTTTTTGCTACAACTACTTTGAGCAAAAGAGCAGAAAACTGGTAAGAAATAAAATTTTCTGTTTAGGTAGCATAGCTAAATAAATTGGGTAATTTGCTGTTACTTTACATAATTATTCCTTAGCAGCTACTAAGTAGTACTTTATGTGTGACTAAGCTGGGTGGAGAAGAATACTAATGATATAAATAGTCTAAGTCTCTTTGGGACCTTTAATTAGGGCTATCTACATTATAAGTAAAAATAAGAAAAATAAAAGCCTCCCAGGCAGCGTAAGGGTTAAGTGCATGCCAGGCTCGCCCTTCTCTGAGATACCTGGTCCTATGGTACAGAAAGAAGTGCCCTGAAATGTAGCTTTAAACCCTTAAAATGCTGAAAAAGACAGAGCTTGCTTCCAGTGAACCCCTTAAAAAGAGGAAATGGGGCAGTTACCTCTACTGAAACTGATACAATGGCAAATAAATAGCTTCTGCCCTTTAATTTACTCTCCTTGGGTATTGGGAAAAGAGGGGTTTTCCTCACTTTAAATCTCTCCAGTGATGAAAAAAGAGGGATTTTTCCCTCATTCAAACCCTTAAGATGGAGGGATAGCTGGGCTTCTCCCTCAATTTAGGCCTCAGGACAACGAAAAGGGGGCGGCTACCCTTAATTCAAACCCATAAGAAACATTGTCCATGTTTTCCCCTTCTATTTAAACTGGAAAATAATAGAAAATGGGGACTCCCTGTCAATTAACACCCCTAACAGCATAGAAAAGGCAGGGATTCTTTCAACTGAGACCATTAAAATTGCAGGGGAAGCAGAGTCCCTCCCAGTTTGAACACTAAAAATAATGGAAAAGGAAGCTTTTTTCTAAACTCTTTTTCTCCTAATAACCCCTCTCCTTTCTGGGAGTGGTGTGGGGGGTCTGGGGGCTCTGGGGATGGACTGACACAGTAAAAGGGGAAAGTTGAAAGCCCTTTCCTGGAACCCCACATGCTGCCTGGCCTGCTCAGATGCTGCCCCTTGGCAAAAGGTCTCATCCCTTGGCATTTTCTCAAAGTGATGCTCTGTGCCCAGGTGGGTCTGGCTGCTCCCTAGTCCGTGCCGGATGCTCCAACCACGGTTCCTGAAGGGACACTTGGGATACCCCTGTTAGCCCCTCTGGACTAGCAGCTCCCTGTGCAGGTGTGCCTGGGTAACCCTCTGAGAGCAGCTGGTCAGACGGGGGGCTGCTAGACCTTGGAGTGGGGGTTGAGGTGAAGAAAGGTCCTGTGAGGAGTTCCTTCCCCTACACAGCCCTTTGTCTGCCCCCTAAACCATGGGGTGCCAGACTTTCCTTTCTAAGGAAATTAACAGTCTTTCCTCTCTGTGCGCCCACGGCCGAAACTGCGATTCTGCCTCCAAAACTGCGGAGAACAATTTCTCACAGACCGCAGAACTCTTGCTGCCCTTGGAGTGCCACGTGCCTCCTGCGAACGGATGTCGACACACGGCGGGGGTGAGTTTGGTTTTACAGGGAAGAGGGCTAGTGCAGGATTTCTCTGGGAGCAAAGCTGCCCCCGCCGAGAACTCGGGCTGCCCTGGCGGTGCCAAGCACCTCCTGCAAACTGGTATCAGGAAACGTGGGGGGTGAGTTTTTCTGTGCAGAAGTTCTCCTCCTGAGAAGCTGAGAGCATCTAACCCTAGCCACAACAACTTAGCTGGGTCTAAAACTTGAAACCTTCGGACTGGCAGTGTGGGACCCAGCCCGCTGTCCCACCACTGGCCCGTTTCTAAAGCATTCCACTGCAGTCCTAAAACTCTGCCTTTTTAGAGAGTGTTTCCTCTGACCCTGACCATAATCTTCAAAATATCTAAAGAATCATAAACTAGCTTTGAAAAAGCCCCAACAATACCCTAAAAAGTCCCAGAAAAGTCCCTTCCAAAATCCCTTTAATACCTTTAAAAGTCTTGGGAAAAAACCTCCAAAAGAGGTCTCAGTCTCCAAACTCTACCTCTTGCTGTGTAGCTCACAGATGTCGTCCCTACCTTTTTGCAGTGGGTCTATTGTCCTCTGAGGGTTCTGTCATTGTCCTGGTGGGTGAGGGTTGCTCCCTGGTCTCGCTGTTAGGGTTGCTGTGTTGTGCTGCTGTTGGGGGAAAAGGCTGTTTTTAGGGGGGCTGGTTAGGCTGAGGTTAGGGCTGGGGTGAGGAGTGCTACAGCTGTACCCTGAGCCCCTGATCTCCACTGGACTGTCCAGCCCTCAAGCCCTCTCCCTTTACCCCTCAACCGGTCCCTCGGCTCCTGTGTGTCACCCTTAACCCATCTCCTTTGCCCCTCAGCCCCCAGCTTCTCTGTGTCATCCTACAGCTGCCCCTGCCACTCTCAGCATCTCTGTGTGTCACCCACTGTCCCCTCTCCCTGTTCCTCCCTCAGCTCCCAGCCTCTGTCACCCTCAAGCCCCTACAGTGCCCCTCAAGCTGCCCCTCAGCCTCCATGTGTTGTGCCATGAAAAGACCCTAAAAAAACCTAGAAATTCCCTGAAAACCCCCTAATCTTCAAACTGTCCTAAAAAGCCCATGAAAACCTAAAAATAGCCTCAGAACCCTGTTAGAATACACTGAAAATACCCTACCTTAAAAAAACCCCTAAAACACCCCTAAAAATCTCCAAAGAACCTTTAAAAATCCCTAAATATAACCTAAATAGTCCAAAAAGAGCTCTAAAAATACCCCAAAATCCTTAAAATGCCCTGATAAGACCCTAAAAAAAACCTAAAAATTCCCTCAAAAACCCTAAAAATACCCTAGCCTTAGAAAGCCCTCCACATACCCTCAACAGTCCTAAAAAAACCCCAAGTACACCCAAACACCCCCCCCCCCAACAATTCTTAAAAGTACTAAGAAAGCCCCTAAAAGTACCCTAATATAATCTTTTAAAAGCCCTGAAAAAGCCCTATAAGTATCCTAAATGTTCCCAGAGAATTTCTGGAAAACTCCTCCGAAAACGCCCTAAAATATCCATCTAAAGCCATGAGAAAAACCTAAAAATAAAACCTAAAAAAACCCCTAAAAAGCTGCTCAGCCCCCAACTCCTACCTGTCACTCTCTAGACCACAAACGTCATTGCTACCTTTTTATTAGGGCTGCTGCCTGCAACCCTAATAAACCTGGGGCTGTCCCAGCATTGGGGTTGCTGCCTAGTGCTGCTGTTGAGGAGAACTGGGGTCCTGGGGGTGCTGTTTAGGGTGACCTTGGGGTTCGGTTGAGGGCTGCTGCACCTGTACCCTAACCCTACCTGGTACCCTGTGTCCTTTGTACCCCTAACCCTCAGTGTGAGCTCTCCATCTGTCAAGCCTCCCCCTCCTTGCCCCTCAGCCCGCAATGTCTGTGTGCCACCCCACATTGTCCCTTGGCCCCCTGGCCTTCACCGTGCACTCTCAACCTCGTTATGGGTGGTTTCTAGGGTAAGGTTAGGGGGTGGTGTGAGGGCTGGTTCACTTGTCACCCTCCAGCAGCCCCCTCTTTGCCCCTCAAGGCATCTGCTTCCCTTCACCCTCTTCCTGTCACCCTCAAGTTCCCCACTCTCAGCCTCTCAGCCTCTCTGTGCCACCCTGGAGCCCCCCAGTTGCTCCTAAAGTCCCCTCCTGCCTCTTGGCTCCCCCCATCCTCTGTGTCACCCTCCAGCCCCCTCCCGTCAGCCCGCAGCCCCTTGTGACACCCTGCAGCCCACAGACGTCGTCCCTGCCCGTCTTACTTGGGTGCTGTCCTGCTGCGAGAGCTGCGCTGTCCTCCAAGGGTTCAGGCTCCTGCACGCTGCTGGAGGGGACTCGCAGGTGGGCGGTGGGTGAAGTGATGGACGGAGCGGGAAGTGTGGTGGGACGGGTTGAAGGCGGAGTGAGAGATGGAGCAAGGGCGGGCTGGAAAATAGAATAGGGTTAGGGGTGGAGAAGGGGACACGGCAGTAGGGGGCTGAGGTGAGGAGGTAAGTGTTAGGAGGAAGCATAACTCCGTAACTCCAAGACCAAGCCTGCAGCCAACAAGAACTCTGAGTGACCTGGGAGCACCAAATGTCTTCAGCAAACTGATGTAAGGAAACTGGGGTGATGAGTTTTGTTTCCCATGGAAAAGGGATGGCATTTGTGTCCGTGAGCCTGCACACTGCCCAGGACCTTTGATCTCGAGTGGGCTGCTGACGCCAGCAATTTCTGTGCAGATGTGAACGCGACGGGGCTGCTGTGAAAAGCATCTTGAGCTATTTATTTTTTAGCAGCAGTCTCATTACATGATTATGAAAATGGAGCAATGCGAACAGCTCGCTGTCCAGGCAGCAGGCTAGAAAACTTAATGCTACAGCATACCACATAGCTGTCTTAGCCAATTGCACAAAGCAAAAGCATATTGACAGTAATTCTATCCAATCGCCGTAAGCACACGTAGCTTTGGTTAAAACAATACTTGCTTATTCTCGAATACAATGCCCGTTTATAAGAGACAACGAATAAAGCTCTGTTCGTAAGCATAACCTTCTTAAAATCCGCTGCATAAACTTTTTACAACTTAGAAAGCCAAACTACACGGCTCTATTGTTCTATTTCCCATGTCTTCTCTACACTTAGATAATTTTTTCTGCTGTTTTAGCACTGTTCACGATTCCGCTGTATCTGAGGCCTGTCTTTTTACAACCTTCCTAAAACCCTCCGATTTTATGGATTCCCACAAATCCCCCCACAACTGGACTCCCACATTCCCACAATTCCAAACATTACAGGTGAGACAGTGGGTTGGAAATTTTACTTGGGGTAGAAACCAATTTTGGATTTAGCTGAAGTCTGCTGGTGAAACTTGTGTAGTCTGTTAACTGGTGTGCTTGTGAAAGGTGTGAGAAAAGCAGGCAGCTCTGAAGCAGATGAGCCCCCTCTTGCCTGTGGAAGTGTTGGATAAACCAAAGATAAACCTTCAAGGTCCCTTCCCAGCCAAGCAGTTCCATGAATCTTTGCCCTGGAGGCAAGGGTGCACCTCTCACCACATTTCTCTTCACAGAGAAAAGCAAGGCACAATTCTTCCCAACAATATTTCTGGGATTCACGTTCTCTGAACCTCAGAGGAAGAAAAAACAGTTCTTATCTCATTTGCTGTTTGTGCCTGTGTTTGTGCCAAAGTAGAATGCAACGTGGAGATTGTTTACTCAAAGTGATGGTGTTTTCTTTCCTTGGCCTGTCAGGGCCAAGTGTGTGTGTGTGTCAGGACTGTTGGGTGACAGTCACGAGTTGTGTGCGGTGTGTGCAGGGTTGAGTACTTGGAAGATTCAGTTTAGATGTAATGTAATATAGTATAATAAAGTAATTAATTAGTTTTCTGATAAGGCAGAATGCAGATTGGAAATATTTGCACATATGATATTAAAGGACACACAAACCACCTTTCTGTGAGACAAAGACACGAGACTTGGCCCATCCCTAACTTAGGACACAGCTAAAAAATAATAGATAAAATAATTTTTAACCTATTTTTGAAGAACTCTCAAAAACTAATGGTAGATGATATAGCTATTTTATCTGGCAAGTTTCCATGCAAAATTTCCTGCTGATGATGGCTCAGACAGATGGAGATTTGGGAGGAGGGGGAAGAACAAAGTGCCACAGGGCTTTATTGGCTGAGCCTTGAAAGGTTTCTGCAAGCTTCTATTGCAAGGTTGATGAACCTTGTTTGTTAACTTCAGTTTTGCTCAGTGTTTTAACCCTGCTCCATCTCCTGTGACACATTACACATCTTTAGAAATTTCAGTGGGATGCTCTTCAAACAACATGGGACTTTGCACCAGTGAGGGCAGAAACTTCATGGTTTTACCTCAATCTATAGTTTTTTGATATTGCTATAGAAAGTGCTTTTCTGTGAAATGTCTACTTGGTTAGATCATGCAAATTTAGTGCTGGATGGTACTTCTATAAGATAAAGAGTAAGAATAACTCAGGAATGTTTCATCATTTGTCTCTGCACTGGTGAGAAATGGTCATTTGAGCTCCAATCTGTAGAAATTTAGCAAAAGAAGTTGGACACCCAGAGGATGAAAAAAGAAAAAATGCTTTGGAAGGATTTTTCCTTACCAGTGAGTGAGTTTCTGCCTGTAGGAGCATCGCGGGGTTGCAGGGGTGGGATGGCGAGCGCGGTGTCCGGCGGCGGGCAGGCGGGAGGGGAGGCGGGCGGGACGGCCCCGCGGCGGCGGCGGTGGCCGGGCCGGGGCGGCCGGGCGGAGCGGTCACGTGGCCGGCGGGCGGCGGCGGCCGGGCGGAGCGGTCACGAGGCCGGCGGCGCGGGCGGCGGCCGGGGGGGCCCCGCGGGCGGGCGGGGCGCCAACGCGGCTCGGGCCGGTGGCCGAGGCGGCCCCGCGGCCGGACGGAGCGGCCATGTGTCCGGCGGCGCCGCGGCGGCTGGGAGGAGGCGGCCCCGCGCCCGGGAGGGGCTGTGAACGCGGGGCGGGCCGCGGGGCGGGCGGGGGCGGCCCCGTGGGCGGGCCCTCGCGGGGCGGGGCGGGCCTGGGCGGCCCCGGGGGCGGGCAGAGCGGCCACGCGGTGGGCGAGTCGCCAACGCGGGGCGGGGAGGCCCCGCGGGGGAGCGGGTCGCCGAGGCGGGGCGGCGGGCGGGGCGGCCCCGCGGGGGGGGGGGGGGGGGACGCAAGGGGGCCCCAACGCGGCTCGGGGCGGCGGCCGGGGGGGGCCCCGCGGCCAGACGGAGCGGGCCACGTGGCCGGCGGCGCCGCGGCGGCTGGGAGGAGGCGGCCCCGCGCCCGGGAGGGGCGTGAACGCGGGGCGGGCGGGGGCGGCCCCGTGGGCGGGCGGGCGGGCCTTCGCGGGGCGGGGCGGGGCGGGTCTGGGCGGCCCGGCGGCTGGCGGCCGGGGGCGGGCAGAGCGGCCACGCGCCCGGGAGGGGCGTCAACGCGGGGCGGGGCGGGCGGGGCCGGGCCCCGTGGGCGGGCGGGCGGGCCCTCGCGGGGCGGGGCGGGCCTGGGCGGCCCCGGGGGCGGGCAGAGCGGCCACGCGGTGGGCGGGTCGCCAACACGGGGCGGGGTGGGGCGGCCCCGCGGGGGGGGGCGGGACGCAAGCGGGGCGCCAACGCGGCTCGGGCCGGTGGCCGAGGCGGCCCCGCGGCCGAACGGAGCGGCCACGTGGCCGGCGGCGCCGCGGCGGCCGGGAGGAGGCGGCTCCGCGCCCGGGAGGGGCGTGGACGCGGGGCGGGCGGGGGCGGCCCCCGTGGGCGGGCGGGCGGGCGGGCGGGCCCTCGCGGGGCGGGCCTGGGCGGCCCCGCGGCTGACGGCCGGGGGCGGGCAGAGCGGCCACGCGGCGGGCGGGTCGCCAACGCGGGGCGGGGCGGGGCGGCGGCCGGGACGGCCCCCGCGGGCGGGCGGGGCGGCGGCGGCCGGGCCGGGCCGGCCCCGCGGGCGGGGGGGGGCGCCAACGCGGGGCGGGCCGCGGGGCGGGCGGGGGCGGCCCTGCGGCTGGCGGCCGGGGGCGGGCAGAGCGGCCACGCGGGCGGGCGGGGTCGCCAACGCGGGGCGGGGCGGCAGGCGGGGCGGCCCCGCGGGAGAGCCGGTCGCCGAGGCGGGGCGGCGGGGCGGGGCGGCACCGCGGGGGGGGGGCGGGACGCAAGCGGGGCGCCAACGTGGCTCGGGGCGGCGGCCGGGGGGGTCCCGCGGGCGGGCGGGGCGCCAACGCGGCTCGGGCCGGTGGCCGAGGCGGCCCCGCGGCCGGACGGAGCGGCCATGTGTCCGGCGGCGCCGCGGCGGCCGGGAGGAGGCGGCCCCGCGCCCGGGAGGGGCGTGAACGCGGGGCGGGCCGCGGGGCGGGCGGGGGCGGCCCCGTGGGCGGGCCCTCGCGGGGCGGGGCGGGCCTGGGCGGCCCCGGGGGCGGGCAGAGCGGCCACGCGGGCGGGCGGGTCGCCAACGCGGGGCGGGGCGGCCCCGCGGGGGGAGCGGGTCTCCGAGGCAGGGCGGCGGGCGGGGCGGCCCCGCGGGGGGGGGCGGGACGCAAGCGGGGCGCCAACGCGGCTCGGGGCGGCGGCCGGGGGGGCCCCGCGGGCGGGCGGGGGCGCCAACGCAGCTCGGGCCGTGGCCGAGGCGGCCCCGCGGCCGGACGGAGCGGCCAAGTGGCCGGCGGCGCCGCGGCGGCCGGGAGGAGGCGGCTCCGCGCCCGGGAGGGGCGTGGACGCGGGGCGGGCGGGGGCGGCCCCGTGGGCGGGCGGGGCGAGCGGGCGGGCCCTCGCGGGGCGGGCCTGGGCGGCCCCGCGGCTGGCGGCCGGGGGCGGGCAGAGCGGCCACGCGGCGGGCGGGTCGCCAACGCGGGGCGGGGCGGGGCGGTGGCCGGGACGGCCCCGCGGGGCGGGGCGGGGCGGCGGCGGCCGGGCCGGGCCGGCCCCGCGGGCGGGGGGGGCGCCAACGCGGGGCGGGCCGCGGGGCGGGCGGGGGGCGGCCCTGCGGCTGGCGGCCGGGGGGCGGGCAGAGCGGCCACGCGGGGCGGGCGGGTCGCCCACGCGGGGCGGGGCGGCAGGCGGGGCGGCCCCGCGGGAGAGCCGGTCGCCGAGGCGGGGGCGGCGGGCGGGGCGGCACCGCGGGGGGGGGCCTGACGCAAGCGGGGCGCCAACGTGGCTCGGGGCGGCGGCCGGGGGGGTCCCGCGGGCGGGGCGGGGCGCCAACGCGGCTCGGGCCGGTGGCCGAGGCGGCCCCGCGGCCGGACGGAGCGGCCATGTGTCCGGCGGCGCCGCGGCGGCCGGGAGGAGGCGGCCCCGCGCCCGGGAGGGGCGTGAACGCGGGGCGGGCCGCGGGGCTGGGCGGGGGCGGCCCCGTGGGCGGGCCCTCGCGGGGCGGGGCGGGCCTGGGCGGCCCCGGGGGCGGGTCAGAGCGGCCACGCGGGCGGGCGGGTCGCCAACGCGGGGCGGGGCGGCCCCGCGGGGGAGCGGGTCTCCGAGGCAGGGCGGCGGGGCGGGGCGGCCCCGCGGGGGGGGGGCGGGACGCAAGCGGGGCGCCAACGCGGCTCGGACCGGTGGCCGAGGCGGCCTCGCGGCCGGACGGAGCGGCCACGTGGCTGGCGCGCCGCGGCGGCTGGGAGGAGGCGGCCACGCGCCCGGGAGGGGCGTGGACGCGGGGCGGGCGGGGGCGGCCCCGTGGGCGGGCGGGCGGGGCCCTCGCGGGCCCTCGCGGGGCGGGGCGGCTGGCGGCCGGGCCGGGCCGGCCCCGCGGGCGGGCAGAGCGGCCACGCGGCGGGCGGGTCGCCAACGCGAGGCGGGGCGTGGCGGGTCGGGGCGGCCCCGCGGGCGGGCCCTCGCGGCGGCGGCCGGGCGGAGCGGCCACGTGGCCGGTGGTGCGGCGGCGGCCGGGGGCGGGCAGAGCGGCCCCGCGGGGGGGGCGGGACGCACGCGGGGCGGGGGGGGCTGCGGCGCGCCAACGCGAGGCGGGGGGGGCGGCCCCGTGGGCGGGCGGGGCGCCAACGCGACTCGGGGCGGTGGCTGGGGTGGCCCCGCGGGGCGGGGCGACGCCAACGCTGGCGTCCGGGGGCGGGGCGGCCCCGCGGGCGGGCCCGGCCCCAACGCGGCCGGCGTCCGTGGGCGGGGCGGCCCCGCGTGTTGGTACTTTACGGCACCCTTTACGACAGTCGCGCTTTACGGCAGCTTTTACGACAGTCGCGCTTTACGGCACCTTTTACGACAGTCGCGCTTTACGGCACCTTTTACGGCAGTCGCGCTTTACGGCCGTTTTTACGACACTCGCGCTTTACGGCAGCTTTTACGATAGTCGCGCTTTACGGCACCTTTTACGACAGTCGCGCTTTACGGCAGCTTTTACGACAGTCGCGCTTTACGGTACCTTTTACGACAGTCGCGCTTTACGGCACCTTTTACGACAGTTTTGCTTTACGGCACCTTTTACGACAGTCGCGCTTTACGGGCGCTTTTACGACAGTCGCGCTTTACGGCACCTTTTACGACAGTCGCGCTTTACGACACCTTTTACGACAGTCGCGCTTTACGGCCGCTTTTACGACAGTCGTGCTTTACGGCACCTTTTACGACAGTCGCGCTTTACGGCCGCTTTTACGACAGTCGCGCTTTACGGCCGCTTTTACGACAGTCGTGCTTTACGGCACCTTTTACGACAGTCGCGCTTTACGGCCGCTTTTACGACAGTCGTGCTTTACGGCACCTTTTACGACAGTTTTGCTTTACGGCACCTTTTACGACAGTCTCACTTTACGGCACCTTTTACGACAGTCGCGCTTTACGGCACCTTTTACGACAGTCGCGCTTTACGGCACCTTTTACGACAGTTTTGCTTTACGGCACCTTTTACGACAGTCGTGCTTTACGGCACCTTTTACGACAGTCGTGCTTTACGGCACCTTTTACGACAGTCGCGCTTTACGGCAGCTTTTACGACAGTCGCGCTTTACGGCACCTTTTACGACAGTCGCGCTTTACGGCCGCTTTTACGACAGTCGCGCTTTACGGCCGCTTTTACGACAGTCGCGCTTTACGGCACCTTTTACGACAGTCGCGCTTTACGGCCGCTTTTACGACAGTCGTGCTTTACGGCACCTTTTACGACAGTTTTGCTTTACGGCACCTTTTACGACAGTCGCGCTTTACGGCACCTCTTACGACAGTCGCGCTTTACGGCCGCTTTTACGACAGTCGTGCTTTACGGCACCTTTTACGACAGTTTTGCTTTACGGCACCTTTTACGACAGTCGCGCTTTACGGCACCTTTTACGACAGTCGCGCTTTACGGCACCTTTTACGACAGTCGCGCTTTGCGGCACCTTTTACGACAGTCGCGCTTTACGGCACCTTTTACGACAGTCGCGCTTTACGGCCGCTTTTACGACAGTCGCGTTTTACGGCAGCTTTTACGACAGTCGCGCTTTACGGCCGCTTTTACGACAGTCGCGCTTTACGGCACCTTTTACGACAGTCGCGCTTTACGGCACCTTTTACGACAGTCGCGCTTTACGGCACCTTTTGCGACAGTCGCGCTTTACGGCATCTTTTCCGACAGTCGCGCTTTACGGGCGCTTTTACGACAGTCGCGCTTTACGGCAGGTTTACTTTTTGCCCATTTTTTTGCTTTCCTCCCTGCCTTTTTCTTCAATTTTTTGTCCATTTTTTGTCTTTTCTCCCTGCCTTTTTTGGGCATTTTTTGCCCTTTCTCCCTGCCTTTTTTGGGCATTTTTTGTCCACTTTTTGCCCTTTCTCCCTGCCTTTTTTGGCCATTTTTGCCCTTTCTCCCTGCCTTTTTTGGCCATTTTTTGTCCATTTTTTGCCCTTTCTCCCTGCCTTTTTTTGGCCATTTTTTTGTCCATTTTTTGCCCTTTCTCCCTGTCTTTTTTGGCCATTTTTTGTCCATTTTTTGCCCTTTCTCCCTGCCTTTTTTTGGCCATTTTTTGTCCATTTTTTGCCCTTTCTCCCTGTCTTTTTTGGCCATTTCTGCCCATTTTTTGGCCTTTCTCTTTGCCTTTTTTGGCCATTTTTTGCCCTTTCTCCCTGTCTTTTTTGGCCATTTCTGCCCATTTTTTTGCCTTTCTCTTTGCCTTTTTTGCCCAGTTTTTTGCCTTGCTCCCTGTCTTTTTTGCCCGTTTTTTTGGCCATTTTTTGTCCTTTCCCCCTGCATTTTCTGGCCATGGTTTGGCCTTTCTTCCTGCCTTTTTTGCCCTTTTTTTGCCCTTTCTTCCTGCTTTTTTTGCCCTTTCTTCTTGCCTTTTTTGCCCTTTCTTCTTGCCTTTTTTGCCCTTTCTCCTTGCCTTTTTTTACCCTTTCTTCTTGCTTTTTTCTTGCCATTTTCTTGCCTTTTTTCCTTGCCTTTTTTTTTTTTCCTCTTTGCCTCTTCTTGCCTCTTTTCTTGCATTTCTTGTGTTTTTCTTGCCTTTTTTTTTCCCTTTCTTCTGGCCTTTTTCTTGCCTTTTTTTTTATTTTATAAATGCCAAACACCCGCCTCTCACCCAACAAGAACCAAACAAGCCCCCTTTCTTTAAAACCATCTTTAAATATATTTTATATTTCTATTTTTCATATCTACATTCACATGCATATTTATACCGGACAATGACGTGTTAAGTAATTGATATAATATATTACATCTATTCCTATTATTTATATGTATTTATCTTTTGTGTTTTTATCAATATCTTTATATATTGATTGTATATTTCTCTATTTAGATTTATATTTCTATAATACTAATATTATTCCAAATTAAAACCCCATCTCTAACCAAATAAATACACAAAAACCCCTTCTTTTAAACGACATTAAAATACTGTTATTAATACTTTGTATAATTATATTCACATTTATATTTATCATTTCTTTTGATGCATTATATTATAAATTATATAAAATATCTATAAATCTATCTATAACTGATTTTCAAGGGATGTTTTCTAAGCACAGAAGCACAATAAAGTACAAGCAGAAACAATTCTTAAAAACATCTGCAAGTTTTATTTAGCATAGACGTGACTGATTTCCACCCCATGGCTTCTCACTTTGCTTTCTCTGTAGGTTCAGGAAGATGATAATGCACACTCTGCCTTCCCTGAGCCCCCCACAGCAGCTGAGTGCTGCTCGGTGTGCTCAGATCATCAGTGACTGGATTTCACAGACCCGAATGGACGGGGACTCCTCTGCTGGAGATTCGGGAGATGAGAGCAGAGAGGTGCTGATCGAAGGAAACGGTCAGATACACAAAAACATGGGATCATTTACCAACCGTCTGTTAACAAGATGCCAGCATCTGTAGAAACCAGCAAGGACTGACCCCAAGAATCTGCACAGACAACCTCATGAGGAAAACTACTGCAGAAAGACTGAGATTCCCTAGGCTATGAAGTAACATAAGGGATACAGGGATAAAGTGCACTAAAAAATACAGATCATACAGACGCGGAATGTGATGGACAATGGCAATAACATGTAAATGCTTTGGGCAGGATACATTTCCAAGCAGTATATTGCTGGAATTTGAAATATCAAAACTGAAATAATTTTCTGGCAGAGGACTTCCTGCATCAGTTCTGGTTTGGAGACTAGTAAGACACATACCTGAAATGCTAGAATTAAAACACATGCAGTTGAAACTCAGTGCAACTATCACACAATATTTTTTTCATTTAAAAATCCCAAACCTATATACTTAAAATATATGTACCACTCCGCATATGCAGTTGGCCTATATCTTATGGTTTAGTTTGTGATGTTTAGTGACTAGCACATGGTACAGTTTCTGCCTTTCTGCCAAACTGTTCTTCCATCCTGTGTTCTCTGTACTTACCTCCCAGAGCCTGCCCCTCCTCTTCCAATTTATATATTAGTTGAATCTCTGAAATTCTAGAAGCGCTTCTGTATATAAAACACATGCAGAAGAGTGCAGCTGGCTATTTCACTCCCTAATGACTTCAAACAAAATCCAAATGAAATAAAAGGAAATGAAAACACAACTGGATCTTGTTTCAAAAGTGCTGAAATTAAAATAAAAGATGATTGCATATGATGATTTCATCTTTTGGCTTGGATTGCTCACCATGGAGTTTTAGCCATAAAAAAAGGGGAAGTGGCACCAAATCGAATTAAAAAGTGCCCTTTCCCAGTGTTTTTATTCCAGACATTCAGAGGAAGCTCATTTTTCTTCTAGCATTCTTTCCCCAATTTTAGCAGAACCATTTTCATCCCAGACCCTACTCATCAGTTGTTCAATCCTTTGGCACTGGATCTGGACAAAGGAAGGGACACATCTGGGTCACAGGAAAGCACGGAGAGAAACCCTCCAAAACCGGACAGAGAAAAGTGAAATGCAGGAAGACAGAGCCTGCAGGCAGAGAAAAATTAAATGCAGGAAGACTTACCTGCAGCTGGATGCTCTTTGCACTAGGCTTCCTTTAAAGGAATGGATTTGCTGCTAAACACATCTCAGGCTCAGATGTGACCAGGAGAAGGTGGGATGGAGATGAGGAGTCAGACAGGGAATAGCCAGGGAGATGCAGGGCCCGGGAACATCAAGGATGGAGAAGAGAAGGAACAGGGATTGTTCTCCTTGTTTAGATCCATCAGTGCTGGGAGCTTGGGAAGCACATGAGGGTACCACAGGGATGCTGGGCAGGAGCAGGATAACTCCAGGATAAGGGCAAGCTGCTCCCACTCCAGGGCTGGGCCAGGGAAGGAGGGGAATTATTTCTCTCCACTTTCCAGTGTGATGCAGGTGCTACCCCATGCAGAGGCAGGAAAACTGCCTTGCAATCAAGTACAAAACCTGCCTGGCAAGCCCAGGATGCCAGTAGCCAGTTTCTCCTGGATTTCCTGCTTACAGGCATTTTAAGCTTGCTTTGTCTCAAAAACACCTTTTTTGCCAAGGGCATTCCCATTTCTTTTGGATCCTGAACAGAGGTTTGGAAAGCTGACTTTGATGAGGGAACTGTTTCCTATTTTGATCCGTGTTAACTTGGAGTTTCCCTTGGCACCAAAATCAGGGAGTGAACCATAAGATCCTAACTATCCAATCCCCTCAGCATTGGCTTGTGGAACCTTCTCAGGGTTAATTTAGCAAACTTAAGGGTTTGGCAAGTTCAGGAACAAAACAACCAAAAATTCATGAAAAAGAAACTGAACCGAAGCTGGCTAAAAGCTGATGACTCATTACAACAATTCAGTGAAAAGAAGGCAGGATTGATCCTGTGAAAAACGCCAATCACTTGTTTTTAAAATTTTAAAAGTTTAACAGTAATTAAATTGTTATAAAAATAGTAATACAATTAGAGTAATAATAATTTGGACAAATTAAATTAGGACAATATGAGACAATAGAGACAAAGAGTTACGGACGTAACAAAGGATTAACCCTTAAAAACAACAGCCTGTTGCATATTCATACATCTCACACATGATGCATAAATTCCATTCAAATACAGGATTCTGTCTGGTCATCATCAACTTCTTCCTCTGAATCCTAACAGCGCCTTCGAGGCAGGAAGAAGTTCGTATCTTCTAATAAGAGAGCAATAAATTCTTTTTCTCTGAAAGATTTACGTGTCCTGTGGCTGCTATCTCACTGCGAGTCCTTTCTTTAAAAAAAGTCTCCTACACAGCATAGTTTCTATTTTAACATTTTGTTATAACCTGAAACTATATTTAACACACTACTTAAGAGAATTAATACAGCATTACTTTCTAACACAACACGTATAATATTCATTTTAATATTTCCGAAAAGCCAATCACAAAATACGCATTTTTCACATTTTCAATACTCACCAAGCCATCTGGCCAGAGTTCTGTGCCCACCGAGGACACAGCAACTAGCAGGCACCTTCCTCCCATTCTCCAGCACAGGCTTCTTCCCTCCACACGCAGGGAGCTGCAGCCACTCAGGGAACACCGACTTAGTCACAACAGGAGAGGCATAAGGATAATTTGGAACTCGTTGTGACCTCAACGCGCCCAGACCCGGGAGAAAGCACTTTACCGATCAGACGGAACGGGGGTATTTGCTGTAACCGCCCTCTCTTCTCCCTACCCAAGGCGCATGAGCACGCTGCTGCCATCATTGGAAGGGCAAGTGAGTGCCGCCCTGGGCCGCCATCTTGGGTGTGGCGTAAAAAATGACCTTTTTTTCTCTCCCCTTTCCAGTTTTCACCCCCTGCAGAGGCAGGAAAACTGCCTTGCAATCAAGTACAAAACCTGTCTGGCAAGCCCAGGATGCCAGCAGCCATTTCTCCTGGATTTCCTCTCCGCAATCTTTGGTACTGGCAGAAGCCACTCCCGGCCGAGCCGCCATCTTTGTTGTGGTACGCTTAAGCATCCCCCGCTCCTCACATAGGCGTTTCTCTTGTCGGCTGCCCGGTCCCGACCACGATCCCGCGCTCTCAGCGGCATTTTCTGCTTGCTTTTCCCGGCGGGAGAAGACGGTTGGCGGGGTCTGCGGCACCGGAGCGCCGCGAACCGTGGCAGGGAGCGGCGGCGACGCCTCTGCCGGAGTCCTGCCACGGCCTCCATCTTGAGTGTGGCTGGAGCCCGACCCGGCTCATGCAGGATCCCGGTAGCGCGGGCGCTTCGCCATCTTGAAATGGCAGCTCTGTCCCGTCCGCGCCTCCGCCGCCCGCCGAAACCGGCCCCGCCCGCTCTCGTTCTTCCCAGCCACCGCCCCGCACGGCGGCCGCTCAAGCCCGGCCACGTCCCTTTGCACTCCTAACTGTGCTTCACCGCTCCCCTCTGTGCACAGTACCGCCCCGTGCCCACAAGGCGGCAAGCACCGCCCACCTCCACGGGCCGGGCTGGACGCGCTTCGGGGCCGGCATGGATCGGAGGCCGAAGCTGCCGGAGAGCCTTTTGTATTTATTCCCTTCAGCCCAAGCAGCTGTTCCTACGGTTTAAGGGCACTTGATGGGTTCATTCCTAGGTAACAACGTTATAACGTTGGTTTCAAAACGACTACTCATCTCTCGTCAGAGTTTCCTACATTCCTGTATACAATAGAATGGATAGATTCTTTCCAAATAATTCTTTCCAAAGGGTTTTAGAGATAATTTCCAATTCTTTGCCAATACCTGTAAAAAACGAAAAACTTGACAGGTTACTGGTGTTCTACATCCACCCCTCCGTGTGAATTTTCTGGCAGCTTTTGGTCCCTCTGGGGAGGGTAACCCAGCATGATTCCCCCCCCCCCCCCCCCCCCCCCGATTCCCCACTCACCTGCTCCTCCATCACAGCCTGGTGTGACCGTGTTCACAGGAGTCTTAGGATAAGGAAAGAGACGAGGATTTTACTCCATGTTTCAGAAGACTTGATTTATTATTTTATGCTATATATTCTATTAAAACTATACTAAAAGAATAGAAGAAAGGATTTCATCAGAAGGCTGGCTAAGAATAGAAAAAGAAAGAATGATAACAGAGGCTTGTGTTGGCTTGATTGGCTTAATGGCCAATCACAGCTGGACTGTGATTGAAACAACCACAACAACCACATGAGACCAATCACAGATGCACCTGTTGCATTCCACAGCAGCAGATAATAATTGTTTACGTTTTGTTCCTGAGGCCTCTCAGCTTCTCAGGAGAAAAAATGCTAAGGAAAGGATTTTTCAGAAAATGTCATGGCTACAGCCTGGCTCTCCCTCCTAGGGACACTGCGGTGCCCCAAATGACATCAGAGCCCCCAAGTCTCCCACCCCTCTCCCTCAGCCTTCCTTCCTCACCCCCAAAGAAGGCACAGAAGGAATCAAACTGCCCTAGACAGCAGAGTGGTGCTTTATTCAAGCCCTTTCCACGAGTACATCTCCCCCAAAAGGGACTCCTGCTGCAACAAGAATGAGGGGCAGCCC
The DNA here is from genome assembly GCA_039654755.1 of Calcarius lapponicus. NCBI lineage: Eukaryota > Metazoa > Chordata > Aves > Passeriformes > Fringillidae > Calcarius > Calcarius lapponicus. The sequence goes on from JBBFKN010000011.1 coordinate 16,486,794, forward strand.
CCAGAAATTCCTCCCCAGACCCGCAGTCACAGGAGAGAGGCAGAAAGAGGGGAGGGGGTAGCAGAGAGGACACAGGAAGAAAAGTAAGAACGGGGTGCAGAATGAAGTTGAAAAAACAACCAAAAACAAAAACCACAACAAAACCTGGGATGGGCAGCATAACAGAGAGGGATCAAAAACCCATAAAAAATGAGAAACCAGGGCAGTTAGCTCCACTGAAACTGAGAAAATGGCAAATAAACCAATTCTGCCCTTTAATTTATTCTCCAAAAATATTGTGAAAAGGAGGGTTCTCCTCAATTTAAATCCCTCCAGCAATGAAAAAAGAGAAATTATTCCCTCAATCAAAATCGTTAACAGCAAGGGACAGCTGGGGAAGGTTTGCAGGAGGCACTTAAGACTCACAAAGCAGCCTGACTTTGTGATGGTGGCAGCTTGGCTCTGGGCCATCCTGCGCAATGCACAATTTTAAGCATGCAGCCAGCCACTCTGGGCCACAGGCCCCTGAACACCAGCACTGGCCCTTTTCCCTGGGAAACAAAACTCACCAGCCCAGGTTCCTGATGGCAGATTTGCAGGAGCCACTTGGCACTGTCAAACCAGCCCGAGTTGCCACTGGTGCCAGCTTGGGGCGGGACAAGAGGCTTGGTAGTGGTGAGGTGAAGGGTAAAGTGAGCGATGGGCCAGGAGCCCTTCTGGGTACGCTGTGACACCAGCTGCCTTCTCCAGCTTGCAAGTATGGGACAAGACCCTGCCCTAGCTGTGTCATGTGTGGGGCAGTGGGGTGGGTGGTCCCTCCAGGCTCCCCCTGCCATGGGACTGTCCTAGGAACTGGGAGCAGAGTGGCATGGGGACATCACAACCATCATCGAGCTGGCCGGTGACTTCTGCTATGCTGAGGACTACCACCAGCACCACCTGTACAAGCAGCCTGGGGCCTCTTGTGGCCTGGAGGGTGTTGAGGTCACCTGCTCCATGAGTGCTGTTTTGGGGAGGTGGGCCTGTAGTCTGCCCCAGGGGAGGATATTGGGGGCTGGGGCTCACTCAGTGATAGAGGAAGGGCTGGGGTTATGGGGGCAGATGCGTGGGGGCTGCAGTCCGAAGGTGGGGGGATGGGAGGGGAGAGCTGTGTCCCTGGGAGCTATGTCCATGTGTCTGTGTCCATGCGTTTGTGTGTCCACGTACGCCGTGCCTATGTGTCCGTCGGTCCGTGTGTCCATATGTCCGTGTCCGTGGGCGCCGTCGGGCGCAGGCTGCAGAGCCGTGCTCTCCCCCCAGGTGACAGTGCTGAGCCGCACCGTCTCGCGCCCGGCGCAGAAATGCGAGCCCTGCGCGGCGCTCACGGTACGAGCGGCGCTTACTTACGGTACAAGTGATACTCACGGTACGTACGTGCGCACACAAAACATAGTACATGCCCGTCCAGGTGGGGGTGGCACGGGGGTACAGAAGTGACGAGCGTACGCATGCACAGGGACATACAGGTCACCTACACACACCTACATACGTGCACGGGACCTTACGGCTTCAATACGTGCCTATGTGCGCATCCACAGGTGCTACAGGCTGTGACCTCCGGCTCCCACATCCCTGCTGGATGCTCGTTGTTCCCCCAACTCCAGCATGGATGGGGGAAGAGAGGGTGCCATCACGCAGCATGGGACTTGTCCCCAGCCCCACAGTGGGAACACACGCTGGGACATTTTTGTAAAAAGTGAAGTTCCCTGAGTGAACAGAGAGTGAAAAAAATTAACTAAAAGCAGTGAGAAAGTGAGTGCAAGTTGGCTTCCAGCAGGTGGCCCTACAGCGGATGTGGCAGCTGGCTCTGCAGAGGGAGCTGGGGACAGGGGACAAGGGACCCTTGCCTTCAGCCTTGCACTCCAGCATCCTCGTCATCCCAAGGAATGGTGCTGGACAGAGCAACCACTGTGAGGTTTCACGGCAGGGAATGACTAGGATAGGTGTGCCCAGATGTAAGGCTTTGTGAACTGTTCCCCAGGACCCCTGCACCCCTCTCCCCAGTTGCTGGGATCAGGGGATGGGATAAGGAGAGGGGCCAAAGGGTGAAAAAACCAGAGGATATTGGGGCTGGACCGCAGCATTCCAGGCCTGGATTTTGGAAACAAAAGGGTAGAAGCTGCTTTTAAGACCCTGTGTGGGGAAACTGAGGCAGGGAAAGTCTCAGCACTAGGGTTTGGGAATGGGGACCCCCAGTCTGGCCACTCCCCAGGGGTCCTTGGATTGTGTGGCCACAGGTCCAGTGCATTTGGAGGAGCACTGAGGGCACACCCCCATGTCCACTATTTCCTGCAGGGATGTGGCCTGAGGAGAGAGGATGAAACAGCCCCTCCTCACCCTGCCACTACCCCTCATGTGGCATCTGCTCTGGGCGGATGGAAACTGTGCGTCAGAGGAAGCTGGGGAGGGACATCCAGGTGTCTTCCCCCAGCGCCTGTGCCGAGCCCGACCTACTCTATTCCCTGGTGCACCTGGAATGAGTTGGGCTCATCCCCATGGGGTGCATTCCAAGCAGAGGGAGGGCACAACCCTCACCCCCCCCCCCCCCACACCCTGCCCCCCGCTTTGTTTCCCACTCCTGCTTAAACCCAGCATGGTCACACAACCCAAAGGCCCCTGGGGGTGAACAACCTGGGGGTCCACCATCAACAAACTACAGCACTGACACCATCCCTGTCTCAGTTTCCCTACTCAGTCTGAAGAGTGGCTTCTCATCACGCACTGGGGCTGGAAAGGCACAATCCAGGACAGGAATTATTTGGTCCAGTCTGAACTTTCACCAGCATCCCAGCCCCATGAGGAGGCTTGGACCCCATTCCAAGATATCAGCATGTCAGGGGCAAGATGAATGGAGAGGTTAGAGAGGGGAGGTTGGGCAGGGGATGCTGGCAAGATATTTATACTGAGGATACAGAGGGAGCGAGCTGTGTCGCTCTTTGCCGAGCAAAGAAAATAACAATTTGGGCAGGTTTGAAAAGCACCGAAACCACAACAGGAAACCCAAATTGTACAAATGCAGATGTGAGTGGAAAAAGCTCTTGAGCTGGTGGCTCCGACTTTCACCTCCACTAAAAGTAAGCCTGCCTTATTAGGGGCAGATGGAGGCCAAGATAAAACATCTCTCCCCCCACGCCCCACCAGGTTTTTCCATGGAGGGGCTCTTTTGTATGATGCTGGGTGATGTGGCTTTCTGGGGGTAGTGAGGATGGATGGCTTGGCCAGGGGCTTGTGTTGGGTTTTGGAGAGGATCTGGGAGGTTTAAGGGTTTTGGGGATGTGTGTCAGGTTTTCTGGAGGAGGGTTGCTGGGGTTGGTGTGATTTAGGGCTAGGCAATGTAGGGTGGGGGATGTGATGAGTTGTAACAGTCTCTGATTATAGTAAGGGCAGCCTGGCAAAGCCACATCCTGCAGCAGAGCAGGAACTGGGGGGAGGAATTTGGGGTGCTGAGAAAGGGAGGGATTGGGAGCCGGGATTACAGAGAGCAGCAGAACTCCTCCTGGGACCCCCATGTAACACAGGCTGGGCTCCTCTTCCCCATGCCCGTTTCCCCGCTTTGGACCATGCCAGGGCTGCAGCACCCCATGTTTGGGGGGAGGCTGTGGCAGACAGTGCCAGGTTTGGGTGCCCATTGCCCCCCTGCTGCTGCACCCCAGCCCCCCGAGGACATTGTGGGAGCTGCTTCACTGTCACCCTGGCAGTAGCAGCGGGGCCCAGGCTCCTCTGAGTGAGCCCAGTGTCTCCACACCCGCAGCCCCCAGGGTTGCTCACACTTGCAGCCTTTGCACCCCCAGCCCCATCCTCCTCTTCCTTTTGCAGGGATGCAATTTGGATGGATGCAATTTGGGAAGGGAGGAATCAAAAAGATTTTGGAGAGAGAAGGGAGCAGAGCAAAGGGTGGGCTGAGCACCAAATTGTGAGCGTATCTCCAGTAGCGGCACAGCAACACCTCAGCACCTACCCTGCTGGAGACACCCTCACGAACCCCCTCAACAGGGCCTGGGTTATGGGGGTCACATGGCATGAGCTGATCAGTCTTGGGCCCCTTAGGGTAACATGGGGGTGTGATGCTCATTAGGGTAACATTGGGGGTGCCCCAAAAGGGTCCCAGGAGGGAAAAGACCCCTCAGGGTGCAGATGGACTCAGAGGGGCTGCTACCCTGTCAGGGGTGGGGAGGGGAAGGGTGGGGTCTGTCCAGCCATGGTGGGAGGTGATGAGGACGGTGGCTGGGGCAGGGGGGTTGGCGCAGGAAGCAGTGGCAGTGGAAGCACTGCTCCCAGCTCTCCAGATGCACCCGTGAGATAGGGCAGCAGGAAGCAGCTGTGGGGAATCGCGGTGCTGGGAACAGCCACTGCTGCCTGCCCAACACCGCCTGAGCCCAACCCCACTGTCTCTCCCCACTCGGGGGTACTACCTAGGGATGTTCCAAATGCCCCAGCCTCTCCTCTGCAGGGAACAGAGATGTCCAGGGTGTGCCCTGAAGAAGCAGCTGTGACTCCTCATGGGAATATATGGTTCCCTCTGGCTCTGAGGGTGATGGAGACATGGCTCTGCTCTTGACAGGGCTTTGGATGAGAGGAAGTGCGGGGAAACTGAGGCATGGACAGTCACTGAGCAGCTTGGCCACAGTTCATGTCACAGTTCCTGGTTCCCTTCCAGAGAGACGAGAGTGTTCCTCTCCCTCCCCTGAGTACTCTGGAACAAGGTAATGCCTCATGGTGTTCACTTGGTCCCCAGTGATCACCAGCAGGGACTGTCCTGGGTGCCGCCTCCAGGCTAGGTTGGGCTCAGGCTGAGGGGAGGTTCCTGGGGCTAATCCCCTGCACAAACAGCCGCACATTCCCCAGGGATGGATCAGGTGTCCTGGTGACATGGCTTGGGGGGGCAGGGCACCTCATTGCTGCTTTTTGGGTGTAGGTGCCACTCCTTTCCCCCGCCTAATTCTCTGCCGTTTGTCTGCTCATCCAGCCCCGTTCATGTCCCATTATGGAGCCTCTGGCATTGTCTGGCTCTGGCAGAAGGTCCCTGTGGTGGGTGAGGGGGGTAAATTGAGGCACAGCTGCTCAGAAAGGAGCCAGGCTCCTTTCTGCATGGGCTGTGGACTAACATCCATCCATCCATCCATCCATCCATCCATCCATCCATCCATCTATATCTGCCAGCTCCAATTTATAATCTCCGCTGATCCTGAAACACCCCAAATTTGGGACATCATAGCTCAATATAGGGGTGTCACTGTGGCTACAGGGACCTCAGGGAGGGTTTGCCAAACTACACAGGGACCTTTCAGCACATTCTTTACGTGACTAATGGCCGGAGCAGGGCCACAATGCCTTTCCCTGCCTGTCCTTGCCTATCTCGGACTCACTGTCCATCCAGGAACACTTGGCCCCAGCACAAATTGAAATGTCAAGAGAGCTGCCACACAGTGTTCAGCAGGATCACCAAATGGTACTGGACTGTCTCCCCATGGCCTTTGGGATAAGGTGGGAAAGAGATTTCAGAGCCCTTTTAAGAAGCCAGAATCCCTTTTTTTCCCTTGAGTTTCCATCTAGATTTTGCTCCTGAAGGATCCAGAAGGTCTCTGAAGATCCCTGGTAAATGGGATTTATACCTCAGCCCCATCTGAAAAAGAATCCAGATGACCCCTGGGGAAGAGCCCTTCTTCCCTTTGTAGCTGCCTTGGGCACCCTGCCACATCTCCATTCCTCTCCTCTCCCATCAAATCCCTGCCCCGCAGCCAGGGCTTCCAGACAGCCCCCAGCTTCCAAAACACAAGAAATTCCTCCCAAAATGCTGGTGGTGTTCCCCCAGGACATAGGGACCCCCACACTCGCCCTCCCTGCCCTGCAGCAGCCAGGCCAAATCTGGCCATTTCCACTCCATGTTACAACTCTCACATCCTGTCACCTGTACTGACTTATTTCAGGGGGAAAAAAAAATCAAACCGAACCCAAGCCCAAGGGGTAGATTATTTTGGGGTGGGGGGGGGGGGGGGACCAGCTATTTGTGAGGCTCCCCCCCAAGTTTTGAGGACCTTTGCAGGTATTTGCAACATGGGCAAATCCCCTGGGATTAAAAATCTGTTCCCAGGAAAAGGAGAAAGGCGGGTAGGGAGCAATAGCTGAGCTGTAGTGAGGTACATGGTCACCCCTCCCACAAGGGGCTTTTTGGTATCATTTTGGGGTGCTTGCTGAGGTGGAAAATCCCAGCTCCTGCTTCTTCTGCTGCTTCTTTTACTTTTCATTTTAATAAAACACCCAGTGTGGGCCCTTTCACCACGAAATCATCATGCTCCAGAGCATGCCCACTCCCTTCCTCCCCCATTTTCTGTACTCCACACCAAGAAATCCACTCCTCCCGCAGCCACTGCATAAGGACACCCCAAACCCGGAGCTGACACCGCAAGGGCACCCTAAAAGCGCCGCTTCGTCCGCGGTCAAAAGTGAAGTGACCCATCCGGGGGGAATGAGGGGTTGTGACACAAACTTGGGGTGATCAGATAAAAGCATTCTTGTGCTCCCAGCCCTCTCACACACTCGGGGTATCCCAGGATTGGAATGAATCCCCCTGGAATACGGCGGCAGCGTGGCCGTGGCGGTGGCGGTGCGGGGGGGAGGCGCGGGGGGAGGTTGCCTTGGCCACGCATCCCTCTGTGAATGCATGACGTGCGCAGGGCTGGCGCCAGGCTGTCTGGGGCCGGGAGTTAGATCAACACAGCTGGAGGGCCCGGGCCACAGCTGGGCAAAGGCAGCGGGTCCCGCCGCCCAGGCAGGGCCTGTGGGAACCGCCGCCAACAAAACCCCCCTGCAAACAAAAGCTCCCCTCCCAGTCCCTCTGAAGCCTTTCAGCGCCCCCCCCCCGCCCCCCCGCCATCCCTTGGGAAATGAGAGGGGGTGTATGGGAATAAGCAGAGGCTGTACGCTGCTGTTTTGTATTGAGGGGAAGTCATAAGAAGGATTCAGGTGGTGGTCTGAAAAGAGTTTCTAAATGTTTTGTAAACGTTTTAAAAATCTGTGTTAATTTCGTGAAGTTTTACACTAATCATTTATTTTTAAAAGATGTTTAATTCTTTTTTAACTTTATTTTGTTCGGCTTTTTTGGGGGGGAGGGGGGGAGTTATGCATCTTCCCAAGCTGCTATCCTTTACACAGAGGTGATTTCCCAGGAAATTCATAACGAGTGAGGTGGGGGGTTCAGGGGGATGGGGGGGGGGGGGGGGGGAGTGGAGAGAAAAATAAAAGGTACAAAAATAATCCAACCACAAAGAGTGTTGGATGCTGCTTTCAAGGTTTTTTTGTTGAGCAGCTCGTGGCTTGGGGGAGATGTGGGGAGGAGGGGTGCCCTCCAGCCTGCAGTCCCCAGACCCCTTTGTGGGGTGGAAATAAACCCCAGCACTACCAAACTGGGATTTGGGCAGATCTAGAATAAATCGCTGCCGTGGGCAGGAGTAATGTGGTCCAGGTGCCTGTACCCTCACCCCCCTGCCCCCATCATTAGAAGGGAGCCCTGGGCCAAGCAGGGTCCCAGAGTGCCTCCCTCCAACCCTCTTGGCTGTAACATTCCCTTCCTGCACTTTCATAACCAAGCCCCCACAACACCCCCCATAACTAAATCCCACCAAAGTCAATATTTGGGGGAGAGAGGATTTTCCCCTTGGGCTCATCCTGACTCACTGCTGGGGTGTTGCGGGACTGTCGCTACTGCGGGACCCCTCCACGTGCCACCCACTGCAGTGACACCCACTGGGGACCCCAGATCGCTCCAACTTTGGGCTTTTTCTATGGACATTCTCTGATTCTCTAAGTTTTAAGGCAGCGATGGTAGAAGGGCAGTTTCCTTCATATCCCGCCCGCCCCCCCCCCCCGCCCCCCCCCAATCACTTCTGCTAGGGATAACCCCTTTGCCTATAAATCTCCTCTCCCACCTCCAAACTAAAAAACCTTCCAGGCCTCTCGCAGGCGCTGACCTAAATCTGGTTTCTCCATCGTAACCTCAGTTTTACCGCAATTAATTTTTTTCTGCTGGTCACAAGATAATTCCTGACGCCAGAAAGTCTGGAGGTCAGATGAGAAGCGGATTGAGGAAAAGGGCGGCACTAATTTCCTTAAAACAGGGAGGCTGGGAGGTGGGAAACCCCATCGTCCTGTCTAAAAACAGGGGGAATTCACTTGGAAGGGGAGTGGGACAGTTTCGGGATGCTAGGGTGTTGAAGGGGTTGGGGGGGGGATAATCCCCAAGAGGCTTGGCGGGTCTGGCCATGGGGAGGGGGACCTGCGTGGTCGTGTCATCCCCCGTCGGGCCACCAAGGGTCAGTCTGGGGGGTCGGGGGGAGGTGGGGCGGGGGGGTGAGGTAGAGGGGTTTAAGACTTCATTTATGTGTAGGGGTGGAGTTTGATGCTTCATTGACACTCGGAGGCGGGGTTTAGGGCTTCGTTTACATAAAAGGGAAGAGATTAATGGTTATTTTACATAAAAGGGGGTTGTGTTACTCAAAATTTGCATGTAGTGGGCGCGGTCAAGTGGCGCTGCCTATATAAAGACGGCGCGCGCACTTCCGATCTTCCCCGACCCTCTCCGATCTGCCAGCGAAATACGAAAGTTGGGGTCCAGGGGTTGAGAGTCAAAACTCTCAGAGCTTTCCTCTTTAGCGGTCTGGTGCTCGAAGGTCCCAGCAACACCCCGCTGCCGCGACAGCCCCTGAGGCTCTAGGCATCCTCCCGTCCTGCGTCTCCAGAACTGCTCTGAGCCCACCATGAAAGCCATCAGCCCGGTGCGATCCGTCCGGAGCTGCTACGAGGCTGTTTGCTGCCTCTCGGAGCAGAGTTTAGCCATCGCCCGGGGCAGCCACAACAAGAGCCCGGCCTTGGAAGAGCCCATGAACTTGCTCTACGATATGAACGACTGCTATTCCAAATTGCGGGAGCTGGTGCCGGGCATCCCTCAAGGCACCAAGGTGAGCCAGGTGGAGATCCTGCAGCACGTCATAGACTACATCTTCGACCTCCAGATTGTGCTGGAAGAGGGGTCCAAGGGCCGCGACCCCTCCTCCGAGGCCACCCTATTTTCCCTTAAGGTAAGGGCCGCTTCGGACTGGGGGCTAGGTATGTCGATTTGGGGAGAGAGGATCTGTTAGGCTGGAGGTGATAACAAGTCGGGACAGGGGTGCTGCTGGGTCCCCGAGTGTGTTGGTGGGTCATGGCACGGTGGGGAATGGGGAGGAGTGGGGACCACCAGCTGCCGGAGTAATGTTAAGCCCTGTCCCTTCTCTGCAGGCGGCTGAACTCGCCTCAGAACTCCGCACCAAAGACGAGAGAAGTTTGTGTCACTAACGCTACCTCCACCAGGTGAGTGTCGCCTCCGATCACCACCGCCACCACCACCCGCAGCCCAGTCCTCCCCTCCCCATGTGCCCACAGCCCAGGTGGCGTCCCGGGGCCCCCTCCCGCCCCCAGCATCAAAATCCCCAGCGGACCGATCCCCAGCAAGCCATGCTCCCCTCTCTAATTTCCCCTCGCCCTAATTTTTCACCACCCGCACCCCAGTCGACCTCCCCAACCCACCAACGATACCGATCCAAATAATGCAGACCAGTGCTCCCCCTTTCTGCACTCCCCCCCCCAAGTCTGCCACCTGAACTCCAGTCCCCAGCCAGCACCAACCCACCCCCAGCATCCCCAGCCGGGAGCCAGATACAGTCCCCGAGGAACTTGGTTTCCTGGCTCCCACCCTCTCTTCCCAAATTTCCATCCCCAACTCCACTTACCACCTCACTAATTATCACTATTATTTTTTTCTCCTCCCTCCCCCTCTGATCTCTCACCTCCCTGTGCCAATTAGCAAACAGGCAGCGAGTGTCGGTTCCTGGTTCGTTATCAGCCGGAGGTAAATAGCAGCTTCCTCCGTGGCGCCGGGCTGTCTGCGACCTACCGGCCCCGGCATCGCCTCCTCCGGGCCCGGGCACCGCGAGTGGGGAGCGGCTGGTTCCGACCCCCCCAGCCTTCCACCGCCAGCATCCCACCCACGGAGCTCAGCATCCCAGCTTGGGACCCGAATTCACATGAGATACTTTTAATGATAGACTGATGATGAAGCGGAGGTTGTCTGTATATTTTTGGATTATAGCAGCGAGTCCTTTTTTTAAAGGTGTTTAATGGGATGGCGGGGTGGGGATTAGGGGGCTTTGGGGAGGGGGGGACAAACATCCTTGAGTATGAACTAAACTCTGGGGCTGTGGCCTCGTGTATTGTGGAGCTCTATACTAGAGTATAACTTTTTGTACCTTTTGTGCAGGAAGGTGATTTTCTGCGAATATGCCTTGTACTTGCTTTATAAACTTTTTATAAAAGTTATCATTTTTGCATAATAAAAACCAGATAATTTTGATTGGCTTTTCTCCTTCATCGCTGGGATGGAGGGAGCTGGGGTGTACCTCTGGGTGGGAAAACCCCCCGGGGGGGTGGGAGCCTCCCAAACTTTGATGGGAACTTCTAGGGTTACTGTAGGAATCTCCGTAATTGTGTAATAGCGTTGAAATGTCAGCTCAGGTATGGGAGGAATTAACCCTGGGCTGCCGGCTCCTGGCCGAGGTGGCTGCCAGCTATTTTGTGTGCTGCTGTGCTTACCTGATACCGAAGAAGTGAAGACGGTGCTGCATCCCCGGGGACCATCTAGAGGTGTAGCTGGAGCCCTGGGGAGGAGGGAAAAATACACTTTTTTCCACTTTTAGCCATGTGAAAATGGGCTGATAGGTGCCATGATGCTGGATTTGAGCTTCTATTGGGCTGGAAGGGGTGATGCTGCTCCCTCAGGATATACCCCATATGGGTAGAGGAGTTTTTGGACTGCTTTTGCTGCCCCAGGTAGTATTGAGAGAGCAGCCCCTGCCTGGCCCGATTTCCTCGGGGTCAACACTGCAGGGAAGAGGTGTTGGGAGCAAAAATGCTTTTCCCTCCCCTTGGGTAATGCTGTGGTTTCCCTTTGGCCCGGGAGCAGAACAGATGTGACCCCGGGCTGGCTCAGCTGTGGAGCTGGATCACACTCCCTGGGGAAAGTGTTGGCCTGCCCAGGATGAAGTTAAATTGACTTCACCCCCACCTGTAGCACAATCATCTTTATTCCTTGAGCTGGGCTCTGGTTATGCTGCTGTGGGCTTAGCCAGGGATGATGTGGATCCTGCCCCATGGCATTGGGGTGTCCCCAGGGTGCTCCAGCATCCAGGGGTGCATCATGGGAAGAGGAGAAGGGAGAAGATACTAGGGTCTCGGAGCAGAGATACAAAGCTTCACCCACACACACTGGCTTCAGCCTCTACCCAATGGGGGAACAAGAGCTTGGGGTGCAGCTGGCACCTGCCAAACACTCCTTGTCCACGGGCATTTCCACAGAGAAAAGCAGCACGTGGAGCTTCCAAAAAGCACCACCTGGTCCAACTGGATCACCAGCCCCTGGGAACTTTCCTCCCTCCTCCCAGCTTGATGTCCCCAGGCTCCCCAGGGCCAGTATCCTCCTGCACCTCTGGATGGGGTAGGATGCAGTGACATGGGCTGCCCAGGCATGGTGAGAGGCAGGTGAAGGAGTTCATCCGGAAACCACTGCATCTGAGAACAGAGCTCCTGTTATGCTCCCAGCGAAAAATTAGCTTTTGCCATCTCCACTGATTTTTGGCTCTGGAGGAAAAGGCAAGAGGTGGGTTAGGGGCGAGTGTCCCCACATTCACCCAGGTGTCATGGTCCTCCAGCTGTGCTGATGTGCAAAGGCATTTAAGTGGGATGGGTGGGAAAAGCATCCTAGGCATGAGCCAGGGGACAGGGATGAGTCTTGGTACCTGGAAGGTGAAGCTTCTGGCAGTGTGAGCACTCCATCCCAGGTCCTAATGGGTCCCTCATCAGAGATGATGGTGGTGGAAATCCTGGACTCGTGGGAGCATTAGTGAGCCTACTTTGGGGCAGGAGTTACTTGGAGAAGCGGGGCTAGGATAGGGTGGGAGAAACCAGTCCTGCTGGGGCTTTTTGGATGGAAATGACACTGGGGAGGTGGACTGCAGCCCCCGGGGAGAGGAGGAGTGGAGGTGGCCCCTGCCCCTATCCCCTCTCAGGCATCAGGGCAAGGGATTCCCGAGGCCAGAGGCTGTGGAGGTTCGGCAGGGTGTAGGTTCGGCAGGGTGTAGGCTCGGCTCTAGCTCCCAAGAAGCCTCCCAGGGCCGTTACCTCCTCCCCCGTGGTGGATGGATCCCGGCGCCTTGCCCGGAACAGCCACCCCGGCATTCCCAGACTCTCGCTCAAGCCGTGTTCAGACCCCACTAGCTCCCTGGACTGGGCTGTCAGCGTCCAGTGCTTTCTTTGAAACGCTTCAAAAAAAAAAAAAAAAAAAAAAAAAGGAACACCCCACAATTAAAAATAACTGCTGGGACTGGGATTTACCTCGGGGGGTTGATGGGATGATTTACCCCGTGGGGCAGATGGGATTTACCTCGGGGAGAAGATTTACCCCATGCAGCAGATTTATCTTGGCTGTTGTGGGATGCCGATGCTTTCCTGGAAAACCCTGATTTAAAAAAAAAATTAAGTAAAGAAAACGGGAAAAACACGCAGCTAAAAATAGCCGCAAGGGCCGAGATTTACCTCGGGGAGAACAGCTGGAACGAGAAAAATGCTCCTGGCCGAGTAAGCCCGGCGTTACTTTTACCACCCCAGCTACACTGCAGGGGTGGAGAAAAGAGGGTGAGGAGGGCAAAAAACTAATACCGGGGGGCGTGAGTGGTGAAGGTCGAGCGCGGCCCCGCCGCGGTGCCGGTGGCCCGTGATCCGGCTCGTTCGCCTCTTGGCAAGCGCCGGAGTCTGATGCAATCGCTGCGCTGACGGAGGCGGCGGTTCCCACCTGTATTTGCCATTGTGTGCCCGGAGCTGTTTGCAGGTGTTTGCTGGCGCCGCGCTGTCTGAGCCGCACTTCCCTCCTCCTCCTTCTCCTCCTCCTCCCGCTGCTGCCCCGGCCAAGGCCTGGCCCCGCGGCCCCCCCGCCCGGCTCCGCGCCAGCCGCGCTGACACAGATGCTGCGCGCACACGCGTGACCTTGGCCAGGCGCGCTCCCGCGGGGGGGGGGGGGGGGGGTTCTGGCCTCTGAGCGCGGGTGTGCACACGCACGTGTGTACTCACCTACACTCACTGACACGTGTGGCATGAGCATATTCACATGTGTGTCCATGTATGCACACATGACTCTGCATTTGCACGCACCTGTGTGCACTTACACACGTGTTTACAAACACACACATGTGTAAGTGCACGCTCACACAGGCAGCTATGCATACATGACTGTGTTCAGTTACACACAGCTATGTGCACTCACACATATGTATTCAGATGCTGACACGTGTCCAGGCATACTCACACGCGTGCATGCATTTACACCCATGCCCATAAATACTTACAATATGCCTACGGGCACTGACACACGTCTGTGCACACTTAAAATACAGGCGCACACATGTGGTGTGGTATGTGGCACACGTAAGCATACATGAGTGCACTTACACACGTGCCTACACAGGAGGGCCTACACAGTATGCACAGGAGGGCTCATCCTGCAAACCAACCTGCACAGGGGCTCAGCACCCCCTTTGTTGGACCCCCCAGAGATGCTGTGGGATTAGAGGAAGCTATTCCTGCTCCCTCCCCACCCCCGTGGAGACCATCCTCCGTCGTGGTAGCCAACTCGCTCGTTCCTGTCAGTCCTTGTCTTCCCTCTCCCACAGGTGACATCGGGGCTTTGTCCCACGGTGGGACTGAGGCTTCAGGCACGTCCCAAAATCTGCCGGGGACGAGGGAGGGTGGATCCGCAACGGTGCGGGCCCCGCAGCCGCGACTCGCTGCTGCCGTCTCCAGGGCGGAGGAAGAAGAGCCCGGCTCACCGGGAAGGTTCTCCCCTCGGGAAGACGTGGGATTTCAGATTTCCTCTGGTGTACCCTTGGAAACGACCAGGATTTCCCCCGATGCCTATCCCGGCAAGATTTGGGAGCTCTTCTGCTGTTCTCCTTGTGAAGGATCAGGACCTTCTCTGATGCCCTTCCAGAAAGGACTGGGACCTCCTCTGTTGCCCCCATTCCAAGGACAGGGATGTGTGGCATTGGGCTGTGGGGGCTGCTGGCCACCTGTGCTTGCCTAGTGGCCCATCACATGCTCCTTGGACAGTTGTTCCCCCCGGTCTGGACAGAGCCATAGGGCAGCAGCACCCCTTGTACCCTCTCTCTCCTGGGAATGTTCCTTGGGGAGGAAAATTAGGGGATGGGATCTCATTTGGGGTCCACAGCCCAGGTTCAGCCCCCTGCTTTTGGGATATAGTCAACCTCCTCCTTGTGCTCTGCATCCTGATGAGGTCCCTCACCTCCAAGCTGAATATGCAAAAGAATTTCCAGATCCTGAGGTGAGCGATGGTGTGGGGGCTGTACCCCTAAGCCTCTGGTGGTGCCCTCTTGGTCTGGACAGAGATGTAGTGGCCCAGGTGTAGCGCCACTATTCCATGTGCTGAATCTGCACTGGGAAAAACAACATAATTACTTGTTCTTCGCCATCAGCTCTTCACCCTGCTTTTGGGGTGCAGTTCAGACCCTCCCAAGACCCTCAGGGGAGAAGCTAGGAGAGGTCTCCTGGCTCCTCCTCTCACTATGGCCAGAACAGTGATGGGATCTCTCACCTTGCTCCAGGGTGAGGAGGCTGGTCAAGGGGCTGATTAGGGGTGCTTCAGGCCATCCACGAGGTCATTCCAGATCTCTGTAACATGACAGAGTGAGATAAATAGTCTCTAAGGTCCTTTCCAATCCAAACCCCTCTGGCTTGTAGGGTGGAAGCTGGTGCAGGGCCTGCCCTTCTGGACACCTTGGTGTCACAGGAAGATACAAATCTGTGTCTTCCAGTATGGGAGAGGACTTTGCTGGTGGAAAGCCATGGCTGTAAAAGGCTTATTGAGCAAATATTGGGTAGTGGGAAACATGCCCTTGACTCACAGCACAGCACAGCTGAGGGGATGAGGGCCAACAAGTTTTCCCACCTTCTGGGTCAGCCCTTACCCCAGTGAGGTCACACTACCAACATGTGGGGACGTCACCTCTGCTTTGCCCAAACTGGAGGATTTGAGGACACAGGCTGCCAGGCCCACCCCATACCCCAAAATCCTTATCCCAAGGGTCACCTACTGGAGTGAGCCCAAGGCAGGCAACTGACACAAATTTATCCACACTGCTGGTCATGGCCTTGTCTTTGTGCACTGGGATCAGGACAGGATTTGCTTTCTTCCCACAGAGAGGAAGAAGAAGGTCTGGGTGGATTGATTTGCCAAGCTCAGCCACACTCCTGGCACAGGGGTTGCACTTCCCAGCTGGGGTAGCATCGCTGCTGCCAGGCCTTTTGTTCTGCCTCAACGTCTTGCACGGTGGGAGGCAAATGTCTATCCTTGATCCAAGGCTCCTGGCACATTTCTAGGTGCCTCTCCCAGCTGAGTGTCCTTCCTTGTCCACAGCAGAGGCCATGCCCAGCATGTATATCCATCTGTCTGTATTCCAGGAGGTTCTTCACACAAAAGTCCATCTCTGCACATGATTATCCTTATCCCAACCTGAGCATGGAGTTGGGTCTTCCTGGAGAGGAGAATGATGGAGAGAAGAAAAATGGGGAGGAATGAATGGGTGGAGGCATTTGTCCAAATCAGGGAATGGAGAGGAACCAGGGGACAGAGACAAGCAAGGTGACAGAGAGGGACAAAAGGAAACCAACTGCTGTGGCTTGGTGGCCTCAGCAGAATTAAACCCCGGCCTGTCTCAGGGGCTGTGGTGGCCTTTTACTAGTGCCAGTAAGGGTCAGAGTTGCCCTCGCTCAGGGGTTTGCCATTGCCTTGGTGATTCCTGTTACTGGTGCACTCTGAAATACCCTGTAGGCCAGCTTGGGTGCCCTTCATCCCCTTTTTCTCTCTCCACTTAGCCAGAAAGTCCTGGTGCATTCATTCCAAGGACATGGGTGGGGTGCATGTGGAGCAATGGGTGGCAGGTTGAATGAACTATGAGTGAACCAGGGGCCAAATCTCCTCATGCTGAGCCCCTCTGAGATCCCTGCCCTCCCCCAACAGCACTGTCACCTGTCTGCAGGGAGGTGCCTGACAGCCTCTGGCTGGTGGAGGCCAAAACTTTTGTTTTAAATAGAGGTGGCTCCCTCTCCCCTACCCTGGGTTGCTGTAACTGGGGATAGGGGTGGGGGAGCGATGGGAAGGGTGGGATAAGGATGAGAAGATGAGGACTGGGGCTTGATGGAGGTAAGAGATGGTGAGGAATGCGGGATGATGGGGTTGGAGGGTTGGAGCCTCCAGGGTGGACCCCACCAGATTGATGGGGAGTGGGGGGAAGTATCTTCGAAAAAATAAGTAACAGAAAATGTATTCTAGTCCTGATCCCCAACGCAAAAAGCCCTCCACCCCCAAAACAGGCGCCCCTTCCACCAGCAGGTGGTCTCAAGAAGGTCCCTCCCCTTATTTGCATGGATGACCCCACCCGCCGCGCGGCCACTTTAAGGTCCCTCCCGGCAGCAGTGGAGAGGCGGGGCCACGGCGGCGACAGCCAATCAGCACGCGGCGTTTTCCGCGGGAATTCCGAATTTCGCGGCACGGGTTTTGGCGCTTAAAAAAAAGAACCGGAAAAAAAAAAAAAAAAGAAAAAAGAAAAAAAAAAAAAAAAAAGAAAAAGAAAAGAAGCGCTCGGGGCCGGGCGCGATCGGGCGGGAGTGGAGCCGGGCACGGGGGTGCCGGCCCGGGCGGGGCCGCTCTCCGGCCGCCCGGGCCCCATGCGGCCCCAGTGCGGCTGATTTTTGGGGCCAAAAGCGAATTTTCCGCCGGTTTCGGCGGCATCGCCGCCGCATTCGTCTCTGCGGGTTTTTCGGGGGCAATCTGGGGACCGGCCGGTGACATCGCCCGCCAGAACGCCTTCTCGCTCCCCCAAAATGCCACGGCTGAGATTGTGACCCCCCGCTCCCGGCTACGGAATCGCGGGGTGCTCCTGCCCCTTCCCCAGGCCGGGCTTCTCAGAAAGGACTTTGCAATGCTGCGGGTCCCCAGGGGAGTGTCCCCCTCCCCGGGGAGGGGGAGTACCGCCCTCCCGCCCCTCCCTCCCCCACCGCCACCCGAAGAAGGTCATGTCAGGGATGGTCTCCTGTGATCCGGGGGCTCCCAGCCTGGGCAGCCCCCCGTTATCCGCAGGCTGTTTCACGCAGGTCTACACGCCAGCGGCTGTCAGCGCCCCCGCTTCGCGGGGCGGGTGCCTCTGTGACACCCCCCCAAGGCCCCGAGCTCAGGACCCTCTGTTCGGCCTCGGCGGGACGGCTGCCGGTAAGATGCCTGCATCCCGTCTCTTTCTCGGGTGTTGCTTCAGGGGCACGGGAGGCTGGGGATCGTGCTGGGTGGGGAACAAGGGGTGGGTGACCTCAGCATGTACAGCCCCCCTCTCAAATTTTGCAGCTTATATTGGACTCTGCACCCTCTAATGTGTCTTTCTGGGAGTGGGGGAGGGTGAGGTCTGAAATCAGAAGTCGCAGTGAAATGGCTCAGATGTTTCTCAACTTCCCCTTGCCCCTGCGTGCCCGCGGCTCCAGCTTCCGCTTCTTGGCCTTTTTCGGCCTCATTTCCTTTCTCCAGCTTGCAAAAAGTCGGGGTTGTGCTTCAACACCCGGTCAGCAATCCCAGGCGCTTTGAGAAGCCCTTTCTATGGTGGGGAAGTGAGGAATGGGTACAGGCAGAGCCCCTGCCTGCTCTGGGCGGGGGCACCAGCCGTGCCCACTGGCTCTCCCCGCTTTGGAGCTGTGACCACCGGGCAGGTGGGGGGACACAGAACAGAGGTTGCTTTCTAACCTTGGTTTCTTCCCGTGGCTACAGTGGGGCTGGCAATGTCAGTTTTTTGGGAGGGGTCTCATCCTCCATGGATCACCCCAGGGCTTTATAGCTCAGACCCTAGTGCTGGGAGCTGGGTAGGGGGTTGCTGTCCCATGTCCCTGCCGCCAAGCCGCGGGGTCACGGTCGTGTTTATAAAGCCCAACACTAAGCTACAAAGCTACCCCTAAAGAGAGAAAGTGAGGCACAAGCCGGGTGCTGGCCCCGTGCCCATTGTCAGGGCACACAGGAGGCTCTGCCCAGCCTGTCCCTGCTCCCAGAGGGCCCTCTCTGAGTCGTCAGCCCCGCCAGCAGCTGGCATTTAATTCCTGCCTGTTCCAGCCTGGGCACACATCCAGCCCCCACTGTGAGCCTCTGTTTTCCTCAGTCCTGGGAGGGATCCCAGACCCCACTAACACTGATTTAGTGTTCCCAAACCTTGATTTATTTATCTATTCCTCTCCCACCCCCTCCCCTTTTCCCAATCCCTGATGCTTGGTGCCAGCTGGGGACATTGCTGCAGCGGAGGGAGAGGGAGTGTCTTTGCATCCCCCTTTGTGCCATGGCTGGGGGGCTGGATGCGGCTGTTTTGAGTCCCATCCCCGGGGACTTTGGGACCACCTGTCTCCTCTCCGGCCTCTTTGTCTCCAAACTGTGAGACATCCTGCATTGCCAAGGTCTGTTGTTTAAGAAGACACCATCATTTCTGTCCCCTCCCTTAAAAACACCCCACAGACTCCCAGTACCATTTCTGTGGATGTGCAGAGCTGGTTTTGGGCTAGTGGCCCCTTTGTCATCATCATCATCACCCACTCCAGTGCTCAGGGTACTCCTTCCTGCCACTGTCCCCTAAATGTGGCTGGGGAGTGGCCTGGGGTCTTGTGTTACACCTGGGACATGAAGTGCTCGTCCTTAAGTGACATCTGGGATGAAGAGGTTTTGGGCTAACTGCCTCTTTGTCATCACCACCATCATCACCCACACAAGGAGATGTTCTGTGTGCTGCTGCCCGCAACCATCCCTTGAGCAGGGTCTGGGGGCTCATGTGACAAATGGGGACACGACGTGGTCCTCTCTCCCCCTTGGCGTCTTTGGAGAGGCATTCCCCTCTCTCCTCACTTCCTGCTGCCATTATCCCATTTGCAGTGCTGAAGATGCTGTTTCCAGCCCCAGTATGGCACTCAGAGCCCTGACAGCTGGGGTTCCTGCCGCACACACCCTGTTTATGGCACAACCTTCGTGTGCAGAGCCGAGGCAATCAGGTACCAGCGTTTCCTCCCAGTTCCCAAGCAGGGCAATTGCAGCCGCTCCTAACAGCTATGTGCCACATGAGTGATCTGGGATCACATGGAGGAGCCTATCACCCCACGGGAAAGCAGGATGGGTTGTCTCTCACCGTCCGAAAAAGCCTTATATTTACCATACTCTCCAATTTGAGGGTTCTGGAGTAATTAAATGTGTTTTCCTTCAGGGAAAAATGTGTATTTTGGAGTGGTTTTAGCCCATGCCAATCCCATCGTCAGTGTTTGCCCATGTCTGGTCTCTATAGGGGCTTAGGGCTATGCAAGAGCACTGGAGAGAGGGGTGTTTCTGCCATGGGATCCCAGCTCCTCACCCTGAACAGGGACAAGAGTTCTCTGTGGTTCTGAACGAGCTGGCACGGCTGAGCCGTCTGTGCAAAGAGCACCCAAGACTGGCAGCCCCTGTGGGTGCTGGGTTGTGGGAGAACCTGCTCAGCAGCACCCCAGATTCTACAGGGGTGACATAGTCCCATCCTACCTTGATCCCATCAAAGGGTTTTCTGCATAGTCAAAAGGGGGGATTTTTGGCGGAGGAGTGGGTGGGGAAGTGGTGATTGTGCTGCTGCCCTTGGAGAGGCTTGTTTGGCTATGGCTTTTAAAGCTCCTCTCTACCGGGAAACATCTCCCAGGATGGGGCTGTTGGAGGGAATGCAGATGTTGGGTGCACCCCAGAGCAGGAGCAGCACCTGGGCTGAGGGTACTGTCTGCTTCCCCAGTGCACGGTGGTCTCACTGTCTCCCAGACCTGGGATCAGCCTCCATTCCCCTGTCTGCCTCTCGTGCACTACTAGCCCTCAGCCACCCCAAGGCAGTGGGGGACCCACCTGTGGGGGTCCGACCCAGCAGCCCCTCAGCACAAGCAGCAGGATCCTGGAGTGGCCCTTGGCGCCCAGCCCCGGGCGCTGCGTTCCCACGCCCCCGGTGAAAGGGGAAACGGGGGGAGCCCCGTGAAGGGCCGGGCAGAGCCCGGGCAAGCCCGGAGAAGGCAGTGGATGCTGCTGAAAGGGAAGGTTGGCAGGAGGAGCCCTCCGCGGGGGGGCTGAGGGATGCTCTGATGCTTGGGCTGGGCTCAGGGTGTAGCCCCTGGCGCCAGGGCTGGGCTCAGGGCTGCTTGGCAGGCAGAGCTGGCAGGGGGCCCAGCCTGCCCCCTCACTGCCTTATATACACCCGAAATTTTGGGGTCAAGTCTGATTTCCCACCCTCACCACCATATTGCGTGTAGATGGTATGTTCCCACATCCTGGGGAGCCATGGCTGGGGGCTGGCAAGTGGTGTGGGGTGGTCCTGCCACGTCTTGGGGGGGTCTTCGGGTGTGGTCCCTGTTCCCCTACCTACTCTGGTTCATCTCCCCCCCCCCTTCCCCCAGTGCTGGTAGGGTGCTGGGAGCCCCTCGCTGTGCCCCCCTCAGCTGTTGTGTGCCTAATCCTGCCCAGCTCGGGGGATGGCAGCTGGGTCACAAGAGGGAGCCCCTTGTCCATTGTCCCTTGCTGGTGGGTCCCAGAACTCAGTGTCCTGCCACTGTCTGAGCCCACCAAACCCCCAAAACTGCACCTGGGGAAGCAGGGGTCCCCTTTATCCCCACCTACACATGGGGATGGGGGATTCGGGGGCTTTGGAGGTCTCTGGAAACACCAGGACCTGCTGTGGGTTGCTCTGTGCCTCAGTTTCCCCATGGCTTGGGGTAGGTGGGGTGCAAGCTGATCTCCCCAACAGTGATGGGAACATACATTGGCCATGGACATCCATGCTGGAGAAGCAAGGGATACCGGCGGGGGGCAGGGTGCTGGCAGATGGATGGGGTCTTATCTGAGGCTGGTGTTTCCCATGTGCTCAGCATTAACTGTTGTGGTGCCGTCAGCTGCGGGGCAGATCTGGGGCCACGAGGCTGGGGTTGGAGGCAAGTTCACTGGGAAAAACCTGCTTGGGGAAGGGTGGGAGGGAACAGATTCCCACAGGAGCTCGGGACCAACCTGGCTCCCTGGGGGGGAGGAAAACAGCCCGTGGTGCCTCTCCCACCAGCCCCCTCGGGTGGGAACGAGGCCGAGGTGCCCAACCCTTCCCTGCACAGTGCATTGTGCTCCCAAGGGAGCCGCAGTCGGAGCCAGCACAGGGACCTGGGTGCCGTACTGCTGGGGGGTTGGGGATGGGGCCTGGGGGGCTTTCTTGTTGCTGCTGAGCCAAAGCATTCCCCCACAAATCACCCTGAGCATATTTGTGGGTGTGAAGGGGTCTTGGGTGATTTGTTTGTATTGGTGGGGGGGGTTGGTGACACCCTCCAGTTCTCCTGTGGATTTACTCTGCTGTATTTTTCCCTGGGGCCCTTTGCCCAAGTGCTGCTCAGGGTTCCTTGCGGGGGTTTCAAGGAGCTGCTTGCCGTGGTGAGGGGCCAGCAGGTGCAGGGATGTTTGTCTCCCCTCCCAGAGCCCAGCATATCTCCCCTCACCCCAAGTTTCCCTCCAGCTGTGTACGCGTGTCGAGGGGGTCCCGGGGCGGCTGAACCCAGCTGGTCCCAGGTGTGCTGGGTGGCAGCTGGGTGCCCCTTGGCTGCCTCAACCATGACCTGGTGGGGAGGGGGGGAACTGGAATCCTGCACCCCAGTGGGCCGGGTGTGGGAGGGTGAGAATCTGGCTTTGGAGCTGCTGCATTCCCAGGGGGTCAGCGCATGGAGCCCTGCCAGGGAGCTGGGGGTGAGGGGGGAATCCCGGTGGGTTCCCTGTAACTTGCCAGGGTGTGCAGGAAGTCATGGAGGGTAAACGGGGACCCCTCATCTCCTCTCTGTCCAGTTCTCCCAGTGGCCTCTCACCTCTCTGCTGGGTGCTGCTGTGCCCCTTCCCAAAAGGAGTATTGCAACTGGATGAGCCTCTTGCAGGATTCCCCCCCCCCCCCAAGATGTGGCACCCGGGGCTTGGCTGATGAGCCCTGGGGCAGTGTGGCGGAAATCGGAGGGGTGTCTGGCTTGGCCACAATGCGGGGTTTTCTCTCATGCTCCAGGCCAAGAGGAAGCTGGACCTGGAGGGCCCTGAATTTCGCACGCCCAAGGGGAAGGGCTGGACACTGGCACAGGTCCCCAGCCCCAGGAGGTAAGTGATGTGGGGTGAGATGGGGCAGGGGAAGCTGGGGGGAGCAGACCCCACTTCTCTTCCCCTCTTAGAACCATGTCCCCTCTAGCACTACCTCGTGTCACCTCCAGCCCCTATCCCACATGAAGGAGAGGATGGGGGGGGGTCTCTCAAGTCCAGCCCAGTGATACCTCCATCCCACGGGCTTGGCTAAGGAGAGGATGGGGAGATCTCTTGTCTCCAACCCTATATAATCTCTGTACCACATCTGACACTAAAGAAAGGAAAACATGGCCTCTCATGTCTAGCCCCATGTCACCTCCATCCCACATCCCAAATTAAGGAGAGGATGGGGGGGGGTCTCTTGTTTCCCCACAGCCCCCAAGTCTCCCGGGGAGAAGACTCGCTACGACACCCTCACTGGGGCTGCTCACCAAAAAATTCATCCATTTGCTGAACAAGTCTCCCGATGGTGTTGTGGATCTGAACCGGGCTGCCGAGGGTGCTGGAGGTCCAGAAGCGTCGCATCTACGACATCACCAACGTACTGGAGGGCATCCAGCTCATCCGCAAGAAATCCAAGAACCACATCCAGTGGATGTAAGTCATGGGACCCGGGGATGGGGCAGGGTGGGGGACACGTGGCTTGGGGGACACACGTAGGGGTGTGCTGTGCCATCACTCAGATGCCATCTCCGTTGGCAGGGGGGACAGGGATCTTTGAGGATGCAGCGATGGTGGCGAAGGCAACAAGCGCTGCGTGAGGAACTGGCCGAACTGGCGGAGGACAGAGAGGATGCTGGACCAGCTTGTGCAGGACTGTGCCCTGCAGATCCAGCAGCTGGCTGACAATGAGACCAACCAGAGATATCCTTGCTGAGGGAGATGGGAGGGGAGGGGCAGGGTCTTGGGCATCTCTCTGAGCTCCTTCTCCTCCAGCTGTATTCCTCTGGGCTTGGGGGGTGTTTGGAGGGATGCAATGGGTTATGTCCTCCGTTTTCCTATACCTCATCCCTGTCCACGCTGGCATATGTCACCTACCAGGACCTCCGTGCCATCAGCAGCTTCCAGGAGCAGACAGTGATTGCCGTGAAGGCTCCTCCTGAGACGCAGCTGGAGGTGCCAGGACTTCAGCCAGGTGTGTGTGGGTGCTGCTGGATCCATGACACGCTCGATGGGTCCCTCTGGGGTATCCCAAGGACACAGCCCAGCATGACCCTGGGTGGTTTTTGGGGGTGTCTCCATGTCTGTTTGTGATCCCGAGGCTGGTCCTTCAAGGGTTGCAATGCCCCAGCTGGATCCCTCATGGGTTGGGGCTAGTGGAGGTGGATATGGGTGACCTTCTGGGTGCCCCCCCTGAGCCTTATTCTGCCCTCCCAGGAGAACTTCCAGCTCTACTTGAAGAGCACCAATGGCCCCATCGAGGTGTACCTCTGCCCAGAGGAGATCATGGAGGAAAGCCCCACCAAGGACCAACCCTGTCCCCTCTGCTGTCACTTCCCCACAGGGACCACTCCGTACCCCTTTGCCTGACAAACAGCTCCCCGCTCAGCCACACAGCCGCTCCACCCCATCTCCCAGAGCTGGGGCAGCACAGGAACTCCTCTCTCACCCCCCATCTCTGCCTCTCCCCATCCAGGGGGGACCCAGCTCACTGCTGGAGATGGAGCCTGGGCTCCTGGGCTCCCCTGCCCACCTTCTGCAGCAGACAGAGGACCAGCTGCCCTGCACCCCCTCCCGCCTGGACCTGGGACCCTTCGTTGCTTTCTCGCCCCCCCTGGAACAGGAATGACTATCTCTGGGGGCTTGAGGGGCGAGGGTGTCACAGACCTCTTTGAGACATATGACCTGGGAGACCTGCTGAAGCACTGAGTGTCCTCCAGTCCCCATTGCCTTTGTTCCCTCTGGCCACTTGTGTCCTGAGCATGTGGGATCTCTGTGGGGTGGCTGGAGAGATTGGGGTATGTTGGGGAGTACTGGGTTTTCTGAGGATTGGGGGGGAGAGGAGGCCTTTGTGTTGCTCACCCAGTGTGGCTTCTCTGCACTTTCCTGGGTTGGTTGTCACCTCACTGGGCTCTGAGAGTGCCTTGTGATCCATCCAGGACCCATCCAGCATCCCCCAATAAATCCATGGGGCACCGATGCTTTCCCACCATAACCTCCCACCACCCTGGCATACTGGTAGACTGGGAGTGCCTTTGGGTGCTCCACATGGGTTAGGGGCGCCCTTGGGTGGCAGAGAAACTTCTGCCCAGAATGGGCTGTGTCATGGTTTGGGGTCACTCCAGTTGCTCCTCAGTTAAACTGGTTCTTCACAGTCACAACAGGTCATTTCCAGTGGCATTTTCCCCACCACGGCTGGAATATCCTTAAAAAAACCCATCGATGGCAGCAAAGCTGAAGTCATCTTTGGGTGAGGGAAGGATGAAGCTCACATGGCTGTGGCAAATCTCTGGCCACATTTGGAGCCATATTCCCTAAGGGGCTGCAGCCCCTCTGCCCCAGTGCACACCAGCTCCCTCCAGCCTCTTGGAGTTGCTGGTGCTGGCAGTATCAAAACTGGAATGTACTGGGAGAAGAGGTATGCCTGGGGGAGGCAATGACCTCCAGAGAGGGGCTTGGGAAACAGCTTGGGACAAGCCCTGGGACATGGGGTAGGATAGGGCTTTTAACTATAGCATTCTTTGCTAAATATCTGTAATTATTGCACTGTACTTATCCGTGTTCCCCCTTTGGTGTGGGGCTGACAGGGCTGGGTGGGGTTGGATTTGTCAGTGGGTCTATTTAAGTTGTCCTTCCTTGGGTTGGTGGTGCTCCTGTAGGCTGGCTCAAGAGATGGTGTAGGTGAGAATATGTTTTGGCCTGGATAAACTTGTGGCACTTGATGTTTTCTGCCCAGGAGGGGTTGAAATAAAATAAAATTTTGGTTTTATAAAGGGCTGTTTTCCTCTAAGCAGCAAAATATTGGAATGGTTTGGCTGGAGAGAGAACCTGAGCTGGTTTTGCTCCTGTTTCAATGGCCTGTTTTAGGGCTTTTTAACTGGCCAGCCTGCTGTGTAGGCACTTGTGGAGAAGGGGTTGGAGATGAAGCTTTGACCGGAGTGAGGAGAATGAGTCTGACCTGCTCAGATTGGTGATTTCCAGCCCAAATCTGGCTGGGATGAGCTTTTGCCTGAGCTAGAGCCCCTCCAACCAGGAGTGTGGGAAAAGCCTCACCAGGGCTGGGGGTCAGCTCCCTATGGATCTTGGGGCTGGGTGGGCTTGTGCACCCCGATTTGGGGTCTGCAGAGCAAGACCCTGGGGGAGCTGTGTCCATGTAAGATCCTTCCCCATGTGTCTCATGTGACCTGGGGATGCCACCAATGCTGGTAGCAAAGTGATGGTCACTGGTACCAGGTGATGTCCTGTGGCATGTGGTGGTACCCGAGTGATCTCTGGTGGTACCCAGTGATGGCTGGTGGTGCCTGGTGATGTCTCGTACCTGGGATTGTGGCACGTGTTGGCGTTGCATAGTCTGTTGGTGTGGAGGAGGAGGAGGAGGAGGAGAGCCCCGGGCCAGGTAAGCAGGGCGAGGGGCACAGAGGCCACATCCCCCGTGAAGATGGGTGTCCCACCGCACGAAAGGGGATCCCCTGCGCGGTTTGCCCCCACCCGCGCAGTCCCCAGGCCAGCCAGGAGGTGGCAGGGCCACACCGGCCAAGGGACCGCAGGTAT
This sequence comes from Calcarius lapponicus, assembly GCA_039654755.1. NCBI lineage: Eukaryota > Metazoa > Chordata > Aves > Passeriformes > Fringillidae > Calcarius > Calcarius lapponicus. Next base: position 16,512,784 of record JBBFKN010000011.1, read on the forward strand.
CCCCCCGCCCGGGGGCAGCGGGGGGATCGGGGGCTGCCTGTCTGCGCAGAGGCTCTTACCCCCAAATCCCTGCTGCTCCAGTCCTGCCTGGGCTGCAGCCTTTTAACCCTCTGCCTGCCAGAGCCTTGCCGAGGGGAGATGTCCTGGGAGCTCGGCAGATGTTGGTTGCCCCCAAACCGGGGGAGGACACCCCAAACCGTGGGCTCACCTACCTGCCGGTGCCAGAGAGGTGGAATCTTTCAAGGGTAGCTGGTCACCCAAGGCTTGTGATGGCTCTTCCTGTACACCAGTCCCTCTCAGCACCTCAGTAACAGTGTGTTAGAGGAGGACTTATGCTGGCCCTGGTTAGGCACATACCTGTTTTACTGAGCCCCACTCCTAGCTGAGAAAAAGGGTCGAGGGTCTGATTCACCATGGGTGAGCAGTGCAAGGGGCATGAGGAGGGGTCTGCAAAGCCCCCTTGCACCCATGCTGGCCTCTCTCATAGCAAACCAGTCACGGTGAGGCTTTTTGCCCCTTTCTGTTCCAGTTTGTCACCAACCCCAGTCGGGCAGTGGGATTTGCTGTGTCTGTTCAACCTAATTGCCTGCACCTGAGGTGTCCTGGCTTCCCCATCCTCCATGAAGAGCAAATAAACAGGAATGGGACACCAAATTCCATTGAGAGGTGGGACAAAAGAGGGGACAGGAGAGGGAACAAAGAGGTCGCCTCCAGCGGGACAAAAAGCCAAAGGCTCCGGTAGTTATCCCCTGTCCAAGGATTGTACCGTCACAGTCCTAGGAAGGGCAGGGTGGGAGTGACCTCCAGTTAAACCGGTGTTTGGAGAGGACTGGGCATAATCCTAAACCATCACTGTGTGTGTCTCCATCTCCTACCATGATGGGGCGAGGTGGGTGCTGGGGTGCCTGGGAGAGGTGAGTACTGGAGTGCTGGGGTGAGGTAGATTCCGGGCGGAGATGGGTGCTGGGGTCCCTGGGTGTTTGGGTTAGGTGGCTGCTGGGTGCCTCGCAAAGGGGGGTGTTGGCGTTAGGGGGATGCGGGTGCCGAGGCAAGGCTGGGGGTGCAGATCCGGAAGAAAAACCGCAGGGTTTTCTCTTCGTGCCGCCAGAGCACGGGGGAACCCCGCACCCCCTGCGTCCCGGAATGGGGGGTCAGTGGAGCAGCTCCTGGGGAGCACCGCGGCTCTTCGCCTTTAACGCGCGGACGGGCGGGGCCGCCGCGTGACGGCGGAGGGCGGGAGCGGGCGGAGGGCGGCGCGGTGCGCGGCTCGCCGTGCGGGGCTCGCGGTGCGGGGCTGAGCCGGCGCCCTGGGGCGCTCCGCAGGGGAGGCGCTTCCCGCCGCCCCCGCTGCCGCCCAGTGCCCCCCGGGGCCCTCCGCACCATGCCCGAGCAGCTCAGCGTGGCCGACTTCTTGGCCGTTGCCAGCGAGGACCTCGGTTCCCCGGCCGCCGCCTTTGCCTCCAAGATGCAGAAGTGCCGGGGGGCCGTGGGGGCTCTGGAGGAGGTGAGCGAGGCCGGGGGGTGTGGTCGGGGGGTCAGACTGCGCATCCCGCCTGGGAACACCTCCGCACCAATAGGTGCTAGTCCCTTGATGCTTGCGCCTCCCTCGGGCTTCTGTTTTTTAGAGCCTACCCTTTCATCCCGAGACTACGCTGGTCATCCTGAACGGGTGGTTTGGGACCCTCTGACGGAGGGGCCGTTTGTATCTCCCGAGCAGCCCCATCGTACTTTATGGGGAGCTAAGCCTGTAGAAGTGAGCAAAGGCTTCTTTAAAGCTCCAAGTGCCCCCCCGGGGTCAGGTCATATCCCCCATCATCCCGAAGCCAGAGCGGCCTATTTCCTTATTTGTAGGGCCAGAGCATGCCCACCTGCCCCTCCCGAGGATCAAGGCATCCCTCCCGGGGCCAGGGCATCCTTCTTTCCCACCGGGACCAGCACACCACCCCTGTCCCAGGGACCAGGACATGCCCCCAGAGAATCAGCCCCACATTTCTATCCACTATCGAGCTCCTGTACTGGAGCCAGCCTCGATGGGATGTGGTGTCGCTGGGGGGGGTCTCTTCCTTAGGGAGTATTTTCAACCTCCCTCAAAGTCATCGGCAGCCTTCACCCTTCTCCCGCCTGGAATAAAGGCAGTTTCCAGCTGGTCCTGTGGCTTTTGCCAACTCCTCTTAGCTAAGGAATGACTTTGAAGGAGAGCCAGAGCTGGCAGGGAGTGGGGGGCCCCCGGTGCCAGGGCTGCTGGGATACCTGGGGGCAGTGGGATGGGTGTCCCATGCCTGGCAATCTGGGAACACACCATGTAGCATCTTGGTCTCCATCAGCACATGCTGGTCACTGTCATGGATCCTCTTCCCAGTGGGGAAGGAGGAGGCAGCTCTAGCCAGGAGGGAACAGCAGGAATTTTGTTTGGCTGCTTGGAGAGGCTGTGGTTAAGGGATGCAGGGATGGGGGGAGATGCATCCCTCGGGAATGACAGGGCGTCTGGGATTTGCTTAGTAAAGCTCCAGCAAGCATGAGAGATAGCTGGGAATCGTGACTGCTGTGCCATATGTGCCGTGGAGGGCACAGGGCTGAACCCTCCATGCCACTGGAGGGTCTGGGAGGAGGAGGCCAACCTGCTGCTGTACCTTTGGCATCCCCCTGGTCCCAGCACGAGGGGAGGAGGGAAATCTGAGCAAACCAGCTCCCTGCTGTCTTTGGAGGTGCAACACGGTGATAGCATGAGGCAAGGGGGATAATCAGTGGCGGATTTGGGGATCACTGGGGGAGGGGAGAGACGATCTGTGACCAAACCGAGCCATAATCCATCCTGTCACCACCCCAAATACTGGCAGGTGGCTTGGTGAGCAAGACAGAGCAAAGGATGCTGGTCGAACTCCAGTGACTGCTGGGTGGGAAGGAATGGCTACATCCCACCGGGACCCTGGGACAGAGCATGGTCACATGCACCCAAGATAGGAGCTGGTCTCAAATCAGGGGCAGGAGTGAGCAGGGAGAGGACTGGAGATTGCTGCTCAACACTAAGGAGACATCCTGATATTGCCCAGAGCTACTTTGTGCCTCAGTTTACCTCCTGAGATTAAAGACGGTCCTCTCCCCAGGGTTTGTGGGACTTCAGGATCCTTGGGGCTGCTGCAGAGACAGAGCCTGAGGTCTCTGGAGTGCACTTGGAAGGCTGAATCCAGCCCTTGGTGGTTGGTGCTGGGTGCTGTGTGCACATCAGAGGGGACTAGGCACCTCTGGGCTAGAGCAGGGTGACATGGCAGAGGCTGCTGGCAGATGATCTCCCAGCTCACCCTGTCCCCCAGGGCAGTGCCACATACTGCTCCTGGCCTGACAGCTTGGCACCCGTGGTGGCTCCTTCGCTGGGTAGCACGAGCCGGCAGCGGCGGGGGAGGGAGAAGAATGGCCTCCATTGAGCATCCTGCCTGAGGTCCCCCGGCTGCGAGCCCGGCTAGCTGTGGTGCAGGTGTGCATTCATCCCTTCCTCCATCCCATGGGGAATTCCTCATGCTGACGTCCCTGTTATGCCAATGTCCTCAGCTGCCCCCTGACCAAAAGCCTTTGAGCTGGGTCTGGGGGATGATGGGTGCCATCGGGGGCTCCAGACATCTCTGCTCCTCCACTCCTGAGCAGCCAAGGACTGTGTTCCCAGCAGCCAGTCTGGTACATTGGGGATGCCAGTGCTGCCTGCAGGTGCCAGCAGCACTGTACAGTGATTCCCTCTGTGTTAACCACCCAAATACTTGTCTCTGCTTGCCCTGTGCCCACTGGTAGACACACAGACCCCTTCCTGAAAGCCCTTGTGTCCTTCGCTGGATCATCCCTGCTCTGCACCAGCCCTGCATTCTGCACCCTGCAGCTGTGAGCTGGCACCAGGATGAGCTGCTCCATCTGGACACTTGAAGGAGTGTCTTCCCACATTTGCCCAGTGATGCTTCCAAAGCATCTCATGCTACCTCAGTTTCCCCTTCCTAAGACTCTGCCAGGTTTGCAAGCCTGGAGCATCCAGGCATCCAGCCCTGAGTTCCCCCAGAGGCAGGGAATATCTCTCCTCTGGAGAGTTTGGTGCACCTGGATGTGACACAGAGAAGGGCCATGAGGGCTTTGGTGCACTCCAACATTCTCCCCTCTGTTGATGCATTGCAAGACTCCTGAGTAGGGGGTTTGGCTTCCACCTCAGCCCCAGTCTGCTCCAAGCCAGTTCATCCTGGCAGCATCCCATCTGATGAAGAGAACAGTGCTGAAGCTGGGCTGACCCTGCTGTCAGGAAATCAGCCTTGACATCAGCCCGAAAACCTTCAACAGAGCTCAAGCAGAGAGAGAGCTTCTTTATTGTAATTCCTCTGAGGTTTCATCCCTGCCCTTTCTGCTGTTCACGCCCTCTAAATATTTCCAGCCTGTTATCATGGCTCTGGTACCTGCAGCCAAGCCACCCTTAACCCTTTCCTGATGCTGAGGCCAGCGTGTGCTCAGATGCTTGTTCTGGCAGCACCACAGCCCCTTGCCCTTGGGTTGAATAGGGTGAGTTTGTCATAGGGCTTGGTGGGGCTGAATTTGTTGTGGTGCTTAGGGGGCAAATAAGGGCTATACAGGTAGGAAGAGATGGGAGGATGGGGATGGCTCCAAACCAGAGCAGGATCTGGGTGATGGGGCTGCAGGGAGACTTGTGGTGCTGGGAACCATGGGGCAAGATCATGCATGAGCTGGGGGGGTTTGGAAAGCCACGTTGTTTGTTGTGGGATTGTTGTGGTTTAGCACACAATCAGCACAAGGGTTTATGGGATTTAGGTCCCCATCAGCAGGATGTGGGTCCTGTGAGAGCTGAGCACCCTTGCACATCTCGCCTGGTTCTGAGCCATGGGGATGGGCTTATGTGCTACATGATGCTTCAACTCCTCCTTGATTGAAACAGTCCCTGCAAGAGCCAGCAAGGCTGGCTTTCTATTAAGCTTTCCATGCCTAATAGAAGCTGCTGGGATCCAAAGAGCCTCTTACCTCCTCCTACTGTCTTGCTCAAACCTTCCTCTCTGTGGCCAGCCAAAGCCCTGCCTGGCAGCAAAGCTCTTGGGACTACAGCCCTGGCAGGACACCGGCTGGACGCTGTGGTTCCAGCATCGCAGGATGCCTCCAGCTCCTTTCCCAGCCCTGGGAGCTTGGATCCCACCCCACACATCTGCACAGTAGAGTTGCAGCCTTTCCAAGGGCCAGCTGGGCTGGGGGAGTGGCAGCCATGCTTGGCTAATGAGCTCCATTTGTTTTCTCTCTTTGCTATTGCAGAGCCTGGATGGGGACCAAGCTGTGCTCCAGAGGATCAGGAAATATGTGAAAGCTATTCACATCTCCGGGCTCAGTGAGTTGGGCTTAGGGAGATGATGGGCATTCCCAGAGCATGGGGCTGGGGGTGTGTGATAGCCCCATCCTCCACCAGCAATGGTCACACCGGGCAGCCGTGGGTGCTGGTGAGCCTGGGGCTATTTGCTGCTTGGGCGCTACCAGCCCGCCAGTCTGGAACATGCTAAGGTGCTAAAAATGGTCTTAAATTTGTATAAAGAGGGAAATGGAGAGCCTTAGGAAGCTTGTTTTGGATATTCCCGTGGTGTTGTACAACAGGATCAGTCCAGCTTTGCTACAGAGGTGGGTGGCAAACCAAAAAAAAGTACAGAGGTGGATGCTAGATGCTGGTGGAACCACATGATGTGACCTGATAATGTGCTTAGATGCCAAAAACTGTCTGAAATATATATGAAAAGGAAAAATTGAGAACCTTAGGGAGGTTGTTTTGTGGCACTGCTGCTGTCCTGCATTAGGATTGGGCCAGCTCTGTTAGAAGGGGATGGAAAGATGGTGTGACCCTGATGTGTCGGGTGCTGCAGGGTCACTGCATGTCCCTCTTTGGTGTCTCTCCATCCAGCCCATGTGGAGAATGAAGAACAGTACAGTGAGGCCCTGGAGAACTTTGGCAACAACCACCTCTCCCAGAACAACCATGAGCTCTCTACCGGCTTCCTGAACCTGGCAGTCTTTACCCGCGAGGTTACTGCACTCTTCAAGAACCTGGTGAGCTGTCCCAAATCCACTCGGATTTGGAATCCCCCACCAACTAGTGCAGCTCCCCTTCTTCCAGTTTTTAGCTGCCCTCCACCACATGCAGCAATCCCTACCTCCTACCTTGGGCTCAGGAACACATTCCCAGTGCTCTCAGACCATCTGATACCCCCATTACTAGATTTATAGCTCACTCCCAGCTCCCTGGGGCCATTGACACTGGGATCTAATGGAAGCTGGGGCTGCTATTTTCATTTTTCCCTTTTTTCTTTCTTTCTGTTTTTTTCTCACATCAATTGCATCTCTGATCTCGCTTGCCAAGAGTAAATCAAAGCCACGCTGGGCTGCACAGTGGGGCCATGGGGAGCAGGCAGAGGCGGCTGTGAGCCGAGCCAGGAATGGCTCCGATGGAAAACTCAGGTCCTGAATGGAGCTGGGTTCATGCATGCCCAACAGCAAATCCCTGGGGGGTCCCATGCGGCCCCCTCTCTGTTCACTTTCAAATCTCCCTCTCCAAAGGGTGTTTTTGGCCTCTGGCTCTGCTTAAGGAGGAAATTGATTTCTGCTGCCCTTCCCCCAGCAAGAATTTCAGATTTTTTGATGTGTTCCTCTCCCAGTTACCCCAATCTGGGCCTCCCTCCTCCTCCCCTTCCCCATCCTGGCTGTCATAGCCTGCTGGACTCCCGTGCTTCAGTAGGGCTCTGCAGAACTGTCCTGATGGAGGAGTTGGACCAGTTCTGAGGGTCCCCACCTCCTGCCCCACATGCTGCTGAGGGAGTTCTGTGCCAAAACCAGATCCAAAAAGCTGTTTCCCCTGCTAGAGTCTCCCTGGAGCTCCCCCATTACCCCTGTTTTTGGGGTGGTCCTGTGCCCTGGGGCTGGGTTTCTCCTCAGGTGCTGCAGAGGACCAAAACCCTTTAAAAGAAATCTGGGTACACTGGGGAACATGTATACAGTACATGTGGGTGCTGGAGCTGCTCTCGCAGCTCTAAAATGGGGTGCTGCTCCGTGGGCTGCATGGAGGAAGGCCAGGACCGCAGTGGGCTCCCGTGTCCCCACCACAGACCCCTGCACAGCACTGGTAGGGGTAGTGGTGGCTGCACTGCTATCCCCAGATCCCAAAGAAGGGAGGCATTTTGGAAGCCCCTTTGACATGGGTGAGCTCTTTGTATCACAGGACCATGGAGGGGCTGGTCGTGCTGCTGGATGCTGGGGACAGGAATGGGGACAGGGATGAGATGTCAGTGGGGAAAGACGGCTTTGTTTTTGGCAGCTGTGCCGCTGGTGTGGTTTGTGGGGAGGGCCACATTCGTCAGACATCTTGCAGCCAGTTCCAACAAGCCCCAGCGTGCCCTCTGCCAGGATCCTGGATTCAACCACTCTTCCAGCCTCTTTAACCCTTCCTGGGGCAGTGACAGAGTTGGGGGGAGGTCCCTGGCACTGGGGAAGACCTGGGGCTCCAGCTCCCTGACTTCCCTCACCGTGAGGTGGCCCTATGTCTACCTTCTGCAGGTGCAGAACCTGAATAACATCGTGTCCTTCCCCCTGGACAGCCTGTTGAAGGGGCAGCTGAAGGATGGCCGCCTGGTAAGTCCTGTCCCCAGGGTCACTCATTTGGTGACATTCTGCAGTGAGACCTCTGTATGGATTCAGCTGCTCATGCCTGTGGCCAGGAGAAGGGAGGAGCTAGCATCAGGGCCTGGAAGGAAGCAGTGAGGGTTGGGAGTGACAGAAGTGAGGGGTGAAGACCTGATAGGGACACTTGTCACCCTCAAGGGGTGCAGCAATGCAGAGCAAAGCTCTTGGCCCATTTAGTACCACCAGCTCTTTTGCTTTCCCTGACAGCTGCCACCCCCTTTTTCCTTTGCCACAGGATTCCAAGAAACAGATTGAAAAGGCCTGGAAGGATTATGAGACCAAAGTGTAAGTAACATGCTGCCTCTGTCAAAATCTACCCAATCCCACTCTGCACAAAGGTGTTTTGTCCCTGGACTGGAGCCAGGCACTGATGGTGCCAGTCTGTCATGGGGAGGGTTCTGGTCCAGCTTTTCCCAAAGAGGAAAGGGGGAGGGGCTGGAGAGGGCCTGGAGATGTTTCTCCTGATCCCATCCCCACTGTAGCCTCTTGCATGGGACACCCCTCAGAGCGGGGATGTCCCCAGCCCACCTTCATCCCGTTCCACAGGGGAAAGATGGAGAAGGAGAAGGAACGAGCCCGCGTGGCCGGGGTCATCCAGGCGGAGCCAGCAGCAGCGGAGGTGGCCGAGGACATGCAGAAGGAGCGGCAGCTCTTGCAGCTCCACATGTGTGAGGTGGGGGCTGTGCCAAGGGGACTGGGGACTTTTCCCCTCCAGGAACAGAGTCCTGGGGGGCACGGGGGACCGCTCTGCTAGAAGCTGTGCAGGGACATCAGAGCCTGTCCCAGTATCCGACACGAAAGCAGCCCCACCTGTGTGCTGTGGGGGACCCTTGTCCGTCCCCTTCTCCCTGTGCCCCAGCATGGTCCCAGCTCGGGAATCTCCATCCCATCCCATCCCATCCCATCCCATCCCATCCCATCCCATCCCATCCCATCCCATCCCATCCCCCTACTGAGGTCCCCGTGGGGTGCAGCTCCAAATGGCACCCATGGTGCCCCACAAGGGTGGCCTGGGGGTTCCTGCCATGTCCCCCCGGCCCCACTCCTACCCTTCCTTGGGTGGCATTTGGGTAAAAAGTAAGCTTTTTGGCTAACGTCCCTGAGGTTGGCTTTGTGGTTTTTGCCTGTCCTCAAAACTGCTCCTGACTTTGATGAAGGGGGCCACAAGTCACCCCAGATCCTTGTCAATTCTGGGTCCTTGCAGTCCATGCTCAAGAGGTCAGATGGGAATTAGTGAAGGAGACTTAATTTCAAAGCCCTGCAGCAAGGAGGAACCCAAGTGTCCTGGCTCCAGATACTCAGCAGCCCCATAAACTTCGAGGGTGGCAGAGCAGGAAACAAGTCTGCCATGGGTTGTCCCAGAGGTCTCCCATGTTCCTGAGGGCCAGATCCTGGTGCTGCCCCATGCCCGCCCAGCAAAGAATAGGGGTTGTGGATAGGAGGCTGTGCTTGCGTCGGCGCTGGGACCCAGCCGGATGAGTCACTCCTTTGAATAGCTCCACTGTGGGATAAATAACAGCACATGGAGAGGTGGGAGCTGGAGCAGGGCATGTGCAACCGGGTTTCTGCATGCATGAGAGCTGCTGCTGGCCCTGGAAATGGGAGGGCAGTTATTCTGGGGGGCTGGGGGGCCCATGTGATACACACAGGTTTATTGGAAAGTGGGTTTTGCTACTTCCAGGGTCCTGTTTCACTCCATGGGGTGGTGGTGTCTCCTCATCGTGGGCCATCTCACACCCTCAGGGCTGTGGAGCAGTTGGACATGGGCTCAGGGCTGCTGAGAGCATCCCTTTGCTCACAGGTCCCAGCCAGCGCTGCCTGGGATGCTCTGCTGCCACTGTCACTGTGGGATGTGGGTGTCAGGGCAGGGACATCCCACAGGAGCTGGGCACGTGTGGCCTTTTCTAGGGGGGACGTGCTCCCTGACGTTGACTTGGCCTCTCCAGCTGTCACGGAGCACTTTAACAGCCGTGCCAAGTCCAGTGACCCCTCAGGGTGTCTGCAGTGCCTGGGGCATGGTGAGGCTCCTTTCCAGGAGCTCTGTCTCACCCTGGAAAGCCCCCAGAGCTCAGGGCTGCCTCCCCCTCCCCTCGCTCCGCACTCGAAACCATTCCAGCAGCTGGAGAGGAGCTTGCAGGGGGAAAAAAAATCTCTTCCCCTCCTTCTTTTACTTAGGGTGAGCGAGAGTCAGTGTGTTTCCTTCCCTGCCTGCAGCTGATGGATGGGTTTGATGCATAAAGCTGAAATTCCCCATCCCACAGGGCACCTCAGCAGACCTCCAGTGCTGGTGTGCTGCAGGTGCTCACTTCTTGGAATCTGATTTTTTGGGAATAAAAGGGCCATATCTTAAAAAACATTTGGCCTTTTTTGTTGTGTTTTTTCTTTCCTTCACAAGCTGCCTTGAGTTTTGGTTATTTATTAACTCCAGAAGTAATGAGCAGTGGGAGAAGCATGCTTGGCTGGAAAGCCTGGAGGCCTGCCTCAGTCCTTGAACTTTCCGTGTCTTGGAGGACTTCCAGAGCCAGGTTTTTGAGGGTGGTCCCCAGTGAGCTGCCTTCAAATCCAACATCATGACTTGACTTCTTGAAACCCAGCCAATGTTTTAACCTTCCTCTCTGTGCTGGGAAGGGAATCAAGGGCTAGGCAGGCTCTTGCTCTTTCCTCTGGGATATTTTCAGCTGGTCGTTGTCTCTGTCACCTAACCAGGTGTTTTCTCCCACTCCAGTACCTGCTAAAAGCCAGAGAATCTCAGATGAAGCAGGGACCAGATTTCCTGCAGAGCCTCATCAAGTTTTTCCACGCTCAGCACAAGTAGGTGCCGCCTGGGTCAAGATGGGGCTAGTTGTCACCCTTGGGTGGTCCCACGAGGGTCTGGGGTCTTCTGGTCTCATCCCAGAGCCATAAAGCTGTTAGTGCAGATACTGGGCAGAGCCCATCACTTCTCAGTTTTCTCTGGGGAGTTGAAATGATGTATCCGATTATTTGGTTTCTGGATAGATTTCCAGGGATGAGCTCAGCTGAGCAGCTCTGGCTTTAGCCATGGGGCTTGTAACAAGAGTGTTTGGAGTGAGGATCAACATCCCCTTGCCTTTCCCGTTGCTCTGTGAGGCTGGAATAGCAGTGTGTGGGAGTCATCATCTCCTCCAGCTCTCAAGTGGGGAAACTGAGGCAGGTTGAGACAGTCACGGTGGTTAAAAGCATGTCTTTGACTGGAACTGTGACCCAGGGACCCCCCAGAATGTGGCTTTTGGCAGCACTGCTCCCCAGTGAGTTGAGCTGGGATTAAACAAGAGGCCAATCCTGCATGCCAAACATCCCAAATATTTGGGGTATCCAAACCCCATGGGCTAGGCTTGGCCTTTGCTGGGCTCTCTCCAGATCCCCATAGCCAGGGAACCACAAAGCAAGTACCAGGGAAGGGATCGCCATGATCTCCTGCCACAATATCTCTAAAAACCCTCTTTTTTCCTCCATCTTCCCCATCTGCATCTTAATCACCCTCAACAAACACCCAGTTTCTTCCAAGACGGCTGGAAGGCTGCCCAGAATCTCTACCCCTTCATTGAGAAGCTCGCCGTGTCCCTGCATGCGGTAAGGCCTTCACGCTGCCGTGCAGTGCCCCCAGCCCGTCCCCCAGGACGCCCCCGTCCCCTGCCAGCCCCGGCCAGCCCCTGTGCTCAGGGCAGCCCTGAGGGCAGCTGCTCCCTCTGCAGCTGCGCCAAGCACAGGAGGAGGAGGTGAAGCAGCTCACGCAGACCCGTGATTCCCTCCGCAACATCCTGCAGCTGGAGAACAAGGAGGTGAGACCCCAGGATGGGCAGGGAAGAGCTGGGAAGGAGCATCGGGAGGTGCTGGGTACCCTGGGGTTAGTTTGGGAGAGGGGAGCTGGGTTAACCTCTCCAGGGACCTGGAGACATTTGGATGCTGGAAGGGCGTGGGGCTGTCTGGCATCTTCCGGACACACTGCACCCCTGTAAGGACAAGGTCACCTGGGGCAGCAGCCACCTCTGTGCCTCTCACTTTGCTTTTTTATTGTCTTTTTTTCAGGAAAACTTGAACAGGAAGAACTCTGGCAGTGGCTACAGTATCCACCAGCACCAAGGCAACAAGCAGTACGGGACAGAGAAGTCAGGATTCCTGTACAAGAAGAGTGATGGGTGAGGATGAGTGTTATCCCGGAGAGCTCTTGGCTTCATCCTGATATTGTCAGTGCTCATGGGAGGTCCAGAGCTGAAATCCAGCTCACAGGACATTTAGTGTTCTATGAGTTAGAGAAAGCATAACCCCATGTCCAGAACTCCCAGCAGGCCTCTGCCATGGCTGGTTTGGGATGTGGATGTGGGTGATAGCAGCTGTGCAATCCTCATTCCTCCTCTTCCTCCTTCTCAGGATCCGCAAAGTGTGGCAGAAGAGGAAGTGTGGTGTGAAGTACGGCTGCCTGACCATCTCCCACAGCACGGTGGGGAGTGTGGGGGCTGCAGCCCTGACCCTTTTTTGTGCACCCTTTGGGGCTTGGTGTACATTGGAGTTCAGGTTTAATTTTGCCAAAACTGATCACAAATCTGCCTGGCTTAAAAATCAATGCAGGATGAGACTGCACAGTTTATAGAAAGTCCCCTGTATCTGACAGGGGTCCCAGGGTGGTGTCCCGTGTCTGTCCATGGGAGAGGAGGTGATCCTGGCGGGGGCAGACAGACGGACAATGCGGGTCCAGACAAGCCCAAAGGGCATGGGCTGGTGGCGAGGGAAGGGCTTCCCCCTGGCGGTGGAGGCTGGAAACTGCAGGAGGGACAAAGGGACCTCTTGGAGCCGTGTTCTCCTGCAAAGGGTTCCTGTTCTTCTGAAATGAGTCAGACAGGGTCTGATTTGCATGGTTATCCCGAGAGAAACCATCTGTGGTGGTGGCTGTACCACCACAATTGCCACTGGAGATGGTGATGCCCATCCCATTCATTCCTGGTCCTTTAACCCACCTCGATCCTCTCACCCTGCAGATAAACCGTCCCCCTGTGAAGCTGAACCTCCTCACCTGCCAGGTGCGGCCCCATGCTGAGGAGAAAAAATGCTTTGACCTGGTGACACGTGAGTACCTGGGATGAGGTGCAGTGGCTGGGGTGTGAGGTGATTGACCTGGAGGTGGAGGCTGTGGTGGGACCTCTCCCTTTTTGGAGTGGGTTTTCCCTCTGAAACACAGTGGCACCCTCTTTAATCTGGCTCTGGGTGTCTTCCTGGCTGTCTTTACAGATGAAGGACCAATCCAGTGAGTGCTAGAAAGCTGAGACAAAAAGAGGTTGTGACAGGGCTCAGGTGATGGGAGAGGGATGTGCAGTGATTTAATTTGTATTTAAGCAGCTCCTTTGAAGAGATTTCAGCTGATTCCTTGGCATCCCTGGACCATAGAATCCTAGAATGGTTTAGGTTGGAAGCAACCTTAAAAACTGTTTTGTTCTACCCCTGCACCATGGGCAGGGATATCTTCCACTAGACCAGATTGCTCCAAGCCTGTCCAAGCTTAAACAATTCAAGGGATGTGGCAGACACAGCTTCTCTCCTTTCACCTTCTTTCCTCTCTCCCCATCCCCGCAGACAACAGGACATATCACTTCCAAGCAGAGGATGAGCAAGAGTGTGTTGTGTAAGTGCCACAGCCCATCCCTCCTCCTTGACGTGCCAGATCCTGCTCTGCCTTCCTCATCCTCCTCTTCCTCCTCCCTCCTGCCCAGGTGGGTCTCAGTGCTGCAGAACAGCAAGGATGAAGCCCTGAGCAATGCCTTCAAGGGGGATGCGGGCAGTGGCGGAGTGGCGGCAGGCACCGGGGTGGACGGCGGCATGCAGGAGCTCACCAGGCTGGTTATCAGTGAGGTGAAGAACATGCCAGGAAACAAGCAGTGTTGCGACTGCGGTGCCCCAGGTACGTCAGGGCCTGGGGTGTCCCCCCGCCCTGGGTGTGAGTCAGGGTTCATGGGGGTCACAGGCTGGGCATGCCGCTGAGCCCCGCACCGCTCCCACTGCAGATCCCACGTGGCTCTCTACCAACCTTGGCATCCTGACGTGCATCGAGTGCTCTGGCATCCATCGGGAGCTGGGTGTGCATTATTCCCGCATCCAGTCCCTCACTCTGGATGTTCTCAGCACCTCTGAGCTGCTGGTAAGCTGCTCTCTGAGCCCAGAGATCTCCTGGCACCCTGGGAACCACCCTCTGTGTCTCCCAAACCTCCTGTGACACAGGATTCATTTCTTCTCCTCCATCCCATCTGTCCCCAGTTTGCTCCAGGGCTTGCAAACTTGCCTCAGTTTCCCCAGTGCACTGGTGTGGGCAAGGGGGGCTCTGCAAAGCTGTTTGCTAAGCAGGGGGCTCCTGGCAGCTCCCCAGGATTTTCTCCCTCCTGAAATAGATTTCCACTGCCATAAGAGAGCATCATCCTGGCAAAGATGCTGCTCTGGGAAAGCCCTGGATGGATTCAGTGGATTCCTTCCTTCTGGGACGGGATCTGGCTGGAACAGGGTGAGTGTGACCAGGAGGGCTTATGTCCCTCTGTTCTCCTCTCTCCCTAGCTCGCTGTTAGCATTGGGAACACTCGTTTCAATGAGATCATGGAGGCTGCACTACCCACACAGGACTGTCCCAAGCCTTCAGCCAGCAGTGATATGTGAGTCAGGGACTTGGGTGTGCTGGGAAGAAGAGGAGGAGAAGGAAAAGGAGTGCATGGTGTGTGCCCTGTTCTTGTCCCCATGCTGCCGCTGCCCATGTAAGACAGCCCTGGGATGAGGCATCCTGGTGTCATTGCTGGATTGTGGTGGGGATCTGCACCTCTTTGGAGGTTTACCCTTGATCCTGAGGCTTCAGGAGGAGGCAGGAGCACAGGGCTTCACAGCCCATCTCCATGCCCATCCAAGCCCCCCTTCTGGCAGGGCTGCGCGCAAGGAATACATCATGGCCAAGTACATGGAGCGACGCTACGTGCAGAAAAGCAGCCAGGACAACCCCCACGGCCTCTGGGAAGCCATTCAAGCCCGTGACCTCCTGGCCCTCCTCAAGGCCTTTGCCGAGGGGCATGACCTGACCAAGCCCCTGGCCAGCCCTGAGGGTCAGGTGAGGCCTGCACCCGACAGGGAATGGATTTTCCCTCTCTGGGTGGCTGTGCTCTGGGTTGCCTTGGGCTTTGGAAGGGATATGGTGGTTGGAAGGTGAGCGTCCTTAGGTCCAGCTTTCTTCTCTCCTACACACAGGAGATGAAGTATTGTTGAGGCCAGCTCTCCTCTCCCTTCCATATCTTGGGAGATGAGCATACATGTGTCCAGCACTCCTTTTCCCTTTGTTCAGGGGGGAAGAGGAGCATTCTTGGATCCAGTACTTCTTTTCACTTTATCCTGAGGAAAGATGAGCACTCTCAGGGTCATTTCTCCCTCCCATCTCTTGGCAGGATGCAGGCGAGCTGCCGCTGCACATGGCCGTACGCCACGCCGACAGATCATCCCTTCCCTTGGTGGACTTCATCATCCAGAATGGGTGCGTCCCCAAGGGCTCCCAGTGTTCCCTGCCCCTCTCCCTCATGGGAGGCATGTACAGGGTGCTTGTATCAAAGCCTTGACTTTCCCACTGTTGGCCCTGCGCAGGGGAACACTGGACCGGGTGACGCAGAATGGGAACACGGCCTTGCACTATGGTGCACTCTATAACCAGCCCAACTGCCTCAAGCTGCTCCTGAAAGGGAAAGCCGCCTTCACCACAGGTGTGAACTTGGGACAGAGGTTTTGGGGTTCTTTGGTGGGAATGGTAAGGCTGCAACTTGGATTTGTCCCCCTTTTGTCCCTTGGGCAGTGAACGCGGCAGGCGAGACAGCTCTGGATGTGGCGAGGAGGCTGAAGTACAGCGAGTGTGAGGAGCTGGTAGGTGGAATGGAGGAATGGGGAAGAAGCTCAGAGTGGGGAGAGGGGATCAAGTGCCTGAGGAGGACTGGCATGAAGGTGGGGGGCTTTTGGAACGTGTCCCTACAGTGTCAAGACCCCTGTGGGCTGCCCTATCCTGAGATCCCCCTGACCTGCCCCATCCCTCTGGCAGCTGGAGCAGGCGCAGGCAGGGAAGCTATCTCTGCAAATCCATGTGGACTATGACTGGGAGCCCCCATCAGAGTTGCCCTATGACAGTGAAGATGAGCTGGAGGAGAAGGTACTGTGGGATGGTGGGGCCTCCACATCCCCAGTAAGGGAGCTGTGGGAGTGCAGACCCTTTTGGGGGGCTGGTGGCAGTGGGACATCCCTGGAGCTGTGTGTGTACCCCCAGGTGAGCCCCCTCCAGCGCTCCTTCAAGGGCACATCACCACTGGCCGCCAGCCCGCTGCCTGCCTGCCCCCAGACCCGCTGGAGCTGCATGGGGATGGACATCACCAACAAGACCTACGAGAGTATCCTGGTGCCCTCGCGGCCTGCACCCCGCCGGGCTCACAGCGAGGAGATCCCCCCGCCGCTGCCCCTCAAAAACCCTACGCGGGGCAGCTCTCGCCCCAAACCCAGCCACAGCCCCACCGGTGAGTTGGAGGAGGGGGTCATCGTGGTGGGGCTGTGCCTTCGCCCAGAGACCAAGTTTATTGTCCCCATTGCGTGTGTTCCCCCAGAGCGCCCTGAACTGCCCCGGCAGGCATCGGAGCCCCACTTCTCTGGGCCAGTGGAGGCAGTGGCACCACACAGCCTGCCCTGTGCCAGCAGCACGGGTGCCCTGGATGGCACCCCCAGCACCCGCAGCCCCACTGAGAGCCAGTGGGCAGCCTACTGGGAAACCCGCTCCGAGACGGACACGAGCAGCAGTCGGCGGGGGCCAGAGCTGAGTCCCCCACCCACACAGCCCCTGCCAGGCAGCACAGTTCCTGACATCCCCCCTGTCAAGTTTGGGTAGGGACCCTGCTCCAGTCTGGGGTTGCACTTGGTGTTGGGGGATCATTGTACTTGGTGCTGGTGGGTGAACTTCAACCTCTGCCACCCCCATGGGCATGGAGAATTGCTATGAAGCGAAAGGGTCCCCACCCTCTGGGATCTCCAAAGAAACTCATGGTGACCCTGGGATGCAGGAGGAGACAAGGGCAGCTATGGGGACGCTGGGTTGTCCTTGGAGACAATGATGCAGATTATTTGGGAGGACACCAAGGTCCTCTGCCAGTTATCATATGTATTTTTTCTCTCCTTTTGGAAAATGTGGTGGGATGGGCTCATTTGAGGGAGTTTGGGTGCTGGGGACCCTTTTCATCAGCATCCAGGGGGCTGTGGGTGAGATCCAAGTCCCATGGGAGAAGCCCTAACCTCCCTGAGACCTCACAGGATGGAGAACAGGGTGGGGGAAGGCAACAGCACAGGGGGGTGACACTCTTCCCACTGTCACCCACAGCTCGGAGAGCACCCGCTCGTACCGGCGCATTGGTGGCACGGTGGGCAAAATGGGGTCGGCTGGGTCTCCCCAGAGCCCTGGTGGCCCTGAGGACCCTGCTCTCAGCAAGGTGCCCCCTGTGCCCATGCCCAGAAGATTTGCTCCGGTAAGTGCAAATCCTCCTTTGCATCCCCAAGCATCCCAGCTCCTCTTATCCTGGGGTGGCAGATGGAGTGATCAGGGGGTCCTATCCCTGTTGCCACCTTTTGGATGGCCTCGGGGGGGTCTGTCACCCCCTTTTGATCCCATTTCAGGCCAAGGGGAGGCAGAAGCGAGTAAAGGCAGTGGCTGACTGCAAGGGAGACAAGGCGCGAGAGCTAACCTTCTCCAAGGGGGAGGTCATCGTGGTGACACGGGAGGAGGACGAGCAGATCTGGGTGAGTCACCATGGCATGGACAAGTGCTGGGATCCAAATCCTGGTCCTTTTCCCCCTCCAGTTCTCTTCTGAAGGAGGCTGGGTTTTTCTGGGAGGGCACAGATGTGGGACTTCTGCCCCATGTATGCATGAAGAAGGGCTGGGAGGGCTCCACTGATGTGTCAACACAGCTTTGCCTCTCTAAATCCCTGTTGGAATTGGGGCTGATATCTCAAGATAAGACTTGCACTCCCCTGAACCCTCTTTCTGCACCCCCAGGTTGGCTTCATCGAGGGTGATGGCTCCCGCACTGGAGTCTTCCCTGCCAGCTTCGTCCACCTCTTGCAAGACTGACCGTGTGGGGGTGGCCCATTTGTCACTGTCCCATTGACTGGGAGTAAAGTCAGCTCCCTGCTAGGGGCTTGGTAGAGCCAGGCCAAAGGGACATGTGCCCAGGATCCTGGCATGAGACTGCTGCCCTCCAAGGGGGCCCAGAGATCCCTTGCATTGGGAAAACCATCCATGGATGGCAGCAGTGGAGGGCTGAGGAGCAGAGAATGGACATGCTTGCTGCACTGGTGGGCTGAGGTTTCTGTGCCAGGCCCTGCTCCTGCTGCTCTTCTGTCATTCCCGTGGTCTCTGCCCATCCCTTGGGTTTTCTTCTTCCTTCTCTGCAAGGAATTTGGGATGGGGGAGCTGTATTTGGTATCCCCTACCCTCTGCCAGGTAGTCATGAAGCCTCCTCCTCATCCTGGGGGCAGCCGTGGACCACCAGCCTCCTTCTGTACCCCAACTGTGAAGCCTTTGGGATGGGCAAGAAATAGGAGAGGGTTTTTTTTTTTCGTGTCCATCTCCCACCCCAGATTCTGGGAGCTGCCTGGACTGGTGGAGTTCAGGGATGCTCCAGAGCTTTTCCAAAACGGGTAGCAAAATGCCATTCCTTGATTTGGAGGGCGGGGGATGTTTCAGGCGGTACCACAGAGCCCCTGCCCCATGGGGCAGGGATGTGTGTATAAGGATGTGTCCCTCATATGGGGTGGGTGCTGGATCACTGCCCCTTCCCTGGGGGCGGGTCTCAGTGGGGGTTTTGCAACTTTTTCTAGGACCAGCATACCCCTGTAGCAGTGTCCCCTGGGAGCCACCTGCCTCCATACCCCCTCACTTTACCCTTCTAATGTCTGTCAAATGCTTAATCTCAAAAAAAGTCTTTTAAAAAATGTTTTCTGTCTGATTTCTAATAAACCATCATTTTTTAAGCCCCTAGGAGTGTGTTGGGGGGTACAACCCCTGCCCTGCCATCCCCAGCATGGTGATGCTGCTGATGTCTTCCCAGGGCTCCCAGTCCCTGGCATCTGTGATCACCCTTGGGCATAGCCATGTAGGGCTGGGCTGGGCCATGGATCCAGAGCAGGATGCTCATACTACAGCCCCCCCATGTGAGTGCTGGAACAGGGACGAGCAAGGATGGCAAGGTTGTTGCCACCTACCTATCCATGTGGCCTGTGCCCCATATTGCTGCCTGCCCAGACAGGCCTGAGGGGCTCCTGCTCCTGCCAGCCCCAGGCTGGCACACTGTCAGCTGGCTCTGCTGGCACACCATCTCTGCTGTGCTTTAAAGACTGCAGCGTGTCATTTGTCATCGCACAATCACGGAATGTTGGAAGGGGCCTTAAAGATCGCTCCGTCCACCCCCTGATGTAGGGGGGACACCTTCCACTAGATCGGGTTGCTCCAAGCCTGTCCATCCTGACCTTGGACATTTTCAGGGATGGAGTATTCTCAGTACCAAAATACTCTGATATGTGGAGTACTCCAGTATAAGAACTATGCCTGTATACTGGAATTCCACGTATATTGGAACATTCCAATGCATGGAGTATAAAGATTATTCCCCCAGGGCTCTCACTGCTGGATCAACTTTGGGAAAAACGGAGCCTGTGGCACACTGTACCCGTGCCCCTGAGGATTCCCTGCCTCGCCCATGCCGATGGCAAAGCCCCATCCCGGGCCCTGTGCCTCCCCAGGCTCCCCACGGCCGCGAGCCGCGCGTCCCGGAGCGCCCCAGCGCGCGCCTCCCCCGCGCCTGCAGCCGTGGCTCTCGGCTATATTTAGCCCTCCCCCGTGCTATTTTGCTTTCCTGGCAGGACTTTATTACTGGCCGGGACAGCCCCACCTCCTTTCTGCTCTCTCTCCCTTCCCTTCTCTTCCCTTCCCGTCCCTTTCCCCCTTTTCCCCTCCTCTCTGCTCCCTCCCACCCTGCTGCCCAGGACCCCCATGTCAGCAGTGCCCAGCTGTGCCCACAGCCAGCGTCCTGCTCCGCTGGAGCCCCCGCCATGGGGCCTGCTGAGGAGCTGGTCCGGATTGCCAAGAAATTGGATAAGATGGTGGCCAGGAAAAGCATGGTAAGGTGGCCGAGCTCCTCGGGGCATGTGCATGTATTTAAACACGTATTTACACGTGTACATATTTACACACATGCTTATTTACACACTTGCTTGTTGACATGCATGCTGGAATGTTGTGTGGCTTGGGAAGGGGGGGGTTTGTTTTTCACAGCCCTCATGTTGTTCCTGGAGTTGCTGAGTGGGTTTAAGGGGTGCTGCCTGTGTCACCTAAGCCCAGCCTCAGGACATCATAGTCAGCACCCAGGTGATTTAATTTTGCCTCTAATTTGGGGCTCTCCTGTACCCCATTGCTCCCAGACACTGGGATTTGGGGGTAAGGGGGCATTTGTCCCATGGGTGGCAGCTCCTGACAGTGCTTGGCAGTGCCCGATTGTGGGCAACAGGTGTTTGGCTCCCAGCCTATGCACCAGCACCTGATCAGTGCCAGGGCCAGAGGCTCGTGTACAGGCAAGGAAAAGCTCTGGGCTGGGGGATATAACACTCTTGGGCACAGCCCTGCCTCTTGCACAAGTGTGCAAAGGGAGGGGAAGGGGTCAGATGCTGTTTCCTGGGTGGTTTTGGTGGTTGTGCTCTGGGGAAGCCAGGATCCAGCCCTGGCACCCTTGTGCCAAGTGAGGATCCTGGTGAGCCTGTTACATGTGCCAAGCCCTGCTCTCAGAGTTAATATTTGACTGTTTCCACTGGCCTTTGCCCTGACAAGGTGCAGGCTCCTGGCTGGCGGGGGCAGCACTGCCGTCTCCATGGATCTGGTGGCTTTTTGGGATTCCAATGCTTGGTATCAAACCAGATAGGGTCAGGCAATCCCAGGGAGCAGCCCAGGGCTGCTTTGGGTTCTCCTGTCGTGCCCTTCCTGGTGCTGCCTGGTGCCTCCTCAAGGGCTCCTGTGGCTTCTCCCTGCTGTAGGAAGGGGCACTGGATCTGCTCAAGTCCCTTGCTGGCTACACCATGACCATCCAGCTGCTCCAGGTGAGGGGGCTTGGGTGGGGGGACACCCCATGGGGTAGCTTGCCCTGTGCCAGCCAGCACATCCCTAAGGAGCACATTCCTGGTGTGTGTCCCCAGACCACACGGATTGGAGTGGCTGTGAACTCAGTGCGGAAACACTGCTCAGATGAAGAGGTGGTGGCCTCAGCCAAAATCCTCATCAAAAACTGGAAGCGGCTTCTGGGTGAGCGATGCTGGAGGGAGACGAGAACCCCCCCAAGTCTCAGTCTTCTCTGAGCCATCCCTGCACCTCAAGCCCCAGTGCTTTCCGGGGGGATGGAGTGGAATCAGTCCAGAGGCTCCTATAACCTGTAATTCAGATTTTCCAGGGGCTTGTTTTCATTCTGGGATAGAGTGGTGTAAATCAACGTGTGCCCCACCAAGGGCTGAGCATCTCGACAATCATTCCCACCCCAGGATGCAACTCTGCAGGTGCCCTATGCTGGTTTGGGCTGTGACTGTGACACCCAAATCCTTCCCACAGAGTCCACGACGACAAAAAAAGAGAAGGATGCAGATAAGAAGAAGAAGGACACAGATGGAGACAAGGAGAAGAAGAAGGGGCTGGATGTTTCCATCTGGCCCAGTGAAGGGGTGAAGCACAGCAAGAATACAGCTGAGAAGCACAGGGAGAAGCACAAGGAGAGGTAAGGGCTCCTGCCTGCTGTTGGGGGACACTAGGGCCAATATAAGACCACCCTCTGCTTGGTCTTTAAGAGTTTATCCATCTCTGCCTACCCATGGATGCTGACAGCACCTCTGGAGACCAAACTGCCTCTGAGACAGCACCAGGGCCGATTTTGGAGGAGGGAGAAGTGGCCATTTTCTATTTTCCCTTCTCTAAAACTAGGTCATTTTGGACAGTGCTCATCTGAGCCTTCTCTCTCTATCCCTAGGAAGCCCAGCAAGTGTGACTCTCATGCCACCACCACCCAGGGCCACTCTGCTGATTCCAGCCCGGAGAGGTACCTGCTGAAGGATGCCCTGACCCTCACGCCAGGCTCTGCCAGGCACTGCCAGCCCAGAGGAGGCTTTGCTGGCAGCCTGGGGGGGGCTCAGGGATGGGGGATACAGATGGACAGGATCCAGCTCACAGGTTGCCAGAGTATGCTGGGTTTGCTGAGAGCTTCTCTCCCTTCCTTTGGGCCGTGGTGAAGAGAGTCCAGTGATGGCAGGAGCCCCACTGCGTCCTCCAAGAAATCATCTGTGGATGGCAAGAAAGAGAGGTGGGTCCTGGGCTGCATGAGGATGGGAGAGGCAAGACCCTGGCCCCTCACTGGGTTGTGCTTGGGGTGTGGACCCATCACTCGTCCCAGCTACTGCCCTCTGACATGGGGGTTGTCCTGCCAGGAGAGCCTCTGCTGACTCCAGGTCCTCAACTGTCTCCTCCTCTTCCTCCACACAGAAGAGACTGTCAGGGGAGAGGTAAGGAGTGGGTGTCCCTGGGCAGCCTGGGGATGCTTTTAGGGTCCCCCTTAGGGATACCATGAACATGGAGGGGGTGAGAAGTGGCTGGGAGCCTTGATCCTGCCACAGCACTGGGATATTTCCTGGGAGGAGCAAATGGAGATTCCTGTTGGCCTCCGAGCGAGCGCTCTCATCCATGTGCTGATGCCTGAGGTCCTGCCACCAGTCCCTGCCCCCTGTCCTGCCTGTCCTGTCTCTGGTGTCATCCCCACTGTCCTGTTTCATGCCGCTCCCAGGAGAGCCTCTGTGGGCACCAGCCTCTCTCCAGCTCCCACCAGCTCCCAGAGAAACTCCAGTGACAGCAAGGAGGGAAGGTAGGAGAGACCCACTCCACTTCCAAGGGACCCCAGCAGGTCCCTGCGGCTGTGCCAGGACCCTGCCACCTGCCTGTGCCCCTCCATGTGCCCCTGCAGAGCCAACAGCAGCAAGGCCAAGCCTGAGGTGCCGCAAAGCCCCAGCAGCCCCTCCTTCTCTGCCAGCCCCTGCTTCCTGGCCCCCTGCTACCTCACAGGGGACTCGGTGCGGGACAAGTGCATTGAGATGCTGACAGCTGCACTGCGCATGGACGGTGAGCAGTTCTGGGGGTGCTGGGCCCCAGACTGGGCTATTTCTCCTATGGGGCAGTCCTAATAGGAGGATTCAGCCCCAAAGGAAAGAAAAGAAGGTTGGTAGGGTCTCTGATAAGGGGGTTGGATGTGAGGATGCATCTTGGTAAGGTTCAAGATAGTTATTTTAGAGATAGAGGGTCTGGGACAAGTACGGGGGAGAGGTGAGATTTTCTGGGGGAGGTACAGTTAGACCTGTGGCTGGTTTCACACCTGAAAGTCACCCGTTAACCCCTCTCTACCCTTTAGACGACTACAAGGAGTTCAGTGTTAACTGCGAGAAGATGGCATCAGAGATTGAAGACCATATCCTTTGGGAGGCTAGGGGTCCCCAGGCTTCATCTACTGGGGGGGGCGTACGTGGGCTCAAGAGTGCTGCTGGGGACAGGACAGAGGGTGACAGACTCTGCCCTGCTCGTTGCCTGCAGAGGGAGCCCAGACCTCAGTGAGAGGATGCTGAGGCTAAGGCTGAAGCTGATGCTGAGCAAAGCATCTCCTAAGCACTTGCCTTTGTGCAGGGGTCTGTGTGTCCCCCCCAGTCCCGTCTGGTCAGGGATGTGCCTTCATCCCTGGGGAAATAAATCCAAACCCAGCCAAAGCTTTTTCCGTGAGCCTGCTGTAGGTGCCTGTGTCTCCTGCTAGAACCGGTCTGTCCCAATGTCCAGGCTGTGCCATGCTGGAAGGGATGGAGCCACCTCTGCCCACCCCCAACTCAAGGCTTGGGGTTCTCCTGGCAGCCCACTGAGACCAGGACCAACCCCAGGGTGGTTCACCTCCTGGGTGCCCTTTTTGGTGCCTCCCAGACTGCTACAGCAACCTGTCCATACCCATGTTCTTTGGGAGGAGGGAGTAGACAGAGTCCTCTGCACCATGAACTTTTGTCCCAGCACAGGGCTTGGTGACAGTCCTTGAGCCCCATAGCCCAGTCTGGATGTTAGACATTCCAAGGCAATGGAAAGTCATTTTCCTCCCCACATCTCAAGCTGTGCTTCATCCTCTTAAAGCCAAGGATGGGGACACTTCCCACAGGGAGGAAAGCCCCACTGAGTTCAGCCACCTCCACGTGACCATTGGCCCTGGTGACAGCAGCACCCAAGCTGGCATCCCCCATCCCCCTGTGTTGATTCTTTGACGGACCCCACATATCTTCCAGGAGCTGAAGAGCACAGACATGAAGTATCGCAACCGGGTGCGGAGCAGGATCAGCAACCTGAAGGACCCCAAGAACCCCGGGCTGCGGAGGAATGTGCTGTGTGGGGCCATTGAGCCCAGCCTCATCGCCCGCATGACTGCTGAGGTGGGCACTGGGGTGCATGGGGCTGGTGCCCCTGGATCTCTTCCATGCACTTGGGCACTCTGTGGTGCCCAAGTGCTGGATCTTGGCTTGGTGCTGTCCACAGTGGGGTTGTCCCAGCACCTCCCTGTCCCGCTCCAGTGCTGAATGAGACACGGGGAGCATTAGGAGAAAGCTGGCAGCACTGCTAGGTCCCCTTAAAGCCCTGCAGACCCCCAGCCTATCACAGATCTGGCAGTGGGATGTCACACTGGCAGGAATGAGGCTAGAGTGTCCCCGTTTGTCCTTCTCAACCAGAATCCACAAATCAGGCTCCTCGGAAGCCCAGTTTCCCTTGTGGGGAGACAGGTCCCTGCAGACAGCAGTTTTAGTTTGAAGATGGGATGGGCCTAAGCCCTCCATCAAGCACAAACAGCAGGTTAATCCTGTTTTGAGAGAGGATGGGGAGGGTGTTGCACTGTGGTACTTGGATGTGGCCACACTGACCCATGTGGGCCAATGCTGGTGGCAGGAGATGGCCAGTGATGAGCTGAAGAAGCTGCGGAATGCCATGACCCAGGAGGCCATCCGGGAGCACCAGATGGCCAAGACAGGTGGCACCGTCACTGACCTCTTCCAGTGTGGCAAATGCAAGAAGAAGAACTGCACGTACAACCAGGTCAGGCCTGGTCTGCAGGGGAGCTTGCCTTGGGGGACACTGTAAGGGTCTCCACTGAGGCGGTGCTGCTCCACCCAGGTACAGACGCGCAGTGCCGACGAGCCCATGACAACGTTCGTGCTGTGCAACGAGTGTGGGAACCGCTGGAAGGTCTGTGACCATCTGGGGAGAGGCTCTGGGCAACCCACCCCTTTCCTAGCCTTCAGGGGGAGCAGAGCCCCCTGAAGTGGTGCTTTGGGTGCTGGCTGAGGGCTTACCACCTGCCACGGGCTCTGCTTCTCCTGCAGTTCTGCTGATGCAGCCGGCGATTGGGCTGGAGGGAACATGGTGCAAGAGAAGATGCTGTGACACCCCACTGGGCAGCTGGGTTGGGGAGGAGGGGTCAGGGTGGCACCAGTCCCTAAACACCAGCTCTTTGTACCCTTGCACAGGGGTCCCTCAAACATCATGGGGACCTGGCCTCCAGCAATGTCAAGTTCACTCGAGAAGGTCCCTGTGAATTCAATGGTTCTTCCCTGCAAATTCCTGCCCTTTGATTGGGGTGTGCTGGGATCCCACTGGGAACAGACTCATTCCTGGTTTGGGGGCAGGAGAGACATTGCTCCGTGGACATGGGGCTGTGCCTGGGAGCTGAGGGTGGCAGAGGGCCAGGTCATAACCCAAACATCTTCTTCCTCACCTAAGTGCACACAGAGGGAGGGGAGAGACATGGAGGGGACAGGGTGGGTGCAGCGTGTCCAGATGCTGTTGGAATGCCACTGTGCCCCCCTGCTCTGGGACAAATGGACCATCCATCCTGGCGTGAAGGCACCATGTCCCAGGAAAGAAGGGAGGATGGCAGGGAGAGGAGCAAGGAAGAACCCTTCCAGCCAGAGTAATAAAGGTGTGAACTATCTCTGCAGAACGGACTGTTTCCTAAGATGGGTTTGGGATGTCTGTCTTGAGTTTATAGCTCTCCAGCTTGAGCCTCAGGGTCATGGCAGGTTCTGCCTGCATGAGCCAGAGTGTGAGAGCAGAGAAGGACAGTGAAGCTGTTAATTAACTCATCATTAATTTTTAAATCTTGGGCTGAGGTGTGAATTTTTTCACAGGCCGTGCCATTTGTACCCAGACTTGGCTGCTAAACCCTCTGTGTTTGGGGGTCCCCACCACCCTTAAGCCCCCTGAAAGAGCTCTCTGGGCTGTGGTGCTTGTTAACACTCTGAAATGATTAATGAGCCTCCAAGGCAATTATTTACTCTTGTGACAGTGTGTGTGGCTGCAATTAAGGAACATAACGGATTGTAGGGGATGAATAAAACATCAGTGTGACCTTGAGGTGTGAGGGGAGCACAGGAAGGGCAGGACTGGGGCTCCCGGCCATCCCCAGGGTGCCTCAGGGCATGTTTGCCTGGGACAAGGCTGAAATAGGGGGATTTGGACTCAAATTTTTTTGCAGTCCAGTCTAATAAAGGAGTTTAAGTGATACCAGAGGGAGCCAGACTCCAAGCGTGTTATGATGGATCTCCTGGTATCCCTCTGTGTCCTTCACAAGAGCCCTCATGACTTCTGCTGCAGCGCCAGCCGCACAAGGGGCTGGTCGTGGCCATGCAATGATGGAAAGGCCCTTACAGTTGCTGCCAGAGGTTGATTTACCCACCCCGAGGCTCCAGGTTTGGATGCTCCAAAGCTTCAGCAGAGGCTGGCGTCTCTTCCTGCCTCTCCCTGCCTATCTCTGCATGAATCACAGAATAATTTCAGTTGGAAAAGGCCTCCAAGATAATTGAGCACAACTGCTCTCCCAGCACTGCCAAGCCCACCACTAACTACATGTCCCCAGTGCCACATCAACATATCTTTTAAATCCCTCCAGGCGACTCCAAGGAGATGCTGAATCTTCTGTCTGATGGAGTTTTTATATTCAACCTCCAACCTGCAACACTTTAAACAACCCCACAGACTGTTCAACTCCAGCCAGGCTTCCCCATGAGTGGACAGCCACTACTGCTGCTGCCAGACCACATCCCTTCCACCAAGACTGCCCTCAGCCACCTCAGGGACACCCTGTTCCACAGCATCTGGCACATGGCCAGTTTTACCTTGCAATCCTGGCTTGCCCAGGGGTCACCACCCCCCGTCGTCCAGCCCCCCCAGCTCACCCACAGCACGGGGCTTTGCCGCTGCCCTTCTCCCCCGCATTGTTCCAGCCTTGAGAAAACAATCAGAACTTTGCTGTTCTGTGGTTTCCTTGGCAACCCCATTTCCCCATCCTCTCACTTTATGCATCTGTATCTCCCCCGGCCCCGGTCATCCCCAAAGCACAGTGGCAGCTCCCTGTGCACAGGGATGGAGCAGGAGATGATGTGTCCTCTCCACCACCAGGACAGCTGATCCTGGAGGGACCCTCTGGAAAATTTCCACTCTGTCTCATCTCAGCCAGGGCTTCCCAAGCAGCTGGGCTTATTGGAAAGGAATGGAGTAGCTGGTGGTTGTTTGTGTCTCTGAACTGAACTGAATTAAAGCAGTTTTGGAGCCAGTCTTTACCTCTCTGTGTGTGTCCTAGTGCTCCTGCTGTGCACAGGGTACCCAGAGAAGCTGTGGCTGCCCCATCCCTGAAAGTGTCCAAGGCCAGCCTGGACAGGGCTTGGAGCAACCCACTCTAGTGGAAAGTGTCCCTGCCCATGGCAGGGGTGGAATGAGAAGAGCTTTAAGGTCCCTTCCAACCCAAACCATTCCATGATTCCATGACTGGCAGTCTCTGCGACAAACTGAGCAGATTCCCCTGCCCATTCCCACGCTTTCTTCCAATCAATAGGTAATGATCCCTTAGGCACAAGCACTCACCGCCTCCCCAGACCTCAAGCTTTTTGTTTTAATAAACCCCTAAGCACTGGTTTTCCTAAATTCAAGGTGCTGCCTCTGCTAGAAGGGCAGGAGAATGCAGGGCTTTGGGTCTGGATTCCGTAGGGGTGCTTGTCAAAGGACGCAGTGGTATGGTGGCTCCCGAACACCCCAGGAACCAGGCAGGGGTAACTGGCAGGACACTCCCAGCACTAAATGACACACAAATAGCACTGAAATAGGAGGAAAAAAATTGCTGAGCCTCCTTCTGGTTCCAGCCCCAGGTTGGGATGCAAATGGAATTTCCTTTCTCTTTCATTGTTTTGTCTTGATGTGAGTGATTCAATTGCTTTGGAGCAGCTCTGTAAAAATTAGTGATTGCCCAGGACAGCCACATGATCCAGCCTGGGTCTTCAGCCAAGCCAAAATACTTGGAGAAAAGCCATGGATTTGAGCTGACTGGGTATTTGCTTTGGGGTGTTTTTCTTGGGAGGGAAAAAAAAAAAAAAAAAAAAAAAAAAAAAAAAAAAAAAAAGGCAGAAAATCAGTTTTCACCTGCATTGTTTGCAGTCCATTGGAAGGAAATGATTCATCGAGGTGTATGGCTGCAATTCTGCACACCAGGCTTTGTGATGATTAAAAGCATCAAAAGAGCCCAAACTGGACCCAGACTTTTATTTCTAAAGTGAAATGTGTTCCATGGAAAATTACAGAATATACCTTTACCTTTCCTAAAGAAAAACCCTGTACCTTTTCTTTTTCCTGGCCAGAGAGGTTTGCTGAGTCTGCACGGCACTTTGATCTAAGCCTGCCTAAAATCACAGTGCTTGGCACGGACCTTTTTTTTCCCCTCCATTAGCTGAATACTCAGAGAACTGAGGAAAGATCCCCCATTAAATGCAAAAATCCCTCCACAAAATACTTTTTTCCCTCACTTTCAGCTGGAATAATGCAGACTCTTCCCTCTTATAGCCAGGATGGAGGAGATGACAGCAAAAAAACCCCAATGAATGCTATAAACTCCCCCAATTCCCTCAAACCACACAAATTCCCATCTCTGTGCTTCCCACATTGACCTAAATATTGCAGAGGAAAAAAAAGACATTGGCTTTTTTGCCTGATACTTTTTTCCCTCCCTGCCAGGAGCTCTTGGGCGCTCGGCAATTAGGAGCTGTGGATTAATCTTGAGTGATATAATGAAGTGCCAGGTGGCTGGAGAACAGAGCTGGTGAACAAGGGGGGAGGGGAAGGGAGGGACAGTTGCTCTACAGATTGACATGGTTTAGGACAAGTTTAGTGCAGGCAGAGCGCCCGAAGTGATGGGAAAGAGGAGGAGGAGCCTGGGGGGCTCAATGGGATATTCAGGCTCCTCCCTACTCTGTGATCCTCTGCATCAAAATGCATGGATGAGACAGGGCTTGTGTTGCAGAGGAAAAATCATCTTTGCACATTTTCTAACCCTCATTTGCTTGTAATGTCCCCAGAGTATCTTTCCACCTGCTTTACACCATCCCAGTCTCCCAGTCCCACGTCAATTATTTATTGAGGAAAAATGCCCCAGGAGGGCAGATTGGCAGCTCTTCGCCCAGCCATATCTGTGCCCCCTTTCATAGTCATAGAACCATGGAGTTCTGGGAGTGTGAGGGGACCTTAAAGCCCATCTAGTCCCACCCCCTGCCACTAAACCAGGTAACTCCAAGCCCTGTCCAGCTTGGCCTTCGACACTTCCAGGGATGGGGCACCCACAGCTGCTCTGTGCCAGGGCCTGTCCATCCTGACAGGGAAGAATTCCTTCCCAATACCCCATCTAACCCTGCCCTCTGGCAGTGGGAAGCCATTCCCCTTGTCCTGCCACTCCAGACCCTTGTAAATAGTCTCTGTCTGTCTTTCTTGACAGCTCCTTCAGGTGCTGGAAGGCCACAATTAGGTGACCTCAAAGCCTCTTTTCCAGGCTGAACAATCCTACCTGTCTCAGCTCTTTGCCTTTTCTCCAAGGTCTCTGGAAGCCTGAAAGTTGAGAGCAGCTGGCACTGAGGGCCACATTCTTCTAAGAAAACGCCTTGTCTTTCCAAAATGAGAATATAAATAGTGTGTCCTGTAACGACGCCATTACCCAGGAGCTGTGCCACCAGCGGCGGCCACGCGCAGCAAACCCATCACCCACAGCAGCCAATTTATGCCCAACTCTGACAGGGTCAGCAACCATCAGGGAAACAAATGCTAATTAATAGCACTGTGCAAAGCAGCCGGTCTAGGCATGGCATGTAATTAGTGAGCCAACTGCACTCGCCACAGTGCTGGGGCTGTGGGGAAAGAGCAGCCACGGAGGAGGGACCCGCTGCAGCTTCTGGCTATAACTCAGGATGAGGGCACTAATTGTGCTGGAGCACGTGTGTCACGCTGCCATCAGTGTGGCTGTGACACTCCGTGTGTGTGCTCCCATCCCTCTGATCCCTACACCACCCTCCCTGGTCCAGCCCCCATCCCTGCTGTCTCCTCGACGTGCTCCCTCTGCCCAGACATTTTGCAGGTAAACGTGACAATTCCTCGGGGCAGGAAAGATGCTTGGAATATAAAAACTCCTGATGGTGGGAGATGCAGAGCCCAGGGAGGAATCATGCTAATGCCCTTACATCTCTGCTGTGGTGAGTCATCCAGGCCCTCAGAGGATCCCGGCTGTGCTTGGATACGGGGAAGGTAGAAGCACAAGGCAAAATGAAAAATTGCTTTGCTCAGAAGATATCTCGGTTACAGCAAGGACTAAAAACTGTCCCCTTGGCACCCACCCTCAGCTCTGGTCCCACAGCCATGGGGAAGAGGGGGTGTTGTGCTGTTGTGTGAGCAAGAAGGGCCCCATTTGTGGGAGAAATGGGAACACTTAGCCTAGAACATTCAAGTTGTTAATGGAGTGCAGTTATCAGTGGAAGGGAGGAGGATGGGTCTTTCCATCAGGCTGATGGGAAAAATCCATTCTGGGATTGGGAATTAGGTTGGAACATCACCTTGAAGATGGTTTTGGGTAAACACTGCCTCCTTTCATCCCTGGCAACATTGCTGCTCTATGCTCCCAGTCACTCTGCCACATCCATATGGATGTGTGTGTGTTGCTCCTTGATGGGGACAGGGGGACAGCTCCTGGGAGCTGTGGCCATCCCTGACCAAGTTTTGCTCCCTACTGTGCCACAGGAAGGCAAGCCAAGAAGGGCAAGTTAAAAACCCAAATTTAAAAAAATCCTTAAAATCATCAACATTTTATCTAAGCCAACACCGTCCTGAGCCAGGGCTGCTCTTGTCATGGCTCTGCCTCCACCAAACCCGGCAGCGGGAAGGGATTTACACATCAAATATCCTCTCCCTCAACCTGCTGAAGCCAGAACCTTGGGAGAGAGGAAAAACCCGTTTCCAGCTGTTTTCTTCTCCCTGTAAAAAAGTATTTATTTGCAGAGTATTTCCTTCCACCTAAGGCTTTCATTGGACATCACTTATTTAATATTGCTCTTTTAAATCCTTGTGTTTGGCTCTCAGCTGCTTCACCCGTCTCAGAGCAGGGATGTTGGCATTTTGTGTTTAGAAAATATATATCTGTATTTAGATAGGCAGACAGCTGTGGAAGAAGAGCTGTTCCAATCATTAAATCACCACTTTCAATTTTTCCTTATTACTAGTCTTCATTTAACCACAGGCCAGGCTGGCCAAGTACTCTCTGGGGACAGCCTAGCTGAGCCTAGCAGGTTTGCAGCTCTAAAAGGGGTCTTAAGAAAAAAAAAAAATTACCACAATCTGATAATCAGAAGGGATATCTTCCCTGAAAATATCTTCCCAAGGCATTCAGGAAGGGGACAATGATGTGGCTGGAGTGTGATACTGGCTTCCTGCTAGGCTGGAATATTTTCGAGAGGAAGAGTGGGAGAGGTGATAGGAGGAAGATCCCAGCACATCTGGAAAATGCAGGCAGTGAAAGGGTGGTTTTTGTGCCTTTCAGAAGAAGAAAGAAAAGAGGGAGAGAAATCACCTTTTCTGATCAGCTGTCTGAGGTTCTACAGGCTACAGAGGCTGGAGGAGGGGGAGCTGCCTTTGAAGCTGGGAGAGGCTGAGCACAGCAGCCTTTGCTGTCAGTGCTCCTCTTCCTTTGGCTCTTCCCTTTGGCTCTTTCCTGTCCCTGTCCTCATCCTGGATTGGGAGCCCATCCTCAGGATGGCCAAAACACCCGACACTGGGGTGTCAGTGGTGCTCTCATGGCAGGATACAAACAGAGCCATAGATTTCCTCTGAGACCCAGCACTGATGGGTTTCAACTCCTTTCCCTGGCGTCTCTTGCTTTTCCCTGGGTATCACCATGGCCATGGAAGAGCTCTGCCATCCCACTGCTCTCCAGAGGCTCCCAGAGCTGGCTGATGGACTGGCAATGTTGGCAGAGGCTCTGCCCCACGGCTTGGCATTGCCCCTAGCAGCAGGGAGGGAAGCAGGTGGTTGTCCTGGAAAAATACAGCACAGGGCATGCACCCTCTGTGCTGCCCTCCCTGGGTGCTCTCCCAAAGCCACCAGGACCAGCCAGGACAGATGGGAGCAGGCACTGGTGGAATCAGGCTGGGAACTGAAGCAAAGCAAGATCCCCAGCTCTGGCAAAGGGCTGGAGGGGGAATCCCTACAGGCAGCTGCATCAGGGGTGGCATCACCACGAATGTTCATCACCAACAAGTGATGCTGTTGGCTTTTCTGCTGGAGATCCAGCTCAGACAAATCAGGGATGAGCCAGGTGAAAAGCTGGCAGCTGCTGACCAAGAGTTCAGACCAGGAAAGAGCCTTAATCACATATTTAAAACACCTGTAACCACAACTGCTTCCATGCCATTGCTTCCCTGACCTCTACATCTTGGCTCCTGGCAGGGAATGACTGGTACAAAAGTTAAGAGCTGGTGAGAGCTGATGCTCTTTCTGCAGCTGCTGATGCCTCCAGGTACAAATCACCTAAATCTCAATCCTTTAGCCCCAAACTAAACTGGATCCAAACCTTCCTGTGCTTTTCCACCAGGTTTACACTGAAAGGAGGTTTCCTGTCCTCTCCCAGCCCCAAACCTAATCATCCCATGGACTTCTGCAGGAGCATGAAAAAGGGGAGGGAAGACTCAGGGTCTGAGTCCAGAGCAAGAGGCTCTGAAGCTACACTCTGTGATTTGGCACAGTTAGAGAGCAGCAGGATTGCAGCTGACCTGAATTCCCAACATCAAAGACAACTCCCGCTTCTTCCCCAGGATCTCCAGAGCCCTCCAAGGAGGTGAATCAATGAGCTGAGCAGCCACGTGTCCATCTCATCCGGTGCTGGCATCCAGGGCTGCGGGTGATGGCAGCACCATCTCCCCTGCACTGTGGCTCAGAACTAAAAAAGCTGCACAAAATGTAACATTTATTTGCTGAGAAAGAAGCCTGCCTCCTCCATGATCAGGGTGGTCAAAAGTGGCTCTGGGGGTTTAAGCCACATTTGGCGTGGGTCTAACCGCCATCCTCTTGGCACAGTAACAGACATTGGCAAATCTCCTGTCAGACTCATAGGAGACAGACAAACAGACCTTATCCCTTGGGAAACCCAGACCTAACAGTCCTACCTGTCCCTTGGTAGGACTGCATGTGTGTCTGCCCATGTGCACAGGGTCCTCGGCCCTCCATCATGTCACGACCAGCCTGAGGCACCAGGACACCTGGTTCCCATGTTACAACCAGCCCCAGGCCATAGGACACTGAGTCCCCATGTCTCAGTCTCAAAGGATCTGCCCCCTGTCCAGGAAAACCCTGAAAGCCCCTCAGGGAGCCCAGGGGTCACATTGACACCAATTCCTTCCACCAGCAGCAAAAAGCTTTATTTTTCCATGCTGCTGTGTTTCCCCCCTCCCTGTGATGGTTCATTTCTGAGATGACTCACAGGTTGTTAATGCTCCTGACGAGCATCGAGCATCAGATGGAAGCAGCTCTGTCACCTCTGAGCACCAGCTGAGGGGGGCACAGCTCAGACTCCCAGCTCCCCAAAATCCAGGGAGACGCTGCCAGTTCCCAGTCAATGCTCCATTGTCAGACAAAGGCAACACAGAGGGGGCAGTGGGGTGGTGAAAATACCTAAATAAGCAGCAATCAGGGAAAAAGGCTCCTGTGGGGACTAAGCTCCCCAGGGATGGGGTGCAATGCCCATCCTTCCTTCACTGCCAGCACAGCTTGGTGCCCAGAAACCATTCGCTCTCACTGTCCCTGTCCCTGCCACAAAGCCAGGCATGAGCCTGGGTGAAGGAAAAGGGCTCATTAACCCCTCTGATGAAATAATCATCACTTTGGAGGCATTTTTCATGGAAGAGGATGAACTAGCAGATACACTCAGCCTGTGTTTGTAAGGAACCCTGATGCCCCCAGCCCTGGTGGGAGTAGTGGGCTTGGGGCAGGCTGGCACTGTCACCAGCTTGAGCCCAGCAGGAGGACAGCCCCTCTCACGTTCAAGGACATCTCAGGGATACTGGTGGCATCACCCTCAAGATATCACCAACCTATGGCAGAGGGATTGTTGCCTGCAAGGTGGTGAGCAGAGATTTTCCATCCAGCCTCTGGACTCAGCTCCGACTCTGGCCATCTCAGCGTGCAGACACCCGGCCCCAAGGGACAGCCCTCCACACACAGTGCCGAGGAAACAATGCTGCAAACCCCCCAGCTCACATGCAGCCACGCAGAATGGTGAGGCAGAGAAGAATCTCATCTAATTTTAACTCCCCTGACGGATGGGCTTTGTTCTTTGCAGCAGCTGCCCCGCAAGGTATGAAAACACTCAGATATGTTGACATGGGAAAACAAAACACACAAATCAGCCCATTTTCCTCTTCAAGGCTGATTTATCTGGAGCTGTCAGTGGAGGGAGAGGAAGTGATGAGCCCTGGGGAGATAGAGGAGCAGCCTGGACTCGCAACTCAGTGGTTACCAGTGCAGTTGGGCTGATGCTCATTGAGCATCTGGTCCATTCTCTCCCAAACCCCAAAACACCTCAGAGCCACAGAAAACAAAGTGACATTTTCTGCTGCAATTCCCTAAGGTGTGATTCGAGGCATGTCCTGGTTCATCCTTATAAATGAGGAAAGCTAGATGCCAAAGGAGCCCCCCCAGTGTGGTTCACCATAAGCTGAGCTCCTTCCTGGTGCCCCCATTGTGCTGACTACTTGGTTTTCTGAGTTGGGATGGGTGGGATCAGACACTGGAGAATGGTGACAGGACCACAGAGGGAGGAGAGGAGACTAGGAAGGAAGGAAGGAAGGAACCTGGTCTAGTGGAAGGTGTCCCTGCCAGTGGCAGGGTATGAAATTAGATGGGCTTTAAGGTCCCTTCCTCCCCAAATCATTCCATG
The DNA here is from genome assembly GCA_039654755.1 of Calcarius lapponicus. Classification (NCBI taxonomy): domain Eukaryota; kingdom Metazoa; phylum Chordata; class Aves; order Passeriformes; family Fringillidae; genus Calcarius; species Calcarius lapponicus. The sequence goes on from JBBFKN010000011.1 coordinate 16,547,852, forward strand.
ATTCTATGAAGATAGGCACTATGAAGGGGGAATAAAAAATGGAGTTTCCTCTCTCTGCATCACAGCTCTGAAATGTACAGACAGGACTCAAGCTGGCTGCCAAAATGGAAATTATATAAAAATATCGAGACATTTTTATATATTTATATTTTAGATATTTTTATATTTCTATCATAGTTCTATACCAGGGCAGAATGCCCTAGCCCCCACCTCAGCAGAGGACACAGTTGTTCCAGTGTCACCAGAGATCCAGCGTAAGGCTCTCCCTAACAGCTTCATGGCAAGGTGAGAGCCATGGTACTGCTAGGGAGCCTCAGCGTCCTTCTGAATTTCCAAAAATCCTCATGAAGAATTCATCTCCCCTGCTTCTTCCTTCATTAACCTCCAGAGGCTCCCATGGATTTTGACTGGAGTCCAGCCAGAGCAGATTAATGGCTCTTGTATGTTATTTTTATGTCCATTTTGATTAAAAGCAATAAATTCCAGAGGAGAGGATCTTCTCACCATGAAATACACTTTGTCAATTTCTCAGTCTCTGAGTAAATCAAAGACTGCCATTAGTGGCTCCAGCTGTAAATCCCCTCGGATGGACCTTAGCTCACCAGGCAAAGGAGCAACATGAATTGTGCTCCTCGACAGCCTCAGCATTGCTCTCACCATCTCAATTTGATATATTATTTATTTTTCAGGGTGTGGGTGAGAAAATAAGAGCTAAGGCATTGCCACACAGAACTTCCTAAGAGAAGCAATCCCTGCAAGAGAGCAGGACTTGATCCAAGATCACAGAATTACAGAATGGTTCAGGCTGGAAGGGACCTTAAAGCCCCTCCAGCTGTCACCCCCTGCCATGGCAGGGACACCTTTCACTCTCCCAGGCTGCTCCAAGCCTTTTCCAACCTGGACACTCCTAGGGATGGAGCAGCCACAGCTTCTCTGGGCACCCTGTGCCAGGGAGGGCGTCACCATCCTCCCACGGTGGCCAAAGTGGCATTGACCAAACTCGGGATGCAGAGAGAAGTCTCAGGACCAGTGCTGGAGGTCAGGACCTGCTAGACCCACCAGGCTGCATTAGGGTGATGCTCTCCCCTCCAACATACCTCAGTTTCCCCAATTTTGGCACTCCATTCATGGTGGCAGCCAGGCTTGGCAGCTGGAGCAACCACAGCTGAGAGCAGGCAGATGAGCACAAAAGCCCTTTAAAGATTTTCCATTTGTTTTATGTGTCTACTGGGTTTATTTTTAACATTCCAGCTGAAAAACATTTCTAAAGAAATGCTGGAGCTGAGCCAAGAGGACGTGTTTGCTAGAACCTGCCAGGATGATTAGTCCTTTGCAGACAATCCATTGGAAAAGGGTCAGTGTGGGGGCTCTGGCCATGCTGGGAGCCAAGCTAAGGGATGAGTTCTTTTCCAGAGAGCTCCTCAGCTATGCTAAAAGCTATTTCACACTCCCCATCCTGATGTTTCCTTCCCACTGGGAGAGATCAGCAACCAGCCTGCACTAGAGCTGGGCACAGCAGATGCTCAACACCTCGCTCTGGCTCTCAGAGGCTCTTTTCACCCAGGAAGGTGTTTAAATCCCATATTCTGGACCACACACAGGTGCAGAACATCCCCCTCTGTCCTGCCTGGGCTTGTAAAAGCACTGCAGGAATGAGAACCCCCTCCAGGTAAGGAGGCTGATGCATCCAAAGTGCAGGACCAAGATTTACATGTTAAATCCATCCCTGTGCTCCCAATTCCTGCCTTTACCCATCCCACCAGCCCTGTGGGACACAGCCAGGACCAGAGCCACCTCACACCGTGAGGACAGAAACACACAGCACATTGTTGCTGCCTCCCTGCTCAGAGGCCCTGGAGCTCTCATCCCATGGTTACCATCTGAACCATGGGATGATTGAAAAGCCATTATTTCCCTCCTGGGTGTTTTTATGAGGCTCTTGGTGAAATGTCTGGATGCTTCAGCACTGCAGGAGTTTGATACTGGCAGAGCTCTGCACAAACTGAAAACCCCATCTCCAGGGTTGAACAAGCTGCTGGCCTCTCCTCCATGTCCTGTGTCTCCTGCTCAGTCTCTCTGGAGCCAAATGTACACAAAATTGCGACAAATCATCCTCTCTCTCTGTGCCAGTGCTGTCTCAGGGCACAGGGCAATGAATTAATCTATTCCCAAAGCAAATAGGAGATGGGGACACCCCAAGTCTGTGTACCTGCAGCCTCCACCTCCATTTGGGCTCCAGGAAAAATAAGGCTCCTGCCTCTCAGCTTTGCAGACTCTGAAAGGGGAGCCCGGCCAGAGAAAGGCAGTCCTGCTCCAAGGCTGGAAAGGATCTTTGGAAAGGGGAGGGTGACCCTCAACATCCCACATAGCCCGGCTCTGCTAAGCAGGTGCTGCTGCTGGGTCTGTATTTGCACCTTCACTCTGCAGCATCTCCCTAAATCCCTTATCCTGCAGCAGCATCCCTCCTAAGTCCCCCAAAACCCTTTTCTAGCACCCCCAGCATTCCTTACTGCCTTCCAAGCATTTCTCCTAAATCCCCCCAACATTGCTCCCCAAATCCCTCTTCAGCATTCCAGCATCATTCTCCCCCCAGCAACCCTCCAGTTCCTTCCCCCACCCCACAGTATCCTTCTTAAACCCCCTGCAACATCCTCCCAGACCTCCTCAGCACCCCCAAACTCATCCAGCACCCCCTAACCTCACAACACATGATGGGGAGAGTGAAGGAGAGGAAGAAAAAGCAAAGCCAAGGGGGAGCTGGAGACCGCCTGTCTTTGCTTTGTGGACAAGAGGGCTGCTTGTCCCCCTGCTTTCTTACAGACAAAGAAAACCCAGAACAATCAGAGCGCCTGGATCCATCGCGCTCCCCCTCCAGCTGGGGACCCGTGCGGGCTCCGGGGATGGGTGACAGGCAGGGACCGGAGGAGAGACAGGGATTAGGAAGGCAAGAAGGGAGGGGAGGCAGGAATGAGGGAGGGGGGTGCAGGTAAGGAACTGGGTGGTGAGAAAAGAGGCAGGGGACTGGGGAGAGCGAGGATCAGGCAGGGACTGAGAAGACAAGAACTGGGAGGAGAGGCTGGCAGGGATGGGGAGAGAATACGAGAGGCTTGGGGCGGGGGGGTGGGGGGGGCATAGAGGGGGACGCAAGGAGGGAACCGTGGGGGAGAAAGGCAGGCAGGAATGGAGGCATGGAGCGAGGCAGGCAGGGATGCGGAGAAAACGGGGCCGTGGAGGGAAGACAAGGACCTGCCGAAGGGAGAAAGGCAGCCATCGACCGAGGTGGAAGAGGCGGGGACGGGGGGGACAGGTAGGGAGCAAGGGGAAGAAAGCAGGCAGGGATCTGGGGAGCAGGCAGGCAGCGGGAGGGGTACAGACAGGCGAGGGGGCGGGCGGGCGAGCAGGGCCGCCCCCGCCCCACGTGGCTTGGGGGACACGCGGGTTTATAAAGCTTTCCGGGCCCGCGCGAGTGCGGGCGGAGGCGGCGGCGCCGGCCGGGAGCGGGGCTCGAACCCGCGGGGTTCGGATGCGCGCGGCGGCTCCAGCGGGGCCACGGCCGCCCGCGGGCCATGGAGCTGCCCATGGATGTGACCGTGGAACTGCCCTCGGGGCTGCCCACGGCCACTGCCACCCCCTGGGGCAACGGCACCGCCTGGGCCCCCCTGCCCGGACACGGGGTCAACGACACGGGCCTGCAGCGGGCCAAGAACGCTACATCCATCCTCATCGCCATCGTCATCACTGCGCTCTACTCTGTGGTGTGCGTGGTGGGGCTGCTGGGCAACGTCCTGGTCATGTACGGCATCGTCAGGTGAGAGCTGGGCAGGGGTGGGGTGTGCGCAGGGAGCAAGGGGGCATTTTGGGCACACCAAGTGCGAGAGCATCGATGGGGCCAGGCTGTGCCAGGGGTCAGTGTGCAGCACATGGGAGGTGTGAGCTGGTGACACTGAGTGAGTGTGCACCAGGAGTGGGTGTGTACTAGGGGTGAGTGCGCACCAGGGTTGAGACAAGACCAGGAGGGAGTTTGCACAGGGGTGAGTGTGTGCTGCGTGTCAAACAGCAGCAGAAGTAAGTGTGAACGAGGAGTGAGTGTGCAACGCTTGTGGGTGTGCACCAGGTGTGAGTCTGCACTGGGTGTGAGTTTGCCAGCAGCAGGAGGAGGGTTGGGCATGAATCCGCTGCTTGTGCGCATCGAGACGGCTGCGATGTGCGTGTGAGCAGTACGTGTGCAAGCTGTGCAAGTGTGGGGGGTGCAGCGCTGTGCAGAGGGTGAAAGCAGAGGCCATGTGTGCCTGGAGCAGCTCGGGGAGTGCGAGGGAGATGTCTGGGCATGGGGGCGCATGGGGACACAGCCCGACCCCAAGCGGGTGCCCCTTGTCCTTTGTGAGGAAGAGAAGCCGCGGGGCTGGTGCCGCAGCGGGCTGGGAGCTGCCCGGTTTGCAGGGTGGGTCCAGACCCCCCCGCCCGGCCCAGCCAGGGGCTGGGGGGTTCCCACTGCTGCCACCTCACTCCATCAGTGGGAATTACCCACCCAATCCATCCCCAGCTCCTTCTTGTGCCAGCACCTCCCGCAGCTGCCTGACTTCTGTTTTTCTCTAACAAAGAGCAGAAACTGCGCGGCCCAGCCCCATCTCCCACAGCGGCTGAGCTGTCCTCTGGTCCCCCCAGTGTGGGGTACCAGCTCCAGTAGCCGAGAGACCTACTTCAGCTGCATCCAAGACCTCGGCACCTGTGGTGAGGCTTTCCCTGGGCTGAGACGGGGTCTGCAGGGTCTCTGCACCCCAGAACAAGCAACATGAGCCACATGCCCCCCACTTTAAAGATGGGGCATGGCAAGATACTGCTGTATCCCGCCAGACACTTGTGCTAAGGTACAAAACCTCATCAGTCCCTTTGTCCGAGACACTGGGTGGTCCTTCCTGGTTAAGATGGGCTGACATAGAAAATGGGACCATAAAGCCAAGTCTTACCAGACCTCAGGACCGGTGCCAGCAGCGAGGGCTGACAGAGCTCCTCCACAGCTCTGCCAGCAGCAAAGGATGGGGCTGTGCTTGCAGTCACACTCTGTGGGGGCACAGACCCCAACACCTCTAGACTGGCAGGAGGGAGCAGAAGAGTCTCACTAGGTGCCTGGGCTTCACAGCCACCCCCTTTGCACTGGAGGGGCTTGGTCCTGTAGGTCCAGAATCTGTGGGGTGATTCCAATTTCCACTGCCTCAGGTGATGCTGTAACCCCAACTTGGCCAAAACACTAAAGCCAGACCACAGCTGGTGGCTGGATTTAAACAAACCCTCCAAATTCACATTTTTTTACCATCTCCACCGTCATTTCAGTCCATAGCTATTGTTACCAGAGGTCAGCACAGCCTGGCACTGCAGGCGCATACATAAATGTGGTGACTCACCGGAGGGAAGGAAACCATCCTGAAACGTGTCCATGAGCCACCCTGGAGTGCCCATTGCCCTGCTATCAGGCTCTGCTACCCCTGCTCCCCACTCTTTGTGGGGCTCTGCTGTGTGTTTTTAACCATCCAAGCGGGCGGGCAATGGGGAGTGGCATGGGGGAGTAACTCGCTGACCCGACCTGACCCCTAATGGGATTTTTCATCCACTCAAAAGGGGCATCAAAAATGAGCCCTGGTCTGAAAAAGCAAATTGAGGTAATTGCGGCAGAGACAGATGCCATGAATAATGTCAGGGTGAGGGATGAGTGTTATTAGACCCCCTCCAGCTGGTTCTGTTTAGAGAGGAGAGGGAAAGCATTTTAAAGAGAGTGATTTCATGTGCAAACATCCTCCCTATTTTACTGAGTAACTCCATGTAACCCAGGCTTTAGCGAGCCTGACAGCCACAGATCCCTTCACCACACCTTCTAGCCCCACATTTTCCAACTGATGCTGGAATTAAACACAGAATCACAGAGTGGCTTGGGTTGGAAATGACCTTATAGACCACCTTGTTTCACTACCCTGCCATAGGCAGGGTTGCCTTCCACTAGACCAGGTGTCTCCAAGCCCTGTCCAAGCTGGCCTTGAACACTTCCAGGGATGGAAAATATCTCCCATGAAATGAGCAAGTACCATCCTCCAAGCCCCTGGAACAGGAGGGGCTGCAGGGACATGTGCCTTCGCCCCTTCCATGACCAAAGCCCGCTGGAGTTTCCCAGGGTCCTTGTCAGAGTTGCTCCATGTTGACTGGGTTTAGGCCAGGACTAGGGGAGACCTGTGTCTGTGGAAGAAAGGGCTATGAGGTGGGATCAGCTTGGATTTGGACCTCACTGCCAGGGAGATCTTGGGTGTTTCCCTTGTGCTTTCCTTCTAATGCCACCTTGAAGTGCCCTTGGGGGTCCAGGCGGGATGTCCAGGTAGTCTGGAAGCATGGCTGGAGCACATCCTGGGCTCAGGGACCTCTGGGACCACACTGAGTTTGCCACAAAGTCCATGAGTGCTAGGAGCAGGCAGATGCAGACACAGGACCCTCATATATAGCTCTTTGAATGGACACACTGTGAGCCAAACACAGCCAAATTCCAAATAAATCCCTCTCCAGAGCAGCCAAGCCCATCACGCACCTGGAGGGAGCCCAGCACACCCAGCACCCTCCCCACCACAGCTCTGACCAGCAATGCCATGCCCAATGTATTGTCAGAGGCTTTTAAAAATACTCCTGGAAGCAATTTGCAGCTGTGAGCTCAGGACTGCAAGTGTCCTCATCCCCACCAAGCCCATCAGCCCCCCATCAGCTCCCACACAGGCTGCAGGGACAGCTGGGTGCACACTTTGTCAAGCCAGGCTCTTTCAGGCAGCGGCTTTTAGCAGCTCCAGGAGTTTTTCTTTCACTTATTATTCACTTTTCTTTCACTTAATTATTTTCCAAGAGGTTTGGAGAGGGCATCCCCACTTGGGAGTCGAGACTGGAATGTGGAGCTGCCCTGTGCTTGCCCCATCCCCTCCCATCTCTTCTCTCCATCAACACTACCCAGATTGTTCCGTTCAAGTGCATAACTTCCCAATCAAGGCACTCACTTAATTGCAATGGGTTTGGCAGCCTGGGGAGGTCCATCAGCAGCAGTGGATGATTTGCTCTAATGTGGGCAATAAACCTCTTTCCTGGAGCAGCAGTTTCATTTGCAGCTCCGGAGGGTCACCAGGATGGACGCCTCACCCTGTGCAGGAGGTTGAAACCTCAGCCCAAACCTGGAGGGAGCTGAATCTTCCCTCAAAACCCCAGTACTGGAAGCTAAATTGCTGTCCTTATTATCTCAGTCATCCCTATCATCATTCCAAGTTATTCCCATCAACCCCATCATACCAGTTATGTCCTTCATCATCCCAGTTATCCCCAGCCTCATCCCCGTTATCCCTGTTATTCCATTCAAATGCATTGGCAGAGTCAGTCCATCATCCTAGACATTCCCATTATCATCCCAGTCATCCCTGTCACTGCTTTGCCCTCACCAGCCCCATCCTGCCTGGGGACGGGTGACAGCTCTGGCCCTCCAGTCCCCCACCCCTGGCACATCTGGCAGGGGTTGGGAAGTGCTTACCCAGCACAGCTAAGCACATCTGGCAGATCATGGAACGAATAACAGATTTTTTTACCATTTTACTCAAAAAACAGAGACCAAAGATGTGTGAGTGTACCTGAACTGACTGTTCACATAGGAGAGGCAAAACCTGACAATACCACAAATTCTCAGCTTTTTGTTTAACCTGGGAGGAAACTTTTCTGCAAAAGTGCTTGGAAAATAACACTAAAGAGAACAGAAAAGGACTTTTCAAGGACAAGACATATTTAATGCCATATTTAAATTTTTAAAAAAAGCTCAGCTTGAATATTTCCGCCCTTGGGCAACGGGCTGCCATTTGCAGCCATGGTGAAGGAGACGGGAATGCTCTTGGAGCTGGGAGCTGGGTTAAGCTGCTGTTTTTTGTTTTCTCCCAGAGAGAAATTAGTTTTTCAGCTCCACTTCCCAGTTCTATTGTCAATGGAACCTGGTGGGTCTCTGTCCCCACAAATACACTCTCCTGACCCTGCTGAGATGGGGAAAGGATGAGGGGAAGGGATTGGATACCACCATCAATCCCAAGAGCCTCTTTCCCCCATCAACTTGCTGTCCTGGGCTCCAGCCATGGCAGGACCACCTGAGATGGGAGCCACTCAATCCCCCCATCTTAATTTATTTCATGTACCCCCAAAATGCAATGAGCTGTACTAATTATCACAGAATCCTATAATGCTTTAGATTGGAAGTGACCTTAAAGCCCATCTCATTCCACTCCCTGCCATGGGCAGGGACACCTTCCACTACCCCAGGCTGCTCCAAGCCCTGTCCAACCTGGCCTGGAACACTTCCAGGGACGGGGCAGCCACAGATTCTCTGGGTACCCTGTACCAGGTTATTACTACCCTCATATCTGCTTCAAACCTGCCCTCTGTCAGTTTAAAACTGTCTTACCCCTATCACACACATGAAAAGTCACTTTCTGTCTATTTTATAAGTACACCAAGGAAAACAATCTTTTCATCTCAGCAACAAAGGGGTCATTTCCCCCCTCTGTGCCTTACCCTAGTGCTGCTACAGGCAGGCTTAGGCATGCAGAGATGGTTTTGGGCAAACTGACCCTGATGTTAATTAATGAGGGTACATCTAAAAAAGCTTGAGGCTGGGGAGGATGCTCCCTGAGCAATGGGGATTTGCTGGAAGGGAGCACAGGAAGAGCTGGAGCTGCTGGTGCAGCCCTGCAAAGAGCAGGGTCTTCACAGAGCCACTCCCGCCCCACGTGTTCCCCTTTGGGGGCGCCCAGCAGATCCCTCGGTATCTATTTCCAAGCCACCACACCATTCAAAGCATCCCTTTGACCAGCACTTGCAGGACTAGATGCTCCTGGGACACACACACAGAGCCCTGCTTCTCTGGCATCTACCATAACTTTGCCTCATCCCTTCAGGAAAGGTTTGGACATGAGGGACCATGCATTTCTCTTGCCACGGTGTGACAAGAACCAGAAGCAGAGCCAGCCCTTCCCAAATGCCCTGGGGGATACAGCCAGGCTTCCCCAAAGGCTCTGGAGCTCCAGGCTGGCTAATTGGGCTGCTTCCAGATGGCCTGTTTCCGGGGGTAATCGATCCAATTTCTGCGAGCAACCTTGACAGGGAAGCAGGCTGGATAATCACAATTTACTAGGTGGAAAATCGGATGAAGGAGGCTTGAGGGGATAAAGGACGTTGCACAACTGGTTCAGGAAAATGCTGAGCACACTGGTGCTGCAGAAAGGCACATCACAACACTTCTGCCCACCAAGGCTGGTGTCACCTCGTGAGCAGACAGGCTGTGCCCCCTTCTCATCACATCAAGTGCCCTGACCACCTGTAACGTGCCCTTTCTCTGCCACCCCCAGGTACACCAAGATGAAGACAGCCACCAACATCTACATCTTCAACCTGGCACTGGCTGATGCACTGGCCACCAGCACACTGCCCTTCCAGAGCGCCAAGTACCTCATGGAGACCTGGCCCTTTGGGGAGCTGCTCTGCAAGGTCGTGCTCTCTATTGACTACTACAACATGTTCACCAGCATCTTCACCCTCACCATGATGAGCGTGGACCGCTACATCGCCGTGTGCCACCCGGTGAAGGCCTTGGACTTCCGCACGCCGGCCAAAGCCAAGATCATCAATGTCTGCATCTGGGTGCTCTCCTCCCTCATCGGGGTGCCCATCATGGTCATGGCAGTCACCAAGTCAAAAGGCAAGTGTTTCGGGGTACATGTCCCCTCCTGTCCCATCAGTCCATCCCAGGGGTGATCTGGCAAACTTGAGCTCTGGTCCTGTCGCAGATTTGCGGTCAGTAGTGGGCACCTGTCTGTGACACCATAAACGTGCCCTGTCTTGGAAAAAGCATCATGGTGTTATTTCGCATCTTTGAAACTGTCCCAGAAATTGTCCTCCCTTCCCCTTGAGGGTAGGGATCCCACACCTTTCCCCATCTCCAGTCCAACTAGTGCCTCTCCCCACCCCCTGGAAAGCAGGGGGCCTAAAAAGCCCGCAGTGATGCTGCCAAGTCTCCAAGTGGCTCAAACTAAGATCTGCAGCTCCTGTGTGGGGTCACTGTTCCTTAGCTGCTAGGAAAGCTCTGGGCATCTTGAGGAAGTGGACAGATTTCAGTGAAGGGTGATATGTGGATGTGACATGGGAATGTCCATCACGGGGGTTGAGAGAAGGCAAGATTGGCCTTGAGTGGCCCAGGAGGCCCTGCAGGGAAAAGGTTCCAGAGTCACTGCATCCACTGTCTCTCCTCAGTGTCTTGTGGACAGGGGTCTGATGGCACAGAGCTCTTGGGGAACCTCTGCCAAGAGCAGGCAGGTAGGAATGCATCTCCCTGGGGTTTTAACAAGCCATTACTGAGCAGAAGGCAGAATATTCTCAGCAGACACTGAGCTTCCTCTTTGACCTTCCTCTTTCCTACAGATGGTATGGTCCTGTGCACTCTCCAGTTTCCTGACCCTCCCATCTACTGGGACACTGTGACCAAGATATGTGTCTTCATCTTTGCCTTCTTGGTCCCCATTTTGGTCATCACCATCTGCTACGGGCTGATGATCCTTCGCCTGAAGAGCGTCCGGCTCCTCTCAGGCTCTAAGGAGAAGGATCGCAACCTGCGGCGCATCACACGCATGGTGCTGGTGGTGGTGGCAGCCTTCATCATCTGCTGGACACCCATCCACATCTTCGTCATCATCTGGACGCTGGTGGACATAGACAAGAAGAACCCCTATGTGGTGGCCAGCCTGCACTTCTGCATCGCTCTGGGCTACACCAACAGCAGCCTCAACCCTGTCCTTTATGCTTTCCTGGATGAAAACTTCAAGAGGTGCTTCCGAGAGTTCTGCCTGCCTTTCCGAGCTCGTGTGGACCAGAGCAGCTTCTCCCGCGCCAGGAACACCACGCGGGAGCACGTCTCCACCTGCACCCCTTCTGAAGCCCGCAACAAGCCGGCATGACTAGACGTGGGCAGCCCCCAGCGGGGCTGCCAGGGACATAGAGGAGATGAGCTGCGCTCAGAAGTCACCCAGGTCACCACCACAGAACTGTAGCAGAATGGTGGGCTGGGCGCTGCTCACTAACACTGCTGGGTTTGCATACAGACTGACTGCAAAAACTTTTTACATCCTGAGAACAAAAAATGGGAGAATTGGGACTCACCAAATGATGTAGGGAGAGGACAAGAACAAGAGGCAAGTTGGGCAAATACACTCCACTGATGCCATCTCCTCAACCAACAACACCACCCAGCAGAGGCTGTCACCCTCCAACATGTGGCTCTTGGCAGAGCCCAGAGCACCAGAACTGCAATTTCCACGTGCTTATCCTCCTGCACAGGCCAGGATGACACCACAGCCCATGGCAAGAGGGGAAACACTCCCATGGCAGAAAGGAACTGTGCCAGGAGGTGATCGTAGCATCACAGAATCATTCAGGTTGGAAAAGCCCTCCAAGATCATCAAGTTCAACTGTTCTTCTACCACTACAAAGGCCACCACTAGCCTGTGTCCCCAAGTGCCACATCCACACAGTGATGGTTAAATCTCTTTGGTGATCGTTAACTCCACCACTGCCCTGGGCAGCTGTGCCAGGGCTGGACAACCCTTTCAAGAAAGAAACATTCCCTAATATCCAGCCTAATCCTCCCCTGCAATGACTCGAGGCCATTTTCTCTGCCACATAATGGGACCTCATTCCATCCCACTCTGAGCTACGTCCAAAGGACAACTGGAGATTGGAAGAAAAACTTATGCCACTTCAGAGACAGTTTTCAAAAAGCTCCAGATCCATTGTAAAAATTCTCCTGGAGTTCCTCAAACTGGGATTGTTCCCAGTGAAAGCTTTCTACTGTTAATGTCATTGTTAGGTTAGTGTTATCTAGAGACCTCTGACTGCAGTTAAGGCTGCCCTGGGCATGGATGTGATGCTGGGCTGAAAAACTGGAGACAAATCCTAGTGCAAGCAAACAGCACTGGGAGAGCCTGCCCTGACTGGGCCATGCTTTAGCCAGTATGCTTGGAGGGAACTCTTTGTGTACTTTTATAAATATATATGTATGTCTGTCTATAGCTGTATGAAACTAAAGTGACCCCAAGGCCTCCCATCACACCTCCCACTACAGCAGCTGCTCCATGCGTGATGGGGCCGAATATGCCGGATCCATAGCATCTCACAAAGTACTTCAGACACTATTTCCAGCTCCAACCCTTGGGATATTTGCCTTACTGTGGCATTTCTGTACAGGAACCCTGCTTTCTAAAAGTTAAATAAAATCAAAGATAGGAAGCAGTTTCCAGCTCTCTTGTGACTCCCAGGCATCAAAAATGAGCAAGGTCTGGCTCAGGGGGTGGTCTGGGGAGTGATGAAACTGCCTCTAAATTTACTCTTTCCTGTGAGAGCGGGGATAACCTGGCACGGGTTGCTTAGGGAAGCTGTGGCTGCCCCTGGATCCCTGGCAGTGTCCAAGGCCAGGTTGGATGGGGCTGGGAGCAGCCTGGGACAGTTGAAGCTGTCCCTGCACATGTCATGGCATGAAACTGGATGGGCTTTAAGGTCCCTTCCAACTTAGGCCATTTGATAATTCTGAATTCAAGTTTTAAAAACATAGCTGGACTTGGAAAAACTCACCTTTATGAACACCCAAAGCCCTTTAGCTTTGATTGTTTGCAAGCCCTAGTCACCAAAAACCTCTTCTGCCAACAGTCATCAAGATATAATTTTATTTTAAAAGACAAGCAGCCCAAATTCTGGCCTAAATTACATTTGTAATTTAAATACAAATGAGGATTTAGTGGAAAAGCAACAGAAACGGGTGTTAGAGCCTGTAACTTTGCTCTGGCTTAACGAGACTTTGGACTTTAAGGTACTGATCACTTCTGCAGTGTAGGTTTCTTAGTTCCCAAAGAAGGAGAACCATAAAGAGTGCAGAGTGAATGTGAAAATCACTCGAGGACCCCCGTCCATTACCCAGCCCCCTGGGAAAGCTGAGCCAGGCACCAGTTCTGGAGATTTCACTACCCGGTTAAACTAGCAGCCAGCCCAGATTAATTATGCAGCAACCTGTGCTGGCACACGCCAACCAGCTATTTCCAGGGACATTTGCAGGCCAAAAACATGTGTTATTGCAGGAAGCATCCTTTCCCCAATTTTTTTTCTTTAATTAATTCACCAAATAATGAACCCTGATGTATTGAGCTGGTGATTAATTATGATGATGTCAGTTTCTTTGTCTGCAGGTTTAGGCTGACTTTGGAATTGCATTAATATGCAGATGGAAATGAATGGATCTGGCTTTCCTGGGGAGGACAGGAGCAAGAGCTCCCACCTTCCTGACCGAGGCTCTCAGCTCAACAGAGATGCTTGTCTCGCAATCCATCATTTAACAGGGAAAGAAAATCACTATGAGTAATTCCTAGAGGATTTTTTTCTCCTTTCAGAGTTACAAAATCTGCTTAATTTGTACTGTTTTATTCCCTGAGCAAATGGGACCGGGAGGAACATGCAGGGAGGGGATGTTTGGGACACTGTGTAAGCACTTGAGCTCCTCCAGGCAGGGAAAGAGCCAGGATCCCCTTCCCCAGCTCCCAAGAGTTGTGTGAGCCATATGAGACTTTGCTTATTTTTGGCCTGTTGTAATGGGAAAGGAACCAGGATGTCAGCAGTCTGGGGAGGGGACAGAGACACCACCACATCACTATTTCAGCCCAGTTCTCATCCTAAAGAGACCCAAGACACCCTTCTACCAGGAGCCACACCAGAGCACTGCACATGGCATTTATCCTGGGTTATACTGGTCAGGCAACAGTCTCAATGATTGGAGAGACAGCCCAGTACAATGACTAAACCATGACTTGCAGACCCATCATTAAACCCCATCACAGGCAGCTTGGCCACAATTAAAGCTCATTTCCTCTTCCAGGCAGGAAAGGAATAACAAGAAAACAATCTGAATATCCTCCAAACCCTCCTGAAGATGCAATTCTCTCCCTGCAGATCCAGCAGCACCACCGCATAGGCAGAAATTTTCTATCTAAAACAGCAACATGTTAAAAAAACATGAAAAAAATCCCTCACAAACCTTGCAAACAACACTCAAAGTGCTTTTAATCTGGGCCCAAAAGATCTTCACACTGCCAGGCCTCATCCTCCAGGGATGCTAAAGCCCTCAAATACTACTTTCCCAGCTTTTGTCTGTAAAGCAAAAGCCTTTTATGCACTTCCAATAGCAACAGATGGAGACCAGAGAGTGGAGCTGCCAGCTGGTGATGAGGGAGAGTCTGGAGGTGTCAGTGCTAGAAAACCTCCCCCACTGACTATGGCTGGATCCTGACACAGCCAGGGGTCCACTCCACAGAACCCAAATTCTTCCTCCTAATCCTCAAAATGCCCCCAGTTCATTCTGCGAGCACAAAACCTTGTTAATGAGACATTTCCCTTCCCTCGATTAAGCTGTTTTCCTCCATCCACCCTCTTCCCCCTGTGTGGAGGCTCATCCTTCCCCCAGTTTCCAGCAGCTTCCCACTGAAGTGTCACTGGTTCCCAAGACAATTGCTTATTCAGCAGTTCTGAATATTTTAAATCTTATTGTTCTCTCCCAGCCCTTTTCCTATGTTTCTTAAATATACCAACAAGCTTCCCATTCACAAAGACATGTTTTCCCCTTTCCAGAAACAGGAACAGTCCCTCAGGGATGGGTACAATCCCGTCTTATTTAGGAATGATCTGGGTTTTTTCTGCACCCGCAAGAGCTGGAGCAGGGAATTGCATTGGCTCCTGGCAGGATCCAACCCTGTTGTGTCCACACCACTGATACTGTTCCTTCTGCCCAAATGTGGGAGATAGATGAAAAAACCTGCCAATGTAGGGGATAGGGAGGAACTGGGAGCACTGGGATGTGGGATCCCCCCAATAGCTGAGGCTGGTTTTGGATAAATATTGTTGCTGGGAAACAGCCTAAGTGAAGAGCAGTTTCTCCATCAGGTATCCAGCAGGTCACATTTCATTGAACAGTATCAAATGGTAATGGTCCCCAGGGAGCAAAATTAGCCACAGGATTAGAGAGCACTTGCCCATGGCTCAGCCTGCACTGATGGCAAAATATGGGCTTGATCCCTCACCATACAACAGTCCCTGTGGGCCCACATCCCGACCTTTTACTTAGAGGTAAATATAAAGTCCTTTGCAAGCCCAGGACTGCAACCACCAGAACAAACCTCCTCCTCCTGATGGGATGGGTGCCCCCAGCCCCCCAGAGCTAGACCCACTAAGGCCATCCCTGATTGTAAATCCAAGTTCATCCCACATGGGAGCAGCAGAGCTGCTCTCAGTGCCCAGGCTCACTAAGCAACCTGCTCCTGCCCAAATGAATTAAGTGTAAACAAAGACCTGGGGCTCCAGTCACACCAGGATGTGGGAATATGCCCCGTGGCCTCCAGCCTCCGCACGCATCTGGCTCAGCTCCAGCTGGAAGCACCCAGCACGGACACGCCAGGATCCTTCCAGGTGTGCCACGGGCTCGGTTGTGTTCCTGGAGACCCAAAGATACCTGGGGTGACCCATCAGACAGGCTGGGACCTGAAGAGGGGGGTGACAGAGATGACAGGGACCGTGCCCTCTCTCCATCCCAGTTCTCCCAGTCCCGTGGCCCCACAGCTGCCAGCGCATCCTCCTGCTGCCACCTGGCGGCCACAGAGCACTCGCACACAGCTGGCACCAGGACGGCGCCCCAAAAAGCCGACACCTGTCTCGACTGTCCCCACGGGAGACTGCTCAGCCCTCCAAAGCGCAGGAAAAGCCTGGGTTTATCAAAACTCAGTTTATTCCAAATGTTAAAAGATTTTTTTGACCTTTCTGCCTTGATTAATCAACCAAAATACATTTTCTTTTTTAAAAAAATCCAACCCCTTTGGAACCATTGTATAACCCCAGACACCCCAGACCCCCCCTCCCCAGCCACAACCCCCCCCTCCTATTGCTATAATTTAACTTTTTGCAGAGCCCTCCTCACTCCAGGTACCTGGAAGGTACCTCCTATAAGGAGAGGATGGAGCAGGCTTGGCACAGGAATCAAGACCAGCTGGATCAGGGAGGCAATGGGGAGGAGGAGTCCTGTTGTTTCCAGCAACTCCATGCATAGCTGGGGTCTGGATGTCTGCTCATCAAGGCCCTAACACCAAATGAACCTCTTTCCTCAGCAAGTGAAAGAGAAAAAATTAAAGTAACAGTGTTCCGTGGGATGGATTTGGTTGGGTTTCCAAAGGCAACGGCAAAGAGGGAGTGGCCAGGACTGTGAAAAGTAGCATGAGGCGGCTGCTCCAGGCCATGGGGAGTGGGGAACCTGCTCCTGGCCTCACTGCCAGGCAGGGGCTCAGCTTGAGGGGATGGGAGGCAGGAGCCTCCAGCAGTCACACTGTGCTAGGCATCATCCAGCAGCATTCTCCCTCACCAGGCAGAATTTCCCCACAGTAGTCACAAGCTCTGGATTAGAGGATAGAGCTTCCTGGGCACATTCCCGCTGGACTCAGATCCACCTGGAACAGGCTCAGAGGGGTTTGGGGAGTGGCAGCAAACAAATCCAGAGGTGATTTAGGTGAAGGGGGTGGAGGAGCATCCAGATGTGGGGAACATGGGGACCTCAGGGGAGACTATTACCCAAACCTGATTGCAGAGTGAAGAACAAAACCCTCAGCTTTGCTGGGTCAGGAAATGGTAAAAAAAAAACAGACGAGAAGAAGTGAAATCCATCCAGGCACAGAACTGGGATCAGTTTAGGACCAAGCTGACCCGGGGAGCTGACAGAGCACTGGGCACCACAGGAAAAACAGACAAACGCTTGCAGAGAGAACCCACAGGCACCCTGTTCCAGCCATGCAGGTGCTGCTGGGCCGAGGTCCATGAGCCTCCTGCCCTCCCCAAGTAATTGGCTCCCCAACCCAGGCAGAAGTTGTGGGGGGTCTGGGGGTGCTGTGATTCCGCTGGGTCCGGCTGCAGTGTCGCTTCATCAGCTCTGCTCCTTGTCGCTGACCAGCAGCACAGTGTGCTGCCCACCGCTGGACACGGCCAGCACCCGCCGGTTCTCCAGCTGCTTCCCCGTCATCTCCACCGGGCTCCAGACATCATCCTCCTCCCCAGTGCCCAGCTGGTAGTTAGTGCCCATTCCCCACGCAAACGCTCGTCCTGCAAGAGAGGTGAAGCAAGCTCTGAGCTCCCAGTTGTTGCACAATGGGAAGGCAACTCGCACCCAAATAGTGCATTTCTCTGAGTCCAAAACACAAGCAGGAGGAAGAGAACGAGCACTTGTAATTCAACAGGTGTTCCATCACAGAGCCAAGGAACTCTCATCCTTTTGCAGGAGAAAAATAAACCCACAGCCCACTCCAAACCTTCCTTCCTGCAGACACCGCACACAGGCAGATGCAGCATCAGAGCACGGAGGTTTGGCATTGGCAGAGTCAGAGAAGAGACTGTCAGGCCAACAACCCCCCCCCCCCCGGGTAAATACCACATGACCCACCCCGCTGCCCACAAACAGGCCCACAAACACATCCGAGCAGCCAGAAGATGGGCAGCAGGACCTGGCTCCAGTCCCAACCCAGCTGGCAGTGTGTGGTGACGGTGTGCAGGGCTGGATGGAGGAATGAAGAAGTGCAGAAGGCAGGGTTCCCAAGCCCTGGCACTCACCATCACTGCTGACAGCATAACCAACTGACGCTCCACAGGCCACCGAGACGATACTGTGGAGCTCCGGGATAATGGTGGGTGTACTCTTCTCCTCTGCTCCTGTCCCAAGGCCCAGCCGGCCATACTCTGCCCTGCCCAGGCTGTAGGCTTTACCTGGAGCAGAGCAGACACACAAGACAGGAGACCTGAGCGGGGCACAAGTTGCAGCAAGGCCAAAGCAGACCAGGACCTCTTCCCAGGCCTGACTCCTGAAGGAGCATCACTCCTCCACACCACACCCTGAGACCCATCCAGAAGGGGCAGGGTGGGATAGAGAGCCTTCAGCTCCCCAAAATCAGTCAGCTGGATAGGTGCAAGAGCAGAGTTCACAACTGAGTCCAAGTTTCTGTTATCAGCTTCCCTTCGCTGCAATCTCACACCAACGTTGTTTCCTTGATCACTGAGAGCTTGGAAAGCTCCAGCACATCACCCTCATCCCAACAGCTCCTTGGCCAGGTTGAGGGCCATGGGATTCCCCCCCACCCAGCCCACCTGTCACAGAGTCACTCACCCTCAGAGTCGACGCAAACCGTGTGGTGCCTGCCCGCCAGAGAACCCAACCCAAGACTTGGTGGAGTTCTTGAAGGACGTGAGGTTCTGCGGGAGAAGCAGGGCTCGGTGTCCTGGGTCCCTGCAGGGTGGGACACACAAACCCGGGTGGATCAGGTCCATGGGCGTGGACAGCTCTGGCACTGAGCCATCCACCCTGGGGCTCACCCTACCAGAGACCAATACAGCTGCCCAGCCCCAAAAATCCAATTTCTGCTGAAACCCAGTGGGCATGAGGGCTGGACCTAAACCCAGAGCGAGTCCCACCCCAATTTCCAGCTCTGGTGCATCCAGTGTTCAGATTCTGGGGCACCCAGCAGCATCCCCCACCAGGCCAGGGCAGCAGTGGACTGGAAAGAGATCTGGAGGGACATAGGAGAAGCTCACCCAGCTGGTGATAGTTGGAGAGGCCAAATCATAGATGTGTCCCTCACGCGTGACGGCGAAGGTGAAATACGCCCCGCAGAAAGCGTCCCTGGAAGCGCATTTTGCTTCTTCTTCCTCTGCCTCTGACAGGGACAAGCTGGGGACCAGCATCCGTTCTGGGGTAGGAGACAAGGCGTTATGCAAGGACTAAAGATTTACACCCTCCCTGCATCTAAGGATCTGGCTCACTGCATGTATGTCACTGATTACACATAAGCCCTTGAGCATCAGGAACTGGGGCCCTTTGTTCCGCTGCAAAGGGCAGAGCCAAGCCAAAGGATGCACCTCTGAGAAACTAAATCCACTCACCCAGTCCTCGCCGTCCTCCTCGGGTGGCAAAGAGTGCTGGCACTCTGCCCAGCTGGCCCTGTTCACCACAGCCACACGTGAATAGGTCGCCGTCCACTGTCAGCATCACCAAGTGGTCATTTCCTGGGACAGGAAGGAAAAAGAAGTTATGGAGAAGTCTTCAACAAGTCCTCAGGACTGAGATCCAACTGGTAAACCCCAGTTGTCCCAGCTTATGGGGTTTACTGCACTTGATACCTCAACACCAACTGTGCCACCACCTAAAACTCCAGGATCTCCATCTTCCCGATCCCAGGAATTCAAAGCAGTTTTTCTGGGAAGGCGGTAAGGACACAGGTGTGCCCCAACCTCCCCTGGGCCCCGGACAAGCACTCTGGCTGCTGTGCTCGGCTTCCCCAGGCCTCATTAGAGAGAGGGCACTACAAGTGCTCTGGCCCCACTGGGTCACAGTTCAGGCCACTCTTGGAAGGCATTCTACATCAGACTGGTCAAATATTAACTCAATATGTGAATCTGTTGGGGCTAAGAGGTCTGTTCTCTGGAAGAGTCAGAGATCAGCAAGTACACCCTTGTATCAGGCTTGGAACAAGCCAAGAGGGAGGAAAAGTTCACGGACGTTCCTCAAGGGTTTTGACAACCTCGTGTACCTGCCTGACCCTGCACACCCTAGGGGCCCTGCTTGTGGAAGGGGCTCACAGCTGGTCTGTGAGTCAGAAAGAATTAGATGGAGAAGCTGATAAGAGTCGCCTTTGCCCCTGAAAGGGAGTCCTACCAAGGCTGTCAGCATGGAAATGGAGAAGAAAAGATAAACAAGGGGTCCTGCAGTTAGATCTTTACAGAAAACAGTGGTGTTGGACCGCCTTGCACCAATGAACATTATATTGATTTACCTGTGAACAATGAATACGTATAATCTTTGTGAGGGGAATATAAAAAGACAGCATGCTGCTAAAATAAAAGAGAGAAGGTTTCTTATATACATGGTGTTCTTCTGTTTGTTAGGACCATCTCAACAACGACACCTGCTCACCTGAAACTATTTTAACAACAGGCATATCAAGCTGGAGCAGCACAGGAACGGAGCTCGTCTTCATGGGCTCCAGCAAGCCAATCACTCCATTGTTATCCTGAGGGAAGAGAGACACAGGGATGGAGCCACAGGAGCAGCAGCCACCAGCAGAGCTTCCAGTATCTAAGGACACAGCGTACCCGGAAGGAAGCCCCAGACAAAGACCCTGCCGTCCCTCAGTCAGCGCAGCCGGGTGTGGCTGTCCCCCGCCGACACCTGCACCACCTTCTCCTGCAGCTCCACCAGCCCTGGAGAGCTCTCAGACCCTTCAGCCGAGGTGTCGCGTCCCAGGGCACCTTCATCATTGCCAGCCAAAGGTGTAGATCTGCAGATTGGGTGCAAGTGGTCAGGATGGAGCACAGAGGGGGCAACAGGCTGAGTATGAAGTCACGGGACAGAGAGTTGCGAGGCTAAATTACTACAGAATCATGGAATGGTCTGGGTTGGAAGGAACCTTAAAGCTCATTTCAGTCCACTCCCTGCCATGGGCAAGAACACCTTCCACTAGATCCGGGTTGCTTTAAATCCTGTCCAACCTGGCCCGGAATACTTCCAGGGTTGAGGTATTGTCCATCTTATTGCAAAGCTCTCATACCTTTTTGGTGATTTCTCACATGCAGCTCCTTGCAGCACTGACTCCTTCTTCCTCACAGCACAACCAACAAACTCCAAGTCTCTCCTCACCCAGCTAGCCCACTCTTTTATAGCACTCATCCTCATTAGACACAGCTGTGGCCTGTTAAGGGCAGGCCCTATTCCTAATCTTTGGTATTTTAGTACAGCTACAGCCTCCTCAGGGGTGAGATTACCTTCTGTACTATCTTTATTTTCTTACATTCTATACCCCCACAATGAGGCAGCCACAGCTTCCCTGTACCAGAGCCTCACCACCTTCACAGGGAAGAACTTCCCAATATTGCATCTAAAATGGTAGTGTCCACCCATCTACTCTCTGCCAGTGTGAAGCTATTCCCCCTTGACTATCACTCCATGCTCTTATTCTAAGTCCCTCTCCAATTCTCTTGTAGGCCCCTTTCAGGTCTCCTTTTGACCCCCTAAATTTTGTGGTCCATGAGACCATGCTCACCCCTAGAGCTGGAACAAGATGTGGGCAGAGCAGTGGCTGATTCCTACCCCCCTGCTCCAGAACACATCCAGAACCCACTGCACTTACCTTTCCAGTCTGGCTGAGGCACACTGTGTGCATCCCTCCAGCTTCCACCTGCACCACCATCTCTGGCAGCGTGACCAGAGCTGGCTTCTTCCTCTCCATGATGTCTTCACCCAGACCCAGCTGCCCGACATTACCCTGGCCCAGTGTCAGCACCAGCCCAGGCTGGTGAGCGATGTGATGGGTGGTTGACTGCGGGGTGTGAGGGGGAGAAAGAACATGTCAGGGTACAAGTTTCCTGGTAAAAATCACCCCTGGGAAACTAGGAGGAAAATTCCAAGGTATTTTTCTTACCTTTAACCTTTTTTGTCTCAGTAGAACTCTTCTTCTGGCATCAGGATCTTCATTCTGCGTTTTGCTGGCATCTTGGAATCTAAATGCCAAAAAGAGCCAACATTACCCTGGCCCAGTGTCAGCACCAGCCCAGGCTGTGAGCAATGTGATGGGTGGCTGACTGCAGGGAGGGAAGGGGAGAAAGAACATGTAGGGCTAGAAGTTTCCTGGTGAAAATCACCACTGGGAAAGTGGAAGGAAAATTCCAAGGGATTTTTCTTACCTTTAACCTTTTTCATCTCAGTAGACACTTCTTCTGGGACCAGGATCTGCACTCTGCGTTTTCCTGGCATCGTGGAATCTAAATGCCAAAAAGAGCCTGTAAGAAGTCACCCACCTGGTGAACCGGGCTGTTCACTGTCTGGGGTGCCCCCTCACACCCTAAAAAACCACCTGAGGGACTGGTGACTAAGTTGGGATTTGAACACTGATCCCTTCTTCTACTCTGGGAAAATAGAAAGTTTTCCCTTGTATGTTTTATCCATACACCCTATTTAATGCAGATGTGAACCTCTCCAGACTTCAGGTCCAGCAGGCGAGGAGAGAGGAAATGGAAAAAGAATGAAAACGGGGAAAGGGGGGAAAAGGGAAGAATCGGAGCCAAGTCGTACCTGCGTCCTCACCCCCTGCCCCGTTCCGCATGGCCCGAGCACGGCCCCCCGCCCCTTCCCGCCGTTCGAATTCCCCGCGGCGCCGCCCCACGTGGGGCCGCGGGAGGCCACGGCCCGGACCGGCGGCGCCCTCCCGCCGCCTGCAGCTCCTCCCGCTGGGCGGTGGGCTGCGCCGAGGACGGCCCCGGGCCCGCCGGGACCCCCGCGGCCGCCCCCGAGTCCCCATGCCCGCCCCGCCGGTGCCCTCCCGCCGCTCTCCCGGCTCGACCCCGCCGCGCTCCCTCACCGGCCGCCGGCGCCGCCGCGCTCCGCTCTGCGCATGCGCGCGCCCGCTCTCGCGGCGCTGCGCCCCCTGGCGGCCGGGCGGCCCCGCACGGCCACGGCACTGCCCCGGCAGGACAAGGGGACAGAGGGACGGAACGGGGACAGGCGGGGCGGGACAGAGGGACAGAGGGACGGAACGAGGACAGGCGGGGCGGGACAGAGGGGACGGAACGAGGACAGGCGGGGCGGGACAGAGGGACAGAGGGACGGAACGGGGACAGGCGGGGCGGGACAGAGGGACAGAGGGACGGAACGGGGACAGGCGGGGCGGGACAGAGGGACAGAGGGACAGAGGGACGGAACGGGGACAGGCGGGGCGGGACAGACGGACAGAGGGACGGAACGAGGACAGCGGGGCGGGACAGAGGGACGGAACGAGGACAGGCGGGGGCGGGACAGAGGGACGGAACGAGGACAGGCGGGGCGGGACAGAGGGACAGGAAGACACAGCACAAGGCAAGCTGGCAATACGCTGCCCCAGACAAGAAATCCGTGTCACTAACTCATCCTGCTTCTAAGCTGCAGAGATGCCTCCAGCCTCCGAGGCCGCAGCCAGCCATGATGGAGCAGAGCTGCTGCAAAAAATGGTAATTAAACACGCTGAACAATAACAGAGTATAGAAATCCAGCAAGTCTGCGACACCATCTTTTCCAGCAACCTACTGCTGGCCAAGTAGAAAACACTTTTACTCTCGAAACTGGAACTAGGCCAAACTTCTCCAGTTAATGGGAGGACAGCAAACTTCAGAGTTTCCCCTTCATCCAATGCTGATTGCCCTTATTCCACGGATCAATTCTGCTGTTCCAGTCCAGAGGCCTGCATTGGCCTCAGTGGCTATTTACTAATAAAAATCGTGCTCCTATTTAACATCTTGGCTGGTACAGCGGCCTGTATCTGCTTATCTGCAAACCATGATCCCTCGGGGTCACCCACAGCCCATGAGATTGGAAAACCTTGCAGAGGCATCACCATTATTTATCCCATGTTGGGACTCGATACACAGCCGCTCCCTGATTCTTTCCCAGGAGGCTTCATGGCCAAGGACAGGACACCTGGGAAACGGCTGATGCCCATTCCATCCAACCCACAGCAGCACCTCCCCTAAACAGCACTCCCATTTAAATGGGCAAGGGAAAGACATGTGATCCCCCCCCCCCCCCCCGGGATAACAAAGCCCACCAACCCTTCTCGACTTAGCCCTTGATATGAAGGTTTGCGCCCAAACCCGGGTTTAAGGGAGGATCTGCTCCTAATCCAGGCCAAACAGAGTGCCACACAGCATTTCTACACACTTTTTCGAGATGGTTCAGCAGCGAACAAGAATTGTACTTCTACAAAAGAGAGGCACCACTCGGAGCACGAGGTTTCCTCAATATTCAGATCACTCACCAAAAAAACACACCAAGTCATAGCCAAATTCAGTTTATTGATTGGTCTACTGTAGATAGGTACAGATTTGGACATCAACAAGAGTGAGAGCTGTATTTCAAGGACTAAACACACAAACTGCGGCTCCACCCCCACATCCTGTAATATAATCTGCCCATTTTCAGTACCACGTTCCCTGTAATATCCTGGCTCATAAGGTCGAATCGACGGGAAGATTATAAAGTGCATTCCACAGAAGAGCACACGCCTTATTTACTTATCTCTTATACTTCCCCCACCCCCCTGCTTTAGTTTGAAGCATCCCCAAAGCAGTTTTTTGCTAGACCAGCCAACCCATGGTCAGCCCATGGACTGCCTTTCCTTCCCCTGCAGCTCACCCATACAGTGTGTAACTCCAGGCTCTGCTCCACAAAATCCAGCAAGTGCACGTCCATCAAGGGACCAGGGCCACCGGTTATTTTTCGTGCTCCAAACACGTGCTTTAAAAGACCACTAAATTCACGCACCCGTGCTTCCATCCCGTTCAGATTTCTGTGGCCGCGATTTTATTACTCATAGTGCGCTAACAGGGACCGGGCAACACCTAACTTGGGCAAACTCTTTAACATACTCACCCTTTCCCACTAAAGGCGGATTTTGTCACTTCACCCCAGCAGACCCTGCAATATTTTAAGAAAAAGAAAGGTTTTTCCTGATTTTTTCTCGTCTCCAACAATACACCAGGAGAGCCTTAAGTTCAGCACACAAATTTATCCGCAGTGTTTTTTTCTGCTGCTAAGACTCATGGACTTTTTTTTTTTTTCTTAAGACTCAGGATTTTTTTTTTCCTTATCCATCCAAAATCGAACACAATCGTCAAAGCTAGGAGCCTCCAAACCGGACTTTACATTACTACACCCATGTCCGGGATGAAATTCAATCACTATACCGACCCGTTATTCTAGAAACATTTTTGAAATACACAGATTACATTATTAACGCAATTACCTTCAAAAATGGCGTTTCACTCTCAACTTTTTCCAATTTTGGTGCTGGAAATAGAAATAAAAGATACTTTAAGGATTTGCTCAGGAGGGTTTTTATTAAGTCTCTCCCTCCCAGCTCGGCACGTGTTCCCCGTCCCACCCCGCGTGTCAGTGTTTCCTGCATGGTTTGTCTCCTCTGTCACGGCCCAAGGGCTCAGAGAAGCAGTAGGAATATGCAGGCTGCAGGCTCGGGGCCCGGCTTGCTCTCCAACGTCGTGGAAAGGGGACTATACGTCACGGGCCCGAGGGCCTGCGCTCCCATGCGCCACACGGACAGAGCCGAGAGAGAGCGACTTCTCCGGATATCCACGTTGGACCTTTAAACATTTATAACCACCTCGCTCGCCCAAGGCCCCCGCGCGTCCCAGCTCCGCCGACCACGCGGCGGGGCCACGTGAAAGATACTCACGCTAGAGCGAACTGGGGCAAACCGAGACTCAAGGAGGCTTTTCGTGGAACCTGTAGGAAAAAGCAAATGGCTCTGAGGGGCGGCTGAGGCAGCGCGGGCTGACTCCGCAGCACCCACAGCCACGTTCAACTCACGGCGTAGTTTAGCGGTAAAACGGGGATGGAGCGGGCATCCGCTGACACCGCAGCGCTGCGCGGCCAGCACGACCACCACGACCACGCGCAACAGCAAGAAAAAGGGTTTAAAGGGTAAAAACTGTTAAAAGGGTAGAAGTGAAGCGAACCTTACCTGCACACTCAACCGCACCGCACGGGGAAAGAGGCCGAATGAAACCGCGCGGCGATTTTATAGTGCAGGGAGGCGGGGCTGAAACACGCGCATGCGTCCCGCACGAGGGGCGGGGACAGACCGTATATGGGCATAGGGACCGGGGCCAACACCCAGCGGAAAGGGCGGGGCCTGCCGCGCCTGCGCAATGGCTGGAAGGGCGGTTGGTACATGCGCAGTCGGAAGGGCGCGAAAAGCCGCGCCTCCAGGGGAGGTGCCGCCATGGCTAACCCGCGCTCCACGCCCTCAGGAGCCGCAGGTGAGGCTCCTGCTGAGAGCGGGGGAAAAGACACGACCACATAAGCAGGGTTTAAGAAAAAAAATTCTAAAATACTTTTATTTAATAATTAAAATCTGTTGCTGCGGAGACTGATATACAATGTAATGGCGGCTGTACAGGGATGCTGTGAGGGAAGAGCCCCCAGCGGATGCTGGGCCATGCGGTCTGTGAACAAGACAAAGTTCTTCTCCCCCTCCCCACCCCAAACCCCCGCACAAGTGGCATCTCACAGATAGTTTAGTTTTGTGCATAATACAGCAGTGACCCTACCAGATTTTTTTTTAAACCCGCATTGAGGAAGAATTTTTCTCTCAGAAGAGAAATACCATCTTTTTAAGGTCACTTTTTAAACCTATTCTTCCCCTCCTTTTGACCCACACAGTGAAACGATCAAGTTTCCAGTAGGTTTAACTGTAAAAATGAGAAAAAGGCAAGCTTCAGCCCTGATTTGGGAGAGTAAAAAACATTTGAGAGAAAGCCACAATAAAAAGGACTGACTACTCTCTCAGTTTCCCCAAATTAAAAAGTTTTAAAAAGGCAACAGTCATTTTTCCTGGTTCTGTAATTTGTTAAACAAGCCTAAATATCTCAAGATCTGTTATTAAGATCACAGCAAGTGTGAGAGAGTGCAGAGCATTTATACATATGTTGGGGTGGGTTTTTTTTCCTTTTTTTTTTTTTTTAACAAAAAAGATGCAGCATATGTTAATATCTACACAGTTCCCTTCCAGGACAACAAACCGTTGGTCAGTAGTGATTCGGGGCATTAAGGACATGACAAAAAAGCAAAACCCCCAAAACATAGCGAGTGCCATGCGTCAGTTGTCTGCCAGGGTTCTCTGTACACAGCTAATATACACACTTTTGCTTCTGAGCACATGCTCTCCTCAGCTTCCCAACATCGGAGCTGCCTTTGTTTTTAATCTCCCTTCCTGCTGGAAAGGAGAAGGAAATGAGGAACTGCACTCCCCAAGACAAGTCTGTACAGCTTGGGGAGGACGGGGTCGCTCCCCTGGGCATGGTCTCCTGGCAGAGTCGTATTGCTGAGCCACACGAGGTATAGTGTCAGTTCCAGCCTGATGGCATGAGAGATGTTTGTTCCAGTGAAATGCTACATTCAGACAGGATTCCCCTTCCCTGGCCGAAAGCCCTTTTCTGGATATTTGGAAGGTGAATCTTGGAAGAGCTGAGGTTCCACCCTCACTGTATTGCCTGGGAGAGGGATGCAGAGAACTTCCAGCCCTCGCGGGTTTCTTGCTCCCTCCTTGGAATATTATGGTCGATGGTATCTGAAAGCCAAGTGAAAAATCTGAGTGTTATCCTTGGAACTCAGGTTAAATGGTTACTTGGGCACTACAGATGGCCAAAGAGAGTAAATTGAATTATCATCTCAGAACTCTCAGCCCTCAGGGAAGCTGTGAACATCAAATAATTTCATTTCTTGTACTCTGCACTCAACTTTGCCTCACAGAGCTGGAAGGAATCACTTGGGCCACAATCCAGACCTGACTACACAGATTACATCCAAGGTAACTCATTAGCAAGTTGTTTTGTGGCTATGGCTGCACATCTCTAGCCCCAGAAAAGCTCACTCCAGCTGCAGCTTCACACTAGTTTCAGATGCACCTCAAACTAGACACTGGTCACTGAGCCTCCAGGATGGAAGCCCCAGTTTAAGGAAAACCAACCCACTTTGTGTCTGCTGCTGCTCCAGTCACCCCCAGAACTCAGAAAGGGACATTCAATCTCCAGCTGCTGCACAAATAATTCTTCTAAGGTTTTAGTGTTTTGCCACTGAGTACTGTCCTTGCAGCACAGCTCTGACAGCTCTAAAAGGTGGAAAACTCTTATGTTAACACATTCTCACCTCGTGAACTGCTTGCTCTCCTCATGCACTTCCATTTCACAGCTCTTGAACTCATTCAGCTCCTTCCTGATGGCTGCCTGCACAGAGAGGGAGATTTTTTTGGAAAGGGCTCAGAGAAAGACTGGAGCAGCCACCCCAGTTTTCACAGTCCATTAATGCGAAGCTGAATTTAATCTGCCCTCCCTGATGAGGGCTGGGCAGTGCCCAGAGGTGGCCTGGGAGGACAAGGACAGGCAGTTCCCTGCCAGTTTCTTGACCCTGCAGGGAACTGCATTGCCATGACCAATACTCAGGATCCTTGCTGTGTCGAGAAAAGAGAATGGGGCTGGGGAAGGGTCTGGACCAACAGCAGCTGGGCGGGGTGGGGGGCTGAGCCTGGAGAAAAGAAGGCTCAGGGGGATCTTCTCACTCTCTATAACTCCCTGACAGGAGGGTCAAGAGAGCTGGGGATTAAGAGGAAGCTGCCTCAGGCTGAGGCAGAAGTTGTTTAGATGAGATACAAGGAAAAATTTCTTCATAGAAAGGGCTGTAGTATAACCACCATCCCGGGAAACTGTTCAGAAATGTGCAGATGGGGCACCTGGGGACATGGTTTACTGGTGAACATGGTGGTGCTGGGTAAACAGTTGGACTCCATCATCTTCAAGGGCTCTTCCAACCTTAACGATTCCATGATTTTATGATTCTTACATCACTCAGAAACTGAGGCAGAAGCCATGCAAGGCTTTAAGACTGTGCCCACCTGGGCTCCACCTTGCCATGAGACAGCACATGCAAGTCACACAGGAGGGGTGGCAGAGGGAAAGGTGAAGAGGTGAAGCCAGAGGAACAGAGCAAATCTTGGCTCACACCCGTTTGTGCAGGCCACCCTGGCTGGCTCCTCTTCCCATGTGGGGACAGGAGACTCTCAGTTACCTTGTCAGCTGGGGTCAGCTTTGTCCATGGGCTTATCTGCTCGCCGGTCATAGTCCTTGAGCATCTGTTACTTCCACATATTCATTAAACCTCAGGATCTTCCTGGCCTGCAGCTCTGCCACTGTAGGCCTTTGGCTAAGCTGAACACCAGGAAAAACAAGGAGGTTGTCTGAGCCTTGTCCACAAAGCAGATCCAGGACTAAGCACCCCAAGGAAAACTAAAACTAGTTCCCTCACTGTGCCTTAAGCATAGACACTACCAGATCCTGCCTGCAAGGGAATAGGTAACCCTCTTACAGATTGGATACTCGCACTGAGATCACAGAGCCAGGCTAGGGCAGAACCTGGGCCACACTGTCATGGAGGAGGACACTGAGGGTTGTGTGAACAGCCACTACAAGGGTGAGCCCTGCATGACAGCCCTAAACACAGCTTCAGCAATGGCAGCACTCACACTTCACACACACAGGCCTTGGGGAAGCTTTTTCCCAGCCATAAGCAACAATCAGAAGTAACTTGGATGTAACAGCTAAGAGCAGCTGTTACTTCAGAAATGGATTTCAGGGAGCCTGGTGTGAAGTGGTGGCTGCTGAAGCACTGTGTTAAAGCAGCCAGGCCAGCAAACCTTTAAAGTATCCGGTGCCAAATTTAGTTCTCATCTCACTTGTTACACTCGCTGCCAGCTCAGATCTGTCACTGACAAAAACACGGCCCCGGTGCCAATGGCTCACCGTGGGTGACAGTCCACATTTCAAAGTCACTGCAGTGCGAGGGCACTGGGGACACTTACACAAGAGCCCCGTTCTTGGCCCACAGCACAGCACCTGCTGCGTGCTCAGGGCCCCCGTGCCCGGCAGCCTGGCCAGGTGGCTGTCACCACAGGAGCCAGCAGTACCTTTCTGGTGAGCCGGCGCTTGATCTCCCGCTTCTCAGCTTGACGGTCAGCTTCATTTTTCGCTGCCAAGGCGGGGGAAAAAAAAACATTTTTCATGTAAGCATCAGGCTTTGGAAAGTGCTTTCTAGGCTTAAACAAAGGACAGTATTGAGCTGGATCAGATTATCTACAGAGCTAAAGGCTTAGGACAGGCAGAGAGTGCAGTACAACTCAATACCCTGTGTCACCTCCTGAACTGGCGGGGCAAATATGCCCCTTACACAGCACCAATGAGTCATTCACCTCAACGATTAGAGGGCCATATCGCCAAAATACATCCAAGCCACTGTGCAGCTTGCTCCTTCACAAAGCTATTATAGTTTAAAAAGAAAATAACACCACAGATAAATATTTTAAATGGAAACTTCCTGAACTGACATTCCCATTTCCTCAAGATGTTTATTTAAAACTTTTGCAGAACAAGATATGGCCAAGAGAAACAGTCCTGACTTTGTGATGCACTGCTGCTTTAGAGATCATGCAAGGCAATGCTGTAATGTCTGGAACACAGAAGTCCAGCCCAAACAAAAATACCTTTTTCACAGTCCTTGCTGTGCAACAGCAGAGTCTGAACCAGCCCACACACTCTTCTCTGAGGTGGCAGGCATGGGACAGCTATTCTGTCCATAATCATATGATCACAGAATGGGTTTGGTTGGAAGGGACCCAGTCCCACCCCCTGCCATGGGCAGGGCACCTTCCATTCTCCCAGGTCACTCCAAGCCCCTGTCCAACCTGGCCTTGGACACTTCCAGGGATGGGGCAGCCACAGCTTCTCTGGGCAACCTGTGCCAAGGGCCTCACCACCCTCACAGGGCAGAATTTGTTCCTAACATCTAATCTAAATCTCTTTCATTTTAAAACCATCCCCACCTGATACATTAAGATGTTAAAGGCAAACTTATGGTATTTCTCAGGACCACCAGAGAAATGCTACTCACGCTGAAGAATGTTCCTCTGTTCCAGTTCTTCTGCAGTTGGTCTCTGACTCAGTCGCCTGAAGAGAAGTGTGACAAGTACAGAATGTTGTATCTGGTCACTCATCAGATGAAGGATGGAGGTGCCTGGTTTCAGTGCACTAGACAGCCTCCTCCACACTCCTTACCACTGAGGATCACTGCTGCCCTGTTTTACACTATGCTCTTGTCAAACAGC
Source organism: Calcarius lapponicus (assembly GCA_039654755.1). Classification (NCBI taxonomy): domain Eukaryota; kingdom Metazoa; phylum Chordata; class Aves; order Passeriformes; family Fringillidae; genus Calcarius; species Calcarius lapponicus. Next base: position 16,578,706 of record JBBFKN010000011.1, read on the forward strand.
AGTTTGGCCACTGGCACAGCTTTGGGAAGGGCCACAGGCTCTCCAGCTCAGCAGCAGCTTTGCAAGGAGCTCAGACAGCAGAGTCTGGACTGCCACCCACCCTGCATCCATCCACACCTGTGTTTTACATGTCTGTAATCCTTGAGATTTTCCCCTCTCAGTCCATTTAACCTCTGGAAACAGGGGCCTGTCAGGGGGATATTGTTAACTCCAGGAGGAACTCCCAACTTGTCCAACAAAGGAGGAACAGCAACACAACGTCCCAGCCCTGCTCCAGCTGCCATGCCCAACCACCTACCCTATTCCAGCACAAGCTGCTTGGACAAGGCACCAACTCTGTGCAATCCCACTCCACACACACTGATCATCATCATCATCTGTACCTGATCAGCGTTGTCCCAATCTGGTGACGGATTTCGTTCCACTCCTCCTTGCTTTTCCGAGGGAAGATGTTCTTCTCCTCCTGTGGTGCAGTTGTGTTCCCCAGCTTTATAGCAAGCGTATCTTTCCTCTTCACTTTGTTGGCCAGCGTGCCTGTGGAGAGGGAGAGCAACAGGATGCAGCTCAAGGCTACCAAGCCTGCCACAGCAATCCCAGCCCTGTGCCCCTGGGAGTTGTGCTCTCCCTGAGGGAGAGCAGTCCTCTCTCCTTACTCCTTCCCAAGCTCTGCACTCACTGCACAGCAGCAGCAGACAGCATTTTTTGTGTGACACCACATGCTCACCTAATGTTGTCCCACCTGAGGGGCTGGGACAGCACAGGCTGTCACAGGAGCCATCAGGAACTGAAGGAGTGCACTCAGCAGGTGATTGCACAGGTTTGGCTGCAGAGCCTTGGAAAAAGCAAGGCAGAGGACATGCTACATCATGCAACCAAGAACCAGCTGCTTTGAGGCACTGTGGGAACCAGTGCTTTGATCCAGATCTCAATGCAGCCAGGCACGAGTTCAGCAAAGCAATAAAAATGACACCTGCAATGTCAAAGCCTTACTGTTATGGCTTTCATCTTCTTCCTCATCATCTTTATACAGGATTGGTCCCTCCGAGTCCGAGTCGCTCATCCCTTCATCTCCTTCCTGCTCCTCCAGGAGGACCTGGGGTACCAGTTTGGGGATGACTGTGACAGATGGCACATCTCCAATATACACACGAGGACCTGAATTCTGTTCCTCTTCCTGGTCATAATCTTCCTCTTCCTCATCGTCTGGACTAACAAAAAGCACGCTATTACACCTCTGAACACTTGGCACAGGTCCTGCAGAATATCCCTAGAATCAATACGCCCTTAGCTCTCCCCTCAGGGAAGCCCAGAAACCAGAGGTGCAAGAGCCACTGCAAGGTCCTGCACCGTCCCCTCTCTTCAAAGCACAGGGAGCTCTGGCTGAGGAAATGACAGAGGCAGGTTCTGCAGAACCAAACCACCCTCTGACTGCACTGCTTTGTGACTTGGAGATTCAGCTCTGCTGTAACACAAGACAGTTCTTTTCCCACTTATGTTTAGCAAAATGAAAGGCTAAGGAAGGCCACAGATGGATGGAATCCAGGACCTTGTTTGGTCTTGGTGCAGTTACAGATGGTCCAGGCCTGGATTCCTGGCATCAGCCTGTGTTTGTAGTCTGGAACCCAATTCCCTTTGTGAGCAATAAAATCCCACAGCCAGGGGTAATTTCATGGGGAAGATGCTCTGGGGTTCTTAAGAGCCTGAAACACAGATTTGGACAACAGGGAAAATGGTTTCAGCAGAGACCTAAGTCCTGCCCAGCACTGCAGGAACCAGGAGAGCCGTCACACAAACAAGGAAGTACTCACACTTTGAGCATCTCAATGGTGACAGGCAGGGATCTTGTCCTGCCCAGGGTGCCATTGTCTTCTCCAAAACCATCATTCTCAAAGAGCAACGAGTGAGCCCTGTGGGACCCCTCGGGAGGTGGGGTGACAGGCAGAGGGCTGGCCAGAGCCTGCTGGATACGAATGTGCAGTGGGATTTGGGGCAGGCGAGGCAGCACGTGGGGTTCACCAAAGCCTTGTTCTGCTGTCCTCTTCGACGCCTCCATGGACCTGAAGTCTTCAGGAAGAGGAGGAGGAGGAGGAGTCTCCTTGGGCAGGTCCAGGGAGCACGGTGGGTCGAGGACAGGGGTGGAGGTGGGCAGGGCCACGCGTGGAGGTTCGGGGGGCACATGGGTGGGCAGCGGCGGCGAGGGCGAAGGCGGTGGATAAGCTGAGGTCACGTGCACTGGAACAGGGCGACACCCTGTCACTGTCCTGTCATTTGGGGGCTTAGAGGTGACAGCCTCTGACGTGTTGTTAGGAAGAAGGCCTCTCTTTGGAGGAAGAGGAGGGGAAGGCTTGGACAAGGCTGTACCACTGGTCATTACTTGGGAAAGTTCAGCTGAAAATAAAAACCACAAAAGCCACAATGTTTAACAGCGTATTTTCCAGATAACCTTTACCAGTGTGGAAGAAGCATGGCAATGCACTCAGAGCCTTGGACTAACCATTCTCTGCTACCTTTTACTGGAGTATCATACCAGAAATAGCCAGGTTACAAGGCCCTAGTTTGTCCTTCGAGCTGCAAAGGTAAGACTTGGGAGAGCAGCCAAAACCAAGCAGGCTGAGACAGCTTTGTGCATCCTGCTGCTTCAGAGAGAGAGAGAGAAATGGAACAAGCCCTTCCAAAGACAGCACAGGAGCCTGCCCAGGAATGCAGTTATGTGGGCACTTTATGGCTCTATTTACAGCGTAAAAGGAATCCAAGACATCCGGGACCCCCAAGACTCCAGTTGTGTTAACGGCTCCCCTGCACATTAAAGAACTTCTTGGGAAGACTCAAAAAGTCTTAAAGTCTTATTTTTTGCTCCAAGGCAAAAATCAGCACAGCTGCAGGCAGCAGTGTGCATCCCCCTCTGTGTTCATCCATCAGACCCAGCCCAAGAACACCGCGCTGCCAGCAATCCTCAGGATGAGGTTCTGCTTTACTCCCTCTGATCTCTGTTCCTTAAGCCCCATATAAACTCATCTGCCACTACTAGAAAAACTTTGAAAGATACCTAAAGCCTTTAGTCTTAAATATTTGCTGATTGAAGGAGAAGAGAGAAAGAAATAGAGACATGAAAAATGCCTCCAGTGAGCAGTCACAGGATCCTCAAACCCTCCTCTGTTCCTAGGGAAACTGCAGCAGTAAAGACTGCTGTTGCTTTAGGAGTCTGCAGTTTTTAACACCCATGTATCCATGGCTTCTGGGGCTTGCAGAGGCTTTGCCTAAAGCGGCTGAGACTTGCTACACATTTCCCTGGAGTGGGTGACGGTGACACGTGGATGCCCTCAGAATAGAGCTGGGGGAATCTGAGATGCAGACACCACGAGAGGGTGCTGCAAGTGGGAGAGTTTCCCAAGATAAGGCCACATAACTGGAGAGAGGTGGGCACATTTGTGAGATGTTTAGCATTTTTAGACTTTCCCCTTGTAGATTAAGGGCCAGATCGGGCAAAACAGAGTGTCCTCAGCTCCTGCCCAAGGGACTTCAGAGTCTCCTGAGCAGTGCTTCAAGCCTGGCAGGACCAGGCTTGAGGCACCTCTGGGTAAGAGCAAAATTTGAAAGGGAGCAAGGAGCTGGCAGAAGGAAGCTGCTGCTTGAGACACCAGAACTGCTCAGGGAATGAGCATCTTGGGGACAAACAAAGGGGTGACCTGCACAGTAACTCCTTCCCAAGCCTCAGGCTGTAACAGTGGCACAGAAGGACACCCCTGCAGTCAGAGCAGGCACCAAAGACCCTTGGAGAGCTCACAAAGCCAATTCCACTCCTCCTCAACAACAGTGACAACACAAGGCTCACACAGCAACACCACAGCTCCAGCATGCCAGACAAGAGGGCTGTGGAGCCTCCTCTACATCTGTGTTGATACCCAGGGAACCAAAGAGAACTGCTGGTTCTTTCCTCCCCTGCACACCCCACAGCTGCTCCCAGCCCAGCCCATGCTGCTGGGATGAGGCACGATGGCTCCAAACACCTTGGATACACTGCTGTTTCCAGCCACATTTTTTGTTCCACAAGTACCTCCTCCAATTAGAGCTGGGGCATTTCAAATGCCACCTGCAGTGTGTGCAAGCAGCTTAAAGAAAACAAGGAGGAATTTCATAGAGTGCTCAAGCATGGTCAGGCTAATCAAGCTGGTCTGGCACATGGGGGTTATTAATACCATACCAAGGTCACTTGCAAAACCTGCCAGAGCAAGGTGAGCCCCAAGCAGAGCAGAGCAATCTGTCCACACTGAAAGCAGTGGCCCAGGCTATTTCAGATAGCAACTTGCACATCCAGCACTGCCTCTCAAACCACACCTGGGTAACACCTCCAGTTTCTGTGATAACAGTGCAAACCTGTCAGATTGATCTTCCCAGGAGCCTCCCTCCCGATCTGCGCTAACCTCTGCTAACCCTGTCCAAAGATTAGGAGATGTCTGTGAAAGAACTGCCTGAAATGCCAACAGGCCATTGCTGCATGGAAGTCATACCAACTCTCAAAATTGCATCTTTAAAATCCCCAGAACTCCCACAGAGAACAGAGATTAAATGGGCTTTAAGAAACTCTCACCAAATCTTCTGCTTAGAAAAATTACAGAGATAAAAACATTTAATTCCCTAAATGGGAAGATTCAGTTTAAATTACAGTTGAGCTGATTTATCCATGGGACAAGACATAGGGACAAGACTCATATGTCAATAGCCCAGCCACAGACCTTAGAGGAGGTGCCTGAGTATAACCAGGGAAGTCTCAATTATCCCTACCAGCTCCTGCCCTAAGTGGAAACCACATGGCCTGGCAGTGACAGCCACGCCAGACATTGTTTGGTGGGATGTGGATCCCTTGGATTTGTTTCTTGGTTTGGGTTTTTTCTTCCAAAAGCAGCTGAAAGAAAGAATTGTCACTAACCACAAAACCTCATCCACCATTCCCCAATCCCAGCCCCCAGTGAAGCATCAACATTCAGACACTGTCTCTTAGAGGTGACAGAGAAGAGGCAGGCAGGGATTCCTTCCTGCAGGTAGCTGTTGGGAACAGACTGGATAGCTCATGGCAGAAGACTCCAGTAATTACACTGTTCCCAGAACACATGTGTCCTGGCTAAACACTGGCAGATTTGAGTCCAAACCGGACTGTTTTCAGGAAAGATGGTCAGACATTCGGATGCAACTAAAAATCTTCCCTTATGAAGGGAAGAGAGACTTGGAGCAGTGGCTCCAGAACATCTCAGGGTACAAAAAGCAGTTTATGGGGTCACATACCTATTAGTGAGTTGCTGTTTCTGTTGACAGGTTTGGGAGGAGGGACGGGAGGCTGTTTGGCAGGAGCTGTGCTGGTTGTGCTGGTGGGAGCAGTAGTGTTGGCACTGGCAGGAGCAGGGAGCAGAGTCCTGGGGGCTGGGGAAGGGGCAGCTGTGGAATTGACTGTCTTTGCTGCCGTGGGGGCTGTGCTGAAGGGGGCAGTTCTTGCAGTGCTGCTGGCAGGTGTTGGATCCTTTGCCTGTACTTCGTTTGCCTCCTGGGAAGTGGAGGGAGGTCTTTTTGGAGGAAGGAGAGGTTGTCTGGGAACATGTGGCTCCTGAGGTGGTTCCAGTTCAGGCCCAGGGTGGCTGCTGGAGGAGCCTGCAAAGGGAGGCAGCTCAGTTTAAGGCACCAGAGGGCCCACTGAGGGTGGGAAGGATCAGATGAGAATTCAGAACTGGTTACAGGAGAATGTAAAGCCCTGATTTTGCAGATGTCTGGTTTCTTACCCTGCCTCTTCTTTGGTTCCTCCACTGGAACAGGCTTCCTAAGGCTGGGTGGCTTTGTGGCCTCTTCCTCCTGGCTGGGCAGATTACAGACCCCGGGGCCCCCAATGGGAACAGTGTGGCCATTCTTCAGTGCAGGTGGGTTCAGCTTCTCTGGCTCTTCATCTGCAAGGGGACGGGAGGACAGAGAAGCAAAGAGAAAACACTCAGAAGGCAGGAAAGAGGAGAGGTGGCTGAGCTGACTCAACCACCATGGAACCACACCAACTTCCTTCTGGCTTCTGAAGGAGCTTCAGCCACCTCTGCACAGGACAGCACAGCAACCCAACCAGCTGGAGCTGAGAGCCCTTGATTTCATTATCAATGAGTAAATCACACAGCACTGTATGCTATCAACGGCTTTTCTTCTCCCTGTCCTGCCCTTGCTCTTTTGTTACAGATTAGTGTGCCCAGCGCTGTGCTGCAGCACAGGGAAGCTGTAACTGAAGCCATAATTCTCCAGCAGGTTTTGTATCCACCCTCCATCACGGAGCAGTCACCAATTCCCTGCTGCAATGCAGATTCCAGCATGAGCCGAGTCATCTACTGCACGTGCAATAATGGACTTTCATAAAGTCTTCAGATTAGCGGAAGCACCTCTGTTTTCCTCGTTTCTACCCTGAACTTGGCACAAAAATTGCTGTTCAATCCAAAACATCAGCAAGGCAGATTTCCTCACTTTACCTTTGTTTCAATAAGATGCAATGACACAGCTCTAGAATTTTATGTAGCTCACTTTAAATATTTCTGCTTTTACAAATTCTAGCATGGAGGTTCCCAGTGTTAAAACAAGACATCTTTTTGGAAAAAAACCCCATCCAATCCAACCCATGCTTTTGAGGGTCCTGAAACTCCTAATCCCCATGAGGAAATAGTCCATTCTCAGTAATTGCCCTGACAGAACAAATTTTTGACAGTATTACTCTCAAAAAAAGACTCAGCATCCACCTCTAAGGGGAAATTGCCTATTTGGACTGAATTTCAACTCAAGAAAACCTAAATGAATACATCATCCATTTGATTAAAAATCTTTTTCAATTCATCTGCCATCTCTGAAGGAATTGGAGTGTGTGGCATCCATGTTCTCCAGGTGCTAGACCCCAGCACACTCTGCTGTTCTGATTTTTGATAATTTATTCCACTGCCCTCCTCACCTTTCCTCTCCCTGCAAAGTGCTACCTCCCCTTCCCTAACCTGCTATTGTTCAGAAGCTTCCCAGGATTTCTTTTCCACAAGAAGCAGCCTCGATTCCTGTGAGGAGCTGGTAGACAGCCCTTACTGCCCTTCCCCAAAATGCAGCAGGCACAAACAGCAACAAGAGGGATTTTCCTCCCCAGCCAGGGCTGAAACTCAAGGGATGAGACAGAGATTTTTATGGCAGCAACGGCCTCTGGGTATCCAAAGTTTTTAGCAAGGGAGATAGGAACAGTATGATCCGGCTTTCCTCACCACTTTTCCACATCACACAGATCACAGCCAGGTGAGTGGATGGTGATCTGACAACTTATTTTGGCAGCATGATCCCAACTTGGAGACATCAAAGATGAAAGAAAAGGGGATAAGACTTCCTAGACAGCAGTGCAAACTTTAATAAGCCTAGTGATGACTATGACACCATACAATGAAGCATCTCTTGGAAGATATGCCCCTACCCAAGCAGCTCAGAATTCCCCCATTTATGATTGTTCTCCCAGCCTGAGCCCCGGGGGCAGAACCTCTCCCATTTGGAACAGCAGGAGATGGTGACTGACAGTGTGACAGCAGAGGCTGGCAGGATAGCACAGAGAAGGACAGGATGGGAAGTGACCACAGCACAGCCCTCCCTCCCTGCAGGAAGGTGTTCCAGACAGGCACTGCACTTGCTCAGCACCATCTTCCTCCCTGAGCAGGCTGCCTTCCTCCCAGGTGGGAAAACGGACAAGAGAGAGCATTGAAAAGGGTAAGGCAGGCAGGAATCACTTCAGCAGAAGGCCCTTAGATTTATCTCCCAAGGGTGAGGTTTGGCCAGAGGAAGATCAGCCACACAGACACAGACAGAAGTTTGTTTGCAGACTCACCCTGCTCAGGCTCTTCCAACAGAACCCCTCTTTTTACCAGCTCCTCTCTTGGCTTTCGCATAGAAATCTTTCGTTCTAAAACTGATATTAAATTGAAAAAAGCACTCAGAAAACAGGGCAAGCTTGAAGTTCAAGAAGGTTTTTTTTTTTTTCTTTTAAAGAGGTTCTCTAGAGGAAATAAAAGGGCTTCAAATTTCACTGGTTTTGCATGGATTAAGAGGAGAGAGAAGGAACTGCATGTTCAGACCTGCATTTCACACTGCACTGCTGATTGTGGAGCAAACCCTCCCTCCCCATAGCTGCTTGGGGAACTTCCTTGAAAGAAAGGAATTAATCTGTCTGAAACTACAGCTCCATGGCAAGGTGTTTCTGGAGAGATTGCAGGTGCCAGCCCATCACCCAAGTCCAATTTTGGTCCTTGCACATGTCAGCACTCAGGCTTGTGACAGCAAGCCCTTCTCAGATGGATGGAGGCAGGGACACCCACTCAGCCCTTGTTACTTTACCTTCTGAAGTCTCCTTGAATTTGTCACTGCTTTTCTTTTTCCTCCACTTCCAGGGTTTGAAAATCTTGCCAAAGCTCGAGAACTTGCTTTTCCTCTTTGTAGGAGGTGTGGTGTCACCTGACTCCAAAACATCTACCCCCATGCTGGCATCACTTGGGGCGTGATCCACGTCTTCAGCTGCACAGAAAAGAAGGAAAAGAATAAAGAATTACTCCTGTGCTGCAAGCTCCCATCACCCACCAACCCACCCCACACTGGGAATGGTGGCACACGTTCATGCAGAAAAGGGAACAAGACTCTGTCTGCGGCTCCACTGAGCCCTCACATCAGCTTGGGGAGACACAAGTGGGCTTCTCAACATAAACAGGGCAAAGGGAAGCTGGTAAGGGCCTTCCTGATGAGACAAAGATTACAGAACCTCAGAATCATTAAGGCTGGAAAAGACCTCGAAGATTGTTGAATCCAATCTCTGAACAACCTCCACTTTGTCACCAGCCCAGAGCACTGAGTGCTATGTCCATTTGCTCCTTGGACACCCTTCAGGGATGGGGCAGACTGGGCCAGGGACTGATAACTCTTTAAAAGAATAAATTCCTCCTGATGGCCAACCTGAACCTTCCCTGGCACAACTTGATGCTGCTTCCTCCTGTTCTGTTCCTTGTTCTCCAGGGGCAGAGCCTGACCCCCACCTGTCTGCACCTGCCTGTCAGGGAGTTGAAGGGAGTGGAAGGTCCCCCCTGAGCCTCCTTTTCTCCAGGCTGAGTCCCCCCAGTTCTCTCAGCCACATATTAATTTAATTTTGCAGTGTCACAGCTTTGCCCATGAACACAAACCACTTCCCTACATTTCCTCATCTTCATTTGGAAGCAACTGGTGCTGGACACAAGTTCATGACCACAAACACCTTCCTGCCCACTGACCTGACATTCACAACTGTCCGCACCCCGAAATCACCAGACCCATTTCAGCAGCTGGATATGCTGGATTTTCCCCTCTCTGATTTTCCTTCTATAAATAAGGGCAGCAAAGCTGGCCAAGAGCAACAACTCCACAGGAAAGCGACACAATACAGGCCTGTGCTCCACCTACTGCACAGGAGTCTCTGGAGAGCAGCACATGAAGGACACGGAGGCGGGAAGGGACACATGAAAAAACTAAGCAAAAAAAAAAAAAAAAAAACCATCCCCAGCTCAAAAAAACCCCACTTCTGAAGCAGAACCAGAGCACAAAACACTAATTTGGGGACTGTTGATCCTGCCTTGCCTGATGTTGCTGTTTTGGGGTATTTGATGGAACACAGAGAAGCACTTACAATGAGCAGAATCTAGCACTGCCTGCAAAAAAAAAAAAAAAAAAAAAAAAAAAATCAGTGTGCACAAGCTAAAAGTGAAGCCATCTGGTGCCCACTCCATGGCAGGATTTCCAGAGCCAGAATCCCTCAGCTTCAGCACTAGAGACAGGAGCACTGCAGCCCTGGCGTTGTACATGCAATTTTAACAAGCAGTATTCGCTGTGCTCAACAGAGCATTCCCAAACTTCACCAGGCAGGCACGAGCGCTTGCCAAGCACAGGCTGTAGGTGGAATTTGAAGCCCAAGTGTCATCAAAGGCATTTCCCTCACCTTTCCAAGGAGAACAGGGCTGAAGGCAGCAGTACCAAGCTTGCCTTGTATCTACCCCTTCCCTGAGTTGCTCTGAGGAATGTCACTTATGTGCTGCCTACCACCCAAGATGTCAGAATGCTGCACTAAGCAAAGTAAGTTATTAAAAGAAAACTCAACCATCAGCTCCAGGGATTAATGAAGAGCCCTCAGCACCCTGGAATGTCTCCATTTCCAGTTAGAAGGAGAATGACAAGCATTCTCCTGCCACTGTCCCCTCGTAACAGCCAGGGAGGAGCACAGGACATGAAAGGACCAGCCAGAACTGCAGGAGACGCACAGTACCTCCAAAGGAGGAGCAGCTAAGAGCAGAGAGGGTGGGGAGAACCCACATGTGACCACTCCTGCCAGAACCTCTTCCAGCAGCTCCTGCAGCCCAGGTCCAGCTGTCAAAGCAAATACCTTCCCAGGGTGGAGTTTCACTGCCAGAGCTGCAACCACGCAGGTGAACACAGGAGGTTTCACAAGACCTTCACATCAAGAGCAAATCACCCGGTCCTGCTTCTCTGCCTCACTGCTCCCTCGGCTGTGGTACAACTGCTCACAGGCTCCTGCTGAGAGTCAGGTGTTGTCCAACATGGAAACACTTGGTTTTGTTCCTTTATAATCACATCCATGTCCAAAAGCAGCCAGGCAAGAGGGGGAGACATGCACACTAGAACACAACACTGTCCACATAATTTCCACCACCCTTTTGCTCTGTGTAGACTAAAACTGGACATGTTACTAAACATTCCGAGACCATTCCAGCCCACTGCTCACACAGAAGCCAGGGAAGCAACTCCTTCCCTGATCCTCACTGGGACTCGTTCTGTCCTGTTGTGCAGATGACAGGAGAGCCTGTCCTACCCTTCCACAGCACTCTTCCCATCCCCAATTACCACAGGGACATAGACATCTAAAGCAGTCTGTTGTGAAGCACTTATGACACTGCGGACTAATGAGCGGGTGGATCAGCAGCTGGAGGTGAGATTCACAGATCTGCATTCAAATAACCTTATTGTTCAGTGATTGTTCACATTAGATAGTGCTCACACTCCCTCCAAAATGGACCTTCCCTTCCATTCACAGCCCATTTCCAGCTGAAATCTCCATTAAATGGTGCAGAGGACATCACTTCCCTGTGAGGGCAGAGAATCCACCTTGCTGAGGCTGTGCCTCCTCCTGCTCTGCTCTACAAGGAGGGTCCTTAAGCTGCTTTGCAATGCAAGAGGGAAACCCTTCCTTACCCGAGTTATGCACTGGAAAACAGGGAAAGAACCACAGTGCCATGCTAGGGGAACAAAATAGGGCAAAAAAAGAGGACCCAGACTTGGAGGGAAGGGTGGGAAGCATCAGGAATCTGATGCCTTCACCCGATCTGGCCCAGCAGCAAGGCTGTGTCCAAGAGATCAGCCTCACCCTCACCATGGTGCCAGGCTGGAAAACCCATTTTAAATACATGGAAAAGGTTAAATGAGGTCACACAGCCCTGGGTGAAGCAAGCAGAGTCCTCATGAGAAGGTCAAGAGATTCCCAGCTGGCAGGTCCCTAAAGTGACCCCACGCCAAAGCAGGACCTTGTTCAAGCCTTCTGGAAGCAGTAGTCACGTTTTGGAAAAATGACCCGGGAGCTGGGAGAGCCCCACAGAGCTCACCATGACAGCTGGATGCTGTGCCTAATGTTCCAACAGAGCCCTGGTTGAAGAAAAATCAGGAATAAAATACGCAGTGCAACTTCAGCACGTTGCCTAATGCTCCCAGAGAAGATGGCCTGGAACACTCGGAGCTCAGAACCCAGCTGGTCCAGGGACAGCGTGATGCCCCAGCTGCTTCCCAGCCAGAGCCTCCTGCCATTTCAGATCCCCTCTCCCAAACACTTAAGCTGTTCTGATCTCATTCTATCCAAACAAGCAGGTGAATTTGAGCTGTTTAAAACAGCAGATTTATGTTAACTCAAAATGTTTAGACTGAAATAATCTAGGGAAACGTCACAAAACTGGCACAGCCCGAACACACAAGGCGGCAGGAAGCTCCAGCAGTGCCAAGCAACTTGGAATGCAATTCCCTATTGCTTTGCCTGGCCACCTGGTCCTTCCAACTCTCCCCTGCAGACATGTTTTTGCTCAAATCTTGCAGTTAAATTTCATGCAGAAAAAAAGCTCCTTTTCCACTGCATCTTGTGGTGTTGAGTGACCCCAGTCTTTTTTGTTTTTTCCAAAACAGAGACACCATTTCAGTGGAAGGAGCTAGAGACCCACAGTTGGTCTCTCCCATCCTCAGCAAGTGGCTGTGGTGATGTGTCACCTGCTCCGAAACTTGGAGCTTGGGCCAGATTCCTTCCATCCAGAGTTCACCCAGAACCCGATCCATCTCTTCTTGTAGGAGCTGCTACAGGATCCCCACAAATGCCAGGAGTTGCTGTTCATAAGAAGCTTGCTGGGCTTTTCTGTCTTTGGGCAAATGAGGTCCTTCAGTGCAGCAATTCTTCTTAATCACCTTTATTTCCTTCCCTAAGGAACATATATGCCTGAAGTTCTCCATTGAGCAGGCCCACAAGGTGCAGGGGAAGTTTTGCAGGGAATGTGGCTGCTCCTCACACCCCTCAGGTACCTGGAACACACCGGTACCTGTGGCTCCAGCGGGACCACCACAGCTGCCAGCCAGCACCACGGCACCTGCTACGAGCCTTCTTGCTGCCACCACACTGTGGATGCACAGGCTGGAGAGGACCCAACTCCCTCCTCTCCCACCCTGCTGTGGCCAGCAGAGCAGTCAAGAATCCGAGAAGCTTCCAAGCAAACAGCAACAACTGAAAAAGCAAACACTCTTTGAGTGAAATGCTGTTAAAAGTATCAAAAAAAGCACTTTGGGTAAATGTTTCTAAGCTTCCCTAAACAGCTTTAAAAACTTGTGTGTGTTTTCCTGAATCGTCCAGGGAAGACGTGAATCCTAACCTTAAAGGAATTAAAGGTTGTGGTCACAAAACAGCCTCAAACAGTCCCAGCCCTCAGCTTCCCTGTGTTTTGTATGTTTCTAATCACCATAATCTTCACAGGACTCTCCTTAACAGCATCCTGACACAGTTAATGCAAGAACCATCTCTTCAAGTTCCAGATTTAATCAGTAGGAACCCTGAGAGCTGTGCCATGAAACAAGACTTCAGGGAGCAAATGAACAGTTGAGGAAATACCAGGTCTGCTGGCCCCAATCTCCAGAAAGCACAATATCATTACATCAAGCCTACTTCCCTGGAAATTACCCCTGTTCTTGGCATTTGATGACAGAAAGAGCCCAAGACTGACCAGGTCAGCTTCTAACAGTGAGTCGATCCAAGCAGAAGATGCTGTTAATCTCCACAGTACAAAGACAACTGAAGTTTTACTTCCCTTCCACTCTATCACATTATTTTTAGCAACTCTTGAACCAGACTAGCTGGAGTGAACTGGTGGTGGGGAAGAGAATCACTGGTTTCATCTGAGCCCTCTAAATGCTTGATAGAGTCAAAGTTACAGAAGTGAAAAATAATGAAGATAACAGTCTGTATCTTGAGGGTGATCTTTGTCGGCCAACGTCCATTTCTTCTCTGAAAATCGGAAAATTCCACTTTACAGATGAGGGTGAGCAATTGAGCCCAGCCAGCTAACAGGCAGTGGGAATGAGAGAAAGGCAGCAGCAGGTTGTGGAAAGTCTCCTCACAGCCAGTGCTGGGAACAGCACCCACGACAGACCTGGAGCAACACGGACCCCACACAGTGCTCAGGAAGCGGGGCTGCTCCTAGAGCTTACACAGTTGTGTTTTCTCCAGCCTGTTACTGAGATACTTCACAATGGAGAGGGAAAACAAACAGGGAGATGATTGCCAAGCCCTTCTGCCCCCGAAACTGCTGCAGCTGCCCCAAAAGATGGGTGACATCAATCACAAGGGCGGCAATTCCGGGTGGCTTTGGTCCCGGCTCACTCTCAGGGCTGACTCCTGCCCCATGCAGGTGAACATTCCCACTGTCCAAGTGCTTTGCAAAGGTAGTATCCCTGAATCCACGCCAGCCAGAGGCTGTCCCTTACAACAGCAGCTTGGAGCCTGTCTGAAGACCAGAGAACGTGTTGCACAGTGATTGCATGTGAAATCAGTAAGAGAATGGAAGGAAATGGAGTTATTTCTCTAGTTTCTCTCTCCAGCTGGGCGCAGGTTACACAAGTTCCACATTCCACTCCTCCCAACTCCTCCTGCAGTTTCACCTGCAGTGCTGGCCTGCTACAGCCCCACAGCTCCCTGGTCTCCCCTGCCCTGCATTACTCACCAAAAGCACCTGGATTTACCGGTCTCGAGAAGTGCGGCTGCCCCATGGGATTCTGTTCAGAGCGCTCTCTGGGAAGAGGTGGGAGGAGAGCAGAGGAAAAGTCTACGCGGAGAACACTTCACCCTTGAAACGGTAAATCCACACTCCGGATGAGGAAGGAGGCTGGCCAGGGAGGCACTCCCGGCGCTCAGGCCACGGTGTCCGGTGGTCCGGCACAGGTCCTGCTCGCCGTGTGCCCCATGGCTGGGCACTTGATTCTCATAAATAAGTGTCCGTGCCAGCTCCCTTCACGCAGGAATGCCTGTCATTCCAGAGCCGAGCTGGCTAGGGCGAAGCTCAGGAAGGGGAGGAGACAGGCAGCCAGGATCCAGCCACTGAGCTGCACAATCCAAATTATCAACACCCCTCGCTCCTTCCTCGCATCCAGTTCAGCAAGGAGAGAGGAAAGCTGGGAGCGAGGAGAAGGAGAGCAGAGTGTTCTTCTTAGGGATGGGCTTGGGGAATCCATGCACAGCAACACACCAAGGGGTTTCACCTCCCAAAATCAGATGAAGGAATTTCCAGCCTACCTGTGCCAGCTAAGCACAAACTAAGGCAGTCAGGGATGAGACAGCGTTCTCTGAGTGCTGTGGGAGCTGCATTACCCCAAGCAAAGGGAATTTCAAAGACAGCCTGAGCTGATATGCATCTAGCCAAATGTAAAAATACAATTTCATGCAATTCCCCTCTCCACTAAAGTTACCAGGAAGCATGTCTTCTCGTGTAATTTAAATTTAACAATGGAAAATTTAAATTTAACAAGGAAAGTAAAAGTTTAGTTCCTATTCATGTGTCACAACTTGATGGTTAAGGTAACAAACATCCCCCTCAGCCATCTGCCTCACAATAAAAGATCTCCAAAGTTTAAATATGTCCATTTGGATTCCTTCATTTATCATTATAATTTGGGCTAGGACTTCTGTGAACCTACAGCTCGCTTACCCTATACACCCTACAACAGAGAAGCAAGAAAATCTTTATTTATTCATTTAAAGTAGGGCTGCGGTGCTCGAGGAGCAAGGAGATACAAATCTGTGTTTCAAACTGCAGCTGCCTCTGGCCTTAAGCATCATTCAGGAGTACCAGCCACTCTCTCCTCTTTGAGGGGAGAAAGCAAAACCCCACCAGAAAACAGCAGACAACATGCACAAAGCACCACAAATCCAAAAGTAACACCAGCATCATTATTTTCAAGGGAACTCATGGCCAGAAAAACCCATCAGTCCATCCTTCAGCTCCACATCTGAAAGGGAAGGTGCAAATTCTGTCCCAGAAAACAAAACATCAAAAACTGTTCCTGCCTCAGCTGCAGCCTGAGGTCACAACATGAGAGCAGCTCCTAAGAAACCCTCTGCTTTCAGAGGGCTTTGTTTCACCACTGGGGAAAAATAAAGGACAAAGCAACCTGCCCTTGTCCCACTGGACATCCAGGATAAAGGAAAACCAACACTTCAAGCAAGGAAGAGTAATAAAAGGCAAAAATTCCCATAATAATGAGAAAGACCATCTGACTTTGCTGCACAGCAACCAGAAGAAACCAGAGCAACTGTTTTACTGCTCAGGGACAGGTGATGACTTTCTTAAGATGAAAAAGTTGGAATAGCAACAAGCTTTCTAAAGGTGAACAAAATGGGAAACAGCTGACTGTCCCTTCAGCATTTTCTTTTAAAATACAGTAAAGAAGAAACACCAGTTACATGAAAATTTTATGTGATTCAAGGAGAGGCAGATGGCTGAAATAATAAAAAAACAGGCATCAAACACTCAAACATGGGGTACATGGCCTTCTTCTGAAGTTTCATTTCCTCTCCATGCAGCCCAGCATCCCATTAAACCCCTGGCATTTCCATGTTAATAATCTGTTTATATACATTGTAAAAGGAACTCTTCTGTATTGTTTAATTTTAAAATCTAATGAAAGCCATGAGCCCAATATTAGCTCCTCTAATAAAGGCAGTGCTGTTCACATTTCGGTTCACACCGACGTGAAATGCCACATTCACCCAGGGTGACTCAGACATTTGTGTTCCATGATTCAGCCACAGAACATTAAAAAGGACTCCAGCATTATCCCATCCCTGCCGATGGAGCTGTTTAAAACCAGTGATACTGGGCGTTTTCCTTCAGAGCTCATCAGCAGAGAGTCAGCAGGGGCTACAGGGCCTTTAGGGCTCTTTCACTGTGGGAGATGCACCCACTAAAATCCTCATGCAGGGGCCACCTCACCAGGAGGGCTGGCAGGGAGGAGAAAAAGGGCAGCACCATGACTCTGGATGTGTTTCATGGAATTATGGAATGGTTTGGGTTGGAAGGGACCTTAAAGTCTATCTCACTTCACCCCTGCCATGAGCAGGGACGCCTTCCACTATACCAGGTTACTCCAAGCCCCATCCAACCTGGCCTGGAACACTTCCAGGGAGACGCAGCCACAGCTTCTCTGAGAAATCCATTCCACTCCCTCACCACCCTCACAGCGAAGAATTTCTCCCATCTAACCCTACTCTCTGTCAGTCTGAAGCCATCCCCCCCTTGTCCTGTCACTCCGGGCCCTTGTGAATGGTCTCTCTCCACCTTTCCTGCAGGCTCCTTTCAGGTACTGAAAAGCCACAATTAGGTCACCCCAGAGCTTCTCTCCTCCAGGCTGAGCAACCCCAGCTCCCTCAGCCTCTCCTCTCAGGAGAGGTGCTTCAGCCCCCTAATCAGTTTGGTTTCACCACAGTTTTAGTTTTCAGCTTTGGAAGAAGAAAATGAAAAAATCTTCCATGATCACATAAAGCTGTGTCTGCCCAGAGAGATGAACCCTTCTGAGCAGCGCAGCCATCACCGAGGGCGGCAGAGCAGGGGCAGCAGGCAGGGAGTCACTCTGAACAAATGAGCACAACGTGACGCTCTTCCTTTCCCCTTACATGGAATGAAAGGCCAGCGTGGAAGTGGAAAATGGGTTATTTATAAGGCAGCTGGCATCACATTGTTTGCGTCCTGCAGACTTTGAAGGTTCTGATGAGACAAATGGGAGCTGACTGCTCCTACACCACATGACTTCCTTCATGCTTCCTGTGACATTTCCAAGAGGGAAACTCCTATTTCCCAGAGCGTTCCAGTTAGTCAGCATGGTGCTCCACCTCAGACAGCGAAGGGCAGCAGGTCCAGCGTGTCAGGGGCTTGGTGCCACCACCCCTGTGCTGGGAAGGTGAGCATGCCATGTCCCACAGCAGTCCAGATGCTGCCCACGATGGAGCACAGCTGGAGGAAGAGACTGCTGTGCCAAGGAGCTGACTGGCAGCACTTCCAGCCCCGCTTTGGGAAGGCGAGGCCACGCTCCTGGAGAGCCCTGTGGTCACAGCAGGTGGCTGGAGCACAAGGAATGGGCTCAACAAGCTGTAAACTAAACTGGGCTTTGAGCCCAGAGGAGCTTAAGGCAAAAATACCCCCCAGCCTCGTTTTCCAGGGGAAATACAACTTCCATTGGAAGTAAGCTTTAGCCAGTACGGGAAAAGCCTCACCGTCTCCCCACCACTCCCTGCAATTACAACACAGGCCAAGTATCTTCTTGTTTACTAGCGAGGGAATGCTGAGGAATGTCATCTTGACAAAATTAAAGATTCAGTCACATCTTGGCTAACTTGACTAACCCTAATTTGATCACTATGGTGATTCATGGCTTTGCCATCTCAAGGCAAGGGAAACTCCAAAGCTGATGAACAACTTTTTGGAGCACCTTGAAGCAGCATTAAAAGAAAGTCTGGTCAGAAGCCAAAGGAAGCACACATATAGGATACATTCCAGCAAAGCATCAGGCATTAGCAAAGCATCAGTGTGTTCCCAACAGGGAAGCATTAAGAGGCAGGATACCCATCTGCCACTTCCAGCTACATTATTAGGAACGCATTAGGCAAAAACAGAGAGAAGAAAATTACATTAATTATTGCATTGTTTAGAGAAGAAACAGGAATGGCATTTAGCTTAACTCTTGTTTAACCCTCTCCTGCAGCAAAAACTCAAGATACTCAGAGAAAAAAATGTATAAACTGACATCACCTGAGGTCCCCCATTTCAAAACATGGGGACGAAGAAAATCAAAATATATTCCCCTCCTTCCAAAGCATTGCCCAGCAAGAGTTCTTAGAGTTGGCCCAGCACAGCACACAGTGCTCTTCCCAAGAGAGTGGCTGCTGCACAGTCACATCCATCACAAACAGCCTTATAGGACAAACCAAACTCTTAAGACTTTACAGCTCTGTGCAGACATTATCCAACATAAACAAGTCCTCCAGGAGAGTAAGTACACCTATGCCACTTATAAAACCCATGGGACAAACTCTGTTTTGCACAACATTGCAAGTTAACAACAAAAGCTAACAGCAAAAAATATCAGTAAATATGAAACCTCTAAATTCAGATTAAATTGCAATTAACCCTAAGAGGTAGGAGTATATTTAACTCTAAGTCAGTCTTCAGTGTATAGGTCAATGTCCACAGATTCATGATCCCAAATTTCTCTTCCTACCTCTAATCCTTCAAGATGTCAAACTTCAGCTTCAAGTCTCTCTGCTCACACAGTAACTGGAAAGAAAGGCAGTAAGATTCCTCTGTAAAAGTTGTTTCCTCTTTTAAACATTTCACAAAAATCTCAGTAAATGGATGTGCTCTTCATCCCCAAAGCTGAAACTGCAACAAACACCTTTGCTCTGCCAACCCAACGGGCTTGCAGCAGCCCCACCGCACCAATAATCCAAATTATCCTTCAACACCTCCAGCTCTCCAGTCTGAAGTTACATTTTTTCCAAATTACTGCACAAGCCAGGCAGTGCCAGGGCGTCCTACCACCCCTCACTCGCCTGGCTGTGCTCAGGGAAGCTTACAAAAGCGCCTTGGTTTAGTTTTTGGGGAACACCCAATTTTCTGCACCTGCTCTGCTTTAATTATTGACTAGGCGAGGAGCTCCTGATTAAAATGCAAGGCAAGTCTGGCACACAACCTCAGCTTCTGATCATCGACCGCAGATACAGTTGGAACAGAAACCCAAATTCCCTGCCACAGCCCAGGAATTAAAAGAAAGGGTGGATCAGTTTCACTTGGGGCACTTAAATTCAGCAAGGAAAATACTTTTTGTACCCTTGCAATTGAAAACTCTCACAACATTTGAAATTTTAAACCACAGCTTTAGGTTCACACACAGAGAGAAGGTTTAAAAGCTTCCTTTCAATTGTACCGTGTTTTTACAAGCCATTTCTGCCAGAGTAAACCTAACAGGTAATTACAGGTCTGACCTCCTTCTATTGCACAAATATGCCTTTGGAAACAATGTGGATAAATATTTGCCCAATACAAGAAGACAACTCCAAGAGGAACCATTCCAGTTTATCAACTCTGTGATTCATGTTGATACAAGCTTTATTCTCTATTTAAGGAACAAGATAACGCTTAGGAAGTGCATCTGCCCAAATTATGTTTCATAGATCTACCATGGGCCACCCTAAACAGTGGCACAGCCAGACCTCAGGTCACACCCAGACAAGAGCATCAGCAAGACAGGGAGTGAACTTCCACTCCAAATATTGACCCTTGCTCAACCACCAAGGTATCTCTGAGCAGCAGCCAGGCTGAAGACAGAAACACGAGTAAAACATTGCTTCTAATGTGAACAAAGCAGTGCAGGGGTTGTGCTGTGTAACACCCCCTTCTTCCCCTTTGGAACTAAGAGAACTTGGGAAAACAAGGGGGTGGCAGCCACAGCCACCAAAAGCCATCCAGGAAGAAGGCACAAAAATCAGACAGGATGATTGTGTCCCAAACCATACAGACCTTGAGCCCCCCAAACCCAGGGCTGTTTATGCATCACACTGACTCACAGGACTGCAGGGACAATGCCATGGGAATTGTTTACAGCGTCAAGGTCCTTTCATAGAATTAAAGGAAACGTCAAGAGATGAGATAACACCAACAGTTCTGAAGGTACAGAATCCTAACCTTGTAGGAAGCTATTTCTCCCTGAGTTGCTCCCCTCTCTTGCAGGAACAACCCTTCACACATTCCCAGATTCGTCATTTCACCTCATTCCTTTCATCCTATGTCTGCAGAGAACCAGCAGCAGTGTGGTACACAAAAATTATGCTGTATAAACAGATACTAAACTGTTTGTCTGTGCACTTTGGGTTTGAAATCAGGGATTTTCTCTTGTGCTGAATTCCCATCTCAAAAAGCTTGTGGAAGGTGCTGACTCCTTTGCAGTGAGAATTATCCCCTGAGGTCCCTGGAATTACAGGCTACTGCAATGCCATCTAAATCTGTCACCTTATCAACAGCAGGGCTGGCTGGCCTCTGGGCACTTAAACTGGCCCAAAATCCCAGGTGGCCCCTTGGCTATACCAGTCCCCACATCCTCTGGGTGCCTTCTTTGAGACAGCCCAGACACCTTGTCATTAGCAACCCCGAGGGCTGTTTCTGCAGTAAATGAGCTCCTTGGATCTTCCAAAACAATTCTCACCTTCCTCAAGGGAACAGAAAAGAATAAAAATAAAACCTCACCAAAAATCTGCAGTTCTTAACAAGATCAGCCCTTAAAAAACAAAAAAAGAGAGAGAATCAAAGCTTGGAAACAAAAAGCTGACTTATCCTTTAATAACAGAACTTTCCTGTATTTATGGAGATTTCTGGTTTGGCACAAAAACATCTGCTCATTTAGTGGCTGTTATAAGTATCACTTCTACATTCTGGTGATGCTGAAACCAAGAGGCCTGGTTTAGTGGTAAATGAGCAGAGAAAAACATTTTCCATGACTTTGAAACCCAAATTCTAGTTCTCACTGGGGTGTAGAGCTTCACCTCTCCACTGCACGTGGTCATCTCCAGTCACTGTGCTCTGTGCTGCTGCAGCCACTGCTGGGGCTTGCCCTGGCAGTGACACCACCAGCACCACTCCAGCTCATTCCAACCCTGCACAGAAGGCAGCCAGCACAGCCTGGAGGTCTGTGCCCAGCAGGAAAACAACCTGGCTGTAATGGCCACAGCCAGTGCCTGGACACACTCTATGGCTCTTCTGTCCTCCTTCCAGGATCACTTTGGTTCCTGGTTTTCCTGACAATAGCTACCTTGCAATTTATCCCACTGCTTAAAAACAAGCTACAGATAATCCCTTTTCAGCACCCCACCCCACCTGTGTTTAGAACCATCACCACAGGCTATCACAGGTGCAAAATGTGATTTTCAAGCCAGAACTAATTATTCTCTGCAAATATGATGGCCCAGAGTAGTCTCCATCACAGAATTACATCATCTCACTCAATGGCAGATCCTTGATGCCAGGAAGGCGTGACACAGGGAAGTCTCCTTTTAAACTTGTCCTTGTTCTTCAGTTCTTTTCCTAAACATCTGTTTAGGGATGGGCTTAAGGGATCCTTGCTGTGGAGGAGTGAATGGCTTCAGGAGGCAACAGGGTGTTCATTGTCAAACTCATAAAAAAAAAATAATAATCCAGCACCGCACCACCTCCCAACATTAACTTTAGGAAGCCTGATCAATACTTTATCCTGAGAAGGAACATAAGAAAAAGCCCTGAACAGGGCAAGGGTGCCAGACTGACACACATAATCCCATTAGAGTTATCCAGAGCACTTAGTTTGCTCAGTATCTGAGAGATAACAGGATTAATTTAATGTTCAACATAATTTCAGCCTAATAATTGCGGAATCACTCCTACAGCCCTAATGTCATTGATTCAGCAGGGGATTCCCATCACCCCCCCCGCCCCCCCCCCCCACGAGTTCCAGCCTTGAAAGCCCCTTCATTAGCGTCAGCATCTTAAATTAATTACTTGGAGAGATTTTCCTTTCCTCTACCAAAGCAAAATGCAACTTAACCCCTGCAACCTACAATGCTTGGGCAGAACAAACCCCTGCCTTCCCTGCAGGAAAGGACCCTGTTTATTTTCCTAATCACCACTTCAGTTTCCAAGATTTAAGACCAAAGAGCTGGAGGGGTGAAGGGCAGGTTTTTTCATAATTTTGGTTGAATTTCAACAAAAAACATGGCAAAGGCTGGTTATAGTCCTCTCAAAGATCAAGGTTCAGCCCCAGATCCCTGCCTAACTCTGCCTTCCTGAGGAGAGGGGGTTGATCAGCCAGCCAGGATCACCACAGCCTCCAGGGGCATTTTCCTTGCCAAGCCATGACTTGCTGCTCGCCTTGGAAACGAGTCCCTTAGAGCAGTGGGGCTGGGGAAGGAAAGGGAAAGCACACAAAGCAAACAGCACATAGAGCTGCTTCCGACCGTACGGGGGAACAGAGCACAGGAACCGGGATGTGTTTTTATAGGGGATTTTCTCGTGGAGTGCAAAACACTATTAAATTCTACCTTTCAAGTGCACTGGGAGGCTGTGCTACACCAATTAGGCCAGCGTTGCTATGCGGGCACCGAGCCTAACATGGTGCCAAATCAGACCCCACTGCACTGCCTATGAAAGCCAATGTCCGCAGCCACTGCTTGGCTGCACCGTCATGGTTTGTCTCTTCTACCCCCCAAAAAAGGAGAGGGAGGGGGAAAATCTCCTACAGAAATTCAATTCAGAAAATTCTAGAATGGTTTGAGTTGAAAGGGACCTTCAAACTCATCTCGTTCCACTGCCTGCCACAGTCCACTATCCCAGGGTGCTCCAAGCCCTGTTCAACCTGGCCTTGAACACTTGCAGGGATGGGGCAGCCACAGTTTCTCTGGACAACCTGTGCCAGGGCCTCCCCTCCCTCACAGGGAAGGATTTCTTCCCAACATCGCCCCCAACCCTGCCCCTGGCAGCGGGAAGCCGTTCCCCTGTCCCGTCTGACCCCCTGTCCCCGCTGTCCCCCTGTCCCGTCTGACCCCCTGTCCCCGCTGTCCCCCAGACCCTCTCAGCCCGGCCCGCCTTGGCCCGGCCCCGCGCGCCCTCTGGCGGCCACAGCGCAGCTCTGCGGCCCCCGGAGCCGAACCTCGGACCCTGCGGGGCACATTTATCGGACAAATTTATCACAACCCAGACAGAGAATCCTTTTGAAATCTTAAAATCTCTGCTTCGCAAAGCGAGACAAACTCAGGCTGGGTTGAAGAGCCATGTTAGCCCTAAGCAAGTCATGGTTATCCACTCATTCCACACAGCCGGATGGGCCACAGGAGGTGTAAAAAGCCACCTGGTATCTCTGGTTTCTTGTTTGTTTCAGGATACAAAAGACACCTTCAGCAGCCAGAGCCAGGGCTCCTTTCCAAGACAAAGGAGAGCCAGGCAGATAAAGCTGTGATGTCAGCAGTGACAACATCCAAATGTTCACGCTGGGACTGCACCTCAGGAGCCGCCTGAGGGCCTGGGAGTAGCTTTGTCCAGCCAACAGCTCAGCTAACACTGGCAGCCACAGCTCACAAAGGCAGCAAGATAATGAGAACATTCGGTATTTTGTTTTTAAAAGACCAGGTTTACCACTCAACCTGGACACATTGCTCCTGTGTGAAGAAACAGTAATAACAAAAATCACATTTATACTAAACCTGCTTGTCCCTGGTTCCAGGCAGGCTCCTCTTCTATTCCCAAACCCAATAAAATCTGCTACTAAAATCCCTGGACAGAATTTACAGGCAATGTTCCACGAGCAAGGTGAATTTAAGGTCCAACAAGTTGAAAAGAAAACTAGAAACTCTAGAAACCTACTGCCCTGCTCCATGCCCTACTTACTGAGCCAGGGGAACTCCACACTCACTCTTTCACAGCAAACCACCCTGAATTGCCCAGAGGATCGACCACATGTCCTACAAGGTCTTATCTCTTCACACAAGGAATAAGATTGTTCAATTCTATCATGAAGCATTTCAGCAAAGACATTTCTCACTCAACATCAACCTTTGCCACAATCTTGCTCCAAGCAGCCTGGAGGCCAAGGCATCTCCATCCCAGCACATCCACAGCTGAGCCAGGAAACCACAAACCCAACAGAATTAACCTCTGCTTTCCCCCCAGCCAGAGAAATGGGTACAAACTACAAGACCACCTTCAAAAGTCACTCAAAATGGGGTGTCATAGCATTACGAGGTCTCTGGCAGGTCAGCAAATAATCTCTGTAAAACATTTGGCTCATAGCTCAAGAGGGAAAGGCAGCAAGAGTTCAGACATCTCCTCAACTTGTTCAGGGAGGAATTATTTGGTATTAATTTTCAGAAATACCATGCTAACTAGATGGATGGCTGAGCTGAACCACTTGCAAATACAGCAGGCAGAAAAACAGCACCAACATGCTATCAAGTGCCCCAAGCACCCTGACAGCACAAAGTGCATTGATTACACTAAGAACTAGAACAAATTTAAAAACAAAAGGCTGTCAGGATAATGTCTCAAAGTATTTTGCTAACCTGTCAAGCGCACTCGACTTATTTCCAGTAATGCTTTCATTTAGGTAAGGAAATGCTCTGTGCTGCACCTTGTTTAAAAGACAAATGCTTTCCACTGAGATCAGTTCCAGACTATGGTAACCTGCCTAAGGAACAGCAGGAATTTGCCTTTCTACCTGCCTGCAAGTTAGTGCACATCAAGGCAGGGCTGTGAGCAAATTTTAAGCTGCGTACCTGTTCTAGAATACCATGTATGGACAGCTCTGAAACTTCGCTGCAGCTGCCTGGAGACCTGGCTTCCACTCGTCCTCAGGGATGAGCATGAATTAAAATCTGAAGACAACAGCAAATTTCATTTTTAATTAGCCAGGCAGTGAGCCAAGGAAGGCTCCCCCACCCACCCATGGCTGGTGGAGGCTGACAGCTCCAAAGGATTTACGCTTCCCTGTGCATTCCCAGTGGCCATTCCAAGCACACCAGCTCAAACAAGCGCCAGCCATGCAGCATTGTGCGTGCAGTTAATATCCAACCAGGGAAGGACAGCAATGCACACAAAGCACCAGGCTTGAAGGGAACAAAGGGCACCGACTTGGACTTCAGCTCAGCTCCATCTTACCTCAGCTCCGGGATCAACCCAGTAGTCCTGAGCTTAGCACTTGTAGAACAAATAGCCATAAAAGCACAGGAATTTCAAGGAAATTATAATAAAAGATCCATCTTTTTATTCTGTCTTTAATATGGGGTTCTTGGCTTCTAGCACTAAGGAGGGAAAGCTTCGTGACCAGCCATGGGGATTGTCTGTGCATGCAAAGATCCAGGACGGATCCTCCATCCTGAACTGGCACTGCTCAAGTTGCTCAGAGGAAACGGGGAAGTAACTTCAGTAAAGTTGGCAAAATACAAACAGAACATATAGCTTTTCACAGCCCAGCACTCATCAAAACACGCACTCTCAGAAACCTCAAAAGGCTCCAGCTCTGTGTCTCACTAATCTAGCCAAAAAATGGGGTTCAACTGCCCGTGAAAAGGGACACAAAGCTTTGTGATGGGAACAGAGGTGGCTGGTGACAGTCCCAGCCCTGGTGAATGAGGAGAGCTCACTGAACCACAGAATGGCTGGGGATGGGAGGGACCTTGAATATCTCTTGAATATCTTGTTCCAGCCCCTGCTGTGGCAGGGACAACTTCCACTAGGCCAGATTGCTGAGAACCTCATCCAACCTGGCCTTGATGTTGCTCAAAGCCATCCCAGTAACTGAAGCTCTAGAGACTGAGAAATGGTCCTGCTCTGCTGCGTCCCAGGGCTGAGCAGGAGCTGCCACCTCCACAGACACTGCTCCAGCCTCAGCTACCAGTGCCACACTCACTTCACCTGCCAGCCCTCCACAAGCCATCTTCTGCAATTAGTTTGCCACAAGCAAATCAGAAGGGAAAGCAATCACCACAGATTAAATGTGCACCTTACAGCCTGACAAAGAGGGGGGCACAGCAGTTCTTGCCACCAGGACTACAAGCACATTTATGCAGGAGCTCTTGGCTTGCAGATGATCTAACCAGTCACTGGGCCCCAACACACCAGCTTTGTATGAAGCCAAAAAACTGGCCTTCATATGCCTCACCAAGCATACTGCCCTGGTGACAAGTACAACCATTCCCAAAGCTTTCAGGATGGCATCACTGACTGCAAAGAATAACCTAGAAATATTATTTACGAGTTAGAATCACCAACTGCGGTGCCACAGTCCAGAAGATGTGAGGCCAATATGCTGTGTGGATACTGGTTTCCCATGGTGCAGGCAAGAGTTTTCATGCAAACCTCCTGTCAATGGCAGGGGAAAAATGGGCATTTAACTCCTTTCTTGTAGCCATTTTAGGCAAACAGATGGAAGAGCTCTTCAAGGCAATCTCTAAGCAAAAAATCTGTGAGTTTTAGTTACAACCATATCCTTCCATCAGTTAAACCTACCAGCAATGAATTTGATTGCTTCAGGGCAAGCACTACACACTGCCTAAAGCGAGAGATTTAAATTTTAATTAAAAAAAAAAATCCTGTATCTTCTGCAACACAGAGCAGCCTAAAGGAATAAATACAGAACAACAGGAACAACCAGAAGCTGATCCTCCTTTATGCCTTGCCATGTGTCTTGTTCAAACCAGCTCATTGCTTCTGGCCTCCTCCTTATTAAGAAAGGGGATGTTACCTGTTTTCAAGAACTCGGGATAGCCAAGAGACCAGTATTCCAGGTTTCACAGATGGGAGATTCCAAAAAAGATCTTCCACATGTACAGAGCTTCAGTCAGATCTGGTCCACACCACAGTACAAATGCAGCTGATGCATCTTGCCAAACTACATTATTTCCTAATCACCTTCTACACTTGAAATGAAGACACCAAGTTTAAAGTAATCAGGTTCTTTATGATGCGTAGCCAAGGAGGACAGGTCAGGTCCATAATCTGTGGTGAGATACCTAAGACTGTACTCACCGGCGTTCTCCTCCATTCCTCTTGTACACTAGTGTCCAGAGAAATTCCTACAAAAACAGGAAACAAAGTCAACACACAAATTAAAATTCCAAGTGTGAACAAAGCTCAGGTTTAGTTTTATTTCTCCGTCAGCTCTGCTCAGCCTACACAAAACCAGTGTGGAGGGAACCTAGAGCAGAAATCCTGCCCCAAACTAGGAAGAGTGTGACATTGTCACCCCTCATTGAAGGCATAAGAAGCTTCTAATCACACACATGCTGTGATGGAAAGAAAAGAGAAACAAAATTAAGGTGACATAATTACAAGGCAGCAATATTTGTTCCCAGGGAAAACATTCCACATCTGCCTCTTCAGGAAGGGATGTGCCTGCTGTAAAAGGGAACAGCCTACTGCTTATCTAGCAAAGGCAGCACAGCACGTGCACAGGAAGTATTTCAGATGTCACACAGCATCAAGGCACTTCTGAACATACTGGGGTGGGGGAACACAAAAAAAAAAAAAAAAGGAACCAGGACTTTAGTAGAAAAGACCTTTTTTTCTGGAGAAAGTTCTGAAATGAGATGCCAGGGGAACTAAGTTTGGGGAAATCACAATGTGTCTTGATTTTGACAGATTCTGCAGCACAGTAAAAACAGGCTCAGTATTTTAGAAAAAGGGAGGTTCTGCCCTCAAAATCTTGCACTTCAAACTTAGACAACCACAACTGGACATGTCAGCAGGAACAGCATGGGGTAACTAGGGAAGAACTACAAAATCAGGTTGTTCCAGTGCTGAGGAGTCGAAGCCAGCCTTTATCCATAGCCCACTTCAGCCTAACTTTCTCCTCATGAAGCCCAGGCCAACTCATCCCCTTTGGCCCCAGCACAAAGCACAGTTTGGTGGCTTTAGTTTAAGGTCACATCAGCTCCTCATCTTCACGTGACAACGTGCTGAGTGTGCAGCACGTGCTCAGCTTGTTCAAGAGCATCCCAGGGCTGCAGCGTCAGCGGGGACAACCACAGCACACCATCCATGGAAGCTCTGCCAGTGGGCTTTTCAGCTGTGCTTCGCTCAGCTGTGGGGGGGGAAATGCTTCTTTGGATCAGACAACCATGCTCCAGGCTACTTCTCTCTGATGTAGCTCAAATTCCATCGCAGCGATGTTCTCGGAATGGAAGGGGGAAACACCTCAACAGAGCCATTAAACCCTCAAAACACAATTGGGGATCACAGCTCTAAACAGCTTAGAAAAAGGAACAAGTATCTGTACAGGCTTCTGGGCAGCAAACAAGTGGATCAAGAACATCAGAAGGTTTTGATTTCAGAGGCAGACAGACATAAATTGCTCAGGAAACACCCTCAATCCCTCCAGTCGAACCCATTAACACTGTTAAAATACAGCTTTCACACTCATTTGGATGCATGGTTTGGAGTATCCACGTGTTGCATCAAGGACACCACTTGGAAGAACTGGAATGAATGAATGACAGAATCATTCAAGCTGGAAAAGCCCTCTGAGATTATTAAAACCAACCACTAACCCATGTCCTCAAGTGCCACACCCACATGATTTTGACCGCTTCCAGGAATTCTGGCTCCAACACTGCTCTAAGCAGCCTGTGCCATGGTTTGACAACCCTTTTGGTGAAGAAATTTTCCCTGATATCCAGCCTAAAACTCCCTGACACAACTTGAGGCTGTTTTCTCTTATCCTGTCCCTTACTCCCTAGGTGCAGAGCCTGGCCCTCATCTGCTGCAGTCTCCTGCCAGGGAATGCTCCTCCACTGAAGGCAGAAGAGCCACCGCCATCCCTGCCTGCCCTTTCAAGCACGCCCTTGTGGGAAAGGAAAGCAGAAGGGAAACTGAAGCCGCCACCTCAGGGCCGGCTTGAACCTCAGCACAAATGACAGCAGTGCTCCCACTGCTCCCCAGAAGCTGGGTTGAATTTGCCTTTCAAGGGCATTGCTGCACAGGCTGTGCTGAGCTCTGCACTGCAAGGGGCACATTTGTGCCTGGAATACTGATCCTGGCAGCAGCCACTGCTGGGCACTCGCTGTGCACACCCCAGACATCTGTCACTGCCCGCTGGCACAGCTGGGAGCACCTCAGCCTGTGCT
Source organism: Calcarius lapponicus (assembly GCA_039654755.1). NCBI lineage: Eukaryota > Metazoa > Chordata > Aves > Passeriformes > Fringillidae > Calcarius > Calcarius lapponicus. The sequence goes on from JBBFKN010000011.1 coordinate 16,607,975, forward strand.
GGGAGGCTCTTTCTGAGCAGAACACTAAATCCACAATATCTGGTTATCAACAGAACCAGCATAAAAGGCACACTGCGGGGAAAAAAAGCAATGCCAGGGTAGAGGAAGAAGGAGCAAAGTCTGCATTCCTGCAGCATTGCCTGCACTAAGGAACAGGCACTTCTACCAAAGAACGGATTAAGCAGTGCAGATCCTGCTGCCAGCATTAACTACGAGTGGCTAACTGGAAAGCCATATTCTGGAATGATATTTGAGATAACCCACCCCACAGAACAGAAGTTTGCTTTTATCCCCTACTGTCACAGGTTTCCCAGATACCTACTTCTGAGAAAACTTGGCTTTTTCATTTCCTCTAGCATGACATGCCACAGCTCTCTGAATATTCATGTCCTCTGAGTGCCCTACATTCCCTGTCCTGACAGCTGTGTGAAATTCCTGTTCCTGAGAGCCCTGTTGCCAGCACAGCTCGGGACTCTCCCCTACCCCTCTGGTACTCAGGCCACCACAGCAGCAGAACCATGTCTTTGTCTGCCTCGAGACTTCAAACACTTTACAGCTTTTTCCCCAGCTCTTTGTACCACTCTAAGAATATATTCCCGTTCCATTGACCCGGCTCTGAACTCCTGCAGAAAGGCGATGGCTTCTTTCCAGCTAAGCAGCTAATCCACACACAATAGAAAAGGACTGTTTCACAGCAATGCTGGAGTGTTTTGTACCCTGTTTCTTCAGTCTTAACACACCCCCTGTGCACAGGGAATTTTGTCTTTCCCAGCTCTGCCCATGTGCTCAGCTCTGTCACATTCTCTCCCGGCAACACAAACCAGCCCAATTCCAGATTTTGGATCTCCTCCCATGCCCTCCTACCCATTCCTTGCACCAGCACCAATGCACCTGCTCTGGGAACACTCAAAGCTGACCTGAGGCACACCAAGCACATCCAGAGGAGTGGGCTGGGGATGACAGGACCTTGACAGGAACACGAAGCTGCACACCAATGTGCCACTGTTTGCTCCAGCCTCGGGCAATCCACATCCATGAGCTTTACTGAATGCCCTTTTACAGCTTCCCTCCTTCCTCACCATCTCATTTTCAGCAATCCTTACTCAGACCTCTGGAATATTAAGCATTCAGTTTCCTTCAGAATGAAGCTCATTAGCTGGACCCCTCTGTCCTCACTGCTCATCTCCTCCAGTAACATGAACAGCTTCCTTCAAAAGACTACAGCACACTTCCAAAAGTCCAGCTAAAACCTAAGCCAATGTTGGTTGTTTTCCCCAACTAAACTAGAAAACTGACAACTCTTCCAAGCAGAAGTGGCACATTACTTCTCCACAGTGGCTGCCAACAGGCTTGCCTTAGGCATGGAAATGCAGTTTCCATGCTGGCTCAGCTCTAAATCACCATCCCAGAGAGGGACACGACAGCAGCTGGGCAGCTACTACAGGGCTTTTACTGTAATGAGACACAAAACCCAAGGCTGTCTTGGGAAAAAACACATGTGGGGGAGAGAAAGGATGCTCTTATAACTGTTTGGAACTATATCCACCAGCTGGAGGGAAAGGAAGGGTTAACACATACCCATAGCTTGAGGAACATGCTCCTGCATTAATATAGACCATGACCCATGAAATTAAACAAGCTCACCTGACAACTCCCAGATGATTATTCATTTTGACCCAATATGGTGCTAGTAACAGCCAATAAACAAATATTATATTATTGCCACTTCAGCCCTTTGCTTTACACTACTTAAAAAACTACATTACTGCAGCAGCACCCAGAAGGCTCCCACTGGGGCAGATGATGAGAGCCCAGCAAAGGGCTGATGCTGCCCACAACAGCTCACCAGCAGAACAAGACAAAGCAGACACCAGGAATAAGGCCAGTTGGGAGATGGCAGCCAGGCACGGGGCAGCCTCTGCTTCAACACTCAGAGAACGTGCCGAGTCTTCCTCCCTGATTTGCCAAATTCCACTTGAATGGCTGATCCAAGCCATCAGGGCTCTCCCCAGCTGCAAATGTTTCTCAAGGGCCAGACTCACAAACCCTCCCCAACTAGCCCATGGATCTGGCCACCCGTTCCTTTTTATAAATGCAATTTCAAAAATAAAATCAACATTTTATTCTCACACCAATAATTACTCCTTCCAGGAAGACAGATGAGCGGATTTTTGCAAAGCTGAGATAACTGCGCCTAATGCCATGGGTCTGTTGGCAATGGAACTCCATCAGGTCCTCAGGGGGAGGGCTAAAGAAACTCATTTCATCTGCCAGCAGTGAGATTAAGAGCATGGTATGGTAAACAATATTAAAATTCTGTTCTACAAAGCAGAATACCTCAACAGCACCAAAGTATTCTCCCAAAGGAGAGATTATAGCAGGGGTGCACAACTGGAGTTTAAGTATTACAAGGGAAATTCTTAAAAAGCCTAAATAGATCAACCATGCCAAATGCCCTAGTACAGATTACAAGACAAGGTGTAAAGGTATAATTAACCTCTTGTTGGATAGAGTGGTACAAAGGGGAAGAGATGCACAAGCCCTTTTCAATTCAGTGGATGACAAAAAGCTCATGTATTTTTCTGACTCCATCTAAAACAAACCAGCTCCACCTAAAAGGCTTGGTTTGCTCATATGGTTTGAGCATCATTTGATGGTTTCTGCAAATTGCTGGAACTACAAATGCTGGTTTCAAAATCCTCTGAGCAGCCTCGGCTGACCCAGTTTGTTCTGCACTAATCACACACCGAGCAGTGGAGAGGTCAGTTGGAGGGAAATCAGAATACTCCTCCTCAGTAAAACCACACAGATTAAACCCAGTTGTTCTGCAGCCTAATGTGGCAACATGCCAATTAACGGGGTGCCCAACTAATTAGCAGCAGTTTCCCTCTCTTTCCAAGGATCCCAACACTACAAGCATTTCTGCACTTGTTGGGAAGCAATGGCTTTGAGCAGGAGCACAGCAGCTGGTTAGCACAAGGAATGGGTTTTGTGGAAGAAGTGGAAAAATCAGACATTAGCATAACAGCTCCATGTGCAATTTAAATAGAAAATCAGAATAACCAGGACTGAAAACCTCAATACAGTTCATATTACAGTCAATGAAACCAGTGGCTTTTTGTCACAGATTGAACATTTGATAAGTGGCTCCCCATGCAAACAGCAAATGTTTTCCAGCAGCTCAGTAGCTGCCTGTGGGTGGCACAGTAATATAAGGTTACCAGAGAGGAACTGGAAAGGGAAGGGAGCTGCATCCTCTAGGGCAGCACCACAGGGAAGGTGAGTGGCTTTTTCCAACACCTGGGCAAAAATAAGCCTTAAAAGTACTCACAGCCATGCTGTGCAGAACACTGGAGTGGGACTCCTGACCCCGCATCCTTACTGCTCTAGCAAAGAATCTCTGAGGCTGGAAAAGATCTCCAGGATGATTGGGTCCAACCTGTGACCACTCACCACCTTGTCAAGCAGAGCAGAGTGCCACATCCAGCTGTCCCTCGAGCACCTCTGGGGATAGTGAGCAAACCTCTCATCCTGGACCCACCGTTCCAGAGAGCAGCTGAGGACTGTGGGCTGCACGCATCAGCTGAGCTATAATAATCTGTGCCAGTTCTGCAGCACACCCCCAAAAGGCACAAAATAACAGGGTTACTTATTTACCTCTGCCTTCTGGGGTAAATGCAAACCACCTCTGCCTTCATTTTGTGGTTTCTATTTTCATCAAACTTTGAATAAAAACTTAGCAGCAGAGTACTCGCTCGGTGCTGTGGTCATGCCCCTGTAATTATGACTCGATAGACAATTTCATTTGCAACCACCATTTCCTCCCCAGAACGAGGCCACTTTTCCTCTCTGCCACTGCAGAGCCCATTTGAAAAGTGTTTCTTTTTGCCTCTGTTTAAAATAAAGTGAGAGGAATGAGCTTAACCACCATCAAAGCACTATACGGAATTTGTTAGAAAGCTCACCTGAACTCCCAAAGATCCTGCAGCAGCAGAGCTGAATTTGCAACCCTGCCATAGGGGTCTTTCCCAAAGCACCCTGAGTGCCCAACTGCTTCCTGGGATAAACAGCCCACAGGGTTTGTGCAATCAGATTAAACTCCATGCCTTCCCTGCTGCACGTTCCAGCACATAAACCAGGCATCTTTAATCAAATTCCACAAAGGCAATGCAACGTTCCCACTTGAAAAAATACAAGATACAGGAAACCTATGCTGTGTTGTCAACTCACAGAGCACTGCTTTTAACTCAGAACAACTCACCTGTTTGAAATTAAAGCTCTTTCTGAATCAACACTCTGGAATTACATCACTGAATCTTATAGGAGCATTACATTTCACCTTTTGAAGCAGATTTTGCCAAACAGTTCAGGTAGTTTGAAATTCAGTTGTAGCCTTATTTTTTTCTTTCACAGACTCACTAGCATAATTTCTAATTATTTCTGATTAAGATATCAAATTTCCTTGAAGAAGCCCTCCTTAGGCAATTATTTTCTTGCAAAGCTCCAGCTTTAATAAAAAGGTGCCCAGGCTTTAACTAGGACAGTAGAGAAATTAATTCCCACTATAGATCTGGCAGTCTTTATAACATAAGTGTAGGCAGCAAGGCATCCCATTGTGAAAATAAGCTCATAAAGCTTCTGAATGAAAACATTTTCTTAAAAACGAAAAAAATCTTTTGCAGTTCTCATGGTTGTGCCTAAGTTTATGAAGCAGCAACGCTGATTGCCTGGGGATGGTGCTTAGTGCAGCCATCTGACCTACCGGGCCAAAGTTGATTTTAATCTCAGGTGGAAGTTGTGCCTTTCCTACTGCTCTTACAAATGCTTTCAGGCAGGGACACAATCGTGGAATGGTTTGAGTTGGAAGGGTCTTTAAGGATCATCTAATCCCAACCTTCTGCCATAGGCAGAGACATCTTCCACTAGACTGCGCTGCTCAGCACATAGTCACTCATCTTTTAGGTTTTGGTCTGATATACTCCTCCAAATAATCTTTAATTAAATCTTAAATGGGTTAATCTTAAAGACAGTAATCTCCTGGAACTCCCCCAAGAACAGGAATGTTTCAGCTCTCTTCTCTCATCACCACTCTAACTTTCGATTAGAAATGACATTTTCCAGCCAACACATTTAGCTGCATTAAGAGCTCAACAAAACTATCAGGGCTTCTTTCCAGCCACAAAAGGACCTTCCACAGTAACAATGGTTGAAAAAACACCCAACTGAAGCGACAAATCTCTCCTCGTGCCCTGCAGGCAGGTTAGCTGACCTGGGCCAGGAAGGCAACCAGGAAAAAATGCTCTTCTCCAACGGTGCAAATTAAAGCAAGGGAATCATTATAACACCAAGGAGCAGAGAGGACTTTAAAATTAGAGACAACGTCTCAACATTCTCGAGGCACAGGAGCTGAGGAAATGTCGTGGGATGGGCTGCATTAACAGGAAGGGTGCTGGACATGGCTCTGCATACGCAGCATGAGGATTCACAAGCAGAGGATGCTCCACAAGACATGCCTTAGGAGCACATCCAGGAGCTCCCAGCCCTTCCCTGTACAGGAACCAGAGATCTCACAAAGCAGCTGACCCCAGCCAAAACCAGCCTGGTGCAGAAGCAGCTGGCTTGAATGCAGTTCAGTTCCTCAATTTTTTTGTCACGTGGGCCACAAGCAGTTGCTGGAGAATAAGGGAAGGGAGTGAATACACAGGAGCTGCTCGGCAGCCACAGCACTTTGAGAAGTTTACACAGCTGCAGCCCCACACAGGGTTGCAGTGCCAGTCCCCACAGCCACGGGCTAGGACTGGTCTGGGGAGACATCGAGTCAGCCTTCCCAGCACCAAACAGCCTTGAAAACCTGACAGAATCACAGATCCTGCCCTCTCCTCTGTCCCTTGTCCCCCTGCAAACACCACAGGGAAGGTGCCATCCTTATCTCCCCATGCTGTTTGATCACCAAGCCATGAGAACCCATCCTGCATAATCTCAGAGCATCTGTGACAAACCAAGATTGTTTACTCATATTTACAAGATTATTTGAGTTATCTGCTACAAAACTATTCTTAAACTCCAGTCCACCTAGAAGCAAAACCCTAAAGCACCAACTGATCCCAAAGCAGCAGGATTTCTCAGCCCTATGTTTTGAAATAAGCAGGACCTCGCTGATCATAACTCAAGGGTAGGCACTACCCAGGAATTCCAGTTTAACCAGTTCCACGCTTTCTACCCCTCATGCCTCCCACTTTCTTGGAACAATGGGCGGCAACAGAACCCTGCCCCAATCTATACCGAAATAAACAGTTCATTGGGATGAAAAGCCACCTGCTCCCCCCACACAGTTAAAAGCATTTCCAAATTCCAGCTCTCTCCCAGCCAGCACAGATGGACACACCAGGCACAGACACCCGCTTTGCTTCCAGCACAGCCTTTGTCCTGCTGAGACACAGAGCCCGATGGCAGAGGCTGCCTCCATCAGAACTGTTTTGTTAAGGGATCACGACATAAACCAGCAATCCTCCAGCCACAAAAACAGTTCAGACTCACTCCTAGCACACTTAAATTGCAATCTGCCAAAACATACAGGCACACTGGCTTTTGGGAACCACATCCCTCCACTGGCAGATCACATCCTGAGATCTGACTAAGGCATCACCTGCCCCACATGTCCCCAGATGATTAAATTTAACATGGAACAGCTCAGTCATCACCAGAGATTTTCACTTTCTTGCACACCCTACTTCTGTTCAGAGCAATTCTGCAGGAAGTAAATCACTTCCTTCGCAAAGGAAGTGATAGCCCCAAGAGCAGGCAATAAAACACTAAAATGGAGCCTGAATTCTGCCTTGCTCACTCCTGCTGGGCCTGCCCTGTAATCCCTCAAGTATGGTGGCATTTAGGGTGGCCTCGGATTCGCAGCAGGAACAGGGCAAGGCAAATGGAGGCCACCAGAGACTGCTAACACTCACTCAGACGCTGCTGCCTTTGCAAAGACAGCATCAGCACAGAGGCTGCTCTGCAGTGCACACCGAGCTCCCAAAGCACCAGACACTGACGTCTCCTTCCCTGCTCCTGGGCTCGTGGCTCCTGTGCTGCTCTGCAGAACGCTTCCATTAGGACCTGGCTACCCACAGGACAGATTCCTGCTGTGCTTAATCACTGTCCCTGCAGACCTAAGGCAGAGCTGGTGTCCCACAGCCCTCCCCTCCACACTGCACTGCCCTGGTGCCACTCTCTCCCTCTTGGCACCCAAGAGTTTCTGAGCACAGTGACCACGTTGCCCTAGACCAATTTTCCCCGTCTCCTCAAGTGAACAGGGATCTCTAGCCACAAGATTCATTCATCCTATCAGAACAGCTTGGGAATTGCTTCTGTCATCTTTTGCCTTTCAATTTAGCTTTCTTTGAAGACAAATGCTAATATCCTTTACAAAAAATCCAAATCTGATCCAAAACTAGACACATCACTGGAATGAATCACACAGCGTTATTAATTCTCCCACCCATCAAAACAGAAATGTCTCACCTTGCAAAGCAATTGTAGTGGTTGCCCAGGCTCACAGAAATCTGTCCCATCTGTTAAAAATCTGGGCGCACTAAATGAGACTATTTGACAAGCACTCTTCTGCAAGTCAGCAAACATTTCACCCCACAATGGCTACTTCAAACCTAGACAGTGATTACAGGTAGCTGAGCGAGGTTCCTATCAGCCAGCACAAACACAGCCTCCCAAGAAAGAATTCCTGTTGAAGACTGAGCTTGCAGGGACACTAAATTCCAGGATCAAGCCTGCAACTGAGAGAAAGCTTCACAAAATTAAGCTTGGAAGATCTCGCACTCCAAATTGCTACAATCAAAAGCAGGGAGCAAAGTGTTCCTGCCTTCAACACTAACAGAAATGGGAAACAAACCAGGACCTCCACTTCACCTGCACACAGTGTGCCTAACAGGCAAAGCCTCCCCAGTTCCCAGCTCCAAGGGACACCCACAATGAAACAGGAGCCGTTCACTATGAAGGAGGAGACAGGAATTGCACCCCCAGAGCTGAGCACTGCCGGCATCCACCACCCCAGCTCCCCGTGCACTGCACTCTCCAGTGCTTTAGTGCTGCATTTTGAACAGCAGGTTAACCCCATACATTCACTTGGGCAAAAGTCAGCCTGCTGCTGCTGATCCCCAGGCACGGCAAGTTCAACACAACAATTTTCAGCATTTCAACATCTCCAACAGACTCTTGGCAAAGAACACATTCCCCTCCTATTTAATGGAGATGTAAATCCATTCCCAACACACTCCTGTTTCAACTGAAATAGTTGTCACAAGCAAGTGACATGCCACATCAGAACGGGAATTTTTGACGAGGAAGCTTTATTTGCTTCTAAAGTGCTCACGCTCAAAAGAGGGCAAGGATGAAGAGGGTATGATCAATGCAGGCAAATGTTAAACTGTCACACTTCCCCAAAAGCAACCTCAATACCAGCTCCAAATGAGGTTTTGTTGAAGCCAAACTCACCAGCAGCACTGTCAGCCATCCCAGAGAACTCTCATCCCACTGAGGGACCCAACAGTGCCCTTCTCCAGATCAACATTCTGCTCCAAGTTCAAGGACACAACGTATTTTGTAGGACACCAGAGCAAGGCAACATGTGGCTCTAAATCCACACAAAACTACTACCCACATTATCTTGAGGATGCATATCAAACCTCTTGCTGCTGGCATTAAGAATGAAAACCGCTTCCTGCACCAAAGCCACCTTGGAAATACTGAAGAATTAAAGAATTTGGGCTTTCAGTACAACAGGACCAAACCACAGTCATGTTATGAGGCAACAGGTAATATCAAACCCTGAGGGATGCATTTGTGGAGAACACAGGAAGACTGAAGGCACCAATCACAGGTTCAATTATCTTAAATGATAATCAAAAGGTAGTAAGATAAACATTCACATCAGCATAAGGAATCCTACTCTGCATTTACTCAGCAGTACAGCCACACATGACAGGACAAAGCAATGCTCACAACACAATATCAAAAACAGTAATACTATTAAAATGAAAGAGCTGTTTCAGTACTCATTACATGCACCAGAAACACAGAATAGCCTTCAGTGTTATCCCCTATGAAATGACTCTGCTCAGCAAGAATACAGGAATGAATTGGCCACGACACTCATGCGAACCCGCAATGGACTGAGAGCAAACTCCACCTGCTTGTTAAAGATTTCACTGCTATAGAAACTATGATTAAATACACAGAGCCATGAATCAGCCACCTGAAACGAAGGTACACCTCAGCAGGCACAGCAGCACCCAGCACACTGACAGTTCAGTCACCACCAGCCTCCCAAAACTGTGACATTATGCAGAAAAACAGCTTTATCCAGACATTTCAGCTCCCACAAACATTTCATCTTTCTTACCTTTGGGGCTGGTTGTTTTAGGGGCTCTCTTGGCTTGGCAGTGCTTAAAGCTGCACATGCCCCTTACAGGAACAGCAAACAGGCTCCAAATCCATTTTGCCACAACTGGATAAAGCAGCTAAAACCAAAACCCTGCTGCCTCTGGACCAGCTGTGTCCCTGCACTGCAATTCCAATCAAGCCCAGAGAAACACGGGAGGAAGATGGCAGGGCTTACCAGCAGTTCCTCTCTCTAGTCCCTGAACAAAGTGGATTTAAAAGAGGTTTAATTTTCCCAGAGGCTAATGCTCTCAAATCTAAATAAATCCTCCAAAAGAAGAGATTATCCATAAATTTACTAGTTAGAAATGTTAATGTATCCAGTGCTTATGCAAGGACTGCTGCTCTCCATGCAAGAGTATCACCTACACAGTTCCATATTAAAGGAGAAATGGATTTCTGGTAGTTTCTCCCCCACCTCCCTTTCCATGCTGAAATGTATATAAATCCCACTTCCCAAGAGCAGCGGGAATTTACTGTAGAATCAAGACAAACTTTTTTTTTTCTATTTCACTGAAAAAGCTCTCAAAAATCTCCCCTTGCAAAAGAACTTAATACAAAAAGCAAGATCCACAGGCAGGAAAGCCCAGTGTGAACCCTGAATAAGCATTTAAATAAAAACACTGCAGAGTTAAAACTTCAAATTACACATTCACAAAATACAGGACAAGGTGAAAATCAAGAAACAATTCCTTGAACACAGCTGATGCTGGACTTACCCAACATACCCAAACACTTCCTCCTGTTATTCATACTCTATTTACTAAAGGGCCCACCTACACACCATATGACACAGAGCAGGATGGGACTAGACCAGTAGAACCTGGCTGCTAATTATGGCCCTTAAGGCTGAGATGAATTAATTTCTCCCTCTAGCTATAAACAGGAGGATGACATCCTCACTAACCACAGGTAATTTTGGAGAGGATAGACAGAAGGATGAAACAAGGAAAAAGTGACTTGCCTGACATCAAATACCACAACAGCAACATAGCTGGGAGCTAAACCAGGGGCCCTGTCCACCTGAGCATCCTTATTTTCCCTGGACTCACAGTTGATAAGTAGAGAGAACATAGTCATTAAAATACAGATTGAAGGCTTCATTTGGAAGCCAGAAGCAGATGTGGAATAATACTGGTTAGTGTAATCACTAGTGTCGCATTGATTTAGGGGATCCAGCAGCCTCACAACAATCCTTCATCCCACAATTAGTTAGTTGTTCTCCTCTGGCATCACACAAACACCCTTTACAAGGGAACAAATCTAGCAGGAGCTGGACTCCATGACCCTGATGGGTTCCCTTCCTACTCAGCATATTCCATGATTCTGTAACAGCTCGTCCCTGCTTCTCCTGTTTCACCTGGTTTGCAACAGACACTAAACTTAATATTGCCAAAAATAAAAGCCAAAATTTACTAGGACAAATCTGACATCACTATTTCGTAATTATCCTTTTCCTCCTTCTTAGTCCCAGCCGATAAAGATATAACCTCATCAGCCAGCACAAGGTCATCCATCCAGGAACACGGAGCAGATATTCTGTGGATCCATCCAGATTTCCACTGTCAGCATTGCAGCAGAGCAGCTTTAAAAATGCATTCCCACAGAACCTGAGGCAGCCAGCAAAGACCAGCTCAAATCCTCCTGACCTTGCCTCCATCCCAGCTCAAACCCACCTAAGTCTCCCCTGCACTGGGATCCAAAGGCTGGTGGGTGTTAGCTGTACCTGCAAACCTGCTTCCTGTGGATCTTGGCACTGCAGCAAACCAGCAAAAACTTTTAGGCAGCTCTGGAGAGGAGAGGGATGGATAACACACCACCAGCAGCACTTCTGTGCATCTGCAGGGGAGCTCCTGCCAACACAGCAAGAGCAGTGCCCAAAGCCCCCTTCCAGCAGGCACAGTGAGAACAGCCAAGCCCCCGACCCACAGCAGCGAGCTCAGCTGGTGACAGACAGCCCGGACTTGATCTTGAGTAGGACAGAAGGATTAGTCAAGAGAACACAACCTTCAAAGGCATGTGACTACAGCCAGAGTCCCCTGAAAACTGGCACAGTGACATGCTTTGTTCAAAGCTCAAATCCTCCAAAGACAACAACCTTTGGCTTTATCCCCCTTCCACAAACACCTCTGGAAGCTTCACCTCCATGAGCACAGCCTGAGACACAGCTTGTGATCCCAACCTCAAGGCCACATCCAGCAATAATCTCTTTTTTTGCTAAGTCACCCTCTGCAACACAGTGTTTACACAGCGAGAGGTCTGAGCGTGGCCCACCGCTAAACACTGTGCAGACACCAAACGAGTCAGTGCCTCCCAAACTTTGATCCAAGTTTACAAACCAAGGCTTTCCTGTATGATTAGGGCCAAACTTTTCTTGATTACACCCTTAAAAGCTACGGGAGAGGAAAGCACATTAAGAGAGGTTCACCCTTCCCACAGACAAGTGTGAGGTGATAAAGGAAGCCCATATGGGGCAGCGTACAGTTTAAATCAATGGTGGGGATTTATCTTGATGTATTATAGACAACTGAGTCTGTGGCAACACAGCTGTAATTAAGGGGTTAACTTTTGGGGCTTGGTTAACTAAAGGAAAACGTTTAGGTACTGGCAGCCAAGAGATTCCTGCTTTTAGCAGCAGCTTTCTGGAGTTGACAGCGAAAAGGTTCAAACCTCTAACAGCAGTAAACTTTACCGAAGTCCAATGATCTTTCCTAAAAGTGTTTCAAAAGGCAGCGACTGCACAGAAGTGCCAGGCTTGCACAAATCGACCTCATCAGTATGCACCTTGTTTTGCCCCATGACACTCAGCAGCTGCGGTTAATTAGTCCTTGATAATGAATTGCCCATCACGACTGCACGAAGCTGGTAGGTGAGCAATTCCTAGATGTGCTTTGGAATCAGCATACAAAACGCACAAACACTAAAGAGTAAAGTTAACAATCTGTTTACCCCTTCCCTCACTCCTCCAAAGCTGCTACCAGCCAAAGGCTCAGGGAAAAGAAATAATAAATCTATTTCCAGGGTTCAGCAGAGAGAAACCACTTGGACTGCTCTCAGTTTTCATATCTTTGCCACCAGCGCTTTGTGTTATTTCTCTCAACTCATTCAAGTTAGGAGATGAAGCCTGCTCTTTTGGCTAATAGCATTTAAAGCCTCTCTCTGGAGATAATTAGTCCTCCCTCCCCCATCCCATCCTCAGCAGAAAGAGCAGAGAGTCACCAATAAACAAAGAAATTCAGGCACTGACAAGCAGGGAATGGCTGAGACCAAAGCTGCCTCTCACCTCCCTATCTCAGCACAGCTGAGGATCAAAAACAAGTGACACCACAAGCAATAGGATGAGCAACACAAGAATTTTCAGATTAAGGGCTTCATCATTTTGAAATCAGGAAAACAGCAACTCCTCATCTACAAGAAGCAAAATACCATCGTGTAATCACTAGATGTTCTGCCTGGTCACCTTCCAAGCCAGACAGACCGTCATTCAAAATCAGCAGATAAGAGCAAGAATTGGGAAAGCTGCAGCCTTTTACCTCCGGTTCCAGGCCCGTCCCCCAGCCACTGGCAAATCACAACAACCTCCACAGCTCAGCTCCTACCGAGATACAGCAAATCCTCTGGGCAGAGGAAAAATGAAGGGCAGTCACCAATGGAAAAGCACCTCTGCCGAAGACTGACAAACTTCTGTTCAGCTGTATGCCAGCTCGTCCCACGGAATCTGCCCCTGGATTCAGGGGCACAGTCTGGAAGGAGTTAAACTCAGCCATGGGGATGAGCAGCCATGCTGGCTGCTGCATTCCTTGCCTAACCATGACCCCAGCGTGCAGGGAAGAACTGGGAATAGTTATCACCACAGCACTGACACGTCAGCAACAGCGACTAATTAACTGATAAAAATAGATCTCTGAAAGGGCTTTTTTCCCCTCCACACAAAGCCCAGGCCCAACGCTGCCACAGTTGCACATCCATTAGTTTTCCACAGGCTCCAAACTTGCCAGCAAAAAATAAAAGCATTCTCACACTTAGAAAAATAAACCCACCTGGCATTTGTAGGCAGAAAATCACTGCTAAAGAGAATTAGGGAACTGATTATGAATGACCTGGAGCATTTCCACTCCCACCTTAATGGATGCAGGAGCAAGATGATGTCTTTGCCCCCAATAGCCCTACCAGCTTCCCTGCAGCCCAAAGTTCCAGTTTTGCCTGAAAAATGACATGCTTGGAGGTAATCCAAATGATCCCAAGGATATTTGCAGCTTTCTTCACTCATGGTATCACTGAGACCAACCAGAAAAACACAGTTCTGTTTTAAGCCCCCCCCCACATACCCAGACACAGGTTTTGTACAACTTGTAACTAAATATTCATCACCAGCAGGAACCACAACCTCAGCAGTTTTTAATACATAGAATGCTGCAACACGTGCCAAACACAATGAAATTTGATCAAAATAGAATCCATTTGTTTAAATACAAATGATTTGGCTCTCAAAACTTTATCAAATTGAACTGGTGATGAAATTAACCGGTGACTGAATGAAGTAGAAGGCTGTATAATCACGGATGCAGCAGCATGAAAACGAGGATGCAATCACATTCCCCTTGTTTGTAGCACTGCCCCATGCTCCCAACAGGACTCCCACTCCCTCTCCCAGAGGCTGGGGACGCTCTGTGCCTCGGACACAGCTCAGTCCTTGGTAATCCAGAAAGAAAACGCTCCTTGCAAAAACACTCTGATCATTATCAGATAACAGAGTATCCCCTGGGAAGGGACACACTTTGAAACCACCTTGACTTGGGACAGACCAGCGCAGTCATTCCCAGCGCTGTTGGCAAGAGCAGGTTTAATAAACCTACTCTGAATGAGAAAGGGCTTTTGTTACCATCATCGTCCAGACACTCAGCTTCAGCTGGTGTAACTGTGACGGCCCTATCCCTCACAATCGACCCCATTTTGGCTCTGTTTTGCCCTTCCCTTCACAAAAAGGAATTTAAACCATGTAAGTTGCCGATTTTAGGTATTGTCTACTCTTAAAAGCAGTTTGGGTTCATTTAAAAGGTCTGCTTGAAGAGCACCAGGCACTCCTGAGGAATCCGGTTACACTCCCTTGCATCTTCTGCAGCACATCAAACTAACTCAGCTGAACATCCTTTACCCACCAAGAGCGGGCAGGGGGAACTTCATCAATCCCCCTCCCGGATCCTGCACCGGACTTGCTTTTGAAACACAGGAGCATCATGAAACTTCAACTTCAGCACTCACTGCTGTACAATTCCAGCTTTCTTTAAGCCATAAAGAAGCAATTGCAAGGAGAAGGCTCCTGGGAAATCTCTCTACACCCAATACTTGAAGGAAGATTCTAAAAAGAAGGAGAGTGACTTCTTATATAGGCAGAAAGTGATAAGACAAGTGGAGCAGTTTTAAACTCAACAAGGAGATTTAGATGAATATTGGGAAGGAATTGCCCCCTGTCAGGGTGAGCAGGCCCTGGCACAGGGTGCCCAGAGCAGCTGTGGCTGCCCTTGGATCCCAAGGCCAGGTTGGACACTGGGGTTTGGAGCAGCCTGGGACAGCAGAAGGTGTCCCTGCCATGGCAGGGGGTGGAACAAGAGCAGCTTTAAGGTCGCTTCCGATTCAAGTCATTCTGGGATTCTTTGACTCCCACTCCTCTTTCTAGGCTTGCAGAAGCAGCATTTAAACATCCTAATGCCTAAGGAGCTTTATAGTTTATTTCAGCCTCAGCTGAGCACCGTCTCACTTCATTTACTTTTTCTTGCAGCATTTCAGTGCCAGAGAACGGCACCAAGCCCTCGCCTACCTCCACCTGGACAAACACAACCCAATGCAAGGCACAGAGGTAAATAATTCATCTGCGTGCAAACAGAGGGAAAGAACAATTAAGCCAGAAAGCACAATGGGGACGTTTCAAATTTCAGTCAACATTCAGGCAGGAGAGATCAAACAAAGAAATACCAACGGGGCTGCCTCAGAGGGAACTTTGGGGAGGCTGAAAACACTCACGGCAAGGCACGGGAGGGCAGCGGGGACCCAACCCGGGTTTTACCGGAGCGCCAGCCCAGCCGCTCCGGATTCCCGAACCGCCCTTCGGAGGACAGCAGCGAACTCCGCTTCTCGCGTTCGGAGCCAGCGAGCGGCTGCGTTTGACCCGCGAGCCGATTCCCGGGAGCCGCTGCCCGGACGCCCCCGGCGCGGTGCCCGCACAGCCCCGGCCCTCCCGCAGCATCCCCGGGGCGCCCCCGCTTCCCCTCCGGGACCGCCCCCGCCCCGCAGCGCTGCCCCCGGGCAGGGGGCTGGGCGGGGCCGAGCCGCGGTTCTCCGGGCCCGCAGCTCCCCCGCGGTTCCCCGCCCGTGCCGGCGCTCCCGGGCCCCCGCCCGCCCTCACCTGCCGCCGCCGCCGCCGCCGCCGCTGCCGGGACGCGCCGCCGGAAGCCGCGCGTGGGGCATGCCGGGAAATGTAGTGCGGGCGGCGCGGAAGCGGCCCCCCCCAAGACGGGAAGATACGCCCCCAGGGCGGGAGGACACGCCCCCCAGGGCGGGAGGACACGCCCCTCGGAACTGTGGGGACACGCCCCCGGATCGGGAGGACACGCCCCCGGATCGGGGTGGGGGGACACGCGGGGATTTGGGGTCGGGGGCGTTTGGAGCGAGGCTTTGGGGTCAGGGGGATGATGAGGTGCTGGGAGAGGTTGGAGGGAGGCTCTGAGGCCAGGGAGTGACTGGCGATGGGGGTTTGGGATGGGAGGATGAGATTTTGGGGTCAGGGCGTGAGCGGGACTGTGGGGCTTTGGCACCGGGTCCGAGGCCCAGCCCCGGGCCGGTCCCACCTGGGCTCTGTGATTGTTCATTTCAGCCCATGCAGCGGATCCAGGTGTCTGCCTGCACCTGTCGGGAATGAGCTGTCCACACTCGGGTGTTTCTCATCTCCAGCCCCACGTGAACCCTGCGCAGCGAGGGCAGCTCAGCCCCAGGGATGCCGCCTTTGCAAAGCACTTCGAGCTCCATCAGTCGTAAAATGTTCCTTCAGCACAGATTAATAATAACAATAATAATAACAATTATTATTATTATTATTACTACTACTATTATTTTTATTATTATTTCCTGTCTCTTTGATGTGTGTTAAACACCACTAACACATTATGTTTTTAAATTGAGGGTAATTGCAGTGAGAAAAAAAATAGCATTTATTGGGATCATAACTATCAGCTACAGGTAGGGAGATTATTAAGACACCTGCCCTGCAAGAGAACAGTGAAAGCTGTGGATAAATTATAGATATGTACACAAATTGCAGGTTTTAGTTATGCACTGGATGAAGAATTTATTGGTTTATAATTGTGACCAACTGAAAAAACAAAGGGGGTTGAAG
Source organism: Calcarius lapponicus (assembly GCA_039654755.1). Taxonomy (NCBI): domain Eukaryota; kingdom Metazoa; phylum Chordata; class Aves; order Passeriformes; family Fringillidae; genus Calcarius; species Calcarius lapponicus. The sequence continues at coordinate 16,624,812 of JBBFKN010000011.1, forward strand.
TGATGCAATGAGCCAGGGTAGGGGCTAAAGGAGACCCGAGGGCTGGCTCAGCTCCCCAGGCCTCCCAGTGCTCTCTGGTGCTATAGGGTGACACCCTGAAAGAACAGCACTTTGTGGGGGCTCTGCTCTTATCCCCGCCAGGAACTCTGGCACAACCACCAAAGCCCAGGGAGCCCTGTCCCCCTGCCTCAGTTTCCCCAAAAAAGCTGCCCTCAAACCTCTTTCCCCAAAACAGAGACTCTGCCCCAGCGTCCCCAGCAAACTCTCCCCAGGCCTGCCCTCCCCGTGCTCAGAGGGGCAGCTCGGGGGTCCCCCTCCCTCCCTGCGGGGTCCCGACCTGGCTCCCCAAGCTCACGGGCAGGGCACACAGGCAAGGCACAGCCTTCCTGCAGCGCTGGCCCCGCCCCGGGGATCTTATCACAGCTCCCAGGGGCTCCTGCCCGCGCCCTGACAAGAGCTGGGCTCCACATCGTGGGCTTGAGCTGTCCTGCTTTGCCCCCCAGCCCCACTGCAGCGGCTCAGAGCATCCTGTGGGACACACACAGGGGGATGAGTGCCACGCCTCAACCCTGCCTTCCCAGGAAGGCGCTACAGCCAGGAAAGACTGGAAGCAGCCACCACAAGGAGAGTTTACTAAGGTCAAACCCATCCCTCTCAGGCAAATGGGGACAGCTCGGGGATGCTCCTGGGTACTCCCAGAGCAGCAAGACCCTGCACTCCACACCTGCCATACAGGAACAGCCCCTGGGCTGACCAAGGGGAAAGTGAAACAGGAAAAAGAATTTAAAAATAATTATTTTATTTTTTCAAACAAGATTAATAGCAAAGTTACAGAGGCATTTCCATGCCTAGTCAGAAGTTAGTACATCTGAAAAAAAATAGAAATAACTTAACTGGAGCTATCGTTCAACAGCCAAACCAAGGGTGGCGATGTTGCTGGCCCTGGATCCTGCTCCCCAGCTGCTGGGAATGCTCGGGCAGAGCTGGATGCAGCCATGGCCAGCCCATGCCACCCTGCCACCCTCACAGCAGGAGAAGGGGCTGAGGGAGCCTCATGCCCCAGCACAACTCCCCACCTCAGCCCCTGAAGCCGAGGCAGTGGAGATGTGCCAGTGGTTGGAAAACAATGCAAAAAGGTGTAAAACACAGTCAGGTATTCTTACCCTTTCCCTGCTCCTGCCCTGGCACTTAGGTTAAAGGCACTTCAGATCCCAAACTGCAGGGGATGAGGCAGAAAGGTGGGGAGGGAGTGCCCACCAGCAGCTATGTCTCCCAGCACAGCAGGACCCAAAAAGCAGGGGTGAAGCCCATGACATCCTCTGGCCATCTCAGGCAGGGGGACAGTCCTCTTCGGTGGCAGCCTTGGTGCCAGGACACGTCACAGGGGTGTGACACCAGCACTGCAGCCACAGACATCCCAGTCTGGCTTTGCTCAGGCCAGCCCCAAAAAGGCACGGAGCAGCAGAGCCCTTGCAGCTCTGTCAAGCCCAGGGCAGCACTCTGGGGTCTTCCCAGCACCAAGAGCTTCCTGGGGGCCCCCCTCTCCTGGGGGGGAGTGCAGGGAAGCTCCCACTTTACTTCCACAGCTCTAAGCCCGTGAAGCAGGGAGACAATACTCCAGTGGAATTTCCAGGGCTCCAGCTGCCCCCTGGCCATTCCCACACAGCCAGGGCAGGAGCAGGAGCAGCTCAGGTCAGGTCATGTAGCGGGTGACAGCCCTGAGGGCGTAGAGCAGAGCTGCCTGCATGCGTGCCTCCAGCAGGAGCAGGTTGATGTGCACCTACAGGAGAGCAGGGTCAGGCACAGGGTCAGGCACAGGGTCAGCACCCCGAGCACCCTGCAGTGGGGAGGGACAGGGCAGCACCTTCTCCGAGTGCTTGAAGTGCCTCCAGAACTGTGCATAGATCTGCTTGGTTGTCCTCTCTGGGTAGCAGGCCACTGTCTTGATGTAGACCTTTAAGTTGCGCTCCAGGAGCTGGTTCACCTCCCCGTAGTCGTAGTCATCATAGCTGGAGAGTAGAGGATGTGTTATTGCAGACACTTGTGCACTCATAGAATCCAGAGCGGTTTGGGTGGGAAGGGACCTTACAGCCCATCCAGTCCCCTCCCCTGCCATGGCAGGGACCCCTTCCACTGTCCCAGGGTGCTCCAAGCCCTGTCCAGCCTGGCCTTGGGCACTGCCAGGGATCAGGATTCCACCACCGCTGTGGGCAAAATCTGCCAGAGCCTCACCACCCTTACTGTAACTTTGTGCTAAATTCTCCTTTCCCAGGGTTGTTCTGAACCTCAGCCAAGCCCACCACCAGCACCACTTTGCCTTAGGGAAGCAGCAGTGCTCTAACCCAGACCAAGTCACTGGACCTGCTCCTGGGCCCTTCCCAAGGAGGAGAAGAAAGCCCAGCCAGGTTAACCCAGGACCTGCTCCTGGCCCCTGCCAAGGCAGGACAGAAAGCCCAGCCACGTTAACCCAGGACCTGCTCCTGGCCCTTGCCAAGGCAGGACAGAAAGCCCAGCCAGGTTAACCCAGGACCTGCTCCTGGCCCCTGCCAAGGCAGGACAGAGAGCCCAGCCAGGTTAACCCAGGACCTGCTCCTGGCCCTTGCCAAGGCAGGACAGAAAGCCCAGCCAGGTTAACCCAGGACCTGCTCCTGGCCCCTGCCAAGGCAGGACAGAGAGCCCAGCCCCTCGGGGACGCACCGGATGCCGAAGACGCAGTGCACGTAGTTCCAGATGGCGCGGCGCAGCACGGAGGTGTCCACGCCGCAGTGCGTGGCAATGGTGTTGTAGGTCAGGTTGTAAACCACCTGGAACTTCTCATCCAGGAGCTGCCCCACGTCTGGGTACAGGCGGTTGATCAGCGAGTAGCCGTGGTCCTCCCAGGTGTAATCCTGGTGGAGAAAGGATGCCAGGGTAGGGGTTTGGTGGGGAAAAGTGGGGTCCCTCTGTCCTGGTCTCAGGAAAGGTGGAGTTAATTTCTTCTCAGTCGCTGTTCCAGCGCTGTGTTTTGGATTTTAAATGAGAAGGGTGTTGGTAACACACTGATGGTCTGGATTTTTTGCTAAATTTGGTTTATCCTGAGTCAAGGACTTTATTCCTCTTGTTTCAGGCTCTGCCAATTGGAGGGAGCACAGCCAGGACAGGTGACCTGAACTGTCCACAATCCTGGGAATAGCCCTGACATAAACAGGAGGCACCCCCAGACCTGAGCCACTGCTGAGCACCCACCTGGGCACGGAAAGTGGGGGGGGCCTGCTCCCCCCTCCGTGTGAAGTCCTTGTATCCAAATTCAGGGTCCTCCAGGAAGCAGCGGATGTTGGACTGCAGGGAGGGATCCAAAATATCTACAAGGCACCAACGCAGTGGCCATGAGCCCAGATGGAGTCAGCGCTGCACCGGGGAGCTGATCCCGCTCTCCCTCAGGCAGATTCTGGTTCCTTTCCCCCCCCTCAGGCTCCCCTAGCCCACAGGGACCTCCTGCTCCCAGAGTTGCCCCCTGCACCTCCTCACCTGAGGGAGGGACCAGCAAACTCTCTGTCTTCTCCAGCTCGAACCGTGTTGCCATCTCCTCCTGTGTGACTCCTTCCTCCTCCAGCTGGTTTTCCTGCAGCAGCTTCATCCTCTCCATCAGCACCTCCACCTCCTGCACGGCATCTGTGCCCTGGGGAAGCACAGGGCAGGGTCAGCCCCGCTCCTGGTCGACCAGAGGGCTCCCAACCCCAGATCTGCTGGCACTTGGGGGAACCCCTGGACATCTCCCTCTGGGTTGGTCCTGCCCAGATTCCAGCAGCTCTCATGACCCATCCCAAGGTCCCCAAAGGGAGGAGGGGGAAGTCCTGTCTGTGGAGGATGTGGGAAGTACTGCATGGCTCTAAAGCATCAGCTGTTCCCAATAAAGGCCACAGAGATTCCCCGAGAGCTGAGCCCCTCTACTCTGGAGACAAGACTGGGAGAGCTGGGGGTGTCCAGCCTGGAGAAGAGAGGGCTTCAGGGAGACCTTAGAGCCCCTTCCTCTGCCTAAAGGGGCTCCAGGAGAGCTGGAGAGGGACTTGGAACAAGAGCCTGGAGGGACAGGACAAGGGGGAATGGCTTCCCACTGCCAGAAGGCAGGGATAGATGGGATATTGGGAAGGAATCCTTCCCTGTGATGGTGGGGAGGCCCTGGCAGAGTTTGCCCAGAGAAACTGTGGCTGCCCCATCCCTAAAAGTGTTAAGGGCCAGGCTGGACAGGGCATGGAGCAGGCTGGGGCAGTGGAAGGTGTCCCTCCCCATGGCAGGGGGTGGAACAAGACAGGCTTTAAGGTCCCTCCAATCCAGGCCAATTTGCGATTCCCAGGGGCAGCCCCATAGAGCATCCCAGGGTACGTTCACGCCCTGCAAGGCAAAGCCCCTCTTACCCCAGAGCCCCCCACGCTGTCCCCAGAGGCAGGGCTGCTGTTGCTGTGGGGTGAGGGGGCCCAGCAGCTGCTCCCCACGTCCTGCTCCCCCTCGGGTCTGATGCCGCAGCCGAAGACAAAGGATGCCAGCGAGTGGTAGTGGGTGAGCAGCACCAGCGCCTGCACCAGCTCTGCCAGCGACCAGCTGTCCTGCCCCGGCCTCAGCAGAGCCTGTGACACACAGCAGGCCTTGGAGAGACCCCCCCAGCCCTCAGCCCACCACAGCCCAGTGCTGGGGCACGCCAAGGGCAGGGATACAGGAGTGTTTGGGAAGTGCCTCACCCACAGACCCATCAGGGGCAAGTCACCCCTTCCCATCCCACTGCCTCCCTCAGCCCTGAAAGGGTTAAACCCTGGGGGCTGTGCACACAGGAGGCGACCCCTGGCATCAATCTGTGTGTTCTGGGGGGGATCTGTGCTGGCAACATCAGCTCTCACCTCGATGTGCTCCTTGGTGACGAGCCAGGGCCGGTGCGCCAGCAGCTTGTTAATCTCATTGAGGTTCCGGAGTTTTTGGGGGGCACAGTGCAGCCCCTGCAGCCATGCAGGGCTGCCCCCCACCTGCAGGAACTCCCTCATGTGCAGCCCCACCAGGTAGGAGCAGCGGTGCCGGGCTGCTGCCTGCAGGGAGAGCCAGCAGTCAGCCCCAGCCCTGCCTGCGGGCCCCCGCCCTGCTACAAGCCCCGAAGAAGCCAAGGCAGGGAGCCCACTCGTCACTCCTGGAGGATTTTCCCTGGGGACGTGACTTCCAGACAGGGGGCTTTCCCCCTATCAGCCCAGCCCCCAGGGCGCCTGGAGGGAGGGTCTTGGGGTACCCTGGGTGGGCACCAGCCCCGAAGGGGTTTGGGATGTCAGATCAGAAAGGGGCCCATCTCTGGGGTCCCAAATGCCTCCTGAGCAGCAGTGCTGGGACCCCACACAGCCCCCGTGTCCCCACAGCACCCCAGGGCCCGCTGCTCACCATGATGGCGATGTAGTGGCGCTTGTGGTAGGGCAGGGGCCCGTCCATGCGCAGCAGGAGGTACTGCGTTTTCCAGAAGCTGCTGAGGTACTGGGGGTGCAGCCCCATGACCATGGCGACGTGGTCCACCCTGCCTGCTGAGACGAAGGCCTCGAGGAGCTGGTGCAGGCTGCTCTCCCCACCTTCCTGCGGGATCTACAGGAGGAGGAGAGGAGAGGAGGGAAGCGAAGGACTGCGAGCTGTGGGCCCCCACTCTTCCCAACCTCCCCTAACCTAAATGCAGCCCCCCCCCCCCCCAAAACCCAGGAGCTCGAGAGCACCAAGGCTGGATCCTCACCCCACTGGAAGCGCCCTGCCTCCGGAACGGACACCGCCGGGGGCCCCCGCTGCCCGTGTCCCCCCTGCCAGCCCCGGGGGTCTCCATGACAGAGCCCACGCAGCCCGTCCTGCTCAGCCTGTGGCTTGGGTTGTTTGTTTGGGCTCTGCAGTGTGGGGGAGGAGGAGATGGGGGTCAGCCCCCAGCGCGGTGACGAAACCACGGCGCTATCTCTGCCTGAGGAGGAACATCTGGAGGAGTGAATGTGGGCGCTGAGATAGGGCTCAGGTGCCCTGGGGACGTCAGGGCAGAATGCTGGGGTCGGGCAGGGCAAGGGTGTGGGTCTTTGCATCACAGGGGAAACACAGATGTGTCTGGCTGAGTGGGGAAACTGAGGCACAGGTAAGGCAAGCAAACCGGGCTGAAATACAGCTGGTCCCCTAATCTCCAGAACGACCCCCCTACAATGCCACAAGGATCCTCCTGGAGTGGATCAGCCCTCTCCACCCCATCCTCAGCATCTCATCCCCAGCAGGCACTAGGAATCGGGGGCTTGGGAATCCTTTCCGCAGCAGGGAAGGGTGAAGGAGACCCCAGCTGGGAGGAGACCCCCACCCAAGCCAATCCTCATCGCTTTACCTCTCCCAGGGGAATGAAGGTGCTGGGGCCCCTCGCCAGCTCCCGGGCAGCCTCAATTCCTCTTTCCTAGGAAGGAAGGCAGAGCCGGGAGTCAGCGGAGCCAGGGAACATCCCCGTCGGCGTCACCGGAAGGGGTGACTCAGGCGGACACCGGCACGGGCCGCGGGGCCGTGTCCCCCACACCCTCTGCGTCAGGCTGGCCGCGCCTGATGAAACCGCGCTGCGAGGTTGCTGCGCTGTGTGACACAGCGGGACAGACAGCTGTGACACCGCTCCCGAGCGCGGGGCACCACCGCCACGGGACAGCAGCGAGAAACGGGGCACGGGACAGCACTGGGCATCGGGAGCAGCACAGCCACGGCACTGTGCCTACGGCCGCCTCCGGGGTGCCACCAACCCCTCCCTGGGCACAAAGTGCCACTGAACGTCCCCCACACTGGCAGGGCTGTCCCTGCTCCAAGCACGGGGTTCGGGTCCTTTCTGCCCTACACTCCTCGGGGCTGGAGCTCCCGTGTGCGGCCAAAGGGCTGCTCCTGTCCCGGCCGCTTTCGGGACATGTCCCGGCTCCTCCCCTGCCTGCAGCCGGGCGGGGCGGGCAGCGGGGCAGAGCCCCACGCCTCTCCGAGGGACGCCCGTGCGGGCTGCACCGTGCGCGCCCGGGGACGGGGCGAGACAGCCCGGGAGCCCTTACCTGGCCGCCCCGCCGGGCCCCGCAGCCCCGGTGCTCCTCCGGCCCCGCGGGGCTGCACGGCGAGCCGGCGACCAGCATCACGCTGGGGCTGGGCGGCGGGGACAGCCCGGGGCAGCCCCGGTCCCCCCCCGGTCCCCGCGGCGACCCCGGGACCCGCGCCCGCCACGCTTACATAGCACGGAGCGGGGGCACGCCCCCGCCCTCCTCCACCAATGGCAGCTCGTGGGCGGGACCACGCAGCAACAATCAGACCAATGACAACACGGGGCGCGGCCAGCACGCCGGCATCAGGTCTACCCAGGGCCGGCCGCGCTTCCCCGACCCCGCGCCCGGGGCGAGAGAGAAACCGCCCCGAGCCAAACACCTCAGCTCCGGGCTGGGGCATCACAGGGAGATGGAACTGCTGGAGTGAGCCCCGAGGAGGCCAGAATGCTCCAAAGAGGGCTGGAGACCCTCTGCTGGAGAAAGACGGGGAGAGCTGAAGGTGTTCAGCCTGGAGAAGGCTCTGGGGAAACCTTAGAGCCCATTCCAGAGCCTAAAAGGGCTCCAGGAGAGCTGGAGAGGGACTTGGGGAAAGGGCCTGAAGTGCCAGGACAAGGGGGAATGGCTTCCTGCTGCCAGAAGGGAGGGATAGATGGGATATTGGGAAGGAATCCTTCCCTGTGAGGGTGGGCAGGCCCTGGCGCAGGGTGCCCAGAGCAGCTGTGGCTGTCCCTGGATCCCTGGAAATGTCCAGGGCCAGGCTGGACAGGGCTTGGAGCAACCTGGGATGGTGGAAGGTGTCCTTGCCCATCAGAGGGGGGGCAGAATGAGATGACCTTTAAGATCGCTTCCAATCAAAATGGTCTGGGATTCTCTGACTCCTTTACTGGGTTTGGTGTTCCTCCAAAGGGACAGAAGAAAAAAAAAGGTGAAAAGAAGAGATAAAAACGCACCCTCAGAACCATGGTCTGTCCCAGACACAGCACTGGTGCTGCCTGACAGCCCAGCAAACAGGAGTCACTGCACAAACAACTCAGGATTCTCCTGGCAACAGCCTCCTCTGGCTCCGGGCTGAGCTCCTGCCAGCAGGGGAACGTCAGAGCTCCTCGGCACTGCAGCGCCAGCCGCACAGCCCACGGCTGAACAGCCACCCTCAGCACAGCCCACAGGCCCAGCCTCTGCATGCAGGAGGACACAGCCAGTTAGAAACGTCCCTGGGCATTGCTCCCTTGTCCTTGTCCCTTCCTGGGGCTATTTTTAGGGTGTTTTGCAAACACAGCTCTGTGCTGAGGCTGTGGAGTCTGGGTGCCTCTGGCCACCTCTAGGTTTCCACTTCTGTATTTCCGTTTGTGTAATTTCAGAGGCACAATTTGGAGGCTTCATTTCATCTGACCCAAGGGAATGTGGCCCCTCACTGACCAGGGTCAGAGGTGCTGGTTTAGCCTCTGTCACCTGCTCCTTCAGCACTGCCACACCCCATAGAGCTGCAGGACAGGGGCACAAGCAGAGGTGCTGCTGGTCACCAGCCAGCCCTGGGGCTGCCCAAAGAAGCTGTGGCTGCAAGTGCCCAAAGCCAGGCTGGACAGGACTTGGAGCAACCTGGGACAGTGGGAGCTGTCCCTGCCCATGGCAGGGGGTGGAACAAGATGAGCTTTAAGGCCTCATCCAACCCAAACCATTCCATGATGACTGCAGTTCCACCTGAGGCCATGAGCTCTGTGTTTGCTCTGGCTGAACACATCAGCCTAGAGGGGAAAACACATCTCTTCCTTTGCATCAGCAAAGGCAACACAGAGCAAGCAAAGTGAGGGTGGCAGAGAGGGGAAGGCTGCCTCTGTTCTCCCCTTTCTGCTCCCCAAAAAGCTCTGGATATTAGAGGGACAGGGCTGTGGGTGTGCATCAGGCGATGATCCAGCTGGAGAGATGGGCTGGAGATGCTGCCAAATATTTAATATAAAAATATCCCATCAGAAGACACGAAGGGCTGTGCCAGGAGGACATTTGTCCCACAGACAACTCCTGCATGTCGAGCAGGGCTAGGAGGGGCCAAGCATCGCTGGGTGGGCACAGAGCTCTAGGTTTTGTGGAAGCACGGGATCCCCCACCTGTTCCTCAGCCCTGGTCAGCACTAGGTTACCTGCAGCACTTTCCCCAGGTGGCTCCTGCTGCTCCTGCTCACGCAGCAGCTGGCTCAGGCTGTCAGCATCTCCCTCCTGCCACAGCAGCCTGCTGCAGGGAGCAGCTCACGCCCTCCCGGGCTGGGAGCCACGAGCAGGCCACGCTGCCAGTGCAAAACAGCTTCAGCACCCCATAGAATTGTTCTGTTCAGAAAGCCCTCTAAGATCACAGAGTTTAACTATTACCTCAGGATGGCCAAGGCCACCACTAACCCATGTCCCCAAGTGCCATATCTGCATGGCTTTTAAATCTCTCCAGGGACATAAAAACAAGCAAGGGTGTGTAATTATTTCGGGACTGACAGTGCTCTGGTTACCATCGTGCTGACTGGACAAGTCTGGTGCTCCAGGAAAGCTGAACAGCAAGGGAAGGCCAATTGCTCAAGGTGTGTTACCTTAGAGGAGGTTGGCTGGGGACAACTCCTGCTTTTTTCAGCAGCTGGTGGCTTTGGGCAGCCCAGATTCTGAGGAGGAAGGGAAGCAGCAGAAATCATACAGGGACACTCTGAGGGAACACCTGGGGCAGGTAAGACATGGAAGATTGTTTCAGTGTCTCGTTTCTGCTCAAAGATCAGCATGCTCCATGTGCTCCAGGAGACTGGATATGAATAAGGAAAACAGTCAAAGCTAAAACCACTTTAGACTCCCAGACCTCTGGAGATTTCCTTGGAAAAAGATGAGAGGCAGCCAAATTTTCTTCACGGAAATCTCATGGGAAAAGATAAAACCTCCATGCCAAAGAAGCAGGTCCCTCTGTCTGTGCCAGTTGTATCCCCTTGCCAAGATCAGGAATGCATCTCGTCAGATACAGCCGGATGGGTCCTGGGAAGCTGGATGTAACCAAGTAACCAGGATCCTAGCAACAGGCTTGATGGGAGGATTTAAAGATAGAAAAAAAAAGTAGGAGCAAAGCAAACAACAGGAAAATATTGTCTCATTCCCCAAACTCCCAACCCTAGAGCAGGAGATAAATCAGCTCCAGGCAGGGAGAAGTACTTTGGTTGTTTTGGTTTTTTCCCTTTTCAAAGCAAACACAGTATCAGTCACAGATGAGGATTTTTTTAAACCACTTTTACAGGTGTCATTTGTACAAATCAAAGCATCCCTTGAAAATCTCATCATTACAAACATACAAAGAAACGATGTTGGTGCTACAAATCAGCTATGCAACGGCAGGAGCAATTTACCACGATTAAAAACCCTACTGAACAGTATTTACAGGGCCTTTCTCCCTCTTTTTATTTCTTTATGTTGAGGGAAGGAAAAAAGCAAAGCCCACAGTTAAAAAAACTCCCACCAATGCACTTCATTTTCTAAAAGTATAAAACTGGGTGAGTTTTTGCCACACTCAGGCAAAGTGTAACAATTTCTGGTTTTGCTTGTTTTCACATCAAAAGTCTCTTATAAAAACCAAAAACAAACCCATGGCAGTGTCCAATGAAATGTGCTCCTTCCATGCCAGAAGCCAACATCATCCCAAAAAAGTGCCTTTGAGTAAAATCAACTTTAGTAACAAATAAGAAAAAAAAAGGATGAAAAAAGTAATCACAAGCTCTAGTTAAAAGCTTCATCAAAGCCCTGATGGAGCAGCCGCCCTGCAGCAAAAGCATGAGTTCTCTTACCTACCTCCAGCCCCTGCCGGGGGGTCTCCAAGCCCTGAGATGTTTCTCCACTCCCTGACTGGCGGTCGGGATGTCGAGGAGCTCCTGCCAGCCCGGAGTTGTGTGGTGCTCCCCCTCCAAGTGCTTTTTATCCACCACCATCACCCCAAAAGAGGTGCCTGGGGGAACCTAGCCCAGCTGGTCTGGCTGTAAGGGTCAGTGGCAGCTGTGCTGTTTTGGGGCAGCACATCCCTGGTTCAGGGAACTCTCATAGCCCTTTGATCTTGCTGGTTCAGAATCAGCAGTGAGAAAAATCCCTGGAGTGCCCCAAAAAACACTCCCTGGCTCGGGTTGCTGCCTGAGTATAAGTGCTTTCCTGGAGCCAACCTGGCCCCTGCATCTGGAAGGGGCAGGGAAAGGGGGAAGAGAGGGAATATCCAAGCCTTGAACTCTCTGTGTAAAGAAATGGAGTAAGAGACACTTGATTGCACCAAGCTGCAGAAATCATCAAAATCCCAGAGGTCACCACACAACCAGAGCACTGGGGGGGTGGGGGGAATTCTGAGTGGGTTTGGGGCTGTATCATTCCACTTTGGCTCCCAACCCAAAAGCTCTGATCAGAAAAACAAGGAAACACAAAACCAGGCAGTTTGGTTTGCCAAGTTGACAGAGAAAATAAGAAAAAAACCAAAACAAAACACAAAAATCTTCCAAGATAAATACATGGCCCCCATTTTGGAAGCATCTTCAAAAAGCTGGATCGACTGTTGTCAGCAGAGGCACAACCTTCCAGGAACACCTGTTGGGCTGGTGAGTTCTCAGCTCTCTTTTGAAGAAGGAACAGTTCAAGGAAAAAAAAAATCCAGCTCCCACCACACGCAGCTCCCATTTTATCTGCAGAACAACTGGCCATGGCAATTCCCTCACAGCAGCAGGCTGGGAACCAGCAAGGAGCCACTAATGCAGCAGGTTCCTGTTTGCTCATGGAAAGGGCTGGCAGTGGTAGCAACTGGTTAGGAAAAGATTTCTTCCAGAAAAGAGTACTTCAGGGGGGATTTAGGAAGGCTGGGACCTCTCCCCATGGACTGAAACTGGCCACACTCAAGCATGCTGTCAGAAGGTAACACGCACCAGGAATCCCATGGAGTCCACAAGACAGAGGTTTGGGCTTCCAGCGATCCTGCAGGTCTCCCACACTCCTCGGCTAGTGCTGGGGAAAGCTCCCAGGCTGGGGGCTTGGCTTTAAGGGGAGGTTATTGCTCCTGACTTCTCAGGCTTTTTGCCTTTTGACAGGGCAGCTGCTTGCTTCAGGAGTTCTCTGTTCTTGGCCTGGAAATGGGGAAATGTGTATTTAGTGGCACGGATCATCATTAGCCCTTGGGATCCCTGTGCAGAAGCTGCTGGCATCCTGCACACAGCTGGAAAGGGGCGCAGATGTTGACCTCACCTCTAACCTCCTAGAGAGGGCTCTCCCATCCCAGCCCCACAGGAAAAGACAAAGACAAAATGATAGAACCCACAAGACCATTCAAAAATTAATCATATGAACAGTTCAAAGTACCTACAATACACCGAGAGGATCTGAACTTTGATTTTGCAGCCATTGAAAAAGATTTCCAGAGACTCAACCAATACCAGCAGAAATAAAACATCTGGACACCAGAGAGTTCAGGGCAGTCCCAGCCTGAGCTGAGCACAGACATGGAAGGCCCCAAGAGAGGGAGGTGGCTGGGGCACACCTGCTCCTGGATCGGATGCTCCTTTACCTTCAGAAACAGCACACCCAGCCCTCTCCACACCACATCCCAGCATTCCACACGCCCTGTGAAGGGATTCTGGCAGGCACCAGCACTCTGACAGCAGCTGGAGGCCTCCAGCCTGCCTTCCACTGGGATACTTCCCCAGAGTGGGTGTGGATGGAGGAGGGGCTGTTTCCTCAGGGGCAACAGAAGCCTTTTGTCTCACCCCCTCCCTGCTCTCATTGCTGGGGCTTTAGATCTTTGTATACCCAAAGTAATTAAACCGTGCAAAGTTCATTTCTGTGTCTGATTTCTTCCCCTTTGACCCGATCCCTTCAGTGGCTCAAGCTATTCATGCTGATAGTCTGCTGTGTTTCCACAGCCATGACAAGAATCCTGCTCTCCCTGCTTCCATCAGCTCAGGGACTTCTTTATTTGGACTAGAGATACAGGGTGAAAAGAACTGCCAATTGTTCCTTTGTTCTCTCTGGTTACTGCTCACACAAATCACAGGGAGGTGATTTAGAGGCTCAGGGAGTTGACAAACGTTCTGCAGACTGGAGAAACAGGTTCAAACCTGATTTTTGCAATAAGTAAAATGAGTCTGATGGCTCCTGTCTAGTCCATAAGGGACACAACATAGCACTTCACAACACAGTAAGTGTGAGCCTGAGTAGAAAGCAGCAATGTAGGTGTAAATGGTGGTTGTGATGCAATGCAGAGCTGAGGAGGGGCTTGCCTGGCAGGACAGAGGCTGTTGGACAGGGTTGAGAAACATTAGCAGAGCTCTGTGTGCAGTAGCTCACAGGGTGTTCTGATCAGGAGTGTCCTCAGTCCCTCCTGGACACAGCTCAGGAATGTCCTCAGTCACTCCTGGACACAACACAGCTCAGCAGTTAAACTGACAGTGCTGTCACCTGTAACTGCTCCATGACCTCCTTGTGTGTCTTCTCCATTTGGTTCATCTTTGCCCTCATCTGTGATTCCTGGTACTGCAGGTCAGCTTTCAGCTCCGTGATCTGTGCAGAAACCAGGAAGGAGCAAGTGAGCTGGAAGAAGCAACAACCGCCCTCACCACAGACCCCCCTGGCATGGAAAGTGTCTCTACAGAAGGTGTGTGGGACTGGCTGAGGTCACAGACATGCTGGCGGTGCTGAGGGACTGCAGTGAGACCAGAACTGTGTCACTGAGAACACAGAGCAACACCAAGGGCCAAGCACTGCATTCCTCCAAGCAGCAGCATGTTTATTCCTAGTCTTGCCCACACACAGAGGTCTCCAAGAAAGTGGTCAGGAAATGACCCTTTATGAAATGAGATCCCCTGGGTGGGTCCAGAGGGCCTCTTTGGCTTTGGAAAGGAGGCAGCCTGGAAACAGCCAGACATGTTAACTCCAAGATAAAAAGCCAGCCTGTGTCAGAGTGTGATCTGTGAGAACATGTCAGCCTGCTGGGGGGGAAGCAAGCCAAAGACTGTACCTTCTTCTCCTTCTCCAAAATCATCTGATCCTTCTGGTGAAGCATCTTTTTTAAAGTAGCCACTTCCTCCTTCAGCTGGGCAATGATGACAAAGTGGTCGGTGCCAGGGGAGTCCAGGGCGAGGTCCGGAGAAAAACTGCAGCAAAGAACAGGGAGAGGCCCTCAACAAAACCCTCCTCTTCACTAGGCAGGGAAACACCCATGGATGCTCTCAAAGGAGAGTGGGAATCATTTCATGATCATTCATGATCCTTTTTCAAACCAGAGAGCTGAAGACAGCAATCAGAGACATAATTAAACTTTATGCATCCCTTTGGAAATCTCTTTGCTCACAAGCAGTCCTTGGATGCACTGCAAGACTTCCCACTGAATGTAAACAAACATTCTGGCAAGGAGGGGACATGAAAGAGAAACAAATAACCTCCAAGTTCAACAAATAGAGCAAAAGGAAACAGCTAAATTTTTCTGAGCAAGGAAAAGGGGTAAAAAACATACTGGACCTGGTAATATGATTCTGCCATGACAAAGCAATTTAGGGAGAAGCTTCATTATTCCAGAGTAGGAAAAACTCTCCAGGAAGACAGAGAAATAGCTGAGCACATCACCTGTACACCACCAGGTACTCTAAATCTAAGCAACCATCAGCAGAGCAATCTGTGCATGAGTCACTGCTGCACTGGTAAATCACAAACCTCCCTAGGAGACACCAGTGACCCAGGCTATGGGAACATGTCAGACCATAAGATACAACAAGCTGCAGCCACAAGGCCCAGGGAGCCCACCTGATTTTTCCCTGCCTTCTGTTTCATCCCTAAAGCTGATTTTTATCTCCTCATGCTAAGTGGACAGCACATTCCCAGCCACTTCACCTGAAACTGCTGTATAAAAATTGAACAGTAATAAGACAACAAAGCTTCACTTAGAAGATTACTTCAAGTCTGTCTGTTATCAGATAAATAAAAATAAATCGTCAGGGTCACCCAAAGCCTGACATTTTTTTAAAAGCCTCCAGAGTAGGTCAAGTCTCAGCTTTAAAGCTGGGAGCTGCAGCAGAGTGGGAAAAGCATGGTCTCAATCCAAAATTCTGCCTCTCTCAAGGATGTTTCTACCTCTGAGCTTCCAGTCCCCAACCTGTACCCTAAGGCAGAGAGTACTTGCTGCTCACTTCACACGGGGTCTCCTCTAGCACCTGGAAATGATCCATTTTCTAATTAAAAGCACTACAGTCTGCTTTGACAGGACTCGTTAGTAAGGATGTGGCAGGGGAAAAGG
This sequence comes from Calcarius lapponicus, assembly GCA_039654755.1. Taxonomy (NCBI): domain Eukaryota; kingdom Metazoa; phylum Chordata; class Aves; order Passeriformes; family Fringillidae; genus Calcarius; species Calcarius lapponicus. The sequence continues at coordinate 16,640,099 of JBBFKN010000011.1, forward strand.
CTCGCTCCCCACTGTGCTGGGGATCTACAGAGGGAAACCGAGCAGAGGCAGCTTCCCAGATCTGAGAGTCAGAGGATGGCCCTGAGGCACTGGGAGAGAAAACCTGGCAGAGGAAAACTCAGAACTGAGGGTCTGCAGGAGACAGCCCAGAGCAGAGGAGCCCTGCATGGCTAAAACATGCTGACAGCAGACTCCACACCAAGATGTGGCAGCTCTCTGGGCACACTGGATCCAGCTCTGTGCCAGGCAGAGAGGCTCATACCCACACACTAGCATAGAACAACTCCATTTTAAAACTTTCCCAGTAGTTTTCCCAAGTGGAGGCTGTGCAAGATGGTGGTGTATGCTCCAGCACCTTTCTGTGGGCAAGCACGTTATTAACAGTAGCTTTAATTTCCCACTCAGTGCAAATATGCTGGGGAGGAGAGAAATAAATTTAAAAAAACAAAAACAACAGTAACCAACAGCACAGGGAAAAGAAAGGCTTCCTCGCTAATTCCCTCTGGCTGAAAACAATCCCTTGACACACCATTCCTTTGCCCAGGCACGCTTCCCTCCTGCCATGCCCTGGGGTGATAAAGAGTGCCAGGGATGCCCACAATTCCCTGAGCAGCTCCAGCATGAAAAATTCCCTGCCGGCAACTGCTGCTGCCCAGCAAAGCCAGGAAGGTGAGAGCCAGCCCTGCCACCCAGTGGGGACAAGGAAGGGACAGGAGGGCCACCAGCCTGCACAGAGCACCCATCCCTGGGGCTCCAAGGGTTCTGCATCCACCAGATGATGAGCCAGCCTGAGACCTCCTCCTGGAGGGGTATAAAATACCAGACTGGTATTTTCCAGTCCAGTTGCTGCAAAATGCCCCTTCAAATGTGTTAAGGTGCTAAATAAAGAAGCAGATTTTTTTTCCCTCTTCCTTTGTATTTTTTTTAAAGACTGACAAGATAGTAATGAAAGGTTCCTCTATCTTAAACCCCATGTTACAGAAGCAGCCTGAGACTCCAAAACTTGAAGGAAAACTGACAAACACAAGTCAGTCCTTTCCTTTAGCAAACAGATCAAGAATTAAAACCAACCAAAAAAAAAAAAAAAGCCATTTCCTTTACAAATAAACTCAAGATCCAGCCCCTTGGGATAGGTCAGGGGGACATGTTCTCCATATCTGAACAGCCTAAAAGGCACACCGCTAATTAAAGGGAAATGATGAGCTCCTGTTGTTTTCAGCAGAGACAGAAGACAAAAAATGGAGCTGTTCCCAAGGCACCTGCCTCTCTCTATTGATTGGAACAGAAACCAAATTGACTGCCTTAAACTCCACACCTGTTAAATGGCAGAAATCAGGCAAGGCAAATGCCAAGATTAAAGATTTTGCTATTCAAGTCAGGCTGGCATGAAGAGGCAGAGACCAGGCACTAAACCAGCATCCACATTTCACCTTAAGACAAAAAACACCTGCATAGCTGCTTTCAGCTCTGAGCCCCCAACATCAAAAGGATGTGGAGCTGCTGAACGAGCTCAGAGGAGGCCATGGAGGTGTTCCAAGAGCTGGAGCACCCCTGCTCTGAACCCAGGCTGGGAGAGCTGAAGGTGCTCAGCCTGGAGAAGAGAAGGCTCTGGGGAAACCTCAGAGCCCATTCCAGAGCCTAAAGGGGCTCCAGGAGAGCTGGAGAGGGACTGGGGACAAAGGCCTGAAGGGGGAATGGCTTCCCACTGCCAGAAGGGAGGGATAGATTCCTTGGGAAAGAATTCTTCCCTGTGAGGGTGGTAAAGCCCTGGCAGAGTTTACCCAGAGCAGCTGTAGCTGCCCCTGGATCCCTGCAAGGGTCCAAGGCCAGGCTGGGAGCAACCTGGGATGGTAGAAGATGTCCTTGCCCATGGAAAGGGGCAGAATGAGATGATCTTTAAGGTCCCTTCCAACCCAAACCATTCTGGGATTCTATGAAAAAACATCCTCCACTCAGTGCAGTACAGCCCAAGTCACAGAGCTTTAAACTATGCCAGGACTTTCCTATGCAAATTAGAATCTTTTACAAATGAACTTCACTGCTGAGCATCCTGAGGCACTGCTGCCCTCCCCCTGCCAGCAATGCTGTCACTGCCTGGTGTTACAAGCACAATTTAGCACCTTGTCTGCAGTGACAGGAGAAGGGACTGCAGTGTGCTCATCTGCAGAGTCTGCAGCATAAAAACACTTTGCCGGCACTGGCACAAGATGATGGGGACACCAAGACTGCCCCAGTTAGGAGCAGCAGAGCTGCAGGGGCTGGAGGTGAAGCCGGTGTCCTGGGCAGCACAAGACCATGGGGCACTGGCAGCACAGAAGGATTAGTAAGGCCAGGTCTGCCGCAAGATGAGCTGTGAGCCACTGGGAGAGAAAACTACTCCCAGTGCAGCAGCAACAGAGCTGTTTGCTCCTCCCAGAACTCACCCAGAACAAACCATTCAATACCCTTTAAATGACTGCTGGAAATCACCCTGTCCACATATCATAGCCATTGTGAGCAAAAACCACCCTGAAATATGTAAACAGAGGGAATTCAGTACGACACAGTAAAGGAATTTCTACCATATCCAAAAAGAAGCAGTAATTTCAGAGAAGCTGGACCCTGACTGAAAGTGTTGCCAAAGTCAACTGAGCTCAAACATGCCCAAATTTTGCGCAGTTGAGGGCTACACCAGAGGTTTGGCTGGAGCTGGAGTACAGGATGCTGGGGCTGATCTCAGCAGGGAGGAGGTGCTGGTTCAGTCAGTTTACTCTGCTGCTCTGCTGCAAACACCATTGTGCTGCAGCAGACCTTAACTCCATGCTCAGGCTGTGCCCCAGACTCCAGTGTGACTCTGAGAGGGACAATCTGGTAGTTGTATAAAGGGGAGGGATTTGGAACTCACTCTCATAAAAGAACCCTCAGCCACGCCAAACCGTCACTTAAGGAACCCCCATTATTACTCCTCTCAAGACATGCAGCTATTTGTCTATTTAAGGCAGCTGCAGCTTGCCTTTTCTGCTGCATGTTGCTGAAGCTCTTTAGTTGCTAAATTTACACTTGGTTTGTTACTGGAACTCATCAAAAAAAGCCTGTGGCAAGGCCTACAGCCTTGGCAGGAGCCAGACTGACAATATCTGACACGAGAGCAAAAGGCTGTTGATTCCTTCAGTACATGCTCCTGCTTTCCAAACAGACGGCTGACCAACCCAGAGCACAGGTCATTTTGCTTTTTGGGTATTTTCAAGCCAGCAGGGCTGTTACAATGAGTTATGAGATCTCAGCCCAGGATTTAATGAGGAGATAAAAACAGCTGGTGCTGTCCTACGGCCCAGAGCAGCGGCCTTTCTGACAGGCTGCACCAGTTCTACCAGGGCCCTGTTTCCATTCTCTGCTCTGGCTCCACCAGCACTGAAGGCAATGGAATTCTAACCCCTCCACACTCAGACACGGCTCCTAAGTCACAATTAGTCCTTAAATTTTTCCAGTTTTTAATTGAAAATGCTGTTCAGACGATAAAATGTCTTTCAGACCTCTCTGTGGGTGCCACTGCCCTACAAAATTATTAAAGCTCTATTTCACAGAATCATAGAATCCCAGAATGGTTTGGGTCAAAGGGACCTTAAAGCTCATCTCGTTCTGCCCCCTGCCATGGGCAGTGTCACCTTCCACTAGATGAGGCTGCCCTAAGCCCCATCCAATCTGGCCATACACACTTCCAGGATGGGCATTTCCCATGGGAGCACTTTACAGTGACAAGGTGTCAACAGTATCTATAGGAGAGATCTGTGATCTCAGAGACACTGAGGGCAGGTAGTGATTAATTAATTACCAGCGTCTTTAACAAACCCTTTGGCACTAACTGTGCTCTGGTCCATGCTCCCAAATCCCTGCTGTTCAGAAAGAGATGTGTTGAGAGGGACAGTTCCCGTGTAGGAGGCAGTTCCCAGGGAGGGAGGGGAGAAAACAATAGGTGATCTCACTTCAGGATGTCAATGCCTTGAGCAACAGGACAATGGTGGGCCCCGAGAGTCTGTTGGGAAGCAGCCCACTGCGCCAACGTGGACGGGGCCCTCTGGATAAGGGGGCAAAGCATCTCGGGAGAGGAAGGAACGCTGAGAATCAGAGAGGAAAGGCAGGAATGAAAATATGCATGCACAAGACCATAAAAATACAAATCCATCTCAATCTCCTCCTTCTGCTAGTGACTCCCATTCTGCTGCACAGGCGGCTGGCATCAACATGATCCAGCATCAAGTGCGACAACAGACTGGGGTCGATGCTTTCCTAGAATCAGAGAACCATGGAATGGTTTGGGCTGGAACAAATCTTAAAGAGCATCTTGTTCCATCCCCTTGCCATGGGAAGGGACACCTTCCACTAGATCAAGCTGCTCCATGACCCATACAACCCAGCCTGGAACACCTACAGGATGGGGAGTCCACAACCTTTCAAGCAAAGCTGTTTGATTGCTTGTCTTTCCCGCAGAAGCAGGAGGGGACATGGGAAGTGGGTCTGGATCTTCTCCTGTCCTCTGAGGCTCTCCCTGCAGATCAGTCTGACAGACCTCAAAGCACAAAACCTGCAGACCTCACCATCCCCTTTCTCCCTGTGGCTGCAGGAGAGATGATAAAGTTGGTTTGGCTGCAGTTTTCCTGACTGTTGGGGAGCTCAGCCAACATCACCTCGATCCTGCTCCATCCAAGCAGGTACAGGTGCTCAGTATTCTCTTCCTCTTCAAATCTATGTCTAGATTCCAGGTAGCACTGGCCTGTCAGGTTCTAGGACAGCCCCTTGAGGTCTCAAAGCCCAAGGCCCCTGCTTCCTGTTATTCACACACAGCTCTGTCTTATATAAACTCAGCAAACAACCCCCCCGCCCACAATTTCCCCATGTAACAGGCTCACCTGTCACCATTGGCAGATATGGCATCAAATTTGGCTTTCTTCTTTGGGATTTCATTCTGAATGGAAGACGTGGATAAGGTTTTCTGGCTAGAAAAAGAAGGAAATTGTATGTCAGAACCTGAATGACTTTCAGTCTAAGACAGAGAGGCAGATAAATATTCCCACCCACTTTGATCCTATTAAAACAGTATTTCCCAGTGCTAAAACGATAAAAAAATCATTTCTTGAAGAGTAGCTGGAGACTAAAAATAAACAGAAAACAATGAGTCAGAGCAGCATGTAGGTGAAGAACTCCTGCTTAAAATCTGCATTTTAATAATTAAATTTTACAAATGCAACTTTGCTTTCGCAGTGTACAAGTTCAGTAAGTTGGATCACTAAGAAGCACAAGGCTGTACCAGCACGGTGAGGTTTGCAAACAAGCAAAGTGTGACTGCCAGACTGTCCTGAACGCAGACCCTGCCCAAACCCCTCCCAAGGTTACCTGTTATAGTGACTGCCACTGCTGAGCCTACTGAACTGCTCCTTCTCCTGCAGGCTGCCTCGGGAAGAACTGCTCAGATGTTTGCACTGCTCTTTGGTCTTCTGCAGGACTCGTTTATAGGACAGTGTGCACAACCAGCACAGCAGCTTTCCATCCACCTGGAACGGGAGACAGAAAGAAGCTTTGGTCTTTTTTCCTGCCCACAAAGCAAATACAGAAAAGACAAGAAGCACTTTCAAGCTTAGGGTTACGGCAGTCACTGGAGACCAAAACAGCAAGGGTGTCTGCTCCAGGAGGCTCAGCAGGGCACCGATTATGGCTGCAGCACACCAAACAACAAATGTTTACAGTTGCCTCGAGAAGACACACCTCCTACACAGCACTCAGGGTGTTTGAGCAAAGGGTGTACAGAAGCCATGGAAGAGGTTTCCTGGCGGAGGTATGACACTTGTAGCTCCTCAGGCTATGGAACAAATATAATTCTCCATCCTTCTCCCCAGATAGCACCTCACACTTCATTCAGAGGTCTCTGCTCCTCTGCCAGCTCTTGGGCCAAATTCAAGAGATCTTTCTTAGAAGATCTGGCAGAGGCACACAGGGGTTCAAAGATTAAACAGCTCTAAACCAGAGCAAAGCTCAATTCTAGAAAACACTTTATAACCAAGAGATGTGGATCTGAACGGTCTGGGTTGAATGCAACTCTAAACCCCACCCAGTCCCACCCCCTGCCAAGGCCACCATGGACACCTCCCACTATCCCAGGCTGCTCCAAGCCCTGTCCAACCTGGCCTTGGGCACTGCCAGGGATCCAGGGGCAGCCACAGCTGCTCTGGGCACCCTGTGCCAGGGCTTCACCACCCTCACAGGGAGGAATTTCCTCCCAGTATTCCATCCAACCCTGTCATCTGGCAGTGGGAAGCCTTTCCCCATGTCCTGTGTGAAATGCCGCAGAAGATGTAAAGAAGATGGAGAGAGGATCAGTGTGATCAGCCCTTTTACCTTTTCAGCCTTCTTTAACACAAATACTGACCTTCTTCCTGTCATCCTTCCGGTCGAAGGCGCACTGCTGCTTGCACTGCTCACACGAGTGAGGAGGGCCATATTTCTTCTCTGAGTTGGTGCAACGCTGGCACTTGTTTCCAATAAATGCTGCTATGATGTTGCAGTACTGGCAGGGTTTTGGCTTTAAAAAATAAGAACAACTGCTAGAGCCTTCTAACTACAATAGTACACTGCTCGTTCCCACTCTCCCCATAATTTCAAACTTTTATTTCCTTATTCTACACAGAGCATAATGCTGATCCAGGAGACAAAACTCCATTTGGATCCTTGGCCTCCAGCTAAGTATTTAGCCATGGCACTCAGACCATTTATCAAGTGCTGTGAAATCTTTAGAAAAAACAACAAAATAGAACCAATCAAAATCTCTATTTCAGATTTCAGACAAGCAGGAAATAAAGATTCATCACTGCTTCCTGCAGCAATCTCAGTCTGTGTAAGCACAGTCTTGTTTCTACTGGGTATCAAACAGATAATTTCCTGGCCTCAAACGATGCAAAGCTCTTTTTTGTGCTAAAAGAATAGAAAAAGTCAAAGCTTTATGTTTGAGTGACCCATATTATTGATCAGTCATGCTCTTACAGCTAAGCCAGTCCATAAAGTGCTCTGAGATTTCAGCAGGATAAAGACAAGAGAGATGAAAGGAAGAGAGGCTGGGGAGGCTGAACCCCTCACTTACTGTGCCATAGAGCTTCACGTTCTGAGCACACTTCTTGCATATCGTGTTGGTTTTGCTGTGAAGAAGGACAGATCATTCTATTAACACATTCCTACAGAAATGAAACCTCTGTGTTTTGGATGCCTGGCTCAGATCCCAGGATCCCTGCTTAGGTTCCCAGCCTCCCCTCAGCTCTGCCTCTGGTGATGAGGCTGGATTCAACCTCTCCAGCAACTCAGATACCAAAATGCTTTTCCCATCCCCATCTGGCTGAGGATAAATGGCCAAAAATGACAAAGGAGGTGTCTTTTAATTAAGGCATCCCCAGATGACACCCGGGTTTTGTCCACACAAGCGCAGGATTTGATCACTGACTAATGAGTGATTCAGCATCAGGGCAGGCTCCGCTCCAGAGGTCATGGCAGGAGAGGGCAGAGGTATATTTGCCCAACAAACACAGGAAGGAACACCTCACACAACGGCCACGCACAGCCCTGGGTTTACCAATCTTCCCTCTGACAGCTACACAACTTGTCAAAATGCAAAAAGACATGAGCCCAGCTAGAGGACACACAGCAGGAAATAAATGTTGGATACCAGACATCAGGCAAGAGGAAAACTCATGGGAAAATGCATCTGAGCTCTGACTGAAAAAAAACCCCAAGCAAAAGGTGTGATCCAAGTGCACTACAGACACTGCAACTCGCCCAGCAGATCTTTGGAGGTGGCCAAAGGTCTCCCAAGTTCTCCACAGCAACAATCTACAGGTTAAGGCTCAGTCAGTGAAGGTGTGGAAGCATTACAGCTCCCAAGGTGTGATCATTCTACCTGAAACCTGGATATCCCCAGCTCAGCAAGCATTTACCTTTCCTGCTGGAATTCAGTCCTGCAGTAAGTGCATTTAACAATGGGATGAGCAATCCGGCACTCCTGCAACAACAGAGGTGTTTCATGAGGTGCAGTGCTGCTCTCCAAACCCCAGATCTCCTGCTGCCCTCCACTCCCACCACATCCACACACTTGCAAACGTTCCCTCCCCGTATAGTCATGCTGAGAGAAGAGGAAGGGTGCTGGGAATGCCATGTGTCACAGGTGAGCCAGGGCTCACTGTGCCTCACACCCACAGAGCAGGGTCACGGGGCAGCCCGGCTCCCAGGGCAGGAACACAGCTCTGCCTCAGGTATTCACCAGTTCCCTCTACATCTGGCCATGCTCTCCTCTCATCCCAGCTTCCCCAGATTGCCCCACGTTCACCTGCCTTGTCCCAGCCTCAGTGATCCCAGGCTACTCCAGTTCCTGCCCTGTGTTCCCTATTTCACCGGATCTTGTTCTTCCCCACTCTGTCAGGCTGTCTCCAAAACCCACCTTACTCCTTTCGGGACACCATCAGACCTCCTAGAGAGGTCCCCAGACCCTCCCAGGCCTTTGCTCAGGAACAGCTCCCACCTCCACTCTGTTCCCCACAACAACCCCATGACTTCCACTGCAGCACCTCCAAACTGCCTTCGGCACCCCCAGGTCCCCCTGACAAACAGCTCCCCTAAAGAGCCCTTCAGCATATCCCCCTAACAGCCCCAAGGCTTTGGCCCCATGCTCCAGCCCCTCAAAACCTCCCCAAAGCGCCCCGGCCCTCACATACACCCTCCCACTGCTCCCCACAGATCCCAAACACGCACCTCAAGGCCCCACTCTTCATAAATACTCCCAGGATCTCCCCACAAACAGCCCCCCAGTTATCCTCAGTTCCTCTAAGAGCCTGCAGACCCCTTGAAAACATTCCCTTGCTTGCTCTCCCTCACAAACAATGCTCCAGGAGGCCCTTTACCCCTCAGACCCCCCAAAGCCTCTCACAGACCACAGCCCTCAAATCCCCTCACAGATCACCCCCCACTTCCCTCAGAGCCCCCCTCAGACTCCTCTCCCATCAGCCTCCTCCCACATTAGCCCCCATAAGCCCCCTCACAGCGCGCCCCCAGCCCCTCTCCTGGACCTTGCAGAGCTGCTGGCCCTGGCTGAGCGCCTCGAAGGGGAAGCGCTGGTGGCACTTGGTGCAGGCGTACAGCGCCGCCATCCCGCCGCCCCGCTGACAGGCGCGGCCCGCCCGCCCTCCCGCCCGGCCCGCGCGGCACCGCCTCTGACCGCCGTCCATTGGCCGCGCGCCGCATCATTCACGCCTTGACCGCTTCTCATTGGTGAGCGTGCCGTCACTCACAGCCGCGGGGCGGGGCGCGCCGAGGAAGCGTTAACGTCACGGGGAGCGCCGTGACGCAGCCTCTCGGCCCCGCGTGACGCGGCGCGCGGGGGAGGTCGCGCGAGATCGCGAGTGGAGAAGGGGGCGGGGACTCGGGAAGGGGCGGGGCGGGGACTGGGGAAGGGGCGGGGCGGGGAGGCGGGGCCGGACAGGGGCGGAGAGCCTGGGATGGACAGGGATGGACAGGGGACAGAGAACCTGGGATGGACAGGGATGGACAGGGATGGACATGGACAGAGAGCCTGGGATGGACAGGGATGGACAGGGACGGACATGGACAGAGAGCCTGGGATGGACAGGGATGGACATGGACAGAGAGCCTGGGATGGACAGGGATGGACATGGACAGAGAGCCTGGGATGGACAGGGATGGACGTGGACAGAGAGCCTGGGATGGACAGGGATGGACGTGGACAGAGAGCCTGGGATGGACGTGGACAGAGAGCCTGGGATGGACAGGGATGGACAGGGATGAATGTGGACAGAGAGCCTGGGATGGACAGGGATGGACGGGGATGGATGTGGACAGAGAGCCTGGGATGGACAGGGATGGACGGGGATGAATGTGGACAGAGAGCCTGGGATGGACAGGGATGGACATGGACAGAGAGCCTGGGATGGACGGGGATGGACATGGACAGAGAGCCTGGGATGGACGGGGATGGACATGGACAGAGAGCCTGGGATGGACAGGGATGGACAGGGATGGACATGGACAGAGAGCCTGGGATGGACAGGGATGGACGTGGACAGAGAGCCTGGGATGGACAGGGATGGACATGGACAGAGAGCCTGGGATGGACGGGGATGGACATGGACAGAGAGCCTGGGATGGACAGGGATGGACAGGGATGAATGTGGACAGAGAGCCTGGGATGGACAGGGATGGACGGGGATGGACGTGGACAGAGAGCCTGGGATGGACAGGGATGGACAGGGATGGACATGGACAGAGAGCCTGGGATGGACAGGGATGGACATGGACAGAGAGCCTGGGATGGACAGGGATGGACGTGGACAGAGAACCTGGGACGGACAGGGCCGGGGAACCTGGGATGGACGTGGACAGAGAGCCTGGGATGGGGAACCTGGGATGGACAGGGGAACAGGCTGGGCTGGGCTGAAGTGGGCCAAGGCTGGGAAAAGAAGCTGAGCTGGGCCAGGCCAGGCCGGGGTCGAGTGGGGTTGAGCTGAGCCCAGACAGTGCTGGGAGAAGGGGCTGAGCCGAGCTGGGCTGAACTGAGCTGGACTAAGCAGGGCTGGGTGGAGGAAAAGGCGGAGGGCAGGGTGAAGGGCTGGTGGCAGCACTAAAGCAGAACCAGGTGGAAAGGAGATGCACGGCTGGGGAGCAGCGTGGGAGCTGGCTCAGGCTGGGCTGGGAAGAGGAGCTGCTGCAGGGAGGGAGGGCTCTCTGCAGGCGGGTAAGGAGGGTCAGCGCTGCAGGAAGGAAGGAAGGCAGCAGAGGAACGTGGGGAGGAGGAGAACGCTTCTCTGCCTTGAGATGGAGGTGAAAGGAGCAGAGGCACCACTCCAGGGAGGGCTGGAGACACCAGCGGGGCAGGGGCAGTGGGAACGCTGTGGCTGGAGGTTGTGTCTGCAGGGAAAGGAGAACCTCCATGGGAGCGCGCTTCCTCTCTCCTGCGGCTCCAGCAGCTGGACCTGCCCCTCGAGGCACAGCCTGGCCGATTCCACAGCTGGACCTGCCCCTCGTGGGCAGCCTGGCCGATTCCACGGCTGGACCTGCCCCTCGTGGGCAGCCTGGCCGATTCCACAGCTGGACCTGCCCCTCCTGGGCAGCCTGGCCGATTCCACAGCTGGACCTGCCCCTCCTGGGCAGCCTGGCCGATTCCACAGCTGGATCTGCCCCTCGAGGGCAGCCTGGCCGATTCCACAGCTGGATCTGCCCCTCGAGGCACAGCCTGGCCAATTCCACAGCTGCATCTGCCCCTCCTGGGCAGCCTGGCCGATTCCACAGCTGGACCTGCCCCTCGAGGCACAGCCTGGCCGATTCCACAGCTGGACCTGCCCCTCGTGGGCAGCCTGGCCGATTCCACAGCTGGACCTGCCCCTCGTGGGCAGCCTGGCCGATTCCACAGCTGGACCTGCCCCTCGTGGGCAGCAGGGCAGAGCAAACTGCAGCTCCCCGTGCTCACACCGCAGCTTGGGAGAGCTCCAGGTGGGAGCAGGGAGGAGATTTGGCCCCGTTTCATTCTGGCAATGAGGCTGGACTCGAGCTGCTGCAGCAAGGACAGATCATACACTGCACATGTGAAATAACTGTTCTTTTTTTAATCAAGTAGTTGTCATTTCGTACAACGTGACACAGAACAGGTGCTTTGAGAAATGGGGGGAAATTAAGACATTTTGGTGTTAAAAGTTCATTCTAAATCCAAGATGGAATGAGCAAAAGGCAGCAACTGCTCACGGTTGCGTGATCTGCTCCATTTGCTGGATGTTCCTGTGCTCCTACACCCTTCCCTCTTTCTCAGATCTTGAGGGATACCTCGAAACCTTTGGGAAACTTCTGTCCTTACCTTTTTTCCTACACCAGATGACAGAGTATTCCCGGTCCTGGCTGGTGCAAGCGGCGAGGATGAAATCTGAGCTGCTCAGGCTTTCCCAAGAAGGACTGGGGGAGTGTCTCGGGTTTTTAGCTTGGCTGCGTGGGTGTGCATAATGAACCGGAATTCTGCTGTGCTTGGCTACCTCGGGGACTCGTTTTAATCACCGGGCAAATGTGCTGTGTGTAGGAGAAATGCTTAATTTCATGACAGGAGTTGCATTGTGCTGGATGCCGGGCTGTGATTGGGAAATGTCCGTCGGTGGGAAGCGGGAGGCAGGGCTGGGGTGCAGGGAGCGATCCCTCCTCGCTGCTCCCGGCTGCTCGGGGGCGGAGGGCTGGGGATGCTCGGGGTTCGGGGGCTTTGACAGCGCACCTGGAGAGGGCAGCGCCGCCTGCGCTCTCTTGCAGTACATCGTGGAGTCCTGAAATGTTTGAGTTGGAAGGGACCTTAAAGAGCACCCAGTGCCACCCTGCCATGGCAGGGACACCTCGCACTGTCCCAGCTGCTCCCAGCCCCATCCAGCCTGGCCTGGGACGCTGCCAGGGATCCAGGGGCAGCCACAGCTGCTCTGGGCACCTGTGCCAGGGCCTGCCCACCCTCACAGCAAATAACTTGTTCCTAAAATAAAATCTAACCCTATCCTTTTTTAGTTTGAATCCATTCCCCCTTATCCTGTCAATTAAAACCTAAAGATCAGGGAGGGGGGGTATGGAGTGGTGAATAGCTGGGGCTGAAGGAGAAGGAATGGTTTGAGAATGTGAACAACAAACCTGCCAGAGCAGCCACGGGTGCCAAGGGAGAAGCATTTGGCTGAGGAAGAGAGTTTGTAAAGCTGCTACTGAAGGAAGTGTGAGAAGAAACGCTTGGAAAGGCTCTGCCTCGGTGATTTTCCAGCAGAGCCACACTGGCAGCAAAGCAGTTCCAAGCCTTCAGAGTTTAGAAGGCGGCTCTGATCTATCAGATGCACCCTTTCACCATGGAATGGTTTGGGCTGGAAGGAATTGTAAAGATTATCTCTCTCTAATGCTCTGCCATGGGCAGGGACATCTTCTGTTTGTGCCCCAAAAACCTCTGGTTACTGTGTGAGACAGCAAAAGTCTCCCCTGGATCATGGTGTCTGCCATCCCAAGATGTCAGGGTTTTATGTAAAGCACATCCTTCCCCTTTATGGAGCACCTGGGGAGACAGAGAGCCCCAGGACCCCTTCCCCTGGCACAGGAGTACTCTGTGAGCTCTCCATCAGCCCCTCTGGGTCCCCTGGAGCATTTGGGAGCCACGAGGTTGCCAGAGCAAGTTTGGTTCAGCTGCTGTTCCTTGACACCGTCTGTGGCTCTCTGTAAATCACTAACAGATAATAATTTCGTACTCTGGCTCTGTGTATCCCCTGCCTGCTGAATAATTACCTTGTTTTGTGCGAGCCGTGAGAGGTTTTCACAGATAATTCATCCAGCAGGGAAAGGCAGCCAGATTTTGGGCTGGAGCACATTTTCTGGCCACCTGGCATTGCTGCACAGAGGTCTGCAGCTGCCTCCGGGGGGAAATGCTGTATCCAGGACAGGCAGGGCAGGGCGAGAAACCAAACCCAGATGAAATCCCAGCCGCCCTTCCTCGGAGAATAATCCAGCTTGGCAAACTCAGCCCACCCTGAGTTCCTGGATGTGTGGACAGATTGATCCCACAGATCTGGATGCTCTCACTCACAGAGGAGCTGTTTCACTGGAAACAGAGCTCCTCCCAGGAGCTGCCTGTGGGGTGACCTCTGTCCTGCCTGGCCTCGGCGGGTGGGTTGGAGCCCAGCATGGAGCTAAGATCACCCCCAGGCTGCCATCCCCACCCCAGGCTGGGTTGATGCAGGGCAGGAGGAAGAAGGATCATCCCTGTGTCAGCTTATCTATCTCAGCAGCTCCCAAACCACCCCAGAGACTAAGGAGGAGATGGGGTTCTCAAGGTGGGTCCCAAATCCTCTCAGCTCCCACTCTGAACAGTTTAACTCCATTAAACACCAACCTTAGCTAATATTTCCCCACCAATGTATCAGATTTGGGGAGTTTCCTGCAAGGTGCCTCTCCCAAAGGAAACCTTAAATGCAGAGCTTTGCTTCCAATAAATAGCAGGGTTCAGAGTGCCTGTGCTTTGCTGTGCTCTGCAAAACTTGGAGCCACTCTGAGGTTTGGGTGTCCAGGGAAGTCTGGAGGTCACAGCTCAGCTGGGCTGGGAGCCAGAACCTACATCTGGCTCTGCAAACAGCAAACCTCCCTTCAGGTATGTCCTTTCTTATTTTTTTCCTTTTTCAAATATAATAAATAGATAGTTTTTTAGGTTCCCAGCCATCTGAACTACCCACACTCAGGACTGTGATATGCCTAATGCCATGAATGCAGAATTTCAGTAAATGCTTCCTGAGGATACAAAACTTGCAGCTCTGTGTTCAGCAGCAAATTCAGGACATCACCTATCCAAAGGAAGCCTGAAAGTCACGGTTCCCTGAAAGTCAAAGCATGTTTTATTGACTGCAGTCAAGAGAATCAAAGATCTAGAGACCTGGACTCCCATGGCATAGACCACATTATTCCTGTGCAGTGATCATTCCTCTCCCAGACATGAATTCCAGCCAGCCTCCCTGCTGGGAATGATTAAAGACCCCTTCAACAATCAGCAAATTGTCAAATAAGCAGGCAAGCAAGTGCAAGAAAACAAGGGAATATGGTGACCTGCCACCAGTGACGAGAGCAGCTGCGTCACCTGGAGGGAAGGGCAGCAGCTCCCTGGGTGCTGCCCCTGGTTTGCTGTACAGAACTGGGCTGTAGCCATGGGGGATGCCACTTCCCAACTATTAAACCCCATTTGGGGGAAGGCAGAGCCCGTGCAGATGCAGCTACAAGGCAGGGATGGCATTTCCCTTCTTCAAGGTTCCCTTCCCAGCTGCCTGCTGCTACCTGGGCTCGTGAATTGGGAAGCAGAGACTGGCAGTGCCAGCAGCTCTCACGGGGCTGCCCACTGCAGCTGCCAAGCCAGCTCCATGCCCAGGGCGGGCATCACCAGAACAGCACCCCCACAATGAACCTTCAGAACCGTGCTGACCTGTGGCCTGGACACCCCAAGAACAGCACCAGACCCTCGGCTCGGGGTGAGGCTTCTCCATGGCTGTGAGGTTTTGGGGTGGAGCAAGAAGAGATGGAAGGAGTGTGACAGCTCTGGGGTGTGACGAGCTCAGGAGCACCCCAATGCTGCCATCATATTTCAAAAGCTCTCATGCCTTCCCGGTGATTTCTCACGGGCATCTCCTTGCAGCACAGATGCCTTCTTCTTCACAGCACGGCCAACAACCTCCAATTCTTCACAGCCAAAAACTCCCGCTCTCTGGACTAGCTAACCCACTCTTTTATAGCACTCTTCCTTACTAGTCACAGGTGTGGCCTACCAAGGGCAGGCCTGTTCCTAATCTTTGGTAGTTAGTACAGCTGCAACTCCTCAGGGGCAAGATTACCTTCTGCACCATCTTTACTTGCTTACATTCTATCCCTGCACGCCCCAAAACCCGCTGTGCACCCCACACAAAAGGGTGGGACACTACCAGGATCAGGCAGGGAGAGCTTCCCAGCCTGTTTTAGTGTCCCTGTGCTCTGATCCTGCTCTCCAGGATGGCTTGAGCCCAGAATGAGAGCCCAGCCGGGGCGCAAAGGGGAGCAGCCCGGGAGCGAAGGGGCCTGGCTGGTGGCGCTGGCAAGCCCCGGTGACAAAGGTGCCACCCGCAGCCACAGCAGGGACCCTGGCAGTGGGGCACAGCGTGGAGGAGCCTCCCCCTCCCCGGCACCCCACGCCGGGACTTCCTCATCTCAGCAGAAATCCCTGGGGCTGTTTGTGCTCCACCTCAGAGCTGGGAGAGCCGCTCCCCTCGCCCCGGGTGCCTGGGCCTGGCTCTGAGAGCCAGCTGGCTCTGCCAGGTGGGATTGTCCCTCCCCAGGAGGCCCCTGGGGTCCCACAGCACCAAGAAAACCAGGCTGGGGACAGGCATCTGTGTCCCTGGGGCACAGAGGGCACAGCGGGCACAGCTGTGTGGGCAGCAATTGAATCCCTCCTGTAGAAGCCATCCAGTATTTTTCCAGTGTCTTTATTGGCAAGCCCAGAGCTGAGTCCCCATCCTGCCCTGCATCCAGCACTGAATGGGGCTGTCCCACTGTGTCCCAGCTTCCTGGTGGTTCCACCGAGGGGCCTGCTCCAGGGCTGAGTGCTGAGGATGGCTCAGGCCAGGATGGGGTAGGTGGCCTCAGTGGCCACCCCGCAGTTGTTGTCCTTCATGGCCATGAGGATGTAGCCGTCGTTGCCCCAGTATGTGGACCAGGAGTTCTTGATGAGCCAGTAGGTCTCTCCCTGCAGGACTCCGTAGCCCACGGCCAGCACGGCGTGGTCCAGAGATCCTGGAGTGTTGTCTGCAGGGAAGGACACGGGTCAGGGCTCACTGAAGAGCACCCCTGTCTGGGGACTGTCTGTTTGGGGAGCATCCTTGTCCAGGGAGACTCCCTTTACAGAGACCATTCCTTTCTGGAGACCATCCCTGCCTGGAGAAGATCCCAGTCCAGTAATCCCTGTCCAGAGGGCATCCCAATCTGGACAGCATCAGGGCTACCCCCAGCACTACAGAGGACTTCAGGGCTCATCCCCTCCACCCCTCCCTTGACCAAAAAGCTGGTTCCCAGGTGCTCTGGCATCTCCCTGGGCACCCGGGCCCTGCCACGCCCCAGTGCTGCCTGTCTCACCGCACTTGGGCTCGTAGTAGATGCCGTTGGAGTAGAAGGAGAAGCTCTTGTGCGAGGCGTCGATGCTGACGGCCACGGGGCCGTGCTTGTAGATGGCAGCTTTGACTGCTGTGATGTTGCCCGAGGTGATGTTGACGTAACCCGTGATCTTGGCCAGCATCTCAGACTGGTTGTAGTGGCACAGGCCATTCTGCACACCCAGGGGACACGCAGTGTCACCAGGACCCCCAGGATCCCTCGCTGGGACCCCGGCCCCCGGCCTGACCCTGCGGATGCAGGCAGGGATCTGGAATTTGGGCTGTGAGAGCATCCTGGCTCTGAGCCCGCTGTCCTCCCAAGCCCAGGGTGCTGGGGGTGTTTTCCCAGTTGCTCAAGGACACAAGGTGGGGAGCTGGCTCTGCACCCAAAGCCCTGGAGGGCTGTTGCCTGCATCTTGCTGCCTCATCCCCATCCCCAGGCAGCTTTGCTCCATCCCTGGGTACCCCGGGGCATGGGGTGGACTCATGGCACCACGCACAGGTGGAGGAGCCTTGTCCCTGTTTTGCAAGAAGAGAAACTGAGGAACATGGTGACAAAACAGCCTGGATGAGCCCTGGGGCTTGGCTTTGACAGTGCTGTGAACCACAGAAGCCTGGTGCCTTGGGGACGAGGTGACATCCTCATCTCAAGAGCCTCCTAGTGCCTCTGACTCACATCCAGGTGGGTCCAACCACTGCTTTAAAGCCCCAAGATGCTGGGAAGGCCACCAGGGACAAGGGCCTCCTCACCTGGCCCTTGTAGGTCCCGTAGGACTCGGTGCTGGCAATGCCCCCGTGCTTTTTGATCCACTCGTAGGCTCGCCACTCCTCGCCCCCGTCGCAGGCGAAGTTCCCAAAGCCCCAGGAGCAGTCAATGAGGACTTGCTGGGACAGGGGGGTCAGCACGCCGGTCTGCGGGGGGAAACAGCCCAGGGATGGGGACAGGCCCCCTGCAGGCTCCCACCCACACCATGAGGCTCAGCCCTGCTCCCACCTTGAGGAAGAGGGCACCTTCCATGGCTCCCGTTGTGGCAAAGCTCCAGCACGACCCACAGACAGCCTGATCCTTCACGGGGGTGACAGCGCCTGGGGACAGCAGGGCAGGAGAAACCGGCTTGACACCGAGGGTTGGAGGCAGGTGGAAGGGAAACTGAGGCAGGAGTTGAGGTCCAGAGGCAGCACAGCTAGATCTTGCTGCTAACTGAGAAGGGGGAAATGCACTAGCAAACCTGGGACCCCCACCCTTGGCTAGGGGCAAGCTCTGGGGGCATCACTCCCAGCTGGTGGGGACATGGGTGAAGCCAGATGTTGCTTCAGATGTCACATCTGTCCCTGGGGCACCAGAGCGAATTCAGGGCCAAGTGCTGACCCAGCTGCCTTTAGTCATAGAAACACAGAACGGTTTCGGTTGGAAGGGACCTCAACCACCATCTGGTTCCACCCCCTGCCGTGGGCAGGGACACCTTCCACTGTCCCAGGCAGCTCCAAGTCCCGTCCATCCTGGCCTTGGACAGCCCTGGTTTCTCCATACAGCCTGTTCCAGTGCCTCGCCACCCTCACAGATGTGCACCCCAAAGGACAGCACAGTCCCACGGGCTCTCAGTGTAGTGATGGGGAGCAGGGGAGCTCTGTGGGACTGAGGGGAGGCCCGGGCGAGGAGCGCTCGCTCCCGAGGCACCCTGGTGTCCCCCTGACCCCACACGTACCGTACATGCGCCAGTCCAGGCTCTCGGGCAGGATGATGCCGGCGTAGAGCTCGGTGGGGAAGGGCAGCCCGCGGTTGGGGGTCCCGCTGTGGCGGCGGCCCCGCAGCGCTGCCAGCTCCTGCGGCGTGCGGTCGGCCAGGTGGTTCAGGGACAGCGAGTAGGAGAGCGCGGCGCGGTTCCGCGAGTGCACGAACCTGCGCACGGCGGAGACGGCGCCAGCTGGGCCTGCACCGCCCGCTCGCCGCGACGGCAGCCCTCGTCCCCCATGTACCTCATGTTGTGCACGAAGACGCTCTGCCGGTGCTCCAGCTCCCGCGCGGAGCCGTAGCGCCGCCCCAGCCGCCGGCGGTACTCGTGGAACACGTGGTGGGCCCAGGGCTGGTGCTGCCCCACCAGGTCCTCCATGGGGTTCGCCAGCACGCGGTGCTCCGCCGCCGTCCCCGGCAGCACCCCACACTTGGTCTCTGGGGACCAGGGAGAGCGCCCTGTCAGCCCGAGCCCCACAGACGGGACGGGGGGCCCCTCC
Source organism: Calcarius lapponicus (assembly GCA_039654755.1). Lineage (NCBI taxonomy): Eukaryota > Metazoa > Chordata > Aves > Passeriformes > Fringillidae > Calcarius > Calcarius lapponicus. The sequence continues at coordinate 16,659,007 of JBBFKN010000011.1, forward strand.
CTGGCTCACCATTGACGGGGAGGTCGAAGACGGAGGGCGGGTAGCTGTTGTCGAAGTCAGTGTAGGCGATTTCATACTTGTCGTAGTGGGAGCCCAGCAGGCTGTTGTACCCCCGCATCTCATAGTGCACGGGGGCCACCCCGCAGCTGGAGTTGGTCACCCACAGGGTGTAGACGTTCTTCTTCTGCGCCCAGCGGGTGACGTTCTGCCACACGGCACAGTACCGGCCCTCGTAGTACTCCTCCCGCAGGAACTGGGGGGACACAGCCTCAGGGAGGGGACCCCAACCTCCCCCAGGCCACCTGCTGCCTGCCCAGCCCCTTTGCACAGCCCAGTGCTCTCTGGCTGGATCCAGCGGCTCCATGGCCATTGGCACACAGCCGTGTGGGATGGAAACTGGGGCAAGGATATGGGGTGCAACACGGGGCAGACCCCCCTGTCTGGCTCAGCGGTGCCCTGGGGACACTCCACTGTGCACAGCAATTTGTGCTCCCATAGCAGGGAGTCTGGCTGCACCATTTCTCCAAAAACCTGAAGAGATTTCAGGTTTTTCCTGCGTGTTTCCAAGCTCTCGCCATGCAGGCATGTGTCCAGCTCAGCGACAAGTTGCTGTCCCCGCTGCTCACGTGCTGTGCCCAGCCCTGCCGCAGGCTGGGGCCGGCAGGAGCTGAGCTGCCGTGCAGAGGCTTGCCCAAACCATGCTGAAATGCCAGCGTTTGTGTGGGATGTGACACGTCCCAACACGGCTGCTGGAGTTGGGAAAGGAGCCAGGAGTCCGGCCCCGATCCGGGTGGGGAAGTGACCCTCCCTGCACTGGGCTGTGGGGACAGCTCCTGGCCAGTCCCAGCACCCTGCAGCCCTCGGACAGAGAGGAGCGTCTCCCAGCACCTCCTCCCACAGCCTGGACATGCTTTGGGTGGCAGGGCAGGTCTGGGCTCTGAGGTTTCCCACCTTAAAGCCCCTCATGCTGGGGAAGACGCTCTGAGCCGTGACCACGTCCTCCTTGGAGCCGGGCAGCTGGAAGCACTTCCTGGCGTTCACCTCCTTCTCAGTCGTCTCTGGCGTGATCTTGTACCTCATCCCATAGGGCTTCACCGCTGCCAGCTGGTAGGTTATCACCTGCCCTGTGCCAGGGAAGGGGAAACTGAGGCACAGAGTCCTGCTGGTGCAGGGTGGGCACAGCTGGGTGCCACCTCTTACCTCCGTAGTACTGGATCCGGCTCTTGTTCCCCGTCAGGTTGTACCAGGCTTCAAAGGGCTCCTCGATCTCGGCATAGGGCAGCTTAATGACCCCTGCACGGGAGCCCCCGGCACAGGACACAGCTCAGCCCCAAAGCCTGAGCACCCCCACATCCCTCCCTGAGCCCCACAGCGAGTGCAGACCCACAGCTGACCAAGACAGTGCCCCAGGGGCCATGGGAGAGCACCCGGCTGGGGGAGCCTGGCCCAGTCTGGCACTGGGACAGCCTGGTCTGACCCGTGCTGGACATCCTCTGCTCCCCCCACAGGGCTGGGGGTCCCCACCTTGTGGGGAGATAATGGGGTCCCCTTACCTCGGACATGGTAGATGGAGCCGAACTGAGGGGGTGGGCGGGAGAGCCCATAGTCCTGTCCTGAAAGGCAGAGAGGGCAGGGTGAGGGGGCTGTGTGTGTCCCCCCGGCTGAGATGGGCATGGGAGGCTGCCAAGACAGTGCCCCCCTTCCCTGCAGCCCGGGGCTTCCCTCCTTTGCCAAAAGAGCTTCCTGAGCTCATCCAAAGGCACATCCAAGGGACGCTGAGGCACTGACACCCTCCAGGGTCAGCACCATGCCACAGCCTGCCGTGACGCTGCAGCAAGCTCTGTTGCTTGCACCCCCAGGGAACCCCAGTTCCTGGGTGACTGTTGGGGTGATGCGCCAGTGTCACCCCCAGCGCTGGTGGCCCTGGCCTGGAATATTTCCAAGGTGGGACCCAGCCAAGCTGTCCCCACACACAGGGCATGTTTGAGGGGTGCCAGGGACCTTACCGGTTCTGCCTGGCATCTTCCAGTGACCTCCCCAGCCTCCCCCCGGGCTCCCAGCTTGTGCAACCCGACGCCAACACAACTGCTGGGAACGAGCCCTTCCCTCCCTCAGCATCTTCCTCCCTCCTCGCCGGGAGCGAGGCAGCGCCTGCCCGGACCCAGACAGCGCCTGCCCCGCCCGGGAGGGCCGGGAGCAGCTCTGCCCCCGGCCCTGGGGAGGCGGGGATGGACAGAGCCCCGGCTGCAGCCCAGGCTGCGCCATGGTACCCACCACACGCCATCCCGGGGCACCCACGGGCAGCAGCGGCTGCAGCCGCCTCCCAGCCCTGCTCGGCTTTATCAGCACCCAGAAAGGGGGTCCCGCGGGGGCACGGCTGCCCGGCCACCCCTGTCCCCTCACACATGGCTGTCCTGCCTGCTTGGGTTAAAGCCTCAATTTAGTTTTATTTTCACGCCCCCAGCCCCACCAAGCCCTCAAGGCACCTGCCCTCTTTGCCGCCCATCTCAGCTGTGTCTTGGAGGAACTGCAAATTCTGGGGCCCAACGAGCAGTAAAACCACTTCCCCAGACTCCAACCTGCCCCGCAGTGCAGCGGGAGCAGATCTGGTGGGGCGCCCCCGCCTCCCTCCCCTGCCCGGGGTGTCCCCAGGCCGGGCCGGGGTCCCACTCACCCCGGACGGCGATGCAGAGAGCAGAGAGCAGGAGCCAGCGGGGCGCTCCCATCCCGATCCCGGCTCCCCCGGCAGAGACCCCGGTGCAGCGGAGCGCTCCCATCCCGATCCCGGCTCCCCGGCAGCTTTAAGCGAAACCCGGCGGAGCCAGTGCGGCGGCCGGGCCCTCCCCGGGGAGGGAAGGAGCCGGCGCCGGGTGGTGCCTGGCGGGGGACGGGCACCCCGGGCTCGGCGTGTCCCGGCACGGCCCCGCGGACGGGGATGGAGCAACGCGGGCCCTGCGGGCGCGGGGGGTGCGGGACGAGCCCCAGAACTCCCCGAGCCGCCTTGGGGTGGGTGCAGGGATGGATCTGTGGGGCACCCCCAAGCCGGGGTCAGCCGGCTTCCTTCCCTCTCAGGATGAGTCGGCAGGTGACAAGTTGAGGGTGACACCGCCGGGGAGGAGTCCCCAACCCGCGCCCCCCCGAGAAGGCTGAAGGGAGCAGGGAAGCCGGACTCATTGCCACGGGGGAAAGAGGCTTAACCCGGGAGGGCTAACTGCAGGCGAGCAGCAGGAGGAGGAGGAGGAGGAAGGCTCTGGAGAGATGGGAAGGATCCCACTCCAGCCCAGCTGTGTGGGAGGACAGTGTGGCAGAGCCGGGACAGAGCCAGCTCCAGGGGGCTCGGAGAGGATGCGAGGGGCTCTGACAGGGTGCAGGGGCATCACACAGGGTGCGGGGGGCTCGGGGCGGTGCAGGGGCACTCAGGGGTCTGCATGGTTCACCCCAATCCCAGAGCTCACTGAAGGGTATGGCTTGGTGTGACCGAAGCCAAATGTTGGGGTCATCCCGCCAGCAACTTTATCAGGACAAGGGGTAAACAAGGGGTTTGATGTCTAGGGGGCAATCCATGGACGCAGGACTGGCTTGAGCCACATAAGAGCTGGACCCCATCTTGGGGGGACGTGTGGGACGCCCCTGGAACACAACCCAGAGCTACCTGCCATTCCCCAGGCATGGTGGGCTGTTCACTGCCCCCGGGAGCCTGTGCCAGCAGGACGGGGGGCTGCTGTGCGTGTCCTGCCACCAGACGGGCCCCTTGCTCCTGTCCTTGCAGGGCCACAGTGCTCTGTGCTCGGTTTGATGTCCCTTTGCTGTGCCCTGCCGGGGACGCTCCCTCGGGGCTCTCGGGGAGGCTGTGCCAGGCTTTGGGGACGGGCGCGGGCAGCCCCAACGCGGCACGGGCTGGACCCGCACAAACCCCGTAAATCCCCGCAGGCAGAGCCCGGCAATCCACGCCGGTGTCTCCCGGCGCTGCTGGGGACCCGAGAGCCCCCGCCGCCCGTTCCCGCCGTGGCAGCCCCGCGGTGGCCCGGGGGGTGACCCGGAGGGCGATCCGGCAGCGGCGGGGCCGGCTGGTACAATGAACCATTGCTGCGAGCGCGGGGAGGAAGGGGGGGCGAGGGGAGGGGAAGCTCTTGCTCGGCTGCCAGAGCCGAGCAGAGACAGGGGAAGCTCACGGCCGGGCGCTCCCGCTCTCCCACGGCCGCCGCCCCCGCAGCCCCGGCGCGGGCCGGAGCGGGGCTGCCCGGTGGTCCCGCAGGGAGCCCCGTGCGGGCGGGGGGTCCATGCAGCCGGAGCAGCGGGGCTGACGGCAGGAGGTACGTGTGCGGTGTGAGGGGCAGGGTGTGCGGGCTCAGCCCTGTCACAGCGCGGGGGTCTCGGTCCCCTCGCCCTGTGCTGCTGGGAGATGCCCCCTCCGTGTGCGGGGCGGCGCTGGGTCCCGGGGGAGGCGGCCACTGAGCCGGGGGACAGAGTCCCGCGGCGCCGGTGGGGACCGCAGCGGGGGCCTGCTCTCACTGTGCCCTCCCTGCTTCCCTGGGAGTGCCCGAGGCTGGGAGCAGACCCCCGTCCTCGCCATCCCGGGGGGGCAGCAGGTGAGCGGGGGCTGCGGGGCGTGCGTGAAGGTCTGGGGCACCCACCAGCTCCGGCTCACCATCCCGGCACTAAATGGGATTAACCCCGCGTCGGAGAGCCTGCGGAGCACATGGAGCCCTCACCGTGCGGGACTCGCAGGCTGGGGAGGGGACAGGACACCCTGGGGGACACACACACCCCTGTGCCCTCCGTCCCCGCAGGTGCCCGGGGGCTGCCAGCCCAGCCAGCGCTCCGGGCGATGTTGCGGGCTGAGCTCTCCGTGGCTGAGGCTGGGGGAGCTGCAGGGGCTCAGGCCCTGGCCGGGGCGGATGCTCCCCCCGGTCCCTGCAGCTCTGCTTCGTCCCTGATCCTTGGTGTGTCCCAAGGAGGGACAGGAACTCGCTGCTTCCTGCCCTGCACAATTCCCTCCCCACCCCGCTCCTCCCGGGACATTGTATTTGGAGCCCTGGCCGGCTCCCTCCCTCCGCCCCTGCAGCCCCTTGGATCCGGGAATTGCTCTTCTTCCAGCGGAAATCCTGCTTTCCCAGCCAGCGATGGGGCTGGAAGCCTGGGGAAGGGGGGCTCCCTCTGCACTGAGCATCTTGTGCCAGGGCGGGGGGTAGGGGACCCCTCTGTCATGGGTCCTGTGGCTGACAGGTGGCCTTGCAGAGAAGATCACTTTGGGGCTTGGCAAGTCCTTCAAATTTCATCCCAGGGAACAGCCCTGCTTGTGCGCATGCAGGGGATGGGGGGCCATCCCTCCGTGCCCCCCTTGTTCTGGAGGAACCTGCTCCCACTGGGAGCCACTGGGGACTCACCAGGCCCTGGGTGAACTGGGAGGGCTGGAGCTGGAGCAGGGCTCCACTCCAGGTATCATCAGGGTGGCCTTGGGGCTGGGCAGTGGGGAAGGGGCAGGGACACGCCACCACCTGCCACAGAGCTGGAACAAAGAGCAGATGGGGCAGGCAGATGTGGGCTCGTGTCCCCTCCCCAGGCCTGTGGGGTCCTGGGCATGGGATGGTGACACAGCTCCAGGTCCTGTGTCCTCATGGGCCACCTTCCCCTCCTGCGCTGCAGCTGCCTCGTGCCCGAGTTTTCCTGCTGGGCCCAGGGAGCTCCAGAGCCACAGGGGGACAGAGGAACCTCGGTGGCACCAGGCTGGGCTGTGCAGCCCTCTCAGTTCCTCTTCCCAGGGAGCGGGAGCCAGGTCTGCACGGAGCAATGCAGGATGACAATGTGGGACAAGGCACGGAGGGATCCAGGGGGCTGCAGCCCTGCTGTCATCCCTGCCTGACCCTCCCAGCTGTCACCATCCCAGGGCACGAGGCCCTGCCAGTCCTGTGGCCCCTTGATGGCCACAGCACCATCCTCTTCCTCCCCCCCAGCCCACACTGTGCTCCTGCTGCTTCCTCTTCCCACTGCCTGCCTGCTCTGTGAGTTCCTCACCTCCAGCCCAGGGCGTCGTGGGCCCCTCAGCCTGGCAAATGCCACCATGGTTTGTCCCCACAGCACGGGGTGTGACATTCCCAGCACCCCACATGGATCCATGTGGCTGCATCCCCCCAGAGCCTGACTTACTCCACGAGGGGAGCGGATGCAGGGCAGGGAGGTGACCCCAGGGGTACCTCAGCACTGTAGGTGACATGTGGGGTGACAGCGGGGTGTGCAAGGGACATTGTGCCCGGTCTAGCAGCTGGGGATGGGGCTGGGCTGCCCCATGTCCCGGGGGCCAGGGAACAGATGGAGGGGCAGTTGGGGATGTGGCTGCTCCGTGCCCAGCCCTGCCCGGCGGGACAGGGGCGATGGATTGGCCGGGGCTCAGCGCGGGCGGGACCTGGCAGCTCGGCCGGACTGGTGCCGGGGGAGCCAGCGCAGGAAGGCTCAGCTGCCATCTGCTCCCCGGCTCCAGCAGCTCCTTTTGGGCAGAGCTGGAGCCAGACACCGCCGCGCAGCCATCGGACACGGCACCAGCTGCGTCCCCTTCCCGTGGGCAGAGAGGGGATGGAGCCACCCTGGGGTGAGCTCAGGGGGCTCTCGGGTGCGCAGGGAAGGGGAAGCCTGGGTGCAATGCTGCTGCACATCACCTAAACCCTCCATGTGGCACAGGGAGTTCCACTTGCCTGGAAGGTGCTCCTTGCCATCCCCGTCCCTGCTGGCACCTGTGGCAGCTCCACTGCTTGGTCAGCGCTGAAATTCAGCAAAATGGGAAGTTTCTGAATGTGCTGGGGGGGTGATTCCCACCCAGCGGGGACAGGGTTTGTGAGAGCCAGGGTTATTCATCAGTTTAAATAGCCACTAATTATCAGGAATAAAACCCCCAACCAGCCGGGTTTCCTCAGATCTGGCAATGCTGCCCTGTTGGCATCAGCTGCAGCCTTGCCACACCACCAGTGTGGAAAGCAGAGATGGAAGGGGAGAGCTGGGCTCTTTCCACCCCTACTGAGAGAGAGGAAAGGGAATCAATAACCATGATTGGGAAAACCTGCCTGAATCATCTCATCCACCCCAAACCTTTGTCTCCTCCTGCTCCTCGAGTGCAGAGGGCAGGACACCTTCCTGCTCCTTCCCTCCGCTCTCTGCTGGAGACAGAGCCATGCTGCAGACTGGTGTGGGTGGTTGTCCAGCAGCCAGAGCAATAACAGGGCTGGGGATGGACGTCTCCATACAGCCATGACAGGAGAGGTCTGATTTCCTCCTCCTCCTCCTCTGTGACACCTTCTCTCTCTTGCCACATGTGGCCGGAAGAGCCTGTGCTGACCACAGCGATGTGAGCGGGGACCTCGCTCCCCAAAACACCCACTCCCCACCGAGCAGAGGGTGTGGGGATGGGGACGCTTTGGGGTTTGGCTCCCCTTCAGCCTCGGGGACACACATGCCCTGAAAGGACGTGAGCAGTGTGGCGAGGACGCAGTGAGAGAAAAACCCACTTGAGGATGTGGTTTCAGCCCACACTGGGGTGTTGCAGCCCTCGGAGGAATGCTGCAGCTTTGTGGGGGTGTTGCAGATCATGCAGATCATTTTAGCTCATGCAGGGGGGTTGCAGCCTCTGAAGGGCTGTTGTTGCCCAGGCAGGGGTGTTGTGGCTCGTGCAGGGGTATCACAGCCTGTGCATGGTGCTTCGGTCTGTGCAGGGGTGTGGTAACTCAGGCAGGGGTGTTGCAGCCCATGCAAGTGGTGTTGCAGCCCGTGTCGTTGGTGTTGCAGCCCATGTAGAAGTGTTGTAGCCCATAGCAGGGGTGTTGCATCCTGTTAGGGGGTGTTTCAATCTATTCAAGGGCATTTGGTAGAAGTGTTTCAGCACATGCAGGGGTGCAGCAGCCCTGGAAGAGGTGCTTCAGCCCATGCAGAGGTGTTGCAGCCTGTACAGGGGTATTTTATCCCATGGAGGGGTGTTACAGCCCACGGCAAGGTGTTTGAACCCCTGCAAGGGTGTTGCCCCCACCTGACGCCCTCCCTGGTGTCCGCAGGCGACTCTTCTCCTCCCTGGAGTGCCATGGAGCAGCTGGAGTGACCTGAGGAGCCGTCGCAGTGAGTGGGGCCGCTGTGGAGCGCCCGCGGGTGCCAGGGGGACATCGTGGGGTCCCCCGGGCAGCACAGCCCTCCCGCAGCAGTGCCACTGGCCGTGCCCACGGGGACCCCCGTGTCCCCTGCTGCCCAGTGTGTGAGCTGGGGGGTGGCAGGGTGCCCCCAGGGCCTCTCCCCATGTGTGCCCTCGCACCCGTGTGTGCCCCCTGCCAGGGGGGCGCGGGGCTCACGGACCCTCTGTCCCACAGGCGGTGCCCAGGATGGGCTGCGTGCCCTGCAAAGAGAGGGGGGCTGGCAAGGGGCAGGCAGGGGGCGAGGGGGGCTCCCTGCAGCCCCCTGCCTCCCAGTACGACCCCGACCCCACGCAGCCAGGGGCCATCTTCACCCGCATCCCCGACTTCAACAACTTCCAGGGGCCAGCGCTGCCCTCGGCCCCGTCCTTTGCGGAGCCCGGGGGCTTCACCTCCGGCGTGCTGCAGGCGCGGAGCGGGGCCATCTCAGGTCAGCGGGCGGCTCGGGGCGGGCAGGGAGGGGCGTCCTGCCACCCCCGGGCCGCGGCCCCGCGGTCACCGCGGTCCCTTCCGTGCGCCGCAGGCGGGGGGGTGACGCTCTTCATCGCCCTGTACGACTATGAGGCCAGGACGGAGGATGACTTGACATTCCAGAAAGGGGAGAAATTCCACATCATCAACAACACGTGAGCCCCCCCGCACCTCCTGCCACCCCAGCACCCCCATGCCACCCCGGGGAGGTGCCTTGGGTAGCCCCCCCAGGAGCCAGGCTGGGCACCCAAGCTCTGTCTGGGCTCCATCCCTCAGTACCAGGGCCAGGGTCGTGAGCCGAGTGCTCTCAGCAGAGATGGGTGGATGAGAGCGGGGTCCGGGGCGCTGCGTGCAGGGCGGGGAGGCACACGGTGGAGGGTCTGTCTGTCTGTCTGTCCCTCCTCCTCCACGTTCTCTGTTTCCCTGCCCAGGGAGGGGGACTGGTGGGAGGCCAGGTCACTGAGCTCGGGAGCCACGGGCTACATCCCCAGCAACTACGTGGCCCCTGTGGACTCCATCCAGGCAGAAGAGTGAGTAGTGGGGCACAAGGGAGGGAGGCACACCCCAGCCCCGCCTGCCTCGGGCCCAGGTGTCCTTGTGAGCCCCAGCAGGGCGGGCACGGGGGCTCCGTGCTCCCCTCCTGGGCCCTCCTGGCGCTGAGCCCCTGGCCGTGGCAGGTGGTACTTTGGGAAGATCGGGCGCAAGGACGCGGAGCGGCAGCTCCTGTGCCACGGCAACTCCAGGGGCACCTTCCTCATTCGGGAGAGCGAGACCACCAAAGGTACAGGCACAGGGCTGGGGACACCAGGGGCTGTGCCCCACGTCCCTCCCTGACCCGTGTCCCCACGTAGGTGCCTACTCCCTCTCCATCCGGGACTGGGATGAGGCCAAGGGAGACCACGTGAAGCACTATAAGATTCGGAAACTGGATAGTGGGGGGTACTACATCACCACCCGGGCCCAGTTCAGCACCGTCCAGCAGCTGGTCCAGCACTATATAGGTAGGGTGGGGTGAGGGGTGCAAGGGGGGCAATAGGAGGGGCAGGGAAAGCTCAGAAGACCCTTTGGTAAGAGACGGGGCTGAGGGGTTGAACTGGGGAAGGAGGGGGCTGTTCTGTTGGCGGCATTCGGGGGCTCCCCGAGTCTCTCCTTTTCCATGCCCAGGGTGCAGGGAGTTCCCATTGTCTCTGGTGGGCGGGCATGGCCCTGGGTGCGGCTGGGGGGCCTGGGGGTCCAGCCCAGCCGAGGGGCTGTGGGTCTGTCCCCGGGGCGGGTGGAGGGGGTGCATTTCTGTGCTGGGGGTGAGTGGGTGGTCCAGGAGCCTTGGTGGTGCTGGGGCGGTGGGAGGGGAGCAGGGGGCCGGGGGCTCCGTGCCCACGCTGACTCCCGTGCCCTCGCTGCTCCCGTGCTGCAGAGCGGGCGGCCGGGCTGTGCTGCCGCCTGGCTGTGCCGTGCCACAAGGGAACCCCCAAACTGGCCGACCTCTCAGTCAAAACCAAAGACGTGTGGGAGATCCCCCGCGAGTCCCTCCAGCTCCTCAAGAAGCTGGGGAATGGGCAGTTCGGGGAAGTCTGGATGGGTAGGGCCTGATGGGCAAGCCAGGCAAGAGGCAGGGGGGACGTGGGGGTACCCCCAGGCCTGGTGCCCCACAGGGAAAAGCTCGTGCCTGCCAGGACAGGCTGAGAGACACCGATTTGCTGGCCTGAGGAATTATCCCATGTCCTGCTCTTGGTTCACATGGGTCCCCCAAGATTCCCCACGTCACCTCTGCATGGGCAAACAGACCCCCACTGCAGATGGGACCACAGCACCAGGCCAGGGGGTCCCACCTTCGTCATCCTCTTCCTCTGGCATCATCTGCTTCCTCCACTCATGCATGCTGCCTTCATCCCATCGCATCCCCTCCCTCCTCTTCCCTGCCTGCCCCCCATCCCCTGCAGAGTACAATGACGGGTTGTGCCATCTGCTCACCCACCCGTGCCCTGCTGTGAAGCCCCAGACCCTGGGATTAGCTAAGGACGCCTGGGAGATAGCTCGGGAATCCGTCACCCTGGACAGGAAACTTGGCATGGGATGTTTCGGAGACGTGTGGATGGGTAAGGCTGGCCCGGCCGCCAGGGCTGGGGGAGCACAGAGGGCAGGAGAAGGTTCCTTCTGTCCTGGCAGGGAGCACCGCAGGGCGCCAGGAGGTACCTGCTTGTGTGGGGGAGATTGAAACTCGGCACAGAATCCACAAAGGGTTTGGGAACGGGGTGAGGTTGGTACTGGGGTGAGGGGAACTCCTTGTCCTGGGTGGGATGCAGTGGGATCACCATCCCTGCCCAGGGATCCCTTCCTTGCCCTGCCCTGATTCCTTATCCATCCATCCGTCCATCCATCCGTCCATCCATCCATCCGCACAAGCATGCACGCACACACCTCTCCTTCACACACCCCTCTGTCCTGGGCTGGCTGTCCCCTGGGCTCACCGTGACTCTGCGTCCCCAACGCAGGGACATGGAATGGCACCACGAAGGTGGCAGTGAAGACGCTGAAGCCAGGGACCATGTCCCCCGAGGCCTTCCTGGAGGAGGCCCAGATCATGAAGCGGCTGCGGCACGACAAGCTGGTGCAGCTCTACGCCGTGGTGTCGGAGGAGCCCATCTACATCGTCACCGAGTTCATGAGCCAGGGTCAGCGGCGGCACGGAGGGCTCACAGGGAGGGCGCCCGTGGGGTCTGGGGGTCTTTGACGGCGCCTCCTTCTGCCTGCAGGCAGCCTGCTGGATTTCCTGAAGGACGGGGACGGGCGCTACCTGAAGCTGCCCCAGCTGGTGGACATGGCTGCCCAGGTACGGGGGGCTGGCGCGGGGTGGGGGGCGCCCCCGGGGTGTCCTGGGGGTCTCCAGCGCTCCGTCCCCCTCAGATTGCGGCGGGCATGGCGTACATCGAGCGCATGAACTACATCCACCGGGATCTGCGTGCTGCCAACATCCTGGTGGGAGACAACCTCGTCTGCAAGATCGCCGACTTCGGCCTGGCACGCCTCATCGAGGATGATGAGTACACGGCACGGCAGGGTGGGAGCACCTGCACTGTGTCCCTCTGCTGTGTCCCCTGGCCTGGAGACGGCCATCCCAGGGCTGGGTGGCCTGGGCTTGGATGCCCCAAGTTATGGTGTGCCAGGGAATGGGTGTCCTGGGTGATAGACACACCAAATTTATGGGTATTTGAGCTGATGGGTGCCTTGGATCACCCCAGGGTATGGGTGTCCCCGAGGATGGGTGCCCCAGGGAATGGGTACCCCCAGGGACAGGGGCCCAGGGCATGGGTATTTTGGTTGCTGGATGTCTCAAGCGATGGGTACCCCAGGGGCAGAGTCTCCCCAGTTCCCTGTGTGCTGGGTGTCCCCCGTGTGAGCTGCCCCAGGCAGGGGTGTCACGGGTGGTGGGTGCCCCTAGTGCAGGGTGCCCCCGGTCAGGGTACCCCTGGGCAGGACACCCTCAGCAGGGGCAGTTCAGGTGAGGGTGCCTCTGGTGCAGGATGTCCCAGGTGTGGGCTGTCCCCAGAGGTGGGCGCACCAGGTGCAGGGTACTCTGGGCGCAGGGGCAGCCCAGCCGTGGCTCACCTGTGTCCCATTGCAGGTGCCAAGTTCCCCATCAAGTGGACGGCTCCAGAGGCTGCGCTTTTTGGGAGGTTCACCATCAAGTCGGATGTCTGGTCCTTTGGCATCCTCCTGACGGAGCTGGTGACCAAAGGCCGCGTGCCCTATCCAGGTACGGCCCACTGGGGCAGCTGCACCCTGGGGCGGGCTGGGCAGGGCACAGGCAGGGGCTGACCTCGGCAAGGCTTGTCCCTTGCCTCAGTTTCCCCCTCAGAGGGACCAGTGCGGAACTGGGCTCCTACCCAAACCCCAGGGCAGTGCCGCCATGTGCCTCAGTCCCCTCCCCCGGTTCTGGCTCGTGCCAAGGGTGCTGTCACTGAGCAGGAGGGTCCTTGTCCCGCAGGGATGAACAACCGCGAGGTGCTGGAGCAGGTGGAGCGGGGGTACCGCATGCAGTGCCCGGGCAGCTGCCCCCCTTCCCTGCACGAGCTGATGGTGCAGTGCTGGAAGAGGGAGCCCGAGGAGCGCCCCACCTTCGAGTACCTCCAGTCCTTCCTTGAGGACTACTTCACTGCCACCGAGCCCCAGTACCAGCCCGGGGACAACCAGTGACCCCGTGCTGGCACTGCCAGGAGGCTCTGGGGTGGCTTTGGGGTGAACCCCTTCTTTCTTTAGAGGTGGTTGCTTCCTTTGTCTGTGCTCAGGGTGGACACAGGGCTTTGCACAAGGATGCTGGACTCAGAGAGAAGACAAACTGTGCCCCAGCCCCGCCTTCCCCCAGTCCCTTTATTGCATTCACACCCAGCTTTGAACCTGAGAGGGGCTTTGGCTGCAGGGGGGACTGTGGGGAGCCCCCGTGAACCCCCCAGACACCCCCAGACCCACAGAGTAGCAGAGGCCCTGGGGAGAGCTCCCTATGCCAGCCCCCACCCCATCTCTTCAGGGAGAACAGCTGGGGGGGTTCAGCCCCCCAAAGTCCTGGCACTGACCTGTGGAGGTCATCTCAACCCTCCCTCCCCTGGTGTCTCCTTTAATTTATGAGATTTTATATACCTCCCCCAAGCAGCCATCCACCCCACCAAGGGATCCCAGTACTCGAGGGACCCCCTTATCCACCCCACCCCTTATCTCCTCCGCTTTATGGTAGAGCCAAGTCCTGAAAGCCAAACACCCACCCTGCTTGCCCTGGGGCCAGGGGGGACACAGGGAGTGCTGGGGGGCCCAGGCAGGCTGGGGGCAGCTCTGCCCCAGGGGCTGTTCCCTCCTGCCCCGCGGGGCAGGACCAGGGTACGGGATGGGGGCAGCCCCAGCCTGGCTCTGCCCTCTGCAGCAGGAACCAAGGGGGCACTGACTGGGGTGTGCCAGTGCCAATGGAGGGCGCCCCCCTGCCTGCTGCCCCTCCAGGCACCCCCGTTTCCAGTGGGGTCCCAGTCCTGCGCCCCGTGGCCAGTAAGGCCCCCGCACCCCCAGGGCAGGGCTGTGGGTGGGCAGTGCCATGGGCGGGAGGGAAGGGCAGGGCAGGGTTTGTTGTTTATTTTTTTAATGAAGTCTGTAAATACAGAGAAATAAAACCTTTCTAACAAACTGGGGGCAGCCCGGGTCCTTCTGCCCCTGCCCTGCCCCAAGAGAGGTGAGCTGCCCCAGGTGGGCAAAAGCACTGGGGGTGCTCAGAGCTGGGGGCGACCCTGAGTTACAGGGTTTGGGCTGGGAACACCCATCCCAGGGGCAGGGGGCTCCCAGCCTCGGCCAAGCCGGGACTGAGGGGTGCCCCCTCGCCCCCGCCAGCCCCAGGGCACACGTCTGGGGGGCTCCTCCAAGGGGGGAGCAGAGAAATCCGCCTGACCCCAAGGCCATGTGGGGAGGGGAAACACCAACTTCCCTTGTGAATAAAAGCCTGGAAACGCTGGGCTGGGAAGCGTTTGGGTTTGCAAAGCGGCCCCGTGCAGCGCACCCTGCAGCCCCCAGCGCGCCCCAGGAGGGGACTGTCCCTCCTGCCAGCTGTGACAGCCAGGGCTCCTGTGCCGGCAGGCTGGGGAGGAAGGGGTTAATTTTCCTTGCAGCTTGGCCTCCCCAGCAGGGCCCAGCTGTGCCGGTAATGAATTCCTCAGCACTGATGGGAAGGAGGGACTGGCCCCCACCCCAGCCAGGGGGGCTCAGGCTATGGGGAAAATGCTGGGCAAATGGGGAGGGGGGCAGGGGGCCAATGCTGCTGGGTTTAGGGACGCAGCAGGGGCTGTGGGGATATGCTGAGGGGTTTGGGGACATAGCAGGAGTCTTGGGACATGCCACCATCCCTAGGTACCACCAGGTATCTTCACACCTCCTACAAGGGCATTCGGTTCCCGGGCACGTGGTGGTGAAGGCTCTTGAGGATTCCAGGTGCCTGTGAGAGGGGGGCTGAAGGGGGGACCCCCGTCCTGGTCCCCATCCTCTCATCCTCCCCCAGCAGGAGGGTGAGGGGCTTAAAGGATTTTGCTGCGGGGTGGCCACAGGCTGGGCAGGGGAGGGGCATCGATTTTATGTTAATGCTGAGGGTATCGATCGCGGTGGAGGGGCAGCTGTGGGTGGGCACAGCCCGGGGTCGCCCTTCACAGAGCTCCTGCAGCGCCCAGCAGGGCCCGCCCTGGGGCCAGCAGCCACGGGCAGGTGGGCGAGGAGGGTGGGACCCCTCCTAAGGCGCTGCAGGCTTGTTTGTGCTGCAGAGCTTGCTGGGGGCGAGGGGAGAGCGCAGCTCGGAGCCGGGGCTCGAGGAGACAGCACAGCTCGGGGCCGGGGCTGCGCTCTGGCCCCTTCCCCTCCCGGCCGGCTGCTCCCTGCAGCAGCTCCAGAGGGCAGCGAGAGCAGCCCGGCCCCCTCGCCGGCGCTGCCCCGCGCCCGAGGGTCCATCCAGCGCCGCCCGGTGCCCCCGATGCTGCGGGACCCCCACGGCCGTGGTGCCGAGCCCCCTCGCCCGCTGCTGCCCGCACGCCCGGCTGTGCCCGGCTGCTCTGCCAGGCTGGGGGGTCTGCGGGCAGCGAGCCCCCCGTGCCAGGGCACGGTGCGGGGATGCTGCAGATGGCCGGCGCTGCAGAGCCTGGCGCAGGCAGCAGGGCCGCCCTCCCCGCGCCCCCGGGTGCTGCTGGGGACCCTCGGGACCCCCAGGGAGCCATCCCCACCCACGGCAGGGCGGGGGCTCGGCCCTGTGCCCCTGGCCCCGGCCCCAGGGACTGGCAGAGCCCGCAGAGCCCGGGGTCGTGGAGCGGAGCCACGTCTCCGCGGCAGCAGTGGCCAGACAACAGTGGAAAATGGCCAAAAATGTGGGTTTAGGCTTGACCAGGCTTGAGCCTGCCGGTCCAGGCCTGCAGGCACTGTCCCCTCAAAGGGGAAACTGAGGCACAGATGGATTATCTGCAGTCACCCAGCAGCTCAGCAGCAGTCACTGTGAGGGGACACCTTTTTCCACGGAAAAACAACAGATAATTGGGAAGAGCTGTGCACTGACAGCAGCAGCATCTGTGACAGCAGTCTGTGGGGGAGCAGCAGGATCTGGGGACGGAGGTTTTCTGGGCGTGGGAATGGTCGGGTGACAGAGCCAACGCAGGAGATGGGGAGGGGCACAGCAGGAGCCTTGCTCTGCTGGCCACGGGGCTGCTCCGAAATGGTTTTATTGGGAGAAACTGGGAAAGGTTTTGCTGCTGCTCTAGGGCACCCTGGTGCTGGATGGAATTCGGGCATGAATTGGGCTTTTCTGCCACAGTTACCTTCATGGAGACAAAAAACCTGGCTGGCCACAACTCTCCACAGCCCTTGGAAGGTCAGGACCCCCCCGCCCAAGCCCCATCAGGGTCTCTGCACTGTGCTCCCCGCAAGGGCAACTCCTGTATCCCAGCACAGCATCAAACACCTTCCTCTGTCTCCTGGCCCTCTCTCCCCGTGCCCCAGATCTCCCCACAGCCCCCAGCGCCTCCTGCCCCCGCTCCCAGCCCGGGCAGCCGGCGGCTTTCGGGGTGACAGCGGCCCCGCCACGCCCCAGCCGGGCTCAGCCGGGCTGCCGGACCCGGGCAGCTCTCCGGCCCCGGCCCGGGGGCGGCGGGGGCGGCTGCCGGGGACGCGGCCGAGCGGGGACAGCGGCGGAGCAGCCGCTAGATGGTAGCGTTAGTCCGCGCCAACGCTGCTGACACAGCACTTGGCCGGGAGCGCGCCCCTGACCCGGCCGGCCCCGGGGACCCGCCCGCGCCGCCCCCTCCCCGGCTGCAGCGAAATCCTGGCGGGGCCGAGCGCTCGCGGAGCGCGACACGAGTGGCGCGGGCACAGCGCGCCCGCCCCGGTGCCCTCCGCCTCGGCTGGAGCCGCCCGCGCCCGCGGGGCAAGGGGGGACCCCGCTCCCAAGCGCACCTCCGCCCCAAAGCGGGACCCCAAACACGCCCCAAACCACACAGGGCGCGGGAGGGATCAAAGCCAGGCCTGGGCACGAGCAGGATGAGGCACCCAGCTCAGTGTGGGGTGCTGGGCACCCACGGGAGCCTGGCAGGGCCAGGTGGGGGGGTCCCTCCCACTGCAAAGCCCCTCTCTTAGCTCCTCATCCTCCTCCAGCCCTGCCTGGGGCTCCATGCCAGACTGATATATATATTTTATGATAACTATAGAGATGCACTTCAAACCTGACAAAGGACTTTGACAGTTTTAAGCATCTCTTTGATTAATACATGACCTTTTAATGCTTTGGATTAAATTAATAAATCTTTTACATTCTAACCCATTCTGCTTGCAATGTCATGGATTTTGCACGACCTCTCTCTCTTCCCTGCCCTGTCCCTCTGTCCCTCTCCCCCCGTCCCTGCACAGGTACAGTAATCCACAGCCTTGCAATATTCATGGGGCACAGAGCCCTGCAAAGCCAGAAGGGAGGGGATACTCCTTGGTGGTTTGTTTTTTTTTTTTTTTTTTTGAACCATCCCTAAAAATAGCAAGAAAATTCAAAGCTGACATTCAGGGCGAGGGGACGAGGAAGCCTGCAAAGTTGCTCACTCAGCCACCAGCAATTGCAGCGATCCTGTCTGCGTGTGCAGATTCCTCTGCTGACCGGGCTGGAGCCCAGGCCTGCACTCTGCTCAGCTCCCAGGAGCAGGGCAGCGTGCTCCCCATCCCTGCCCAGGGTGTGCGGAGCCCAGCCAGCCCCAAACCCGGCCCTGCTGATCCTGCTGGGGTGCACGGAGGGGATGCAGCTGCGCCTTTCCAGTTGCAGTAGGTCCCAGCTGGAGGACAGCTCTCAAGCTCACCAGTTCATCCCAGTTTAGCAGTGAAGCTGGGGTGAGCAGTGTGTCTGAGCTCAGATTCCTTCCTCGCTGCCTGTTGATCCAAAAACACGCGTGAAATCCCAATGTGCCCCACACAGGCGAGGCAAAGGGCTGCTGTAAAGCCAGGTGCTGTGTCTCTCCCTGCACCCATGTGTTATTCCATCGATGACTCACGTGTTATTAGCAGCCAAGCAATATTCCCAATTCCCTGGAGTTAACCCTTCACTCGTCACTCACAAAACCACGATGTCATAACAAACATCACTGGTATTATCTACTTTAATTATATTGTATCTACCCAGCTCTGGGAACATTAACAGCGAGGGCGACTTGGTGCTGGGGAGATGCTCCGTGGAGCTGTGGGGAGGGAGTTTATGAGGTGCTCGGGAAGTTGGGAGGCAGGTCCCTGCTCTGCCACCACTGTCCCAAGGGGCCTTGCTCACCACCTTTCCACCTGGCATTCCCTTTATCACATGGCCAAGAGGGGACACAAAAAAATTTGGACAAGCAGGGTGTTAGCAAACAGCAGGGATATTGCCAGGACTCAGAGAGAGCTTTTGATTAAAAAATAAATAAATAAAAAAGAGTTAAAAGTTGGGGAGGTGGGGGGAAAAGGAAAAACGGACGTGGTTGGCTCCATGGGCACACTGGGATCTGTGGGCACACTGGGCTGCATGGGCACAATCAGCTCCACAGGCACACTCAGCTCCGTGGGCACACTGGGCTGCATGGGCACATTGGGCACACTGGGCTCCATGGGCACATTGGGCACACTGGGCTCCACGGGCACACTGGGCTCCACGGGCACACTGGTCTCCGTGGGCACACTCAGCTCCAGGGGCACACTGGGCACACTCAGCTCCGTGGGCACACTGAGCTGCATGGGCACATTGGGCACACTGGGCTCCACGGGCACACTGGGCTCCATGGGCACATTCAGCTCCACAGGCACACTCAGCTTTGTGGGCACACTGGGCACACTCAGCTTCACAGGCACACTGGGCACACTCATCTCCACGGGCACACTGGGCGCACTCAGCTCCACGGGCACACTGGGCACACTCAATTCCGTGGGCACACTGGGCTGCGTGGGCACACCGGGCACATGGGCACACTGGGCACACTGGGCTCCATGGGCACACTGGGCACACTGGTCTCCGTGGGCACACTCAGCTCCACGGGCACACTGGGCACACTCAATTCCGTGGGCACACTGGGCACACTCAGCTCCACGGGCACACTGGGCTGCGTGGGGTGCGTGAGGGCGCAGGGGTGCTGCCCTGCACACAGCCATGAACCCGCGCACCCCCACCGTGGGGAGGGGGCTGCAGAGAGGGGGGGCGTGCGCCCAAGCCCTGCCTTCCCGCGGAGGGGGCGCGCAGTGCGGGCGCAACCCGGGAGAGGGCAGCAATGCCCCGCGCATCCCAGCGGGACCGCGGCGAGCGGGGGCAGCGCGGGGGGGGCTGCCCTGCCCCGGGGTGTCCCCCCCAAAGTGTCCCCTCTCCGCGAGGATCCCCCCTCCCGGGGCGGCGCTCCGCGGCCGCGCGCCCCTCCGCGCCCCTCCCTGCGCGCCTCGCGGCGACTGGGAGGAGAAAAAAGGGGGGGGAAGGAAGGAGGGGAAAAAAAAGAGGGGGGGGAAAGGAAGGACTACAAGGCCCGGCATGCCCCGGCGGTGCTGCACGGCTCCCCGGGGTGCCGGATGCTGGCCGTGCCGCTGACAGCGGAGCGGAGCGGAGCCGCGGTCCCCGCCGCGCACGGAGAGAGGAGCGAGGGGCTGGGCGCGCCTGGCCGCCGGCTCTGCTCCCCCCCTTTTATCCCAGCCCCCACAAAGCCGGGAGCGGCAGAAGGCAAGAGAGAGGGAGGAGGTGGTGGTGGAGGAGGAGGAGGAGGAGGAGGAGGGAGGAGGAGGAGGAGGAGGAGGAGGAGGAGGAGGAGGAAGGGGGGAGGCAGCGGCAAGCCAGGGCTCTGCTGCGCTGTGTCTTTCTTTGCTTTCCGCAGGCGGCGAGCGGCGGAGGCGCAGAGGGGAGGTCGGTTCCCCTCCGCCTCCCGCTCCGCTGCCTTTTGTGTGTGTGTGAGAGGCGAAGGGGGGGGGAGAAAAAAAGAGGAGGAAAAAAAGGGGGAAAAAAAGGTGAAAAAAGGGGGAGAAAAAAAAAAAAGGAAAAAAAGGGGGAAAAAAATAAGCTAAGCGGTAGAGGGGAGAGAAAATCCCGGAAAAAATAAAATAGAGGGGTGGAGGGGGGGAGAGGGAAGGAGGAAAGAGCAGGCAGGGGACGGAGGAGGGGGCGGGCTGGCAGGAGCGGAGTTGCCTGGGGAGAATGTGAGCAGGAGGCGCTGGAAATGCTCTCGTTGAAGGTGGCGAGCGGTGCCGAGGGCTCCGGGACCCCCGCGGCCGGTCAGGACGCAGCCCCGGCGGGCGGCAGGAGCCTCCCCAAGCGGGCGGGCTCCGAGGGGCGCGGAGCGCAGGAGCCGGCGGGTGAGTACCGGGGACCCCCGCCTTTGTGTGGGGCTGGGAGGGGGGGAGGACACTCGGGACACCCCCTTTGGGCAGAGCGGGGGGGGGAGGAGGCGGCGTGTCGCGTGCATGTGTCCCCCCCGCGCCGTCCCCTCCGCCGAAGTTGCGCGGCGAGTTGGTGCCAAATTGCCGGAGTTTAATGGCACTTGTGGTGGGGAGGGGCGCGCGGGCGCGGGGGGCCCGGGGCGAGCCCCCCACCGCGCGGGGGCTGCCGCGGCCGCGGCTCCGGCCGCTCCCCCCGGACACCCCCGGCCGTGCCCCCCCGGTGCGAGCGGTGAGTGACAGCTGTCAGAGCCGGCTCCGGCCGCTAGAAGGCAGAGCCTGTCAGCGGCGCGGGGGGCTCGGGGGGCTCCCCGGAGGGCAGGGGCACCCCCGGGGCGCAGCCTCGCGCCGCCGTCCCCGGGCGGGCCGGCTCGGGGGAGCGGGGGCTGCCCCGCGGGGGCTCTCCCGCGAGGCCGCGGGGCGAGGGGCGTGCGGGAGGCTCCCCCAGCCCCGCCGGTGAAGTTGCGTGGTCCGTGGCGCGGGGCTCGGCGAGCGGTTGTTACTCCCGTGCCTGTCATCCCCCCTCTGATTTGTTTTTATCGATCAGCTGATTTACCCCCCCGCCCCCCCCGCGCGGCCCCTCGGCGCTTGCGACAGGGACCGCGGGGGACCGCGGTGGCTTTGGCGGGGGCCGGAGTCACCCCGCAGGGTCACGCTGACGCCAGAGCCCGTGTGCTCCATGTCCCCAAGGCCGGCGCAGGTGGAGACACCTGAGTCCCGCTTGTTTATGTGCTGGGGGGACGACGTGGCCGTGCCCACGACCGGGTGGCCTCGTGCGTCCAGCCCGCCTGGCCGCGGCTGCCGGGAGAGCCCCCCGAAAGCGGCGGGGTGAGCTCATTGTGTGGCACAGCGCGCGGTGGAGTCACTCCAGATTTATCCTGGCGTGACAGAGAGCAGAAGCGAACCCCCGGGGCGCCGGGCACAGATCCTGCCCCGCTCTCCTTCCCACCCCGCTGCCGGCGTGCTCTGAGTCGGGGGCGCGTGGTCCAAATCGGGGCCCCGGGCTCTGAATCGAGGCCCCCCTCCCAAGCCTCTCCCCCTTTCCTCGCCCCCCCAGGTGTCCCCTTACACTGGCTTCTCCTGCTGGGCTGTGGAATTTGCAGGGGAGGGTGGTGGTGGTGGTGGTGGGGAGCGGGGGGTGGAAGAGGAGGGCGGAGGGGGGGGCTGGAGAAGGGATGGCGCGGCGCCAAATTCCGCTCTGCCATGTCTCTGTAACCTGAATAGGCCAACTCCATCCCCGGTGCGAGTCCCCCGGGGCTCTGCCGCGCTCCGATGCAGTCAGGCGGGAGGTGGCTTTCGCTCGGCTCCCGGCGTGTCCCCGCGGTGGCCCGGCAGCCCCAGCCCGGTTCCCTCCCGGACGGCGGCCGGAGCCACCGCCGGAGGCGGCCGGGCAGGAGGCGGAGGCGGTTTGGGGGAGAGGGGTTGGCACCGCGGCGGCCACGGGGTAGCCAAGGACATCCCCGAGCGGGGCGGCCGGCAGAGGAGAAGCCATGGAAGCCCATGGAAGGTTACGGGAAGCCTGGGGGGGCTGGCGCTGCCCTGGCCTCCTTAGAGGAGGCAGCAGAGACCCGGGGCAGGCTATTTCTGCTGAGATCCCGAGGAAAGCTCTGGGAGAATTGTGGGCTTCTATAAATAGTGTGTGTCAGCCGAGTGGAAACAGGGCCTTGAAATGCTCCTGCTATTCTCCCGAGTGCTTGGAACCAGCTCTTGGTAAACAGGGCAGCGGTGGGGAGGGCTGTTTCCTTCTTCCGGGCTCGGTAACAGGAGCGGGAGGGATGTGGGGGGGGATTTTTGCCTGGTGATATGGCAGCGTCCCCCCCCGGGGCCGGCCGGCTGGATGCCGGGCTGGGGCCGGCCGGCTGGATGCCGGGCTGTGGCCGGGCTGCCCGGATGCGGGATGGCCCCTGAATGCGTCGCAGATGTGTGTCCGCCCCCGCTGCCGTCCCCTCCCCGCCCCACCGCCCGCCAAACTTCGGGGCTGGGATGCGCCGTGCGCTCCGGCCGCGCTCCCTGGGGAGCCGGGGATGCCGGGGGAGCTTTTTGGGATGTGCGGGCTCAGCTGGCCAGGAGATGCCCGGCACAGCCCCTCCTCTGCCGGCGCAGGGGTGCGTGGGGTCACAGCCTGGTTCCCTCTCTCCCATCCGTGTCCATCCATCCGTCGGTCCGTCCCGGCTGGAGTTGTTCCCGCTCTGCCTCGGGGCTCATGCTGAGCCATGCCTCGGCCCCGCGCTGGAGGGCAGGGATTTGATCCCATGGGACCTTCCCAGGCATGTCTGGACACCCAGGCTGCTGGGGACCTTGTTCCTCAGGGGGCTCTGCATGCAGTGGGGACGTGGTGACATGTTCCCAGGGTGTTTGCTTGGCTCTGGGGCACATCCTGGCAGGCACAGTGCTGTGGTGAGCCTTCGGCTTCCCACGAGGACCTGGCATCGTGCTCATTTGTCACCACCCCTCGCACCCACACCCCAATATTCACTTTGTGCTGCAGACAGTGGCTCGAAAGCTGCCTTGTTATTATTTTCCTTAAAAATAACACAAAAGGGAAATAACTGGGCTGTGCTTAGCTCCCCACTGGGAGTTTTTAGGGTGATGTACAGTGGGCTGAGCAGTGGGAGGGATCCAGCGCACTTCTGGTGGGATTTGGTGCTGGATTCGGAGTTCACCAGGGCGTCACAGGGCTGGGGGGCCCACCCCATCCCTGTGTGCTGCCTGCCCGGTGCTCAGTGCTGGCACAGCCGAGCATGTTCATGGTGTGGGTGGGAAGGGGCGAGCGCCAGTCCGGTGGGGTTTTTTTCCCTTCTCCATATTTCTTTTTTTTTTTTTTTTTCCTCCTTTTTTCTTTCTTTTTTTTTCCCTCCCTCTCTGTGGGTTGAGCGTTGGGGCGACAGACAGGGAAAGTCTGAGCAATGGTCTCCGTGCTGGTGCTGTCTTCAATCACCGCGTCCCAGAATCCCTCGCTCTGGGCCTTCTAGGCACAAGGGCTTACAGCGAAAATCGGCAGCTGCAGCTGCGAGTGAAAGCACAAGAGCCCGGCTGGGTCTTTGGCATCGGCAGGAGAGCAAAAAAAAGCTGGGGGAGGCGAGGAGGGAAGGGAAAAGGCGGGGGGAAATGTGCCCTGTGGTTTTTTTCCAGGCTTGCCACCGAGGGTTGTGTTTCAGAGCATCGGTTCCCGGGCGCGGGAAGAGGCGGGAGGATGGGGGGTGCGGAGCGATGCCTCCGGGGAGCTCATTAAAATCTGTCGGCTCCCCCCTTTCGCCGGCCGAGAGAGGCTGGATGCGGAGGGAAGGAGGGAGGGACGTGCTGGGAAGGAACATGCCGGCAAACCGGCTGCCCGGTGGGGACAGTTGCCGGCCCGGGCAGGAACGCCGCCCCGGGGGCTCACCTGTCGGAGCACGTCGGCCGCGGCGTGCCAGCGAGGCCGGGACAGGGCTGGCGTGTGCCGGGGACTCCCTCGGCCGTCAGGGGGCTCCGGGGGCGAGGGGCGGCCCTGGCGCGGGCAGGTGATGCCCGGGGCCGCAGGTGATGGGTTTGGGGCCGTGCTGGGGCTCAGCGGGTGCAGCAGGAAGGGGAGTGCGAGTGGGAGCTCTCAGCACGTGCATGGGCAGCGTCGGCAGTGCCGGCTGTGCAGGCAGCGTTTGGTGGGCAGGTGGGGTGTGTGGACAGGGTTTGGTGGGCAGGTAGGGTGTGTGGACAGGGTTTGGTGCCCAGGCTGTGCAGGCAGGGTTTGGTGTGCAGGCAGGGTGTGTGGACAGGGTTTGGTGTGCAGGCAGGGTGTGTGGACAGGGTTTGGTGCCCAGGCTGTGCAGGCAGGGTTTGGTGTGCAGGCAGGGTGTGTGGACAGGGTTTGGTGCCCAGGCTGTGCAGGCAGGGTTTGGTGTGTAGGCAGGGTGTGTAGACAGGGTTTGGTGTGCAGGCAAACACTGGCGTGCAGGAAGGGTTTGGTGTGCAGGTGGAGCTTGGTGTGCTGGCAGGGTTTGATGTGCAGGTAATTTGGTGTACAAAGCAGGGATTGGTGTGCATGGGCAGAGTTTAGTTTGCAGGCAGGGTTTGGTACAGAGGAAGGTATTGTTGTGCACAGAGAGGTTTGGTGTGCAGGCAAAGATTGATGTGCAGGGATGAGGCTGACTTGGAGATTCTGGGCACTAAGGTAGGTCTAGGCAGGTGTTTGCAGGAGACCACCCTGGCAAAAATATCTCCTTCTTCTCCCCAGTGAAGGGAACTGACAGTGTTGGGCATCCCCCTTCCCATTCCAAATCCCATGACATGCCGGAGGGAGAGCGTTGGTGCAGCCTGGCCTGGCACAATGTGGGGAGGCAGAGGAGAAGCAGAACATGGTATTGATCCTCTCAGAGGGAGAGGGAAGCAGTTGTGGCATCCTCCAGCTCCAATCCTCTACCCTTCCCACCGCCAAACCAGCTCCAGGCAGAGGGAGCACCATGCCATGCCATGCCATGCCATGCCATGCCATGCCATGCCATGCCATGCCATGCCATGCCATGCCATCCCATCCCATGCCATCCCATCCCATGCCATCCCATCCCATGCCATCCCATCCCATCCCTCAGCTGCCGCCTCCAGGGCCTCAAGCCCCACGCACACTCTCCCTTCTTCTCTCTTCTTCCCTCTTTCCTCTTCCCTCTTCGCCTCCTGCTGACTTCAGCGCATCGGCTTGGGCTCAGCGCCTGAACATTCCTTGCAAAACCTGGGCCTAAAATATCTGGAGGAGGATGGAGCGCCTTGGGCGAGGGAGATGAGCTCCTCAGCTGCAGGAAAGAGGGAGGCTGCTGGGCTGGAGGCAGCAGGGACGCTCTGCTCCCTGCCAGCTGCCAGCCCCACTGGCCCCCCAGGAAAACGCCAGGAATAAATCTTGCCTGGTGAAGTCGGCGGTTTGGTTTGGTTTGGTTTGGTTTGGTTTGGATGTGCCCAGCAGAAGCAGGGGCATGAGCACCCTGTGGAGCACCAGATGAGTGGCACAGGGAGTGAGGATGGCCTTGGGAGAGGGGTGACAGAAGGGCAGGGTGGCATGGAGTGTGGTGACAACAAAACAGGGGGACAAGGAGAGTAGGGTCACAGGGGAACGGGGTAGCAGGGTGACAGTGGATCAGGGTGGCAGGGAATGGGATGAAGGGGGAGCAGGAGAACAGGGTGCTATGGGAGAGGGGTGGCAGAGAGCAGGGTGGCAGGGAACTAGGATGGCAGTGGAGCAGGGTGACAGAGGAGCAGGGTGGCAGTGAAACAGGATGGAAGGGTGACAAGAGAGCAGGGTGGCAGGAGAGCGAGCTGGGTTGGGGTGGCTGAGGAGGGACAATAACTGCTGGGAGGGAGGTGCTAGGCGGGAGCTGTGTGAGAACCAGTTTGCGAGGTCCAGATTGGCAGCAGATCCTGAACCAGGAGGAGCTGAGCATCCATACGGCCCCTGCCGAGATCAGACGCGACGACAGCGACTCGGTTTGGGGGAAGAAATTGGAGGCGGGGGAAGCTTTTTTGCTGAAATGAAATTTGAACCCCAAAGTGGGAGGGAAGTGGAGGTGGGGGGCACGGCTCTCTCCACATGGTTATTACTGCTGTTTTCCACCCAGCTGAAAGGAGAATGTAGCTTAATATGGACCCGCGGGGAGGAGAAGCACTCGGGAACGGGGATTTGGCAGGAGGGAGCTGGGAAACAGCGAGAGGAACGTAGAGGTGAGAGTGGCCAGGGCTTTGCCCAGGGAGGAGAGGACGGAGCCGGGCTGGAACAAGGCGCTATTGTTCTTGGCGAGCAGGGGGCCAGCCGCGGCCCCCCCAGACCCGCAGAGCTGGCGCGGATGTGGGGAAGGTTTTTGGGACCGGTTTTTCCCGGTGGATTGCTGGCTGGGAGTGAGAAGAGCTCACTGTGCTGGGGTGCACCAAAGGGAGCTCACGAAACACCCAGAGAGGCGAAGGGAGACTCTGGCGTTTGATGGGGAGGTGATGGCAGGTGAGAGGACAGGGGTGAGCCAGGGGAATTTCGGATCAGCGAGCGGGAGTGGGGGTGGTGGGGCAGGGGCTTGGTGGCTGGAGGATGATGTGGGAATGGGACAAAACCCAGCGTTCCTCATTCTGTCAGCACAGCAGAACGTGCTGATCCTTGGTGCGTGTGTGGGGTGGGGGAGGTCAAAACAGAGACTCTGGGGACCTTGCTGGCCTGGGGACCTCTGTCACCCCATGATTCACGTCCTGCCATGATCCCCTCTTGGCTGCTGGCACCTCTCCAGTGGTCCCCATCAAGCCCTGCTATCCTACATGTCCCCTCGGTCCCTTGCCCCAGCACCTGACATCGCCTCCCTCAGCACTTCAGCACTGCTCTGGATGTCACGTGCCACGTTGCCAGAGCCACCAGCTGTCCCCCGGGCCATGACAGTGCTTGGGGACACCCAGGGGTGCCAGTGAGCAGGAATGTGGGGAACCAGCAAGGCTCATGGGGCTGGAGGAAGAGGAGGAGGAGGAGAATGGAGGGATGTGCAGTCCCTTGGGCTGGGGGAGCTGTGGCCAGGGAGGGGGCAAGGAGGCGGGGGCCAGGCTCAGGGCAAAGCTGAGCTTACCGCAGCCTTTCCTAGGCTCCAGTGCCTTGGCCCTCCCAGCACAGCTGGAAAAGAAAGACCCCCCTGCAGCACATCCCTGGCATTTGCTCCCCATCCCCCAGTTCCCACCTCTCTGATGCTTCCAACGCAGCGATGCCCTAAAGGCAGCAGAAGCACCTTTGCAAGTGCACACTAAATATTTGAACACGCTCGGGTGGCTCTGGAGCCACTGCTGCTCTCACCCTTCCCCATCCTCTTCCCTGGCCTCTCTGGACTCCCCAAATTTAGTGGGTACCCCTCCTTTCCGTTAGTGGGTGCTCCTCCTTTCCTTCCAGAGAGGGGTGTGATATTTTCTCAGCAGCTCTTGCCCAGAATTACGTGCTCCAGCCGAGGCAGTGCTTGGCATCGCCGTGTCACCGCGGTGTGTGTCACCGCGTGTCCCCCCTCCCCAGCCCACCCGCTGCCAGCCCGGCCGCACGTGGCGGGACCACGGCACCCGCGCGACGCCCGCCTCCCCGCGCTTCATCCCTCCTCTTCCTCCCAGCCTCAGCACCCTGCAGCCGGGCTGGGCGCCCAGCGGGGCGGGAAGGCGGGGAGCAGCGTTCCCCTCCCCTCCCCGGCATTCCTTGGGAGTGAAACACAAGAGCTGGCAGGGCACTCCTGCTTTCTCTGGCCTCCGCTCCTCCGGTGCCTGAACAAAGCCCTCCTGCCTCTCCCAGGAACCTGGGGTTTGAAACAGGAGAGAAGGCTGGTGCTGCGTGGCAATGCCCTCCTCAGGCATATTTTGGGTTCCGTGGTGGGTGGGGGACAGAGGTGGGCACAGTCCCCACGGGAGGCAGCTCTGGACGGGGTACCCCAGGGTACCCACAAGCACTGTGCCTGCCTCCAGAACTGTTGGCATCCTCCCCAACCTGGGTTTTGCGTCCCCACCATCTCACTGCCATCATATTGCCATGGAAACCGAGCCCTGAAGAGTACCAGTTCAATTCCAGTTTGCCCCCAGTTTGATCGTAGTTTGGCCCCGGCTCTCATGACAACACGGGTTGGTGTATCCTCCATCCCATGATCCAGGATGATGCATCCCACAGGGAATGTGCGCTCCGTCCCCCTTCCCAATGTCCAACACCCCCCTCCTCAGCACACAAAGCCCCCCCACCCTCCCCACCACCCCCGGTGAAGCAGGCCCCTGTCGGAGCGCAGTCCCCGACAGCGAAGGTTATTTTAATGGATGCATTACTTTAAACGAACCCTCCGCCATCTGTTCCACCCCCTAATTACGCATGCAAAAAAAAGCCCATCTCACAGCCAGCGCAGGAGAAAGTAAAGATATAAGTGATTTAAATGCATGTATCCGCAGCTCCGCCAGCAGCTGGGCTGGGCTGCGCTCCTCAGCTGCCTGGTGAGCTGGGCAACTTGGAGGCAGGAAGGCAAAAGGGATGGTTCTCCCGGATGCGGCCGTGCCAGCACCTCGGAGGGTGCGTGGCGCCGGCTGGGCGGTGGGTGCAGCGGGCTTGGAGCACGGAGCCCGTGTGCGCCCGTCCCGCAGCCGTGCCTCCGTGCTGCGCGGCTCTCCCCATCAGCCCTGAAGGTTAGCTCTGCCCGCCGGCTGCCGGCCTCGGTGCGGCTGAGCCTCCGGAGCGGGGACGCGCCACCGTCCCCGGGCTGCCGCGGTGCATGGCGGGGCCGGGGGGGGACAGCCCCCAGCCGGCCGGCTCCTGCTCCTGACGCTGCCCGGGGCTGGCAGGGCGGCCCTCGGGGACGGGGATGGCTGTGGGTGACGCTGGGTGCTTGTCCTCTGGCTGAGGAGGAGAGGATTTCCCCCACGCTGCTTTTCCCAAGCAGCAGCTCTGTTTGTAACGAGCCATCCCAAGATCCAGGGAATCTTGGGCCCTGAATGCTCCCGGAGGATGTTCGACCCCGGGAGTCTGTCCTTTGGGACGGCGGAAGGTGAGAGTGGGCTGAGGGGGCTGAATCCTATCACCGCTTGGAGAGGCAGAGCTCATAGGTGATGGGAAAACCCCATTTTTACATCAATCTCCTGCTTTGGGGAGTCCCAGCAGGGACAGGGAGGTGACAACAGTGTAGGAGGCTGTGTCCATCCCCTGTCTAAGGGGGAACCCTGCATCCAGGGCTGCCCCACTCGGACTCAGTTTCCCCCATCCCCAGTACAAACCACCTGCAGGGATGAGATGGGTGACTGGCATGGCTTTGGGTGAACCCACGGTGACCACGCAGGACCACGACCACCATGGCAGGGCCACCGCCTGGCGCCGGAGCCCACGGCGGTGCTGGGTGCCCGTCGTCCCCCCCTCTCCCTCCGTCTCCTTCTCTCCGTGCCTGACTGCAGCAGATGCGCCAGCTCTGCAGGAAGAGGGAATTAAGTTGGGCTGGAGGAATTTTAAAGATTGCTGCAGGCCTGAGGGTCTTAGATCCCCCCGCGGAGATGGGCAGTCATGCAGAATTAATCCTATCGGCAGCCTGGCTCGGCTTCAGCCGGTGCAGAGCTCCGGGAGAGCGCGCGGGAGCGCGGGGGGCGATGCTGGGGGCGGCTGAGAGAGCCCCGCTGCCTCTCGGCGTCGATGGGAAATTAATAATGAAAAATTAAAAGCCCCAATTCAGCCTTTCACCCCCCTCCTTCCTTCTCCCCATCAGCCTGGAGGTGGGACTCGTAGGGGGGGAGGAGGTGGGTGGATTCTGCAAAGCTTAAGGAAAACCTGTTTGCCGTAGCCAACAGAGCCCGTGGTGGGAGGAAACGCTGGGGCCACATCCTCCTCGCAGTGCTCGCCCGTGTGCCACGGGGGGCTGGCACGGGGACACCCCTTTGCTGCCATCCCCCAGCTCCATCTGCGGCGAGGCCACGCAGAGGCAGGAGCGGGCTGGGGTGACAAGAAGGAGGTTGAGGTGGCGAGAGGGAGGTCGTGACAGGAGCAGGCTGGAGTGGCAGTGGGAAGGCTGAGGCGGCAGGAGGCAGGCCGGGGTGGCTCAGAGCAGCCTGGAGTGGCGGCAGGCAGGTTGGGGTGCTGTGCCAGCGCAGGGGACACAGGGACGCGCCAGACATCCCCCCGTGCTGCCCCAGCCGCCCGCACCGTCCAAGGGGACGCCAGGGTGACATCTGGGTGCCCCGTGGCTCTGCCAGCCCCACAGGCAGCCTTGTCCCCGTCGTCCTTCCTGGCTGCCGGGGCTGCGGTGCCACCGTGCCACTGGGCTCGGTGGCTGCGTGACGCCGGGCAGGGTGGCCCGCAAGGGCTCTGCAGCTGCTGCCGGGCCCTCTGCTCCTCCAGTTTATAAATAATGCAGCACCGAGGCGTGTTGGCAGTGCCCGCGCCCGCCTGCAGCCCCGGCGTGCCGGCGGCGCTCTCGGGCGCTGTCACCGGGCAGGGCGACACCGAGCCCTGCTGTGTCCCCTCCTCTGCTCCCCACTCGCCCGGGGTGGCCGTGGGGATGCCCGCGGTGACCCCACGCGTGGGGACGTCCCCGGGCCTCGCGACGGTGGCGCGGATGGCGCCGCGCAGCTTGCAGCGTTGCCATGGCGATGCGCCGGCGCTAACGAGCCCGAGTAAACATTAACGAGGGAGAGCCCCACGCGGGTGGGTGCGAGCGCGGGGAGCCGGGCGGGGGCTGGGCTGGGGACGCACCGCGCCCGCGTGGGGCGCCCCCAGAGATCCCCCCGGGCGGTGCCCTCGGGGCGCTGTGTGAGGCTGCGGTTTAATGGTTGCACTGGGAGCGCTGGGCGAGGCCCGTGGGGACAGGAGTCAGTCCCCTTCTCAGCTTAGGGGCACCCCGAGTGGGAAGGCGCCCACCCTGAGGTTCCAGAGGCGCTGTCGTGCCGGGCACTGCTGTCCCGCTCTGGCCACGGTCACCCTCTCTGCGCAGCGCCCGTGGGTGCTGGCTTGGAGCGGGGACGGGTCCCCAGGGCGTCCCTCGGCGCTGTGGGGAGCTCGCGGTGTCCCTGGCAGCAGCTGCCACCGCCGCTGCCGTTGTCACCGTGGCTCAACTCCCCGCGTTCCTCCTCTGCCACGGCCACCCCGCTTTGGGTGGGGGTCAGGGCCGGGGCAGCCCCCGCACCAGCGCCCCCACCGTGCCCGAGGTCCCCTCCAACATTTAATGGTGCTGCAGCTCATTAAACCGAGGTGCAGGTGCCCCCGGTACCTTCATCCTCCCGGAGGGCTCTTAATGAGCGGCTGCTAACGAGCGCCCGCGCTCCCCGTGCAGAGCCTGATTGGCGACAGGCACCGGGAGCCACGCGCGGGCTCCTTCCAGGGGTCCAGCGACCCCTCTGCCATCCTGGAGACGTGCACGAGGGTCCCACGTCACCGAAACTGCACCAGTGTCACAGCAGTCACCGGTGTCGCTGGAGCTTCGGTGTGTGCATCGCGGGCACCTGGTGCCCTGTGCCTCAGTTTCCCCCTTCAGCCCCGCTCGGGGGCACAGGGCCCGGGGATGGGCACCGGTGTTCACAGGCGTGCACAGCTGTGGCTTGAGGCTCCTGTTGGCCTTCCCGGCCCCATTGTTGTACCCAGAGTCACAAAGCCACCCGACCCCTGGCAGGGCGACCTGCTTGGGTCTGCCTGCATGGGGGTTTGGCAGAGGGGCTGTGTGGGTCCCGTGCACCCCAAAAAACCCGGTGGCACCGATGCCGTGCAGGGTGCTGGGTGCCCAGAGGAGCTCAGCTGGGGCATGCCTGGCTCAGAGGGGCTCTTAAGCTCGTGCCCCTCTTTTGGGGGCTGTAGTGGGGAGACCCCATCCTCCAAAGAGCCATCAGCCCCCACCAGGGCTGGGTCCCCCAGCTCCCCACCGAAGGGAGCCCTAATCCTCGTGACACGGTGCCCAGCTCCATGGTGGCTAATTGCAGTGTCCCCAGCTGAGGATTACAGTCTAAAGCAGGAAAGGAGCAGCAGGAGCAGATGAGCTCCTGAGCAACAAAGCTCCTGTTCCCCTGCAAAATGACTTTTATTAGGGGTATAATTAAAAGCTGACAGGAGGTGAAAATCATGGGGATGGTCAGGGTGAGGGATGAAGCCACCTGAAGGTCCCTGTGTCCCCCCAGGTGTCCCACCCGCCAGCTTCCCCCTCTGACCACAGCCTTGCTGGCAGGGCAGGAGCAGCGAGGTGCTGGGCTGGCAGAGGAAATCCAAACTCAGCCCCAATGAAAGGGGCTTTGTGTGCCCGAGAAGGAGCAGCCCTCCTCCTTCTCCTCCTCCTCCTCCTCCTCCTCCTCCTCCTCCTCCTCCTTCTCCTCCTCCTCTTCTACTGGCCGCGGGGCCACTTTCCTGCCTGGGGGTGGCCTCAACGTGGGTGCCAGAGAGAAAACAAGACACAGAGCAGCATGGCAACCCTGTGGCCTCCTGCCCTGCCCGCACTCCTGAGCTTTTCCCCGTTACTCTGGATGAGGCAGTCCCTGGGGTTGTGCTGGGGTCACCCATGGCTGCCCCAGCTGGTGCCATCCCTGCAGAGTCCCTGGGAGGGTCCTCTGTACCAGGCCTGGCCAAGGCACTTGCAGTAGAGAAGGAGCAGCAGGGACAGAAAGACACAAGGACAGAGGGACATTTTCCCCTGTCCCCTTCGTGCCACCTGGATTGCCCCTTCCCAAAACCCCTGCCTGCCTCAGTTTCCCTTTCATGAGTGCTGTGCCTGTCCTCTAGCATGACAGGAGCCCGGATCACCCTGGGGGAGCTCAGCTCTCCTTGGTGACCCCAGCTGCCCCGCAGACGTGGCTGGTGTGCCCTGGGAAGGGAACACTTTGGGGTACCCAGCGCTGGGCACCTCTCTGGGTTTGCGCTCGTGGGAACATCGCTGCAGTGCCAGTGGGGTCCCGTGGCAGGGCGGAGGGCGGGTGCAGCAGGGACCCCCGGCTGGGAGCTGGGCACCGGCCACCTTGGCCTGGCCCAGCCCCAGCCCCGGCGGGCAGCGGAGGGCTTGTTCCTCGCCTGGACAGGAAGACGAATGAATTCCATTATGGGATCGCGATTTTATTCCACGTGTCAGGGAGCCTGAGATTAACTTGCTCACCGGGCTGTGACAGACCCAGACACCCGCGTGCACGCGCTCCAGCAAGGGGGCTTCACACACTTGCCGGGCACGGAGCTGCTGAGACCCTGCCATGCCCACCCGGGCGAGCAGGGCTGTGCTCACCCACCCCGATTCCAGCAGGAGCCCTCCAGCACCTGGGAGGTGGCAAAGACCGAGGCCAGGGGTCTGGCACTGCCACTGTGCTGTCCCATGTCCTAAAGGTCCTTCGGCCACCCAAGGACTCGTGTCTTACAGGCGGGCGAGGGCGAAGCATGATCCCAGCATGGCTCTGGGAGGCCATGTGCTGCCAGACAACAGGCTGGGAGGAAGGGAGGAAGTGGGACATGGGGGCCTGGGGACCTTGACGACAGCTGATGACACTGGGGACTTGACAAGACCAATGGGCTGCTCTTAGCTCAGCTCAGCCAGGTGGTTGCCCACGTTGGGAGGGCATCAGAGCCATGCAGTTGTGTCGGGGCTGTGCTGTTCTGTGCCGTGCTGTGCCGGGGCCGGCTGCTCTCCCCTCACCACCCCCCCTGCGCGGGCGCAGGCAGCTGGCTCTGTTTGCTGGAGGCTTTGCGCATTCCAGTTCGTGGGTCACTCGCCTTCGAAACCTCTCCGGGGACAGAGGCAGTTGGGAGCCGTAACAAACAACCCAAGGGCTCCAGTGACGCCCGCGCCCGGCGCTGCCTGCCAGCTCTGGGGTGGGGGGGCTTGGAGAGGGCCCCCTGCTCCCCTGGGGAGCTCTGGGGTGCTGCTGGGAGGTCCCAGTACAAGCAACGAGGGAGGAGGGACATGCCGAGCAGGTTTCTGTGCAGGAGGCGGGAGTGATCGCTTTTGGGGGAGCGGGGAACAGTGCAGGAGGAATGCTGTGGTCACTTGTGCCTTGGGGACAGGGTACAGAGAGGGGCACTGGCAGGGGGTGTCATCCATGATCCATACGGGAAGGGGTGGTGGAGCTGGCCAGGCACCGTACCGGCAAGAGGACAAGGTGGGCAGCAAGTAGGAGGTGGCTCAGTGTCCTGGTGTCCTGGAACGTGGTCGGAGCCATCCCGAGGAGTTCCTGGGTCCGGTGGGTGGTGGGGGAGTGGTGGGAGCGCAGCGCGGCTTGGGGAGGCTGGGCGGTGCAGGGAAGGTCAGCCTTGGCCAGATGCAGCCACTCCACCCTCCTCCAGTGCTTTGCACATTAATGCAAATGCACTGGCCTGAGTGGTTCATTAGCAGCATGTGGAATGGAATAATGCATCCGCATCCCATTAGCCTAATGAAAAAAAGGGAGCCGGCACCTGGAACAAAGCTGCCGACTCTTGGCTAGTGCTCTGGCTCGGCCATGCTGGGCCGTGGGGGCCTCCCCCTCCCTTCCCCTCCCTCCCTTCCCCTCCCTTCCCTGCGCCGCCCCAGCCCTCTGAGCATCCCTGTCCCCAGCGCTGGGGACCCCATCCCCAGGGTGTCACCACAGATCCCATTCCCAGGATGTCGCCGCGGCAGGGTGCAGCCCCAGGAGGACTTCAGGGTGGTCCCAGCGTCACCCCTCAGCGTGCCAGGGTGGGAGAGGGATCCGAGCCAGTAGTGCCACAGGGGCATCGGCTGGGTGTTGAGATGTCTCCGTGTCCCTGGGGCTGGGAGTGCAGAGCCTTGGAGGATTCGGGGGCACCCCGGGGTGGGCAGAGCCGGCCGCAGCATCATCCATCCGCATCCGCGAGTGGGAGGGGGTCCAAGCTGGGAGTGCCGCAGTGGCGCTGGCCGGGTGTCGAGATGTCCCCATGTCCCTGGGGCCGGGAGCGCGGAGCCTGAAGGATTAGAGGAAACATTGCCAAACAAACCAGGCTGTGCCGGAACCAATTAGCCTCCAGCAGGCAGAGTTTCAGATGCTGTTATTTCTGCCTCTTCTCTTTTCTCTCCCTCCTTCTGTCTCCCCCTTTCCCCCTCCCCGGCCCTCCCCAGCCCCTCCTGCCCGCCCCCAGCATCCCTGCTCTCGCCATTCCTCTCCGTGTCGGAGCTTGTTTTGGGCACTGGCTCTGGAGTGAGTCATGCCGCGCGTAGGGGATTTTAAAAGCTTTCTGCTGTCGCTGGGAAGCCGGTTTGGGCTGCTCCGACACTGGGGGTGGAGCGCCATGCCTCGCAGACAACCCTCGTCTGGGGAACCCAAAAAAATCCCCCACCCCGATGCCCCGAACCCCTGGGATCCCAGGGCCCCCCCCTTTGCGGGGTCGGCTCCGTCACCCCAGCCAGCGGTTGAGTCACAGGCGAAACTTTCGAGCCGTTGGAGCTTCCTCCGCCGGGCCCCTCTCCGAGGAAGTGGTCTGCCGGGGCGTCGGGCCCGGCGGGGCGGTTGCCCGGTCCCGGTGGGTGCAGCACGCAGGCGCGGGCGGCCGGCGCTGGAGCTCGAAGCGTGGGAGACTTTTTTTTTTCCACCCCCCCTTTCCCTCCCTCCTTCCCTCCACCGCCGCCTCCGCCGGCCCCGCTGCCAAACCCGGGGTGGGGGCCCTCCGGCACGACCCTCCCGCCGGTCCGCAGCTGGCCGCGGTCCCCCCCTTCATCCTCCTCCTCCTCCTCCTTGCCTTGAGCTGTGCTGCTGAGGGACTGCAGCTCCCGTGGATCAGGAGGAGATTTAGGTCAAGCGCTCGACTGAGTCGAAACAGCCATCTGTGTGCGGAGGAAACCGGCCATCCAGAGCCCCCGGCGCGGCCGGCCCGGCTCCGCCACGGGGCCCCGGCACCGCCGGCACCCCCCGGGCCCGGGCCCGGGCACACAGCCTGCCTTTGTCTCGGCAAGGGAAAAAACCCACCCAACGAATAAACAAATGGGGAAAAAAATCCCCCTTCCTGCCGATCCGTCAGCCCCGGCTGTGCCGTGGGCATCGCCGCGCGGTCTGGCACGGAGCGGCCGCGGCAGCGCTCCAAGGTCGCCCTGACACGCGGTGGGAAGGTGTGCGCCGGCGGGAACCGGGCAGGGCCGCGGGGCCAGGGCCCGAGCCGGCCGGGGGCCGGGGCAGGCAGGGCGGGAGGGGCAGCAGGAGGGAGGCCCTGGCTGCCTGCCCGGAGCCCGGACTCCTGGGTTCCTGCAGGAACAGGGTGGAGCGGGAGGAGGATGGGGAGCCGGTGTCATCCCGGCCGCGGCCGGGGGGAGCGGTTCCCTGCCCGGGAAGGGCTCCGCGTGCAGCTGCGGCCGCCGCGCCTCAGTTTCCCCGGATGATGAAGTAGAGCAGCCCAGCGGTGGCAGCGCAGCCGGGGACCCCAGCGAGGTGGGGACCCCCAGATGCCCCTCGGCACCCCGCACCGGGGCGGAGGTGACCGCGGCCCCTCCTGCTCTCCACCTGCCAGCTTAGTGTTGCTTTCTCCATTTCCTTCCGGAGCCTTTTCTCGCCCGCCGGTGCCTGTGCCGCCGCGCCCGTGCGCACGCTGGGCGCAGGGAGAGGAAACGCCGCCTGGGCCGTGGGAGGGCTGGCGCCGGATGGGCCTCCCAGCCCCGGGCGGTTTGGCGCGGCCCTGCCAAAGCGGGTGCCGAGCCGTGCCGGGTGTCGGCCGGAGCCCGGCGGGCGCGGGGATGCTCCCCGGCACCTCGGCCCGTCCGCCGCCCGCCCGGAGCCGGGCCCGCGCCCCGCCGGGCCCCCCGCGCTCTGCCCGCCGAGCCTGGTAAGGAGCTTTGTCCGGTTCGCACAGTAATCCCGCCTTGGCCGGGGGATTATGCGTGGGGAGAGCTGTGGGGGGCCCGGGGCACCCAGCAGATGGGGTTCGGAGGTCAAGGTTTCCCTCGGTGCAGCGGGCTCTGGCCAGGAGGGTGACGGGGACATCCTTGTGCTCAAGGGGGTCACACAGGGACCACAGCTTTTGCCCCAGCCCCCGGACAAAGCCGGCAGGAGCTCGGTGCCCCTGCAGGGCCCTGTGTCAAGCCAAGGCAGAGCTGGGGCCGGTGCTTCCCACTGGGATGGTGTGGAGCATCCCTGCATCCTTCTCCATCCTTCTCCCTCCCGTCCCAGCGTGGCAGCAGCGGGCACGCGCAGCTCTGCGAGGCAGGAGCTGCCGGAGTGCGGGTCCCATCCTGGGTCCCTTCCCAAGGTCCCGTTCGGGTCCCATCCCAGCTTCCCCGCAGCCCTGCGTCCCCGGGCGGGCTCGGAGGGGGCTGGTGGATGCTGGGAGCTCGGTGGTTCTTTATGGTCTCAGAGGGCTCCATTAATTCTTTAAATATCCAGCCTTTCCAGGTGGGTTTTGTTGAAAATTAATTTCCGGAGCTATTTTAATTTTGCTGTATTTAATTTGCTGTTTATTTTAATTAATTAACGTCGGGAAAATCTCTTCTCCCCAGCATCCTGCAGCCGTCTGGGGTGGCTGCACCCGGGAGGTGAGAGCAAGGGGGTGCCATGGGTGTGAGGGGCACTGGCAGGGAGGGTGCCCAGCCCCCAGGGTGCCCACCTGGCTCCATCCCACCTGCCCCAGGTGACAGGGCGGGCACGGGGAGGCAGCGAGCTGGGTCTCTTCCTACCATCCCTACTCCAGGGCTCATCACAGGGCTTGCTGCTGGCTCCACGGGACGTTTGTCACATCTCCTGGTGGGAGATGGCTCAGGCAGTGCTTGCGCCTTCCTCCTCCTCCTCCTCCTCCTCCTCCCGGCGATGGCTGGGGGCCTGAGGGTGTGCATCCATGAGGATCCCGTGCCATGCCGTGCCATGCCGAGTGCCCAGCAGGAGAGTCCCGGTTTAAGAGCCCAGCACGGAGCTGCTGGAGCCACACCCACACGGCGGGATGGATGCTCAGCCCAGCCTCCCTCCCCGTCCCCGCTCCCTCCGGTGCTCCGGGCTCGGGGCTGGCCAGACCCCAGCCAGGGGGTCCCTGCGGGGCGGCGGGCAAGGGCTGGGGGAAGGGATGGAGCCGCCTTCCTCCAGATCAAGGCCTCTGGTCTCTCACATGTCTAGACGCTGCCACACACACCTAATGTGGTTCTTGGCAGGAGCCGCGGCTGCTCTCTTGAGGTTAATTGCTGCGCACGGAGCTCTGCAGACAGATAACCCGGCTCCACGCTGGCCCGGACCCCGCCTCACCCAGCCCTGCTCGGCTGCAGCCCCCAGGGATGGAGGAGCAGCCTGGGGGTGCCGGGCAGTGACGCTGCGATGCGGCGACGCTGTGATGCTGTGCCCAGCGCGTGGTTTGGGGCGCAGCACTGACCAGTGAGGGGGGTCCCCGGGTTTGGGGACAGGCAGGGATGGAGGAGAGGCACTGGCAGTGCTTAGCAGGGTGACATGGCCGCAGGGGCTCTGGGGCAGGAGGAGGAGGAGAGAAGGGCCCCAGCAGGCCGGGCTGCCGCCGTCCTCTGTCGGCTCTTGGCAAGGCTGCTGGGCTGGACCTGATAAGGGCAGCGCGGCGGGGAGGGGGCCGGACAAAGGCTCGGCCTCGTTGAGCCAGCCTGGCTGATGCAGGCTCCGGAACGGGAGCTGCAGGGAGATGCAGCAGGGACTGGGGTGGGAAGAGCTGGAAGAGCTGTTTCATCCTCCAGCCCCAACATCTGGTGGGAAGAGGGGATGGGAGGAGAGAATGCTGGGCAGGCTGCAGGGGTGAGCCCCAGGGCTTGGCCACATCCGGACTCCCTGGGATGGGCTGGATGAGGCCATTCCCAGCAACTGCTCTTGCAAAGCACCTTCCTGGGAGCAAACACTGCTCTAATGACATGCTGGGAGCCACTGGCGCCCCAATCCTGGCCCCTGCTTGGCCCCGTCCATAGGGACCAGTTTCCCTTTGGACAAATCCGTGCTTTGTCAGGCCTGGTGCCGGCTGCCAGGTGCCATCACCAAGGCAGGGTGGTGTAGACCAGGGCTGGGACGTGGTACATTCCAAGGCTGGAATTACATCGGATCCCTGGAAGGATCCCCAAAGCACAACATCCCCTCACCTCCCACAGGGCTGGGGCTGGCGATGAGGTCTGGGCTCAGTCCCGTGTCCCAGGGCTGTGTGGGGGTGATCCCAGCCCTGGGACCAGCCCCACATGGGATCCACGGGGAATCGGGTGAAGGTTTCAGTCCAAGCTGTGTTTTGGTTTGGGGTTTCGTCATGATTTCATGGCAGGGAATTTCCGTTCGTAACCAAAGACAAGAACAAAAAAAAGGAAAAAGCCGAAACCAAAGAAAAAAACCCCAACCCTGCCTTGAATTTTTGCCAACAAAATGGGATGTTTCCATTCTTGTTTTGGCTTTTGGCAGCCCCAAACTGCAGCCAGTGGAAGAAAATATCCATGTGGAAAGGCTGCCGGCCTCCTCCAGCAGCGCAGTGGCCGGGCTGGAGCTCCTGCCCCGCAGCTGTGCTGTGCTGGGGGGACAGGGAGCATGGCCCCTGCAGAGCGTGTCACCGTGCTCCCTTCCCCGCGCTCTTTGGAGAGGACATTGCCATGAGAACGGGCTTGTTGTTTTGTGGGGAGCATCGAGACAGAGCAGCGAGCGTTTGCAAGGACACCGGTGGCACGCCGAGCTCGCGCTTCCCACTTGTCCTTGCAGCGGGTCGCTCTCTCCTCCCCAGCTGGCAGCGGAGCCCTGCTCAGCTCCAGCGTGTGCTGTGCCACGCCAGCCTCCCTCTGGGCATTGCCTTCCCTGCTGGCATCACCCAGCCTCTCCCCGCTTCGCCTCTCAGGTTTTGGGGGACCCTCTGGGGGGCTGCGATGCTGTGGATGCTGGGGAAAGGAGGAGCAGCCACTGCAATGCTTAAATGAGGTTGGGTTTTTTTCCACACATCCCCCCCTCCATCCATGCTAGGAAGAATTACAGTCGCCCAGGCATCTGTTCTGGCAGAGTCGAGCTAAAGAGCTTGTCCTGGGCTTGGCAAACCAGCCGGCGCAGCCGACAGCTTTTCCAAGGGCAGCCTTGGATGTGGAGCAGCAGGTTGACATTGCAGGGAGAGGAGCCTTGTGCTGCAGGCACCAGTGCTGTGCCCCTCAGCTCCTGACTGGATGGGATTTGGCAGGGAGTTCTGCAGGCAAGATGCTGCAAACCCCCTTCCCAAAAAGCAGCATCCTCTAGTAGGTCTTTGTTTGGAGCCAGGAAGAGGGCAAATGGTGCCAGCACATCCCAGGGTCCTTGTCCTTGCACAGAGAGGACAGCAAGTGTCACCCTGCAAGGGACTACTGCCAAAAAAAGCCCTGCTAAATTCTCCTTGAAGCTGGAGAGGCTCCTCTGTGCCCCCAGGCTGTGCATCATCCTTGTCACTGCCAAGTCTCTGCACTGGCCACCCCATGGTTGCCACCCCCAGTCCTCCGGAGCACAGTGGAAGGGCACAGTGGTGGCACCAGGAGACGCCAGGAGCACGGCTGCCCCCTGTGCCAGCAGCACCGTGCACGGGCCCTGTGCCGTCAGCAGTGGAGGCAGGGGGAGGCGAGTTGGAGCGGCTTGGCAGGGAGGTGTGGGAGCCCTGCCGGAATGCTGGGCTCGGAGCTGGAGCGTGTCAGGCACAGATGGGATCGTTAGTGGTGGTAAAAATTATCCAGCCCCTCTTAAAAACCCAGGCGCAGCAACCTGACCCCGCAGCTCCAGGGGTGGCTATTCCCACCGGAGCGGGGCTGGCGTTCGCCTCCCCTGCCATCACCATCCATCCCGGGGATCTGGGGCCACAGCTGCCCATCACATGCCACACGCTGCCCTCTGCAGTGCCAGCGTGAGGGGTCCCTCCCCGCTGACCCAACACCGCTGCTGGGCAAACCCCATCCCTGCGGGTGCTCCCACCCTTTGTGCCGTTTCCTATTTCTTTTTTAATGCACCCAAGTCTCCTGTTTGCTTTTTTAACTGCAGTAACCACAAGAGGGAAGTTTCAGAGCGGTTCGAGCCCGTCTCGGCGAGGAAGGGAGAGGCAGCACCGCTCTGTGCCCATCGCCGCAGCACCGCGCCCGGGGGCTCCGCCGCCATGGTCCAGCGCCTGGTGGCTCTTGTGCTTTCCATCCCCCTCTTCCTGCCGCTCATCCCCAGCTCCTTTTCTCTTGGAAGTGAGGAATTTGAGGCTGGTCTGGCGTTGCCAAAGGGCCTCAGGCCCCCCCAGCGCCGATCGATCGCTCTGCGCGCTCCTGCTCCCTGTTTTTTCTGTTTGTTTGCAGCCGCTTGAGGGCTCTTGTGATGAATCCAGCCTGGACAGAATTCAACAACAGCTGAAACGCAGCCCGGGGTGGGGGTGGGAGTGAGAGGGCAGCGGGGCCGGCCCACACTGGAATGCGAAATGGGGCAGCGGGCAGTGCTGGGACGGCAGGAGGGGATGGTGCCCGATCCCCCTCCAGGGGTGCGGAGGGAGGGGGAGCACCGCCCCAAAACTGCGGCTGCTCCAGGGCGGCAGCGTGGGGACCTGCTGGGGTGGGTGAGCATTTGGGGCGTCTCCCTGCTGCCCTTGGCTGCTGCGGGGAGCCGGGCAGCAGGGAGAAGGGCCGGTCCCACTGGCTGGGCTGCAGGGGACAAGGGGTCCGTGCCAGCTGCGCCGCCCGCCCGCCGTGCCAGGTGCCGTCCATCCTGGGCATCCACAGGGACTGGCTGCCCAGCCTACCTGCCATCGCTGCAAAATGGCGGATTTCAATTAAAAAGGAAACATTCCCCAAAACCCCAGAGCCAGGAGGGGGGTGAGCACTACCCTGTGCCCCCAGCCTGCTGCTGCCAGCTTTGCCAGGGGGGCCACGGAGCAAAGCGGGGGCGCGGGCACACGGGGGGCACAGGAGGGGTCTCAGAGGGGACCCTCCCCAGCCAGGGCAGTGCCTGCTGGTTGGCGTGGCTGCCCGTGCTCGGTGCTGGGGCTGGCTGTGATTCTGCAGCTGTGGCTCCGGGAGGGAGCAGGACGCGGCTGCGCCGGCGTGCGAGGGTGCGCGCAGGCGGGAGGGATAATTAGTTCCTACTATAGCACTTCTCAGTCAAAGTGCTTTTTAAAAGCCTCCATTCATTAGTCTTCACGGCTCCCCCGAGGTGTCGTGTCCTGGTTCTCTTCCCCCCTCCAACTCCCCACCTTCCCTGGAGCAATTGGGGATCCTGGGCTGGGGAAAGGGAGGATGATGTTACTCTTGAGGCTGGGTCCTTGTAAAACCCTCAAATGGGGTGGCAGTAGTGGGACAGTCTCAGTGTCCCTTGTCCCAGTGGGGCTGCTGGGGTGCCACGGCCACATGAGCATTGTTGGGAAGTTTCCATGGAGGCTGAGCTGTGCCATGTTCGGAGCACCAGGGAAGAGAGTGGGAGGGCAGGGAAGGGCTGTGGGTCCAGTGGGTGCCGCTGCCAACTCAGCACCCTCGTCAGCACGCGAGGGAGCAGCATGGTGGCTCCAGTTCCCAAATTACCCAGTGTGTGCCGGGCTCCCAGGGGTCACCTGGGAGGACAGAGGGTGCTGGAAGATGCCGGGGGTGCCGGTGTGGCGCAGCCCCCAGACCTGAGCATCGTGTGGGTGCAGGCATGGGGGTACCCGGGCGTTGCCCCGGTGAGGAGGCAGGGCCGCAGGGGTGCAGAGGCAGGCAGGCTGGCAGTGGGCCTCCACTGCAAACCCTAACCTTATTTTCCCAGGTCCGACGCCAGTTTCCATGGAAACAGCCGGGAGCAGAAATGGGAACCAGAATCCAGAAATGTGAAGCTTTGAGCTCCAGTTCGCCTTCCTGGATTCCTGCTCCCCGTGACCCCAGCTGGGTGCTGGCACCCACACTGCTCCCGCTGTGTGTTGGGGGGCAGGGCTGCCCTGCCTGGGCACCCCCTGGGCTTGGGGCGCTCCTCTGTCCCTGCACGCTGCAGCACCCTGGGCATGGGCATGGGCACGGTGTCCCAGCAGGGATGTGGGGGTACTGTGGGAACAGGACACTGCAGGCAGGGACACTGCAGGCAGGACATTGCTGCCTGGGGACCCTGCTGGCAGCCCCACAGTCACAGCACCTGCACACATCTGTGTGTCAAGGTGGTGCACAGGGCTGGGTGGGATGTACGTGCCCGTGTGCTCTTGCAGGCACATCTGCTTTGTAGGTGTAATGGGGGTGTAGGCACAGTATGGATCAATATGTGGTCTCTCTATTACTGGTCAGCACTGGAAATACCCCAGTCCCAGGTTGTTTACCTGCCCTGGTGTCTCCATCCCCAGGATGCAGAGGGGACCCCCCAGCCTGGAGAGGGACAGCACCAGCTGTCATTGTGTGCAGGGGCTGGGTGCTGCCCCAGTTCTGGGTGTATATGTATGACCTGGGGGGAGCCCTGCTCAGCCTCCTGGGGCTGGGAGCCCCCTGGACTCCTCTGGGCATCTCCTGCCAAAGTGGAGCCTCTTGGGACTCGTCTGTGTCCTGCAAAGCCGAGCTCTGAGCTCTGTGCTGTGTCCATCCATCCAGCCTATGCCGTGTGTCTATCCCGCACCTTCCCTGCTGCCCTCCAGCCTCCTGCAGTCCCTCGGGTGTGCAGTGACCTGCCCCATTCCTTTGTGAGCTCGTGGCAGCCAGCCCCAGTGCCCACAGCGTGGGACATGGGTGTCCCCCGGCACCTCCTGGCCGGTGACAGGGATTGCTCGGTGCCATCCCAGTGCCATCCCCGTGCCAGCTGGCCCCATCGTCCCTGCACAACCCGCTGCTCCCCACATGCCCATTTCACCAAGCTGCCAGCAGGCTGGGACACACCGGCGCGGCTCGTGGCTACAGATCCCACCCCCATCCCTCTGTCCTGTCCCCATTCCCCTGCCACACCTCGGGGGTGATGGTGGCACTGCCACCGCGCCTGTCCCCCCTCGGATCCCTCTGTCCTGTCCCCATTCCCCTGCCACACCTCGGGGGTGATGGTGGCACTGCCACCACGCCTGTCCCCCCTCGGTGGCGCGCGGAGCCAAGGGCGGGCGCGCTCCGTGCTACATCATTTACCCACGGACAGGTATTAGGATACATTATGGATAACTCACGGAGAGAGACACTATTAATAATACAGACACATACAGAGGGAAGAAAGTGCACACTTGATTTCCATGTTGCTACCAGGAGTTGTGAGGCTGGCTCTGGCTGCCTCTTCCCACACGTGACTGCAACACAGTGGGTAGCTGACAGCCCAGAGAGCCTGGCTTGGGGCCAGGAAAAAGCAGAAAACACAATGTCTGTGCATATCCTCTCTCTTAAAATAACACTCCAACACCGTCTGAGACGAATTAAAATAAGATCAGGAGCGGTCTCGCGAAGGGAGGAAGACGAGGAGGGAAAAGCCAGGCAGGGGAATGGCCGGAGCTGGGCGGCTTCAGCCCCTGGCGCAGATGGAGAGGGGGAGTTTTGCAGGGTTAGAGTTGAAAATAATTGAAGGGAAAAAATCCCGAGGAGAAGGATCAGGCGAAGGGAGAGCGGTGGATGCGGCGGCGGGAGGGAGGATGGCGGCGCTGGGCTGGCTGTCCGGCACATGGCTGTCCTCTGGAGGGGAGCCGGGCAGGGCGGGGGATGCGAGCACAGCCTGCATGATGGAGAGCATCAGGAATTTCCTGCAGCTGAGGAACACACCAAATACCAGAATGCAAGAGCGAGCGGAGGAGAGCAGGGTGCCGGGAGGGAATGGGAGGAGGAGGAGGAGGGGGGATGCAGAGGGCTGGAAATAACCGGCGGGGAGAGCGGTGAGGGCAGGGGGCAGCGTGTGGGGGTGACCTGGGGCTTTGGGGCTTTTTCCAGCTGTTTCCATGGATTTTTTTTTTCTTTTTTTTTTCTGCCTTTGTACGCCCCATGGCGCCTCATGTGCCTGAGTAGGGGTTTGGGATATTTTGTGAGTTTTATGTCTTTCCTCCCTTCTTTCCTCCCTCTTCCCCCTGGTTATCTGTGATCAGTGATAGCCAGACACAGGGGTCCCATGGATCCCTGCCTGCCCGTGGGGCAGGATCCGGGCTTGGGGAGCCAAGAGCAGCCTGGGGAGTGAGCCCTTCCCTGCAGAACGGTGTCCCAAGGAGAGCAGGGCCCTTTTGGGGGACCCTCCGTGTAGGCAGCGAGGTCAAAGGCTGCCCCAGGAGCCTTGGCAGCACCTCCCACACGTGCAGCGGGTTTGCCAGGCTCTCTCTGACCATGCTCCTGCTTTTCCCTGGGCCAGGCTGGATTAAGCACAACAACCCAAGCCTCCTGAGGCTGGTCTTGCATCCAGGTGCAGCCCGGTCTCTCCCTCCTCCTCCTCCTCCTCCTCGGCCACCCCTAGCTTCCCCCTGCATCCCGCTCCTGGCTGCATCCAGCCCTGGCTCCCCGGGGATGCTGGGGGGCCGGAGGGGAGGGGGGATCAGAGAGGGCATCTTGCAGTGCCGGATCCAGGTAGCC
The DNA here is from genome assembly GCA_039654755.1 of Calcarius lapponicus. Lineage (NCBI taxonomy): Eukaryota > Metazoa > Chordata > Aves > Passeriformes > Fringillidae > Calcarius > Calcarius lapponicus. Next base: position 16,703,831 of record JBBFKN010000011.1, read on the forward strand.
AGAAGGTCGCTCTGAAAATCTGGAAGTGGAGTTTGGAGCTCAGCAGAGCGGTGAAATCCGCCTGGCTTTAGGGCAGAGAGGAGGGGGAGGAAGGTGGGAGATGCAGTGCAGGGAGCAGGAAGGAGAGGGGCTGTGTCCCCTCCTCCGGGGGTGTCCCCAGGTTCGTGCCGTGTCCAGCTGGGGCTGCGCCAAGCATCCCTGCGGGGCAGACTGGGGATGTACGGGAGGCAGAGGGCGAGGAAGAGGACACAGAGGAGCCCGAGCCGGTGCTGGAGCCCATCCTGCCGATGCTGGAGGCTCTGCAGCCCCTCAGCAGGCGCCTCCCGTTTCCAGCAGTCCGTACCACGGAGTCCCCGAGCGCTGCCCCTCACCTGCCGGGGCCACGGGCCCGGGGCGCTGGGAAGGAGCGAGCTCAGAGCTCATTAGCAGCTCCCGACCTCCCCGCACAGGGGGCAGGGAGCAGCAGCCGGGGCCACGGGGAGAGGCTGGAGGGGCTTGGTGTGGGCTGGCAACCACCCCCCTCATCCTGCTCAATGGAGCCCAGGAGCCGTTCCAGCTCCCGGGGGCCTGGGCGGGCAGCATTGCCAGGAGGGGAACTGACAGAGACTGCTGGGAGCTCCCCGCACCAGGGCTGCACCCACTGTGTTTGTTCCTTCCCCTCCCCACCAAAGCACCCCATTGCTTTCCCTGCAGACCAGGAGCCTTGTTCTGGGTGCGGGGGTGCCACTGCCCTGTCCCTCCCTGCCGCCTGCAGCAGGGTTGCGTGCCAGGAATCCCTCCGGCATCCCTTTGATCTGCAGCCTGGAGGGGTCAGAGGGCACAGGGATCCTGCCGAGGGGCAGAGGGACGGGACTGCAGCCGGAGGGGGGGGTCTGGCAGCCTGAGACCCCTCCCTGGGCGATGAACCTGGGCACAAGGCACTGTCATGCCCAGTGTCTGCCTGCCTGGGTGGGAGGTGTGAAGCCTGTGCTCCCCCCAAAGTTGGGCCATTTCTTCTTAGGCATCAGCTAATTGCCCTCTCTGCCATCAGGGCGGTGGGGGCGATCCTTTCCCCAGATGTGTCCCCCAAATCTTCCAGCCGTGCCCACCTGGCACGGAGCAGAGTTCCCCATCATTCTGGGGAGGTGCTCACAGGGCACCTTGGCTTGCACCCCGGGCCCCAGGCTTTGGGATCCGGGGGCTCCCAGTGTGCCCGGGCAAGGGGCACTCAGGGTGCCGGTGCCTCAGGATGGGGACAGGGGGGCATTTCCCCCCCGGCAGAGCGCAGGGTGCCCCTCTCCCCCACCTGCCCTGCCCTGCCCAGCCTCCCCCCGCAGATGCCTTTGCGTGGGGGCTGGAGGCAGGCAGGGAGGGGGGGGAATACTGGCTGGAGCGAGTCTGAACCTGGCATCTGTCGAATGTCACCTTACCCAGACAGTCTGTGCTTCCCTGTCTCCATATCAACCGTTCTGCTCCAGCCACCTGCGGGGGGGTGGCAGGAGCGTCTTTGGGAGGAGCAGATCTCGCTGCTCCCCTCACTCCCTGCAGCCTCCCTTCCCTCCCTGCTGCCCCCGGGCGCCAGACCCTGGGCTGTAAATCTTGGGCAGTGCTCCTCCAGCCTGGGAGCCGGGGGTGACCGCGGTGCCCGTGGCCTCGTGACCCCACATCACACTGTCTGCCTCAGTTTCCCTTCCCCGGTGCAGCCGTGGCGTGCGAGGGGTGCTGGGGTTTGTTCCCCCCCAGCCGAGGCGGGGAGGGCCTCTTCCAGGAGCTCGGCATTTTCCCCTGGACTTGTCCCTCTTCCCTGCGACCAGATGTTCTCACCCTCCTCCCTGCAGCGGGGTCCCGGCGCAGCCGCAGCCGCAGCCGCAGCCTGCCCCGCACCTGGACAGCACCGGGGGACAGGGACAAGGGACAGGGGACATTCAATGGCCGGGGGACAGGGACAAGGGACAGGGGACATTGAATGGCCGGGGGACAGGGACAGGGGACACTGCACAGCATCCTCCCGTGGCTGTGTCCTGGCTCCCAGGGCCAACCCTTCCCACCCCAGTTGGGCTGTGGCAGCACCAAAGGCAGCAGGGAGCTGAGCCCAGTGTGGGGCAGGGGGTGGTGGCATCAGGGCTTGGTGTTTTGGGGGGTGCTGGAGCCTTTTGGGGGTGCTGGAGTGTTTGGGGAGATGCTGGAGCATTTACAGAGACACTGGAGCATTTGTCATGGGGGTGCTGGAGTACACGGGGGGATGCTGGAACGCTGGAGGGATGTTGGAGTACTTGGGGTGGGGATACTGAAGTGTTGGATGGATGCTGGAGGACTTGGGGAAGTGCTGGAGCACTGAGGAGACTCGGTTTGGAGCACAGGGGCAGTGCTGGAGCATTTTAGGGGGTGCTGGGGCATTTGGGGAGGTGTTGGAGGTGCTGGGGCGCTGAGGTCGGCACTGGGCACCTGTGGGCACAGGATGGGCAGCTGGGATCCATGGATGGCGCTCGTGGGTGCTGCTGGGGGTCAGGGTGCCTTGGGAAGGCTCGGGGCGGACAGGCGGACAGCCAGGACAGACAGAGGCTCTGCTCCCTCCTCTCCCCGCCGTGCGCAGCGGCTCCTGCGAGTGTGTAATTTCACCACAGTGCCTAAACCAGGGACAGAAGTAAATTGACCTTTTCACCCGTTTTCCTACCAGGGGGATTATAGCCTGTTTCCTGTTAAATCTCTCCAAGAACTGGCTCCATCCTGCTCGTGGAGTGGGGCGGGGAGTGGGGGGACAGGCACCCACCCAAAGTGGGGGCTTCAATTTCCCTCCTCGTCCCCCTGCACCTCTCCTTCTCCACCCCATCCCATCGCTCCACCACCTCTCAGCTCATTAAAGTCTTCGGGGTGATTTCACCAACCCCGGGCAAAACCAACGTGGAAAAAATTGCTGGGAGGAAGGAACCGAAGGCGGAGAGTGATAAATATTGAAAGGGTGGGATTTCGATGTAGGCTGCAACAGCTGTGCCGGTTACAGTGTCACACTATCTCTCCACAGGTTTACTGACCCATTTCCATTCACACGGCTGCCAGTATCTTAGCAACTGCAACAGTCCCCCAAGAACAGGCATATTGCCTGCTATTAGTGACTGCTGCAACTGTGTCAAGGTTAGCTCTCTCCCTCCAAGCCCTGCCGGGTTTGTTTTTTGCCCAAAGCCAGCACAGTCTGTTCGGTGACATGTCCCCCGGCGGCCGTCCTGGGTGCTGGGTGCTCCTCTCTGCCGTGGAGGGGCGGGAGGGGTGCTGGGATGGTGCTTGTGGGGTTGGCGATGGCTGGGATGAGGGTTTAGGGGATGGGACGCTTCAGGGTGTGGGTTTGGGTGGTGGGATGTGGGGTAGGGTGCCCTGGGAGGTGCTGCAGGGTGTTGGTGATGGGGTGGGGTGCCAAGTGTGTCCCCAAAAATAGGACCACTGCCATTTAGCTGGGTGTCACTGTCACCCCTGTGCAACTCTGAGCCCTGAGAGCCTGGAGAGGGCTGGGGGCTGCACTGATCCCATGTGGGTGTTCATCCTTTCCAAGAAAAATGCCAGCAGGGCTGGAGTGGCTGGCAGGATGGTGATGGATGGGATGTGGGGTTGTGTGGTGGGATGGTGCAGGATGCAGGGTTGGGTGGTGGGATGGTGCAGGATGCAGAGTTGGGTGGTGGGATGAAGGAGGATGCAGGATTACGTGGTGGGATGGTGCAGGATGCAGAGTTGGGTGGTGGGATGAAGGAGGATGCAGGATTCAGTGGTGGGATGGTGCAGGATGCAGGATTCGGTGGTGGGATGGTGCAGGATGCAGGATTACATGGTGGGATGGTGCAGGATGCAGGATTGTGTGGTGGGATGAAGGAGGATGCAGGATTACGTGGTGGGATGGTGCAGGATGCAGGATTGTGTGGTGGGATGGTGCAGGATGCAGGATTACATGGTGGGATGGTGCAGGATGCAGGATAGGGTGGTGGGATGGTGCAGGATGCACGATTACGTGGTGGGATGGTGCAGGATGCAGGATTCGGTGGTGCAGTGGGGTGGGATGCACCTCGGCTGGCAGGATGGATGAGGATGCACTGCTGGATGGTGGGATGGAGCAGGAGGGTGCACTGGGAGATGCTGCAGGGTGCTCAGGAGGTGTGGGGTATGGAATGTGACCCCAAAAGAGGAGTGTTGTCACCCAGCTGGGTGTCAGCATCATCCCAGCCTCGCAGATCACCTGGACTGGGGCCTGCACTGGTCCCACGTGGGCGTCACGGCTGGATTGGCCTCACCCTGTGCCCTCAGGGGCTCAGCACTCTCTGGGCATGGCAGGGGATGGCGCTGGTGTCCCTGGGTCCATGGTGGCACCGGGGGCTTGGAGGACACGGCACGTCTGTCCAGGCACCTCCACGCACCAGGGACAGCAGTGCCACACGGGTGACACCCCCGTCACCATCTCTGTTCCCACAGCACCTGGCCCTGAGGGGAGGAGAAGTGAGAGAAGGGACCTGTGCTCCTTCAGTGTCCCCAAAAACTGTGATGTTGGGGTGACTGAACCCACACAGCAGGGAGAAGGCGAGCAGCTGCTGCATCCCCAGAACACCCACACAGGGAGGGAAACTGAGGCACGGGGCCCCTTGCCTGGCAGGCAGAGCCCCCCTCAGGCAGCTCCTGAGGCTGAGGATCAGCAGGGTGGCTGCTGGGGTGGGCTGGGGTGGGCTGGGTGAATCCTGAGCGCCCCAGAGGAGCAGCAGGGTGGGCTGGGGTGGGTTTTGTGTCCTGAACGCCCCAGAGGAGCAGCAGGGTGGGCTGGGGTGGGCTGGGTGAATCCTGAGCGCCCCAGAGGAGCAGCAGGGTGGGCTGGGGTGGGCTGGGTGAATCCTGAGCGCCCCAGAGGAGCAGCAGGGTGGGCTGGGGTGGGCTGTGTGAATCCTGAGCGCCCCAGAGGAGCAGCAGGGTGGGCTGGGTGTCCTGAGCACCCCAGAGGAGCAGCAGGGTGGGCTGGGGTGGGCTGGTCCATCCTGGCCGCCCCATCCCAGCCACGGCCCCGGCAGCGCTGCAGACAGCAGGCTCCACACCGGCACGGCCGCGGGGACGGCTGCGAGGGAAGCCACAAAAATGATTTAAGGGGCTGGCGGGATTGATTTATTAAGAACAATTAAAAGCGCTAAATACGCTTAGCTCAGCCAGACACCGAGCAGGGAGCCTGGGGGGAGAGACCTGTCTGTGGATCCGGAGGGCGCGGCTGGCAGCAGGAGACTGTGGCAGTGCTGGGGACAGAGCCACGCTGGGCTGGGCTGGGGAAGGAGAGGGGTGCTGCTGGAAAGGCAGTGGAATGGGGCGCAGCACCCTGGGGCTGGATTTGCATCCAGGGATGAGTTTGCACCTAGGGATAAATTATCACTCTGGGATGGATTTTCACCCAGGTGTGCGTTTGCACCCTGTAGTGGGATGAATTTTCACCCAGGGATGTGTTTGCGCCCAGGGATGGGTTTGTATCTAGGGGTGGGTTTGTGTCTGGAGGTGGATTTGTATCCAGGGGAGGGGCTCACCCAGCTATGGGTTTGCACCCTGCAGTGGGATGAATTTGCATCCAGGGGAGTGTTTGCACTCCAGCTGGGAGGGATGGAAGGAATGTCAGGGACCAGGAGGCCCCCAGGCAGGGCTGCACTGAGGAGCTGTTTGGAGGCAGTGCCAGCTGCAGGATGCCATGGAGAAGGAGCAGTAAGCCCTGCTGTCCCAGGCTGACAGTGCTGCCCTGGGGGCCTCGGCAAAAGGGTCCCCACCAATGGGCACCCACGAGGCTGACACGAGTGTGGGTCCAAGGAGCTCATGGAGCAGAAATCCCAGAGCGTTGTGACATCTGCAAACCTGTGTCCCTCACAGGAAATCCCAGCCGAAAGTCCTTGGGGGCTGGGAGAGTCCTTGGACGTGTCCAGACCTGCCGAGCCCGGCTCCTCCCAGGCACCAGGGTGGCTGTGGGGGGAGCTGGGCTCTCTCCTGGGGTCCCCGCTGCTGTCCCCATGCAGGATGAGCTTCAGCCAGCAGTTTTGTGTCCCTGTGTGCTGCCGGGCTGTTGGGGTACCAGCAAGGGCGGCAGAGGGCTGTGCCCTGCATTTTTCCAGTCCCAGGGGCTGCCTGCAGTGGGAGCACTGGTTTTGCACACATTTTCTACTGCCGTGCAGGATCCATGCCCTTCGCTGAGCTCACCAGGCTGGCTGTACTTTGGGACGGGCTCCCTGGGATGCTGAGCCGTGCTGCCTTCCTCCCCTTCACACCCCAGGGCTGTCAGGGAGGTGGGGATCGGGTTTTTAGGTTTGGGTTCAGATCCCCCACACAGAGCCCCGCAAGCTCCTTCAGCCCCTCACCTTGGGGCTGGATGTGCCCACGTCCCCTTCACCATTGGGGTCCCTGTGCCCTGAGCCCCGCTGGGCACATCCTGCCCACCAACACCCACAGGACCGGAGGGGCCCCTGCCCTGGCCCTCGGACAGGAGCCCCGGGAGCAGGAGGTGCTGGGAAAGGTGCGGGATGGGAGCAGAAGGTCCGCGGAACGGCGGGCAGGGCGAGCGGAGCCGGAGGCGTTTGCTGACCCCGCTCGGGCGGCCCCGGCCCCGGCCTCCCCCCGCCGCCCCCACCCGCTCCTGCCCACGTCAGCGCTTCCCGGCTGCGCTGCCAGGGCTACCTGGGGCTGCCTGGGGTGGAAAAGCCGTTCCTGCCTCTGCCCCGGGGCTTGCGCCTGGGCCAGCCCTGGCCAGACCTCCCGGGGCACGCTGGGCGCTCCTGCCTTGTGCCCGAGCTCACCGTGGGCTCGCGTGTCCTTTGCCCATGAGGATGGAGCCGTGGTGAGGTGTGGAGTGTGGTGTGAGTCGGGAGGGGGTGCCGGGCACCCTCTGCAGCCCCTGAGCTCGCTGGGCGTGCCTGTGGGGACATGGCTGGGAACAGAGGTGGATGGAGGTGGCCAGGGATGGAGGCAGAGGAGGTGGCCAGGGATGGCAGTGGCCGGGGATGGAGGTGACCAGGAATGGCAGTGGCCGGGGATGGAGGTAGGGGAGGTGACCAGCAGTGGAAGTGGCCGGGGATGGAGGTGACCCTGCTCAGTGGCCCTGGCACAGCCTCTGTGCTCCCGCTTGCCCACGTGCGGCACGGCCACAGCAGCGGGGACAAAGGCAGAGCCCGTGGGACAAGGGCGTGGGACAAGCCCATGGGACATGTCCCACCCGCGGGGTCACGCTGGTGTCCCAGCAGCGACGCTGGGGCCAGGTGGGTGCAGCGACCCTCCCAGGGCCCCAGAGCTGGGGCGGCCCCGGAGCACTCGGCCGTGGGTGCCGGGGTGCCCCGGCCCCGCCAGCGCTCCCGCCGCCGGCCGCCCAAGGGTTAACGAGAGTTTGCTGCTCCTGCAGACAATTAGTGACATCTTTGCTGACAACGCCGCACTGAGCCTCTGCCGCCTCCCCGGCAGCACCAGCCCGGCCGCCCCCGCGGCCCCTCTCCGCCGCCTGCCTTCGGCACCGCGGTCCGGCCGGCCCCGCACCGGCCCCGCACCCGGCACCGCGCCCCGCACCTCGCCCGGCGGCGCTCGGCAGCGGCGGCAGCATTGCAATCCCAAGCGGAGCAGCCGGCTCCCCTCGCTGCCCTCTGACCCGCTGTTGCTGTGGAAACTGCATCCCACGTAGGATTATGGAGCCGGAATCTGCAGGCTCCAAACCCCTCCAAATCCAGACGGTCACCGGGGTCCCCCCGCCCGCGGCGCCTGCGGGGAGCCCACAGGGCGCCTGATATCCCCCGTGGGGTGGCATCTGCTCCTGGAGGAGGTGGCAGCAGCGCTCCTGCGTCCCCTGGTTTGCACCCACTGGCTGGTGACATGCTGGAGATGTCACGGTGTCACCACGAGGCCGTCAGTGACCCCTGGCCCATCTGCTCCCTTGTGCCATCGCCCGAGTATCATCTCCCTGTGTGCCATCCTTGCATCTCAGGGGGACGGGGTGGTGTGCTAGCAGGACCCTCACCTTCAAACAGCACCCCGGGAATGTGGCTCCACGCCAAGGACCCATCCCCAGCACCTCCGAGGCAGCAGCAGGAGCTGGACACCCACCAGAGACCCCCACCCGCAGGGACCGGTCCCCCGGGGGGCACAGGGGAGAGCAGAGCCTGTTTGGGGAGCTCTGTGGGCTGCGCTTGTGTCTCAGCATCTCTCCTGCCACCCGAGGAGGTAGGAGCTGAATTAATCGCGATCAATTAGTGCTGCTTGCAGTCCCTGGCTCCCTCCCTGCACCAGCTTTGTGCACCCAGCGAGGGGGGGCCCCGGTGTCCCCCTGTGCAGCACCCGTGGGCCCCTGGGGACTGCAGCCCCTCCGGACCTCCAGACGGGGACAGGGAACGAGCAGGGTGTCCCCCAGCCCGTGTGGCCACGAGAAACGTTCCTGCTGTAGGATTTGGTGGAGGGGATGAGGAGGGGGCTGCACGAGCCCCTCGAGGTCCCGTGGCAGGCTGGAGCAGGGTGCTGAGGTGTCCGGAGCGAGCGTCCGGATCCTGCAGGATACTGCAGCAAATGCCCTGCAATCTGCAGCCGGATGAAACCCACCTTCCTTCCCCCGCAACGTGCTGCCCTGGGCTACAGCTAATCTATTGTGCGCTGGGCTGCAGCCAGCACAAGCTGCAATACAGTAAATCCTTCTGCAGTATCCTGCAAGGGGACCGAGCCCAGCCGCAGCCGCCCGCCGCCGCCAGACAAAGACGGGGGGCCCCCGTGGGGATGGGGTGCAGGGGAGCAGGGCACCCGGGCGGGGCAGGACCCCCGGCGTCGCGCCGGCCAAGATGGGAGAATGAAGCCCTTGAGCAGGGTGGGAAGTTCTCCAGGGAGTTTTGGGTGGTGCTGTGCATCCTCCTGGCCCCCAGATCTGCGGGTAGGGAGATGCTCAACCCCCTGAGTTTGGGTTTTCCCTGAATGCTGTCACCACCATATTCCCCTTCGGGGGTCCCAGGGCGATGCAGGGCTTTCCGTGCCCGCCCTTTCCATGTGCGTGGTGCATCCTTCCCTGTGCCTCAGTTTCCCCACCAGTAAGGGCCACCGAGCCCCTCAGCCCCCTCCCTCAAGCAGGCTCCATCGCATGCGAGTCCCACTGCCCTTTTCCGGGGGGTTTTGCGTGGATACTGTCATTATGGTTATTATTACTATTATTATTATTATTGGGATGTTGGTGGGGCTCTGCGGCTCTGCCGGACCCGTCTTTGGCGAGCGAGGCATCCTTCAAAGGGAAGGCGCTCCGTCACCGCCCCACAGCAGCTGCGTTCTCCTCAATTAGAAGAGGTAATGAAGCAATTTATGGGCATCTACAAAGTGATGTGTGAGTGACAGGCTGTGTACGATCCGCGCCGGGGCTCTGCCGGCAAGTTGTGTTCTTCCAATTTTAATGGAGAGCTCCCCGGCGAGGGGGGAGAGCAAACATCGGTGTGTCTGTGGGTGTGTGTGCTCCGGGGGGCTGGGTCGGGGGTGCCAGGGTGGCGCGGGTGGGTGCAGAGAGACCTGGCTGCTCCAGTGCCCCTCCCCGGGGAGCCTGAGCCGCGCTGTAACCGGAGATGGGGGCAGCTGGGTGGGAGCCCAGCCCGGGGCTGGGGCGCTGCAGGACCTCTGGAATAGTTGGCTGCAGCTCCCTGTTCCCATCAGCACCCCGGGTGCTGCCCACCCTGCTCCTGCCTCAGTTTCCCGTCGCTATCCGTGTCCCCGCTGCGTGGCCCTGGCAGACCCCTTCTTCACACCCCCAGATTTTGGGGGGCCACAGCAGCCTGTGGGGGGGATGGTGAATGGTGTTTTGGGGTCAAACCCCAGCGGCTTCCGCTGCCAGCACCGGGGTATGGGGTGGGGGGTGAGCGGTGCTGTCCTGGTGTGTTGGGTGCCGGGGGGTCCCTGCAGCTCCTGTGTGCTGCCGTGGGGTGTTGTGCCTCCAGGCAGGTGTGATCCTGTGCACAGAGGGGGTGCTGCACCTCCAGGTGCCAGCACACCTGTCTGTGTGTCTGTGTAACACAGGTGTGCACCCATCGTGTGCTCACCAGAGCCTGTGTGTGTTCCTGTACCTGTACATGCTTGGCACATGTGTGACCCACCCGTGTGCCCGCGGGTGCCCACATGTGTTCCTGTACCCGTGTGTGCCCACGCTGCTGTGGGTGTGTGTGGGTGCACCTGTGCGAGCCCTGTCTGCACACGCGTGTGCAAATCCTGCCCCGCGCGTGTACCTGTGCACACACCTGCATGTGCTCAACCATCTTGTGCGCATTCAGGCCTGTTGGTGGGTGCGCCACCTCCATACCCACATGTTTTGGGGTGCCAGGCCTCTGGCGTGATGGGGCAGGGGCTGCCCCCGCCTCCCCACAGCCCTGCCCCATCCCGCCGGTGCTGGCATCGTCCCCGGTGGCTTCCACACCCCAGCTCGGCCCCAGCCGGCCGCATCTCCCAGGAAACAGGATCCACAGCCAGGAGTTTCCGCTCAACTCGTGTGTGCCTCCCACAAAAAAAAAAAAAAAAAAAAAAAAAAAAAAAGAAAGAAAGAAAAAAACCCACCCTGACACCAGCACGGCCGTTAATCCTGCCCGGCTCATTCTGCTTTTCTTGTCTAGCCAGTTTCTAAAATTGGCCAAGGGAGGCAACTGGCTGCTCTCCCCCCACCCAGACCCCCCCTCGGTCCCCACCTGGTCCCCCCGGCGCGGTGTCAGCACCTGGACCCCGGCGCCCCATCGATGGCCGGCAGGATGGGGCTGCGGCCGGGCGGCTCCGGTGCCCGGCGTGGGCTGTGGGTGGGCACCGGCGGAGCCCGGGCCCGGCGGGCGTTGTCAGCATCCTCCCCTCCCGGCGGGCGCCCCCGTGCTGCCCCGGGCAGCCCCCCAGCCCCACGCCGGGGGAGCCTGGCTGTGCCGAGCGAGCTTTCGGCATGGGCACGCGTCCATCTGGCGCCTTCCAAATGTTACTGGCCTCGCAGGATCCCGGCTCCGCTCGGCGTTAACCCGCGGCGCCCCGGCGGGGAGCGGGGCCATGGCCGCCGGGACCCCCGGGCCTCCAGCGGGGTGTCGGGGGGGCTCTGAGCTGCCCGGGGCGCTGGGGCGGGGGCGGCGGGGGCGGCCGGCGGAGCCCCCTCCGCGCCAGCGCGGCCGCGGGTGTTACATGACCCGGCGCGGCCGGCGCTGGGCAGGGACGCACCGGGGCTGTGACTCATGCTGTGGCTATAACAGGGAGCCCGGCGAGGGGGGCCGCGGCCATCTGCGCGGCCTCGGGGCTGCCAGCGCGCTGCGGGGGCCCCGGGGTGCGCTCCCCGCGCCGGGCACGGCCCCCGGGCACCGCCGGCGCACGGGGACCGCGGGCGAGCGCAGCCGGAGCGCCCGTGTCCCCAGCCGGCACCCCGAGGGACCCGCGCTGGTGCGCCCCGCAGCCTCCCGCGGGCACGGAGAGGGCAGAGCAGGGGGCCCGGGGGCTGCTCGCCTCCCGCGCCGGCTCGACGGGGCGGGGGAACAAAGCTGGCACCGAGGGAAGAGCTAAATTTAGCCCGTTCCCTGCTAGCTCTGAACTGCGGCGCTGGGCTCCAGCCGGCCGAGGTGCCACCATCGCTGCCGTCCATCTGTCAGCCGCTCCCGAGCCCCCCCAGGCCAGGCAGGGGCGTCAGGCCCCTCCGCGACCAAGGGAGCTGGGGCTGCGTCCATGCAGGGCGATGCCACGGGGGTCGCCTGAGCGCCCCCAGCAGCCGGGGGCAGCGGGTACCCACGCCTGGGGGGCGGTACAGGGGGTTCTTGCGCGAGGGAAGGGGCTCCTGACTGGCAGGATGGATGATCGCTGGGAGAGATGGTCGCTGGAGGGGGTTGGTTGTTGTGGGGAGATGGTTTATTGCAGGGGAGATGGGCATTACCGGGAGATGGGCATTACAGGGAGATGGTCTTTGAGGGATAACAGTCATTGGAGGGGAAATGGTCAATTTCTCGTGGGGGAGATGATCACTGCAGGGGAGATGGTTGTGGCAGGAGAGATGGTCCTTGTGGGGAAGATGGCGCTTGAAGGCCACGTGGTTCTTGCAGGGGAGAGTCCTTGCAGGGGAGATGGCTTACGGGGGAATGGCCATCGCAGGAGAGATGGTCCTTGCAGGGGAGATGGTCAGTGGCCATTGCAGGTGAGGTGGCTCTTTAGGGGAGATGGCTTTGTGCAGGGAAGATGGTCCTTGCATGGAGGGTGGTCGTTTTAGGACAGATCATTTCTCCTGAGGGAGCAGGTCCTTGCAGGGGAGATGGTTTCTTGCAGCAGCAGGAATAGGAGGCTGAGCAGGCCTCCCCACCCCTGCCCGCCTCAAGGGCACCGTGCCACCTCTGGGGCTGAGGGCTGAGCCCGCCCAGGGTGCCAGAGCTCCAGGAGCCCCAGGCCTGGGGACGCCACCAGCCAGGGGGGTGTGCTCCAGGAGCCCCCGGTGGCACATCCAGAGCCAGGCCCAGGAGAAGGGCCATGTCCCTGACTCAGCACTGTCCCCAGCAGCATGGGGGTGTCCCTGGGGTCCCTGTTGGCAGGACCAGGGGGATCACAGGGAAATGAACCCCCCAGCCACCTTCCTGCAACTCTGGGTTAGGAGGAGATGTCAGGACCTTTGGCACCCCTTGTTTATAGTCCTGGAGCCTCCTCCCAGTGCCAGGGTGGGTGTCTGAGCCTGCCCTGGGGATGTGACCCCCTGGGATGATGTGAGAGGGCAGAACCCAGGGATGTTTGCCCCCCATGCCAGCCAATCCCCTCTGGCGCCGTGCTTCCTGCAGCATCCCCACAGTGCATTGGAGGCACAGGGCCCCTCAGCAGCTCCCTGCTTGGGGAGCACCCCAAAAAAGCCTCTCCTAGCCCCACAAAGGGAACTGGCGGCCAGGCAGCTCGTCTGGACCCGTTACCTAAGATGAAACCCAGGCGCCATCTGCTCCATCTCCTAATTAAGAGCATGGCAGAGGAGTCAGGGCAGCGGGAGGACGTGGTGACGGCAGGGGGGATGCGACAGCGGGGTTCCAGCCGTGGGGTGACAGCTGAAGGAAGGGTCAGGGCTGCCTGCAGGCACCGTGCGCCCCAGCACCCATCTGTGCCCACCCTCCCGAACCCCCGGCTCCGGCCCCGCTCCCAGTCCCGGGGTGGGTGGTGGGTCCCCAGGGTGGCTGGGGGCTCTGGGAGCTGCCAGGGGTACCCAGAGAGGACCCCAGGCACCCATGGGTGTCCCGCTTGAGAGGAGGGCAGGGGATGAGGGAGGGGAGGAGGAGGAGGGAGCGCTGGGGCCCGTGATGCTGAATTGGAGGGGCTGCGGGGGTCGGCGTGCGGGGGGAAGGCGCAGGGACCCCCCGCGCGGCGCAGGGAGGCGGTGGCCGGTGGGGCTGGCTGGGGAGCACGGAAACCCTCGGCGAGCCCCTGCCAGGAAGCTGTCACTGGAGGGGATTTTCCATTGGTGTCAGCAGGCGCAGGACGGGCTGGGGGAGCTGCTGGGGCGGGGGTTGGGGGCGCCTGGAAGGGGCCCGGGGGTGCGAGGGACGGGGCGCGGCGGGGACAAGCTCCCCAATGCCCCGGGGTTGGCGTGCAGGGGACTTGCAGCCCCGCGGTGCCCCCAGATGGGGAGGAAAACCACCCTGGCGTGCGAGTGTGCAAGGGACAGGCTCTGCCACGGCGTCCCCGCGTGCCACACGAGCGGGACGCCCCCAGTGCCACTCGGGGGACAGGCAGGGCACCCCTGCGGGGACAGGCCGGCCGTGCCCGGGGACACGGGTGACCGCGGGACCGGACACACCCCCACGCTCCTGTGGGGGTCCTTAGGGCCACCCCAAAGCGTGGCAGCGCCCCGCGGAGCCCGGGGAGCCCCGAGGCTCGGGGGCAGCGGGGAGGACGCCCCGTCCCCATTGCCGCGGCCGCGGGCGGCTGGGCACGGCGCCCCGGCGGGGCGGGCGGCGGCGGCCGGCGTGTCCCCATCTGTGTGGCGGCTGTGTCCCTGCCGCCTGCCTGTCTCCCGGTGGCATCTCCGGCCCCACCCTGACGTCTGGGTGGCCTCGGAGCCGGGCACCAAACCACGTCCGTGTCCTGCGGGGCCGTCCCTCCATCCCCCCGCCGCCGCGCCGGTGCCAAGCCGGCCCCTCCGTGCCCGCCCTGTGCCAGCGCTGCGGGTCGGGGCTGGGTGCCAGCGGCCTCGGGGAGCTCAGGGGGCTCGGGGGCGCCTGCAGCCCCCTGCACACTCGTGCTGCCACCCCACGGCACCCTGCCCACCAGAGGGGAGCCCGGTCTGGGTGGAGTGCGGGAGGTGGGAGCACATCCTGCCGGCTTGGAGCAGCCTGCTCTGGTGGAAGGTGTCCCTGCCCCTGGCAGGGGGCTGGAAGGAGATGAGCTTTAAGGTCCCTTCCAACCCAAACCATTCCATGATTCTGATTCCTCTCGCCGCCAACCTCCGTCAAGCCTGAAACCGTTAAACTAATTAAAGCTTTGCAGCAGCAGGATTAAGCCCGGGCAGGGGAGGTGGGAGCCCAGGTAGTCGATTAGTTCACCAGGCGAGGATATTGGATTTCTGCGAGGCGAGTCAGCAGTCTTCGGGGGCTGTTATCTTTGCAGGGCTGCGGGGTCAGGAGGTGGGAAGCGGAGGTGACTGCAATCTCGCCCGCTTCATCCCCCCGCTCTTCATCCTCGCCCCCCCGGCCCCGCCGCAGCACCCGGTCTGGCCGGCTCTCCCCCGCCCGCGGCGCCCATCTCTATCTCTCCTTCTCCCTCCGTCCCTCCTCGCTTGTGTGGTCTCGGCTGGTGTTTTGTAACCAGGGAGGAGAAAAAAAAATTAAAAGAAAAAATAAAAAAAAGAAAAAAAGGGGAAAATAAAAAAAATAAGGAAAAAGGCCCTACCCCTGGCGAGGAAGCCAGGAATGGCGAGGTCCGGAGAGCCTAATGGGAAACATGTGGCGGCTGCCTGGGGCTGAGCGGGGAGGTGAAAGTGAGCGCGGCGGCGCGGCGAACATCCCGGTGCGCCCCCCGCACCCCCGGAGCCCCCTCCCCAGCGCCGCTCCCACCTGCGCTGGGTGCGGGGGGGGGATGCTCGGGGGGCGCAGGGGGTCCCCGCTCTGGGGGGCGCTTTGCACGCTCGAGGGCGGGTCCCGGCGCACGGAGTGTCCCCCGCGTGTCGCGGGACACGTGTGTCCCCCCGCGGGACCGGAGCCGGACCGGACACCGGTGCTGTGGGGTCAGGACCGCGACCTGAGCCTGCGGCACCCCCTGCACACCGGGATGAACGGGGGCAGCGGGGTCCGCGCGGAACGCGGGCGATGGCGTGTCCGGAGACCCCCACGCCCGGTGGGGACCCACGGGCGTCCCGCAGCGTTTGCCGAAGCAGCCGCAGCTCCGTGCCACGGACACAGCGGGGGACGGCGGCGCAGAGCTGGGGGTGGCATCGCGACACCCCCGACGCCCCAAAGCTCCCCTGCAGCCGCGCAGCCTGTGCAGCGGGGACCAGCTCTCGGCGGCTGTTCTGGAAAACCTCCCGTTCGTTTCCTTCCTGCCTGCCTCCCCTCCGACAGCTCCCTGGGCACACCAGCAGCCTCAGCAGAGACGAGACCGGTCTTTCTAGCACATATTTTCCTGCTCCACATAGCCCTCGGTGTAACTTTACACCGAGGTGCCCGCAGCTCCGCGGTGCCAGCGCTGCGCCCAAAGGCTGGCGGGGAGACGGGGAAAGGGGGGGATGCGGATGGACTGACAGGTTTGAATTCTCTTTCCCTGCCTTGTTGATAAGTTGTCACGCTAATCCAGACACCGGGAAGAGCCTGGATCACGCCGAGCGGCTGCGTGTGTGTGTCTGCGGGTGTGTGCTGGGGGAGGGAGCCAACCGGCAGGGATTCACACGCGGCGCTGGGGAGGGGAAACAGGCGGACGTGATGGCACGGGGGGATTGCGAGGGGCTCAGGGGCTCCCCCGTGCCCCCCTGTGCCACACGGGCAGCGGCTGGGGGTGCCTCTGCCGGAGAGCGGGGGGCCAGAGCTTTCCGCACACGCCTGTGCAATGTGCACGTCCATGTGGATGAGCACAAGAGTGCCAACAGCCTGGTGGGAGATGCTGTGGCTATCCCATATGGGCGGCCCCCGGTCCGAGGCATGGACGCGGTGGGGAGGAAAGGGTTGTCCTGCCCCAAAACGCCACCCCGGGCATCCCGTGGTGGGGCCGAGGGCACAACGCGGGTGTCCCCGTGGCTTCGAGGGGGAGGCGTCAACGGGAGGCACACGGTGTGCCCGGCCCTGCGGGCACCCAGGGGCCGGGGCGAGGGGCACTCCCAGGGGAGGGGGCCGCTGGGCTGATGTGCGGGGTGTCTCTCGAGCAGATGGGAGCTCGGTCGCCTGCCAGCCCCTCGCACTGGAGAACGGTGCCAGCCCGCCAGCCGAGTGGTTCCCGCCTGCCCAGGGCTCCGGCCCCCGCCAGCCCGGCAGCGACGGCGACAGCAGGAGCTTCCGAGTGAACCTGCACTGCAAACACCCCCGGAACAGGTACCTGGGGGCTCGCCCCAAAAATGGGGTGCGGCACCAAGGGGGGTCGGCGGCACATCTTGCTGCCCGTGTTCTGTCCGTCCGTGCTCGGGAGATCCCCGGCTCTGCACAGCCTCCCGGCCTGGGATTCTGGGGCGAACGGAGGGGCTGCAGCCCCTGTGCCGTGGGCACGTGGTGCCCGGCACCCAGCCGCGAGTGCCCGAGCCACCCCCCCGCAGCCCTCGCTATAGCCCTTTCCCAAGAGGGGAAACTGAGGCAGGCGCCACCGAGGGGCGTCCCGGCGAGGGCGGGGGAGGCCCCGGGCAGTGTCCCCGCGGGTGGGGGCTGCAGCTGTGCTCGGGGTGGGTGGGAGCCGGGGGCATGCGGGGTGGGAGGTGCTGAGCGAACCTCGGGCGAAGCCCCCCCGCGTGTCCGGAGCGCGGCTCGCCGGGGACACCTAGTGGCAGCGCCACCAAAGGACCCCCGCCCCCCCGCCCCACGGAGGGGCTGCTGGGGACGGGAGGGGGGCGGAAACCTGCCCCCCCTGTCCCCCGGAGGAGAGGCAGCCTCCCCCTGCTTGCCCACGCCCCCCAGCCCCACGGTGACGGGCCGTGGCAGCTCGGGACGATCAGCCCCTGGTTCGGCCCATGCAGGGACTGGCATAGGGGTGGGGGGCACTTAAGTGAGCCCCCCTCCCCCGTGCGGGGCTGACCCTGCACACTCCTTCCTTTGCAGAGAGCTCAAGTGCAATAGCAGGAGCAGCAGCAAAGCCGAGGGTAAGTTCCAGCCCCAGCCCTCCCCTCAGACACCCAAACTCTGCCCCTGGGGTGGGGTGGGAAAACCCAGACCTCATCCCTCTTCACCTGGGAGGGGAGTGTGCCGGAGTTCCTGCTGTGGGGAGGACATCCAGCCCCCTGTTCCTGAGCTGGGGAAGGCACCCAGGTCCCCCAAGGCCCCGTTTCCCAGCCGTGAGCAGGGCTGTCACTTTCCCGCGGTGCCAGTCGGGTCGTGGCTGCTGACAGGGCGGAGGGAGCCGGGGGTGGCCATGGGACCTCCTCCCTGAGAGCAGGGCGCTGGAGTGAGGCTCTGCGGGCCGGTTTTGGCCGGCAGTGCCCGCGGAGCCTCACTGTGCCCCTCTCTGCCGCCCGCAGGTCCTGGTGTCACCTTCCCCGACCCCCATGTCAGCACCTGCTCGGCCAAGCGGCACGCGGGGGAGGAGGAGGTCAGGATGCGCGTGAAGCCCCCGGGCCCAGTGGTAACGACCAGCGTTGTGCGCGGCTCGCCCGACTACGTCCGAGAGCCCAAGTTCTACCCGCCGGGACACCCGGTGCAGCGGCCCCCCGCCTGCCCGGCCGAGAAGGCGCTGTCCTGCAGCGTGCTCAGCTTCCCTGAAGGCTCGTGCCCCGCGCTCGGCCGGGAGCACCAGCCAGGCTCGCTGCTGCACGGCGACCCGGCCGACCGCTGCCAGAGCGTCCACGGGGGCACCAAGGCGGCCGAGGAGCTGCTGGGCTGCGCCGGGGAGCCCCGGATCCTGGGGGGCAGCACAGAGGAGCCATCCGCCCGCGACCGGGCGCCCAAAACCTTCCCCAACGCGACGCTGGCCTCGGGCCGCTGCAACGTAGACGGCATCCTCGCCTTGCTCCGCAGCAAGTGCGGCAACGGGCACATCAACCTCCACCCTGTGGTGCAGCTCATCGACATCATGAAGGACCTCAACCGCCTCTCCGAGGACCTCAAGAACAGCGGGGTGCACCTGGACTGTGGCAGCCTCCGCGGCGGCGGCGGGGCTCACGAGGACAGCCGCCTCCTGCCCGCCGACCGGGACCTGCAGTACAGCTTCTTCTCCTCGCCCTCCCTGGCCAACAGCATCCGCAGCCCCGAGGAGCGGGGGGTGCTCCTCAAATCCGACCCGTCGCGGCATCCCCGGCCCCCGGCGCGGGACGGAGAGGCCGAGGGCGGCGGGGGGAGCGCCCCGCAGCCCCCGGGACACGCCGTGGGCGTGGGGGACGTCTCCAAAGCCCCGGCGGACGAAGCTGGCTGCTCCCAGCCCGATGCCGGCGATTACTCGGAACTGGCCGAGGCGGACATCCTGAACGAGCTGGCCTCCCTGGCTTGCCCAGGGACGCAGCTGCTGGAGTCGCAGGCGATGGAGCCGCAGCCCCAGTTGCTGCCAGCCCAAGAGCTGGACTCCCAATCCCGGCTGTTGGATTCCCAGTCCCTGGAGTCACAGCCGCAGCTGCTTGATTCGCAGAGCCTGGAGCCGCTGCCAGAGTCGCTGGAGCTGCAAAACCTGGAGCCGTTGGGGCTGCAGTCGCTGGAGCCGCTCTCCGAGTCTCTGGAGCTGCAGTCGCTGGAGCCTCTGTCCGAGTCGCTGGAGCTGCAGTCACTGGAGCCACTGGCGGAGCCTCTGGGGCTGCAGACCCTGGAGCCGCTGCCCGGAGCGCTGGAGCCCCCGCTGCTGCCCACCGAGCCCTCGCTGCTGGAGCCGCAGCCACTGGGGACCGTCTCGGAGCTGCTGGAGGCGCAGCCGGGCACCGGGGACCCTCTGCGGCCCCACGGGCTGCAGCCCCGGCTCGGGGGGTGTCCCCTGAGCACCATGGTGAAGCGGGGCCCCTGCGGGGGCCGGGGGGCCGGGCGCTGTGGCGAAGACCACCGCAAGTACGCCCTGCGCCGGACTGACAAGCCAAAGATGCTGTGCCGCCGGAGGAGGGCGGGGCGGGGGCGCCGGGTGGACATCGCCCCCGAGAGCCACGTCCTGTCCCCCCTCACCCTGCCCGCGGAGCTGCCCCCCGGGCCCGAGGAGCCTGACACCCCGGTGCTGAGCCCCCCGCCGCCGCCGCCGCCCACCACGCTGGACCCCGACGAGATGCCCAAAGCCCCCCCGGCAGGGAAGAAGAGCAAGTGCCGGGGGGTGAGGAAGATGGTGGTGAAGATGGCCAAGATCCCCGTGTCCCTGGGGAGGAGGAACAAGACCACCTACAAGGTGTCATCGCTCAGCAGCAACCTGAACCTGGAGGGGAAGGAGCTGGCGGCCAGCAGCTCCATGGAGCCCACGCCGCTGCTCAAGATGAAGAACAACGGGCGCAACGTGGTCGTGGTGTTCCCCCCCGGTGAGATGCCCATTATCCTGAAGCGCAAGCGGGGCCGGCCTCCCAAAAACCTGCTGCTGGGCCAAGCCAAGCCCAAGGAGCCCACCCCAGAGGTGAAGAAGAGGAGGAGGAGGAAGCAGAAGCTGGCCTCGCCCCAGCCCTCCTACATCGCCGACACCAACGACAGCAAAGCCGACTACTCGGACGTGCTGGCCAAGCTGGCCTTCCTGAACCGCCAGAGCCAGTGCTCGGGGCGCTGCTCGCCGCCGCGCTGCTGGACGCCCAGCGAGCCCGAGTCCATCCACCAGGCCCCCGACACGCAGAGCATCTCCCACTTCCTGCACCGCGTCCAGGGCTTCCGCCGGCGCGGCGGCAAGGCGGGCGGCTTCGGAGGGCGCGGCGGCGGCCACGCCGCCCGCGCCGCGCGCTGCTCCTTCAGCGATTTCTTCGAGGGCATCGGGAAGAAGAAGAAAGCGCCCACGGCCCTGCACGCTGACCCCGTGCACCCCCGCAAGCGCGGCCGGCTGGAGCCCGACCCCGTGGGCAAGCCCAAGCGGAAGCGCCGGGCGCGCAAGAACGGGGCGCTGTTCCCCGAGCCCAGCGCCGGGCAGAGCTTCGCGGACGGCCCGGCCGCAGAGTGGGGCGGCGGCGAGAAGGGCAGCCCCTGGGCCCCGCACCACGGCCACCCCGGCGGCCAGCCCGGCCGCAACGGCGGCTACCAAGGGGCCGAGGCGCGGCCCTTCCACGCTGCGGGGCTGGAGTCGGGCTCCTCCGGCCGCGCCGGGTTCTACGCCGGCAGCGCCCCGTCCTCGCAGACAGAGACCGGCCCCGAGCGGCACAGCCTCTTCACCGGCTACTTCCGCTCCTTGCTGGACTCCGATGACTCCTCCGACCTGCTGGACTTCGCCCTCTCCGCGTCCCGCTCCGAGTCCCGCAAATCGGCGGCCGCCTACACGGCGCCCCCGGCCGCGCTGCCCGGCCAGCGGGGCATGGCCGCGTACGCGGCCCGCGGCGGCAAAGTGCCGGCGGCCGCCCCCGGCGCCGAGGCCTTCCACGCGGCCATGCAGGGCCGGCCCGCCTTCCCGCCCGGCCGCGCCTCCGGCGCCTACGGCGTGGCCCAGGGCTCCTCCGAGTGCCGCGGCGCCGAGGCCTTCCCCAAGCTGGCCCCGCCGTCGGCCGTGTCCCGCTCGCCCACGGCTCACCCGGCGGCCAGCGGCACCCCCGGCTACTCCCCGTACGGCAGCTACGGCAGCGCCGGGCAGAGCGTGGCGCCCGCCAGCGTGTTCCCGCCGGGAAAGCAGTACCCGTCGGCGCAGGACTGCCCCAACAGCAAGGACTGCAGCTTCGCCTACGGCAGCGGCAGCAGCCTCCCGTCCTCGCCCAGCAGCGCCCACAGCGCCGGCTACGCGCCGCCGACAGCCGGTCCCAGTTTGCCGCTGGGAAAAGCCGCCTTCTTCAACAGTGCCGAGCAGGGGGGGCAGTTCTCCAGCGCCGCGCACACCCCCCTGCGCTGCGACAGCCGGGCCAGCACCGTGTCGCCCGGCGGCTACATGGTGCCCAAGGGGTCAGCGTCCTTCCAGCCCTCCCCTGAAAACTGCCGGCAGTTCCCCAGCTCCGCGCCGTGGGCGTTCCGGCAGGGCTACGGTGGCTTGGACTGGAGCTCCGAAGCCTTCAGCCAGCTCTACAACCCGGGCTTCGAGTGCCACCTCAATGAACCCAACGTCATCCTGGACATCTCCAACTACACCCCGCAGAAAGCCAAGCAGCAGACGGTCTCCGAGACCTTCTCGGAGTCCTCCTCTGACAGCACCCAGTTCAACCAGCCGGCTGGTTACCGGCGCGCCAACAGCGAGGCGTCCTCCAGCGAGGGCCAGTCCAGCCTCTCCAGCCTGGAGAAGCTGATGATGGACTGGAATGAGGCATCCTCCGCCCCTGGCTACAACTGGAACCAGAGCGTCCTCTTCCAGAGTAACTCCAAGCCCGGTCGAGGCCGACGGAAGAAGGTGGATATGTTCGACACCTCCCACCTGAGCTTCTCCTCCTCTTCCTCCTCTTCCTCCGTGTACCCCGCCAAGAGGAACACGGGACCCCGGCAGCCCCGGGGCTCCCGAGGGGCTTGTGCCTCCAAGAAGGAGAGGGGGACGGGCAAAGCCAAGTTCCCCACCAAGTCACAGGCGGTGAACCCCCTGTTCCAGGACAGCACGGACCTGGGCTTGGACTACTACAGCGGGGACAGCAGCATGTCCCCCCTGCCCTCCCAGTCCCGGGGCTTCGGGGTGGGGGAGCGGGACCCCTGTGACTACACCGGCCCCTACTCCATGAACCCCTCCACTCCCTCGGATGGGACCTTTGTCCAGGGGTTCCAGAGCGACTCCCCCGGGCTGGGGCAGCCGGATTTGGAGAGCAAGCACTTCCCTGCCCTCCCGCACCAGCTGGCGGCCCCCGGCCAGCAGACTGTGTTCGAGGCCGGTTTGCAGAAAGCCTTCTCGCCCAACTGCTCCCCGACCTTGGCCTTCAAGGAGGACCTGCGGGCAGGCAGCATCCGAAAGCTGCCCGCCTGCGACTCGCTCAAACACAGCATGCAGGGGGGCGCCCTGCCCCACGCCCCGCACCTGGCCTGCCGCGACCTCCCCATGCCTCAAGCGCACTATGACTCCCCCAGCTGCAAAAACCCCCCGTACTGGTATTCCCCCAACGCCAGCACCCGCAGCCCTTCCTACGACGGCAAGGCGGGGGCTGGCATGCTGGTAGACTTCATGGGCAGGACGGACCCCCCGTGTCTGAACCCCCACTTGAGCAGCCCGAGCAGCACCCACCCCTCCAAGGGCGAGAAGGAGCCCTTGGAGATGTCCCGGGCCCACCACCGAGGACCCTACGCTTGTCCCTTGATCAATGACTTGAACATCTCCCCCGTACCGAGAGACTCAATGTTGCAGCTGCAGGACAACTACAGGTACCCCAGTTTTGCACCCCAAGGGCACCCCGTCATGGCCCCCAGCCAGAAGAGCGGGTTTTTGGGACCCATGGTAGAGCAACAACACCCTGAGGACACTTTTACGGTCACCTCATTGTAGTGTCTGCTGACATGCCAACGGGACAACGAGGTTTTGTTACAGGGTAGGTGGGGGAGAACCTGGGAGCGAGGGTGGCAGGAGGGGACACAGGGGACCCTCAGGGCCCTTCTCATCGTGTCCCCCTCTCTCTCCATGTTGTGTTTCTCTTTCAGAGGTAATTTAGCCAGCACTTTTTTCTGGAACACTTTTCAAGTTCTGTATTTAACTGGGATTGGAACCGTTTGTTTGTTTTCTTAAAAAAAAGAAAAAAAGAAAAAAAAGGAAAGAAAAAATGAGAAAAAAAAGGAAAAAAAAAGGAGAAAAAAAAGATAAAAAAGATAAAAAATAAGTGAAACAAAAGGAAAAAATTAATAATAATGGATGAAGAGAGAAACCCCCCGTTTTTCCCCCTCCGCACTCAAACCCGCTCCGCCTGCCAAGCTCCGGCTCTGCTTCCCGGACTGCCGCCCCCCCCGCCCCGCAGCAGGACAATCGGACGGACGGACGGACGGACAGAGCGCAGGCCCGGCGCAGGGGCGCGGGCAGGGAGGGCAGGAGGGGATGCGGGGGTCAGCGCTGGGTGCCCCCTGCCCCCAGCCCGGCCGGGGCCCCTCGGCCGCCCCGGGGAGGCTGTTTGGGGATTCTTTTCTGTTCTTGTCCCTCCCCGTCCGCTGCCGCCTGGGGCTGCTCCTGCCGGACGGACGGACAGCGATGGGTGCTGGTGAAGCGCTGACCCCTCCAGGCTCTGGCAGCGTCGCCAGCGGGGCTCGGAGCCGCCACCGTGACCAGGTGAGTGCCAGCTGTGCTCCCGGCCGGGCTGTGCCAGCTGTGCCAGCTGTGCTCCCGGCCAGGCTCTGCGGGGTGCTCCTGCCCTGCTGGGCCGCTGACCCACCTGCGCCCACCCTCAGGGTGCCCGGGTTTGTCCCACCAAAGCGGGGACCCTGCGGGGTGCAGGAGCCAGGGTGTGCCAGGGTGAGGGGCTGTGGGGTGCCCCAGACTCCTGTTCGGGTGCCAGGTGGGGCGGGCAGGACCCGAGAGCCCCGGATACGTGGGTGCCAGGCAAGAGTGAGCAGGACTCCAGAGTGCAGGGCTGGTGACCCAGATCTCCTGGGACGTGGGTGCCAGACTGGGGTGAGCGGGACCCCCAGATCCCCTGGGTTTTGGGGTGCCACATTGGGGTGAACAGGACCCCCAAATCCCCTGGGACATGGGTGCCAGACTGGGGTGAACGGGACCCCCAGATCCCCTGGGTGTTGGGGTGCCAGATGAAGGAGGTGGGCATGTCCCCAGGCCCTGGGTATGTGACTGATGCCAGATTTGGGGAGCAGCACCCTGGTCCCTGGCTGTGTGGGTGCCATATGGGGGCACAGCACCCCGGTCCCTGGGTATGGGGGTGCCATATGGGGGCACAGCACCCCGGTCCCTGGGTTTGGGGTGCCAGATTTGGGGAGCAGCACCCCGGTCCCTGGGTTTGGGGGTGCCAGATTTGGGGAGCAGCACCCCGGTTCCTGGCTGTGTGGGTGCCATATGGGGGCACAGCACCCCGGTCCCTGGGTATGGGGGTGCCAGATTTGGGGGCACAGCACGCTGGCCCCTGGGTTTGGGGGTGCCATATGGGGGCACAGCACCCCGGTCCCTGGGTATGGGGGTGCCAGATTTGGGGAGCAGCACCCCGGTCCCTGGGTTTGGGGGTGCCATATGGGGGCACAGCACCCCGGTCCCTGGGTATGGGGGTGCCAGATTTGGGGCACAGCACGCTGGCCCCTGGGTTTGGGGGTGCCATATGGGGGCACAGCACCCCGGTCCCTGGGTATGGGGGTGCCAGATTTGGGGAGCAGCACCCCGGTCCCTGGGTTTGGGGTGCCAGACCCCAGCTCCGCGGGCAGCCCAGGGTGGGACCCTCACTCCTCTCTCCCTGTCCCCCCAGCCCCAGCAGCCCCAGCCCTGCGCCCCCCGCCCGTCCGGCCGCCGGAGCGGAGCAGAGCAGAGGAGAGGAGGGGGCCGCCTCGAGGGGACCCCGCCCCGCCGCCCCCCGCTTCGCCCCCGGCCCCGCCTCGGCCGTGGCGCCGGCGCCGCGTTCTCTCTCTCCTCCCAGCCAGAAGCAGAGGGACTCTTTAAGTTTTATTTTTTATTTGATTAATTTTCATTTTCTGCACAAAACCAGCAATTGTAAATACTTTTGAAGAAAAGAAGTTAAAAAAGTTTAAGGATAAAAAAAAAATTTAAAAAGCTGAAAAATCACAAAAAAAAAAAAAAAAAAAGAGAATCATGCACCGGAGGGAGAATCCAAAAATGATGGAGAACTGGCCTAAAGCATCCAAGAGGTGAATATGCAGCAGAAAAGAGCAAAACCCCCCCCAGTATGCACTGAGAAAAAATTTATTTACAGATCGAGCAACAAAAAAAAAAAAAAAAAAAGAAAAAAGTGACAATAACCTATTTATTGTATATAATGTTTTATTATAAATCGTGTCTTGTATATTGCATTCTGTACATCTGCTGTGGTTTTGTGGTGTGCAACTTCCGCATGGGTTCCTTGGGTTTCCGTTGCCTTTTTTTAATGATTCAATGATGATTTGAGTTTTATTTTTATTATTATTCTGAAGAACGAAGGCGGGTTTTTGATTTTTTTTTTTTTGGTTGGGTTTTTTGGTTGTTTTGGTTTTTTTTTTTGGCAGTACACACCCAAAGATCCAAATTTGTATAAAAACAAAAAAGGAGTTTAAAAAAAAAAAGAAGAAAAAAACTTAAAAAAAAAGAAAAAAAAAAAAAGAATAAATCAATCACAGACCCTCTTGGTGGGGAGGGGGAGTGGGGGGGGCTGGGGTAAAGGGGGGTCCCTTTCCCAGGGGCCCCGGGGCGGTGACGAGCTCAGGGTGTGGGTGCGTGTGTGGGTGCCAGGTGGGCTTTGGGGTCCTCTCCTCCCACAAATCCCCTGTGTGCTCCCCCCTCCTCAAGAGTTTGGCAATCTCTGTGCAGCTTCGTGGGTTGTGCAAAAAAAAGAGAAAACACACACACACATACACACAAAGAGAAGAAAACCACCCTGAAATGGATAAAAAAGGCAAAATTCACAAAAAAAAAAGAAACAAAAGGGGGGAAACTACCCAAATTTGGTCAAAATTCCCCTCCTTCCCCCGCCCCCCAGCTGCCCTGTGCAGTGCTTGTGCTGCCCTGGCCAGAGGGGCCCCCCCGTGAGCCCCCCCGGCCCCCGCTTTGCCCCTCAAATGGTCTTTTTGTGTTATTTAGGAAGGAATTTTTAATAGGCACTTTTTTTATATTAAAAAGAAACCTATATATTGAGCGATGCCCGCTGCTTTCTTGCTTCTCTTTTTTGGGGGAGCCCGGCCTGGCCGCGCCGGGGGCAGGTGTTGGAGGGACCCCGACCCTCCCTGGATTTCCGAGGGGGGAATTGCACCAAGAAAGCTGAATTTTGGTTCCAATCAGGACGCGGTGCCAGCCGGGGGCCGGGGACAGTGCCAGGGGCCCGGTGGCACTCGGGGGACCCACGGGGGCTCTGCGGGCGGGGGGGGCTTTGCCCACCTGGCACCACCGGGGGAAGGGGCACGGGAGCACAGGAGATGGATTGGAGAAGCGTCACCGCCAGAAAGGAGCAAAAGGAGGAGGAAAATAAGGACAAAGCTAATAAAATTCAGAAATGCACCAACTTCCAGCCCGGGAAGGTGAAGGCAGCAGCCTCCGGGAGAGGAGAGGGGGGGTCGGGGGGTGGGGGCGCAGCTCCCTGTGGGTGGGAGAGGGGAGAGGGGCCAGGGTGGGAGAGGGGAGCGGTACCAGGACAGGTGAGCGGTGCCAGGAGAGGGGAGCGGTGCCAGGGTGGGACAGGTGAGCGGTGCCAGGGTGGGAGAGGTGAGCGGTGCCAGGGTGGGAGAGGGGACAGGTGAGCAGTGCCAGGGTGGGACAGGTGAGCAGTGACACGCTGGGACAGGTGAGCGGTGCCAGGGTGGGAGAGGTGGGTGAGGCCATGGTGGGACAGGTGAGCAGTGTCAGGGTGGGACAGGTGAGCAGTGCCAGGGTGGGACAGGTGAGCGGTGCCAGGGTGGGAGAGGGGACAGGTGAGCGGTGCCAGGACAGGTGAGCAGTGCCAGGGTGGGACAGGTGAGCAGTGACACGGTGGGACAGGTGAGCGGTGCCAGGCTGTGGAGGGGAGCGGTGCCAGCGGGATCGGGGCTGCAGAGGAGTCCTGGGGAGGGAGGTGAGCGGTGCCAGGGTGGGGAGGTGAGTGGTGCCACAGTGGGAGAGGTGAGCAGTGACACGCTGGGACAGGTGAGCGGTGCCAGGGTGGGACAGGTGAGCAGTGACACTCTGGGACTGGTGAACGGTGCCAGGACAGGTGAGCAGTGCCAGGGTGGGACAGGTGAGCGGTGCCAGCGGGGTCGGGGCTGCAGAGGAGCCCGGGGGAGGGAGGTGAGCGGTGCCAGGGTGGGACAGGTGAGCAGTGACACGCTGGGACAGGTGAGCAGTGCCAGGGTGGGACAGGTGAGCAGTGACACGCTGGGACAGGTGAACGGTGCCAGGACAGGTGAGCGGTGCCAGGACAGGTGAGCGGTGCCAGGCTGTGGAGGGGAGCGGTGCCAGCGGGGTCGGGGCTGCGGAGGAGCCCGGGGGGGCCGGAGCAGGGGTTGCTATGGAGAGGAACCCGCGGCGCATTCTGATGGATGGGGAGCGCCAGCCCAGCCCGCGGGGAGGCCGAAGGGCTGGGGGGATGCTCAGGGACCCCCTCTTTGCCGGGGGTGAGGGTTGTAGCCGCTCCTGCCCACCGTGCTCGCACAGAGCGGCAGGGCTGGGGGGAACGGGACCCATCGGGGGCACCCCCATGTTGTGCTTCCAGCCTGGTGGGCACCAAATGTCCCCTGACTGTGACATAACGGGGGAAACTGAGGCACGGGAGCAGGCTGGGGGCTCCGTGGTGCCGTGCCTGCATCCAGCGCCCATCCCGAGGTGCTGAATCCCCCCTCTGGCTCCTCCGTGGCCCCTCCTGGCTGGTCTCTTGGAGGTCTGTGACCCCTCATTCCCGGCTTGCCTCCAATATGATGCTTCCCACGAGCATCAAATTCACTCTTTCCCGCCCCATTTTTCCTCTCTCCCATTTCAGGTCACAGCAAGCAGCCCTGAAAGATGATGAAATTCCCCCCCAGTAGGTATCCCACCAGGAAGCATCACCTGGCTCACCAGAGCCTCGCTGGGGATGACTGGCTGCTTGGACCACGGCTGGATTTCACTTGTTTTATTATTTTTTGTCTTTTTTTTAAGCCTCAATTATATCTCTCAAGCAGCATGAGCCACTCTGGAGCCTGAAAAACCTCATGATGGGGCTGATTGTTGGGGATTGATCAGCACAGCCCAGCGTCGCCTGGGTTTGCTGGGGGAAAGGAGGAAAAAGCTCAAAATTTTGGGGGAAATTATTGTTTTGCTATTTTTTTATTTGTTTAGCATGGATTTTTGGAAGGTTTCTGGGAGCTGCATTTGGGAGCACCCAGGGTGAGTCCGGCATGGCCACGTGGTGTGCAGGGACGTGGGGTGAGCCAGCTCCTGGTGCCTGGCTGTGCCTCGGGATGGAAATGATGGTTTTAATTAAGCAGCTCTGCTGGGAGGAGGGTTCTGGCCTCTCAGGATGCTGCAGCTTGGAGACCGGGGATGCTGCAGGACCATGGGATCAGGGATGCTCCATGTCAGAGGGGTCCAGGGCTGGGCCAGCACAGAGCCAGAGCACTGGATCCCTGGGGAAGGATGTAGGGACGCTCAGAGGGCTGTGACGGGATCCAGCACCCACCTGGCAAAGGCAGCTCCGCCTCCATTTCCACTGCCACCATCCCCTTGGAAACACGGCAGGAATTTGCCCCCCTGACCCTGCCTTCCCCCCTGCCCATCGCCCGGGGCCGGAGCGGGGCAATTCCTCATTCCCGGGGCCGTGCGGGGCTCGGGATGGTGTGCACGGATTGCACACGTGTTGCACGCCCATGGCACCATCGCCTGGCACGGGGGCACACGGGATGCCGCTGCCGGGCTCCCCGAGGGTCGCGTCCCCCTCGCCAGGCAGGGCAGCAGCCGGAGCCGCCCTCGCCCCGCAGGGCTGGAGCTGCCGGCAGCTCTGGACACCCCTTCTCCTTCAAATTAATGGCTGTGCCGTGAAGAAAATTGAAGCCATTATTCTTCGCTCGCATCCTTTATACCCACCAACTTCAACCACTTGACATGCTAATCACAGCTAACGAGGGAGGGAGGCGATTTCCCACGTCAGACCCGCAATCCAGCGGAGCCGGCTGGGGAGCGGCTCCGCGTCGGGGGCACCGGCACCCCCGGAGCGGCACCTGCGCCCGCCCCGGCCCTTCCCGCAGCAGCGGCAGCGGCGGCAGCAGCGGCAGCAGCGGCAGCCCCTCCTGCAGCCCCTCCTGCAGCCCCTCCTGCAGCCCCCAGGGCGGTGCCAGCCCGCACTCTCCGCTCCCGGGACAGCGGAATGGGTGCGCGGGTGCCGGCGCGGACACCCCGTGCGGTGCCATCCCGCAGTGGGCAGCCCGTGCGGTGCCACCCCTTGCGGTGCCACCCCGTGCGGTGCCATCCCGTGCGGTGCCACCCCGTGCGGTGCCACCCCGTGCGGTGCCATCCCGCAGTGGGCAGCCCGTGCGGTGCCACCCCTTGCGGTGCCACCCCGTGCGGTGCCATCCCGTGCGGTGCCACCCCGTGCGGTGCCACCCCGTGCGGTGCCAGCCCGCAGTGGGCAGGCCGTGCGGTGCCATCCCGTCGGTGCCACCCCGTGCGGTGACACCCCGTGCGGTGCCACCCCGTGCGGTGCCATTCCGCCGGTGCCAGCCCGTGCGGGGCCCTGCAGCGGCAGCGGGGCCGGCAGAGCCCAGCCGGGGCACCAGCCCTCCGCTGCCTTCCCCAGAGCAGCGGCCAGGCCCGGGGAAGGCGCTGCCGAGCCCCGCGTGTCCGTCCCCGCCGCCCTGCCGGGTCCAGGCGCGCTCCTGCAGCCGCCTGCCCATCCAGGGCTGGATCCAGCCCAGCCGCCAGCCGGGCAGAAAGCTCTGGAGTCCATTAACATTCCCCGGAGCGATCTAATCCCCCTCTCTGCCCTGGCTCTGGCTTTCACTCGGGTTTTAATCAAGCCCAGCCTGGCGCCTCTGCAATCAGGGGGGCGGATGGCACCCAGCTCCCGGTGGCACATGGGTGCTGCTGGCCCCGGGAGGGTGCCAGGGACGAGGGGGCAGCAGGGGCAGCGTGCTCGCAGGGGTCTCCACTCTCTGGTAATTTTAAAAGGCATTTTGGAGCCAGAGGAGCTGAGCTCAGCAGAGCCAGGGCCAGCAAAGCCAGGGAATAAAAGCACAGGCGGCTGCAGGGTTGTTATTAATATTTGCTGGATGGTGGTGGAGGGAGGGCTCGGCACCAGGGGGGAAATAGCAGGCTGGGGTCCCTGGGAAGGGAGGGGGGTTTGGCAGCTGGATGTCCCTTCCCAGCACCCCGGTGATGGGTGGGGGCTGCAGGATCTGTGCCAGCACTCCTGGGGACTCAGAGGGGCAGGGGTGATGCTCCCCACACCAACATCCCCATAACAAAGCACTGGGACTCAGCTGGGACGTCGTGGGGGCTGCAGGACCCCCAGGGAGTCCCCCGTGGGGACAAGGAGGGTGCAGGGGGACACCCCTGGCATTATCCCTGGGCAGCAGAAGGCGCAGGGCACCTGGGGTGCCAAGCTAAGCTTCCTGGGGCTTTGTCACTGCCCTGCTGCAGAGGAAGCAGGAGCTGAGGCGGCAGAGCCTCCCTGGGGGTCCTGAATGGGCCCCCTTTGGCTGAGTCTGGGGGCTCTGCAGGGCCACCGGGGCCTTGCCGGGAGGGAAGGAACCAGAGCGGCGCTGGATCCTCCCGGGATGGCAGTGGGGCTGGATGGGGGGGTCAGGGGACGTGGGGAGAGGGAGCCACAGGGCAGCACATGGAGTTTTGGGGGGCAACGCGCGAGGCACGGCGTTTGTTTTCCTGGGCCCCGGGTGTGAGTTATCAGCAGCGGCAGAAGCGCGGTGCTTCCCGGCCGGGAGTTCACGCCGGCTCCTCGGGGAGGGATTAAGGGGATTATATTATTATTTGTTATCACTGAGGGGGGGAGGAAGAAGAAGAAACCTCCATGGCTGGGAACTCTGCCTAATCTGTGCACAGATTAGCTTCCTGCCTCCGACCAGCCGGGACGGGCTCCCCTGCGCCCGTCCCACTGGCACTGGGAGCGCCGGGGGTGACACGGGGTCGTGGGGAGGGACACTGCCCCAGGGGTGATGAGAGCCACCCCCAAGGCCCCAGTGAGCTGGGCTCATGGCCACGGCCAAGGTTTTCCATCTCCTCTGGCCGTGGTGAGGGGACCTTGGGTGGTTTGGGGGGGATCTTGGCGGGCTCGGAGGGAGCTGGAGCTCAGCTGGGCAGCACAGGCAAGGGATCTGTGCCTCCCTCAGCAGCGGGATGAGCCCCTGGTGACATCCCAGCATCCCCAGAGGACGGGGACAAGCTCAGCCCTGATGGGTCCTGTGCTGCTCCCTGCACATCCTGAGCCTCCCCTGCCCAGGGGTCTCTGGTGGCCTGGGGATGGAGATGTCCCTGGACACCTGGCACAGAGAGCTCCCTTGTCCTGCTCCATGGGTGCAGAGTGCCACACCACGAGGCAGGGGACGTGTGGGACCACCCTGGGCGCTCTGGGAGCTGGCACAGTCATGTCAGGAGATCCAGCAGCTATTTCTTGCCCCCTCTTTAAGCCCCCATGTCTATCTGCAGGACCAGGAGTCCCCCCAGAACAGCCTCACACAGGCACATGTTGAATTTTCCTTCCCCAAACCCCCAGTTCCCAGCAAGCAGGGGCCGAGCCAGGCTCACACATGGGGCGCAGGCATTGGGACAGCCCCTCTCCAATTTTCCCTTGCCTGGAGCCTGCAGCCACCAGCCCACTGCAGAAAGCCCATCATTAGAGCCCCTTCCACACACCCCATCCGCTGATGGACCCACGATTTCCTTTAGTCTTTTATTTACACTTTATTGCTCTTGTTTTTGCACTGGCAAAGCGCTGCTGGAGAGCACAGAAATCCTTCAGATCTCGGCTGGCAGCAGAGCTCTGCCT
Source organism: Calcarius lapponicus (assembly GCA_039654755.1). Lineage (NCBI taxonomy): Eukaryota > Metazoa > Chordata > Aves > Passeriformes > Fringillidae > Calcarius > Calcarius lapponicus. Next base: position 16,735,518 of record JBBFKN010000011.1, read on the forward strand.
AATCATAGTCATTATCTGGAAGCAGGTAATGGGCATCTTTCCCATGTTAATTTGAAAACAGAATCAGCGAGAGCAGGACACCGGGGACGGAGCGTGTTCCCAGCACCAACCACTCCCTCTGGAGGGTTTTGGGGTGCCTTCGTGGGTCTTGGGGTGCGGGTTTGGAATGGGGGAACGCAGAAACCCAGGCAGAGCCGCATGCCAAGCCCCGTGGCTCAATAAATCAGGCAGGAAAGGGGCTGCTGGCCGGAATCCCGCATGAATGGAGCCCGTCCTTGCTGCCACAGCAATAAAATCCCCCGGCCTTGTTTTTTTGGCGGCGAGGAGGATGATGGTGGCTCTCCCTCCTCCCTGCGCCACCGTCAGAACTTGCCCCCGTGGCTGGGGCCTTCGCTAACAAGGACTCGTCCCTTTTATCCCCAGCGGCAGGAGGGGATGGGGATGGAGGTGAGAGGCGAGGATTTCTCCCGGGGCCGGGAGGGGAAGGCTGGGTGGCGTTGGAGTTTCTTTTGCTGAGATACCATTAACGAGTGAGCAAAGGTTGCGGAGTCTCCATGGAGACAAGACAGCAAGAGAAGGGAGCGGGTGTGCGCTGGGTGAGAGCTGATTAGTAAATGTCAGCGGCACAGCCACTGCCCGCGCCACGCTGGCGCGGGGACGCGCCGGGCACCCCGCACCGGGCACCTCCGGGCGTGCCGGGCACAGCGGGCACCTCCCGGGCACCTCCGGGCGTCCCGGGCACAGCGGGCACCTCCCGGGCACCTCCGAGAGTCCCGGGCACAGCGGGCACCTCCCGGGCACCTCCGAGCGTCCCGGGCACAGCGGGCACCTCCCGGGCACCTCCGGGCACAGCGGGCACCTCCCGGGCACCTCCGAGAGTCCCGGGCACACTGGGCACCTCCCATGCATCCCGGGCATCCTGGGCACCTCCTGAGCGTCCCGGACACCCCGGGCATCTCCTGAGAGTACCGGGCATCCCGGGGCACCCCACACATCCCATCCGTCCTGTGTGCCCCCCGGGTATCCCACGCACCCCTGCCGTGCCAGGCACCCCGGGCAGCCCACCCACCCCGCGGGCATCATTTCATGCTGGCTGTTCCCCGTGCATCCTGTGAGCCCCATTCCACCCCCGGCGCGCCATGAGTCCCTGTGCGTCCCGGGTCTGTGGGAAGCAGGGATGCAGGAGAAGAACGGGGAGCACGTTCCCAAAGCATCCTCGCAGCTCTGCTGCTCACAGCCCTGGCTCCCTTCCCGCAGGGAGCAGGGATGCAGCTGTGCCTGCTGGGATGGGGGCAGTTGGCCAGGGAAGAGACATCCAAGGCTCCAACAAGCTGCCATCTCCTCCCTCCCGTGGAGAATGTCCCCTCTCGCAGCGCCTGGAGCACGCAGAGAGAGGATGAGGCTGGGCCTCCTGGATCCCACCTGCTTCTCAGCAGAGCCGAGCCCACGCGGAGGGAATCAGGGCTGGGAGGAGGCACTGGTTCGTGCCAGGGTCTGCCTGGGGCGATCAAGGGCTTGGACACGGCTGGAGCCCCCCTGGGAGGGAGGTGGGCGGCAGGAGCAGCCTGGCTGCCCTTGCCCATGCCCTGGAGCATCATTCACCTCCAGCAGGACACAGGAAAGCACCTGGCAGGCAAGAGCACCAGGCAAAAAAGTGTCGGGGGGCACGGCGGGGGGGGGGGCTGGATCCTGCAGTTTAGCAGCTTTTATTCGGCAGCTATAAACAGAGCAGGAGAGATAAAGGTTGCAGTGCAGATACAGATTAGGTAGGTCCCTTGAGGCTGTGACACCTTGAGATAGAGGCAGATCTTCAAGGGAACGGCTCGCTGGCAGCTTGGAAAACACGGAGCTGAGCGGCCTCCAGCAGCACCTCAGCCCCTGGCCCACAGCCACAGGGGAGAGCGGGGGCTGCCAGGGCATGGGGGGCACCGGGGCACTGTCCCAGGCACCCCCCTGCATCCACTGTGCCCCTCTGCATCCCAGGCATCCTATGGATCCCAGGTACCCCAGGTACTCCCCGTGCATCCCAGGTACCCCAGGTACTCCCCGTGCATCCCAGGTACCCCAGGTGCTCCCTGTGCATCCCAGGTACCCCAGGTGCACCCCGTGCATCCCAGGCATCCTATGGATCCCAGGTACCCCAGGTGCTCCCTGTGCATCCCAGGTACCCCAGGTACTCCCTGTGCATCCCAGGTACTCCCTGTGCATCCCAGGTACCCCAGGTACTCCCCGTGCATCCCAGGTACCCCAGGTACTCCCTGTGCATCCCAGGTACCCCAGGTACTCCCCGTGCATCCCAGGTACCCCAGGTACTCCCCGTGCATCCCAGGTACCCCAGGTGCACCCTGTGCATCCCAGGTACCCTGTGCACCCCGTGCATCCCAGGCATCCTATGGATCCCTGGTACCCCAGGTGCACCCCGTGCATCCCAGGCATCCTATGGATCCCAGGTACCCCAGGTACTCCCTGTGCATCCCAGGTACCCCAGGTGCTCCCTGTGCATCCCAGGCATCCTATGGATCCCAGGTACCCCAGGTGCACCCCGTGCATCCTATGGATCCCAGGTACCCCAGGTGTACCCCGTGCATCCCAGGCACCCCAGGTGCTCCCCGTGCATCCCAGGTACCCCAGGTACTCCCCGTGCATCCCAGGTACCCCAGGTGCACCCCGTGCATCCCAGGTACTCCCTGTGCATCCCAGGTACCCCAGGTACTCCCTGTGCATCCCAGGTACCCCAGGTGCACCCCGTGCATCCCAGGTACCCTGTGCACCCCGTGTGCCCCATCCCATCCTGCCAGGACGCACACAGGGCAGCAGGGAGCAGCAGGAAGCGCTGACCGTCCTGCAGAGGTGGGGACTCATGGAGGAAAGCGATGCAAAAACAGGCAAGAAATGGCTGTTTGGGTACGTCTGTGTGTCCATCTCTCCCAGCAGGACCCCGGGGCAGGCACAGGCTGTGCCACAGGAGGCAGGGACACGAGGGACAGGCACGGCTCACAGCAGTGACCCTGGCTGCTGGCTCTGCCGTGGGTTTGTTTGCTTCCTGGCAGGAGCGCCGGTGATTTACTCCCTGTGGTTTGGTTTGAAGCAGGAGCACAGAGCAGGGAGGAGATGGATGCCTGTGCCAGCGCCCTTCATCCCGCTCCCTCTTCCCCATCGAGCCCACAGGTTTGATCAGGCAGGGAGGCAGGATTTAATGTCCAGGTGCACCAGCAGAAGCATGGGATGCCACGTGGGGGAATTTCTCATCAGATCTCTGCTCCTGCAGTTTCTGGAGGGCATCACCATCAGCCCAGCTCTGCCGAGGACCAGGATGGGTTGCAGGATGCTGCTCCATCCCTGGAAGCGTTCAGCGCCACACTGGACAGGGCTCGTAGCAACCTGGTCTAGTCAAAGGTGTCCTTGCCCGAGTTTTAAGACCCCTTCCAAGGCAAGCCATGCCAGGACTCTGCCTCTCTGCTGTGCTGGATACCGGGCAGGAACAGGGCTGTGACCGCCACGTGCTGCCCTGTCCCTGCGGACACCCAGCAGGGCCTGTCCCCTGTCCCCAGCAGCGCCATTCGCTGCTCCAGGCTCCTTTAATCCCTAACTCTAACTCCCAGCCTCATCGAGTCATCCAGGGAGCCAAAGTCAGCATCACCCGGAGGGCTCCAGCGGCCATTGCCCCAGCCTGGCCAGCCAGGAGGGCAGGGGGCTGTCCCCCCGCGAGGGGAGCCTGCTCTGGGGGCTGCAGGTGGGCCGGGGCTCCTGGGAGTCAGGGCAGCTGCAGGCTCCGCTCCCGGTGCCGGCCCAACACCGTCCCTGTCACCTGCACCCCCCCGTCCCCTGCCAACCAACCCTGCCTCTCCCCAGGGCCCCATCCCCACAGCGCTCCTCCTGCAGGCCTGCCCCGAACCCTGCATGCCTCGACCCACAACTCCCACCCCGACCCCAAATCCCCGACCCCAGACCCCAGACCCACAACCCCAGAGCCCCGGCCCCAAACCCCGGACTCTAAATCTCAGAGCCCGCACCCCGCTCCCAGAGCCGGCGCCGCCGCCCCGCCCTGGTGTGACACCCCCGCTCCCCCAGGTGGAACTTTCCTCGCAGGGCGGGAGACCATAGAGGCGAAAGGCTGCACCAAAGCGGAGCTCTCCGGAGGAGGTGCGGAAGTGACAGAGAGCCCTTTCCTCCAATGCCACTTGGAAGAATATCAAGTTATGACTTTCATAAACGAACAAAAATATATTTTTAAGATGTCTCCATTGTGACTGGTGGCGCGGTTATCCCCTCTGTCCCTGTAATCTGTCCCCAGACCGCCCAGGGTTCCCCCGTCTATGTCCCCTCATGGTACACTTCTCTTTATTTACTCTCTTTGCGCGGCCGGCTTGGGTGCGGTTCTTCCGCTGCGCCAGCTCCGTACGAAAGTGGCGTAGGACGGCTTGGATGGACAGCGAGCCGCAGCCAATGGCGCGGCAGCATCCGCGGGCGGGCAGCCAATGGCGCGGCGGCGCGGCGGCCGGGGGAGGCGGGGCGAGGGCCCGGCGGGGCAGGGAGGGGGAGCCGTGGAATGGCGGACGGGCGGGCCGGCCCGCCCTGGTGGTAGTGAGACCGGGGGCGCGGAGGGGACAGCCGCGGACCGGGTGAGTGCGAGAGGGGCGAGCGGGCCTCCCCTGCCCCCCCGGGCCGTCTCTTCCCGGCAGAGAGAGGCAGAGGCGCTGGAGTGGGCCGCAGGGCCCTTGCCAAATAGTGGATGCTGAGGTTAAAGCGGGCGGTATTTCCTGCCACATAGTGAGCTGGTGCTGCCCGGTCCCGGGCGGGGTTTGGGGGGCTCCGTCCCGGTCCGGGGCTCCGTCCCCGGCCTGACACGGCCCAGCCCCGCCCGGGGGCCGCGGTTCGGTGCGGGGTGTGTTCGGGCCGGGCTGCCCCGGGGGGATCGGGTTAGGGGCGGGCTGCCCGGGGGGCTCCGGGCCCCGCGCTGCGTGACCGAGATGTCGCCTGGGGGCTGTCCCGGGGCCCGGCCGGTCCCTGCTGCCCTGGGCTTGTCCCGGAGGTCCGGCCTAGCGGGGCGCGCTGGGCACCCAGGAACCACGGGGGTGCAGCGGGGGGAGCAGAGGGGTCCCTCCCTTTGCGGACACTTGCTGCCTGAGTGTGACATTGGGACTTGTGAAAAGCTGTCTGTGGCCGTGTCCAGAGTCTGTCTGGGTGGGAGCTGGGTGCCCTCACCGAGGGAATCCTCTCTGTCCTGCCCGTGTTCCAGCCCCGCTCCGGGCTGCACCCCTCCATGTGTCTGGGGACACTTTAGGTACGTGCGTCACCCCTTGTCTGTGAGCTGTCCACAGCACATGAAATCTACAACTGCTTGATGTCACCCCCCGTGGGTGCTGTAGCTTAGGGAAATGGGTTGGCGTTTTTTTCCCTGAAAAAAAGCTCGGGGTATGGTTGGATAGTTCGGGTTAGTGTGCTGACCTCCTGGTGGCTTCAGACTGTATTTCTTCTAGAGAAGAAATAAGTTACTTTGGAATGTCCTTGTGGTTGTACCTCACCAGCGTTTAGGTTAGTGTTGGGGTTACTTTGGGATACAGGTAGTCTGCAGAAAGGTGAGGGTTGCAGCTTCTCCCTGTTAGCTGTCACTTGACTTCAAGGACCTTCCCGTGGCAGGATTTTTTATTTCCCTGTCAGAGTTTCACATTTGGCCTTGCTGTTTTGCTTTCTTTAGAGGCAACAACAGAATTGGGCATCTCTCCATGGGTCAGAGCACTGGTGGGGCTGAGGGATGTGCTAATGCTGGGAGTTCAGCACTAGGAAGCACGGAAAGTCTTAAATCTTTCAGCACCGCAGATGTTGGTGGACATGAAATTCTATTAATAATTATTAAAAAAACTTCTGTTAAATACATCAGCTGCAGGCAGAGTCATAATTGATGGAGCCCTCTGTAACCCTCACACTTTTGTGTCCTTCCTGAAGACTCATGAGAGGGAGAAGTTGAAATTAAAAGATGTTGTAAGCCAGCTGAGGGGTACGGATGTGCTTCCCTGAGAGAAAACTGGTGCAGTAATGTTGCTTTTATAGAATCATGGAATGGTTTGGATTGGAAGGGACCTCAAAGACTCTGATTCCGCCCGTTCCCGGGCAGGGACCCTTCTGCGGCCTGGGAAGTCCCTCTGTCTGGGAAGTACCGAGTCTTGCACACTCGGTCACATGAGGAAGGGCAGCAGTTATGTTTTCCATCCATTTTCTGCATCTGCAGAATCAGTGGCTGCTGAACAGGAATTTATGCTGCAGGAATTCGGAACGCTGCGTTGCGACACTTTTCGTTCTGATTTGTCCCTTGCTGACCTTGAGTGGGTTTTGCCATAGAAACCAACTCGTGGTTGAATCCCAGGCTGAGTTAAAAACAAACCAGAGCCACCATCTCCCCACGAGGGCACAGCCGGTCCAGGAGTGACTTTGAATGCCCCTCGTGTCCAAGCAGGAGCATTATCCCAGCACTGGGGTGGAGCTCACCGCACACAGAGTCCTGGGCACTTCGGGGGCTTTATTTCTTTTTAAGGAACGTGCTTCAAAACTTGAAGTTTGAGTGACAGAGCGTGACCTGAGCTTGCAGGAGCTGCCTGACACTGATCTTGGCTCAAGCTGCAGTTGTCACTGTTGTTATCCCTGGGTGTGTTGGTGATGGTGGGACCAGACTTTCTGGGATTTACCTTCCAAAGCCTTCATTTCTGCACCATTTAAAGCCTGGAGGAGTGGGTATAGCCGCTCCCTTGTAGCCCACCTGACATGAGGTGAAGCCTTGCCGTGCCTTCTTAGTGAGGATAAACTTCCTGGGGTGAACTCAGTGTAAACCTTTCCCTAAACTGTATATTTTCCACTGGTTTTAAAAAGAACTGTGATATTTTTTTGTCTTGTCTGGTAATGAGATCAAAAAGTAAATGTCCCAGATTCCGTTAATTTAAAGAAATAAAACCTTTCTGATGGCTCATGCCAGTATAAAATTGGTTTCCCTATGACTAATGTGACACACCACACAGAAATGGTATATTTTTGTGAGTTACAACTCAGAAGGTATTTGCAGACAGTGATTCATGACAAGGAATACAACCCTTCTGATCAGTCCCCACCCAGTTTCTCAGCGTGCCTTGAATATATCTCATTCTTCAGGGCTGGTCTAGGAAAAGTTGATTTCATTCACCAATGTTAGATAATCACGGTGTGTGGGTGGAGGGGTTAAAACTTCAGTGATTGCCTCATGTGCATAAAGTTACAGCTACAAATCCCTTTCCTGGGTTTATTTTTTATATTTTTTGTGGTGATAGAAGAACAAAGGTTGGTAGGATTAACGTTTTTCAAAAATTCAGGTTTTCTTTGACAGATTGTAATAAAGAAGATTTCAGGAAGTGTTAAGACTTGGCTTTAATCCTTCTAGATATTTTCTCTCAGTGGGTTTTCTGGACTCAAAATGTTGAATAACCTTAGATGCAAGGTTTTGGGTTTGCCTCTGTTTGGTTTGATGATAATACTGAGCCCTTGGTCATTCAGCTGAGCAAAATACGTTGCTCATGAGTCAGTCACAAACCAGGAAAGGGATTGAATAGCGATTGTGTTTGCATGTGCTGTGGATAAAGTTCCTGCTGTCCTCATGCAGAATGGGACACCAGGAAAAAACACTGCCAAGAGCTCCTTCTGAGGGTTCCAACAGCCACAACCGGCCCTGCCCGGTGGCTCAGCTCTGCCCTCGCTCCATTGTACCGTTTCTACAACAAATGCACAGGAAACAACCCAAAAGTGACACACTGTGAAAACCCAGGAAGGCAAAATGCAGCTATTTTCCCAGCCTGTCTTCTGGTGTGTTACTTTTTTCAACAGCACTCTGGCTGAAATGGGATCTGTAGTAAGAAATTTGTGTATTTGAGTGTTTATTCTCACAGTGCAAGGATAAATATTTGTGAGATCAGGGCCTTAGTTACCGCAGATTAACATTTATTTAAATACTTTAGGTATTTATAAACACGGGATTAAAAAAGGCATGTAGCAGTGGCTTCTGGGTAATAAGCAAATGACTGCTCAGAACAGAACCACCCTGGTGACATTTACTTCCTTTTGTATTTTTGCAACTCTGTGTAATAAAGACATGTTGGTTCTTTTTTGAGGGTGGGGGGGAGATCAGGCTTCACTGTGAAGGGAGTGCTTGGTAGAAGGTGATCAGATTCAGGCCTAATTCTCATTTATATGACATTTCTTTTTCCATCTGAAAGTTTGCAGGATATTTTTTCCCTGCCTGGGAGGCAGTAGGAGGGGAGGTCCCTTCCCAGAAGAACTTAAATGTGAACTTCCACATTATTTTCTTGAGCAAGCAGCGTGAGCTGCTAATCACATTCTCCATCCCAGCTCTTTCCCCGCAGTAATGGGCCTGGGAAATAGTTCATCTAGATCCTACCCTAATTCCTGAAATTGCAGGAAGGCTCTCTGGTGTTCGGTTGCTGCTGGAGAAGTGGTGGAGCTCAGATATCTCAAGTATGCTTCTGCCAGGGGCTTTGATGAAGGAATTCCAAGCACCAGGAAGTTCGATGGATCTCTCGCAGATGGGTCAGTGGTGGCTGCTCTGTGCCCTCAGTGCCTTCTCTGTCAGCCCCTCTTCCCCTGCAGTACCCCAGACCCTTTTTGGGGAGCAGTGGTGCTTTAAGGGATGCTGTGATGCCGAGAGAGGAAGGCGGGGGATGCCTGGGAGGCAGCAGCAGTTGGCCTTGGTTCTTGAGGGCTGGAAATTCTGCCTGGGAGGCTGTTGCTGTGTCACTGCTTCAGGTGAGCTGTTCCCAGGTCCCTGCTGACTTGTTTGTGGGGTTTGGGTTCTCCTGCATTGCTGTTGGAAGTAGTGCACGGTCCAGAATGGGTCAGACACAGAGCCAGCCACTAAACATGGTTTGTTCTCACTGCTGCTGTAAATCAAACCTAAACCATGAGTTATTCTTTGGTTCATGCTGAAAGTGCTCCCTAAGAACTGAGCGCTTCTCTTGCGTTTGATCATAGAACCCAGAACAATCTGGGTTGGAAGGGACCTTAAAGCTCATCTCATTCCTGCCACAGCTTCCACAGGCCAGGTTGCTCCAAGGCCTGTCCACCCTGGCCTTGAAGACGCAGCCTGCAAACCCTCTACTCAGAAGGGGCTTGTTTTATGTGAATGGTGATGAATTTATTTGAACAGCTCCTTTGTGAAGCAAAGCCACACATAGATTTGAGATTGAATTCCCCTAATTGTGAAGCGGAGGGCATAAAAGGAAGTGTCCTAACATAATAAATACGGGATTTGCTGCCCCGTGATCTCATGGATACATCAGTTAAGGAACTGATCAGACAGTTTAGGGAAGTGAAATCCTTGAAGGACAGTTAAATTAGTGTTTGTTTCCACATGGTGTTAAGGTGCAATGGGGTGCTGCAGCATGGAAAAGCAGGGAGAACTCTAACTCTGTGCTGGCCTTGTCCCCGTGCTCTTTTCTTGCTGCATCTGATGCCTGGCCATGATGGAGAGAGTGTGGGGTATCTGGAGGCTGGGTGATCCAGTGTGGCTGATCCAAAGTCCTGTGACTTGTCTTCTTCACTCACCGGTGTTCCCAGTGATGTTCCAGTACAACCTGCCTCTTCCAAGCCTCCATTTCTCCCCGCTCATCAAACTGGGCTAATGACTCTGACCTTTTGTTTGTAAAGCAAAAGGAAAAGGATCAACAAAATACTGGAGCTTATTTACTATCATTACTGAAATGATGAGCAATGCCACTTTGCAGCACTTCAAAGAGGCTGTGCTCGTAAGATGCTGGAAATCCCTTGAGAGAGAAAATGTTTCAGATGGAGAAAGAGGAGCGGGAGTATTCCTCCCATTTTCATTTCCTAAGCACGCTCCCCTGCAAGGCGTGGAGGCCCTATCCCCCTCCAGCCCCCTCCCAGCTGGGCACTTTAAATCCTGCTGACAAAATTTCCTGGTTTTGGTAAACTCCAAACTTGCTGGTGTCAGTGCTCCAAGTTCTGCATAAATTGTTCCCATGCTGTGGAGTTGTGTAAAGTCCTCTTGTTGACCTATTGTATTACCACTAATAAGATTGAATGTGGTTTTAATTTCTCATTTCCTCTTTCTCTGGATGCCCTTTTCCTACTACTTAGAGTCTTACTTCAGGTCTCTCTATAGCAAAAGTCTCTTTCTGTCGCCCAGAGAATGAGCGATGCTTTGCTTTCAGAGCGCTCCGCACTGGAGGGCTTTAAGTGGCATTCAGAGGAGGCTATCAGCCACAATATCTGATGTATTGGTGTGGCTGCAGTTCATGCATGGAGTGCAAAAAATGGGATTTAATTGGGAGGGAGGGGGAATAGCGGCCTTGGCTGAATGGATGGGTGAAAGTTCCCCGACCACCCCTTAGCCCAGCAAATGGTTGAGTGCTTGCCAGAGCGGAAGCGAGTTCCCTTTCAGGCGCCCTGCCTTTGTCACCATAAGAAAAAGCACACACGCACTCGCATGGGTTTGGCCTTGCAGCTGCAAAAAAACCCAACCAGGCGAGAGAGAACCATGCACACACCCAGATCCTGTTCTTTCAATACCAGCAGCTGCGGAGCCGGTGCTTTGCTGGAGGAAAGCATAGAACTATAAACACAGCTTGTGGAAAACCTTTACCTTCTGTCTAGGGCAGCATGAAATCACTGGCCGCTTCCCTTCTGCAAGCTAAATTAAAAACGGCTGTAATTAACTTATACAAAATAGCCTTTTGGTTGCTATTGAGAATTCAATATTGTATCAAGGAGGTTACATCTAGGGGCTGGCTTCACATGAGAGGTTTCCATAAAGCAGCTTATTATAGACCTTGTGGTAAGCTTGGCTAGAAAGGCCTGCATCCTTAGCATCCCTAATATGGTCTAATCTCTCTTTTCCCAAAAAGATCAGTTCAATAAAGTGATGATTCCCCCTGTACTCCAGTACCTGGTGCATTGCATCCAGCTCTGGGCCCCCAACACAAGAAGGATGTGGAGCTGCCAGAGAGAGTCCGGAGGAGGCCATGGAGATGCTCTGGAGCCAGGCTGGCAGAGCTGGAGGTGCTCACCTGGAGAAGAGAAGGCTCCCAGGGGGACCTTAGAGCCCCTTCCAATGTCTCAAGGGGCTTCAGGAGTGCTGGAGGGGGATTGGGGAACAAGGGCCAGGAGGATGGTGCAAGGGAGAATGGCTTCAAACTGAAAGAGCAGGTTTAGGCTAGATTTTGGGAAGAAATCCTTCCCTGTGAGGGTGGTGATGCTGTGGCACAGGCTGCCCAGAGCAGCCCCCATCTGTGAAAGTGCCCAAGGCCAGGCTGGGCAGGGCTTGGAGCAACCTGGTCTAGTGGAAGGTGTCCCTGCCCATGGCAGGGGGTGGAACGAGATGAGCTTTTAGACCCTTTCCAAGCCAAAGCATTCTGGGATTTTATGGTTTCAAACACCCTTGAATAGGTTTGGATGGTCCAGAGCCTGGAGTTTGCGCTGGAGATTACGTAAGGTGAGATCACTGCTGGGCTCAGAGCATGCAAAATGGAAACAACTACAGCTCAAACTGAATATTTTTCTGCCTGTCCCAGGGAGATTTCACAGGCATCTGTCACCACAGCCAAGCTGAAACCTGACCCCTCTCTGTCAGACCAGGGGGGCTGATCGAAACAGTGGGGCCTTGCTGGAGTCTGCTGGAAGGTTGTTCAGTCCTGCTGGCTGCAGGGATGGAGAAAGTGAGTCCAGGGATTGTCATGCTCTTGAGCAAAACCAGAGGACTGCTCCTCACAGCTTCCTGCAGCTCTGCCTGCAAATCCCAAACGGCAGCCTGGGATCCTGGGCCGTGCCTGTGCCTTGCACAGATGGCTGTGCACACACAGACGCTGCATTCAGCGTTTCTGTGGGATCACCTCACTGGACACTGCCATGCAAGAGCGGGGTAATCCCAGGTGTGGAGCAGCCCCTTCTCCCCCTGCCCTGGTTCCTCTCCCCACCCTTGAACAGGACAGACCATAGGTGTGGGGAAAAACTGCCTGGAAAATCCCAGGTACATGATGGCTTTTGGTGCTGGTGTGATGGGATCCTGTCTGTTCTCCTGCGTTCACAGTGGTGCCCATCTTGCTGGGCTCCTGAGATCCCAGAAGCATACTCAGGCTCTTCATGTGGCATCGTGTTTATATATTCATTTTTTCCCTCCACAATGGAAAGACCGTGTATTATTTTGACTTTATTAAGATGCTGTTTATAAACCATTTTGACTTAGATGCTCAAGGCTGTTTTCTTGGTTTTTTGTGACCAAAATCCCAGCAGATACAACACTTCTGGAAAATATCAGAGAGTCAATGTCCTTTTTTTTTCCTCTCCCCTCATGTCAAAGGTTGACTTAAAATATTAATGCTGCAAAGATTCATTTAAGATATTAAAACTGTTCAGGCAAGAATACATGTACATATTGTAATTACTTCCTTTTTCTTACAATTAAAGTAATTGGATTATATTTAATGAGCTATTTACATTTAATAATTAAGAAAAGACTTATCTTTCCAGTATTCCCCAAGTGCAGCAGAAGGGTGGGGGCACTCAGAGCTGTGATATAATTATCTAGGCGTGAGTTGAAACTGAAAGAGCAGTTGAGCTCTATAGAAAACACTTGGAACTGGTTTGTTCCTACTCTTTCATTAATCAAAATAGTTTAGTGTGTGGCAAAGAAAGGAAGGCTGAGCTTAGCTGCAAATGAGACAGAGTTTATCTGCTGAAAAGGAAGGTTAAAATATGCTCGAACTTAACGAATAAGTCATTTAGGGAGAAGAAAGCACACCCTCTCTTTCCATATTAATTACCGAGCGCTGCCCAGGAATGAGAATGCGCTGCTGTATTGTGAGCTGGGCTTTGTTAGTGCGGCAGACACAAGCCTTTCCTGTGCCTGGGGAGGCTGCTGGGAGGGGAGGCAGCAGAGCTGTGCTCATTAGCGCGCTTCAGGCCGGGATGCAGGAGGCAGGCAGCAGCCCTGTGCTCCTGGGGCTCTGCGCGGCCATCCCCGCAGCCAGGGGCTCCTGCTGCCCCTCCAGGGCACCTGTGGCCAGGGGCACTGCTTGCCTTCCCTCCTGCACGGTGGCTCTTCTTCCAGAGCCTTTGAAGTGAGTCGGGCGCTGTTCCTGACGGTGAGGCTCGGGGGATTCTGCCCCTCTGTTGCACCCTGGTGACCTGCTCTGGGCTGCTCAGCACAGGGAGGACATGGACCCCTTGGAGCCAGTCCAGGGATGTTCCGAGGGCTGGAGCCCTGTGCCCTGGGGACAGGCTGGGACAGCTGGGAATGTCCAGCCTGGAGAAGCCCCAGGGAGGCCTTAAAGCCCATCCCGGTGCCTAAAGGGGCTCCAAGAGAGCTGAAGGGGGACATCAGGCAAGGGCGAACGGCTTCCCACTGCCAGAGGGCAGGGTTAGGTGGGAAATTGGGAAGGAATCCTTCCCTGGCAGGGTGGGCAGGCCCTGGCACAGGCTGCCCACAGCAGCTGTGGCTGCCCCTGGATCCCTGGCAGTGCCCAAGGCCAGGCTGGACAGGACTTGGAGCAGCCTGGGACAATGGGAGGTGCTCTTGCCATGGCAGGGGTGGAACGAGATGAGCTTAAAGGCCCTTTCCAACCGATACCATTCTGGGATTGTGGGATTCCTGGACTGAAACCTGCCCAGACCTCTCCCTACATACTCCTGAAGTGTTTTAGAGCCTATTGTGTGCTTTCAATACCCAAGTACACCAAAGCTACCTGTTGATTGACGCTCGTGATGCCGCTCTGTGTTGTCACTGACCTTGTATCCTTGCCCAAATTATTCACAGGTTTAGTAGAGAGCATTCTGCTCCCTTTGCTGCTCCTGTTTCCTAGGAAGCAACAAAGCCAGAGCTCTTGTGGCGCTGAAGGAGTCCTGCCTTTCTCTCCTGATGTATACTCTCACAGCAAAGACCTTGAAACCTTTCTGTTCTGGAGCTTTAATTCCTGTTTAATCAATAGTTCTATATTCTGAGAATCAAATCCCTGTGACAGCTCTCTTTAATTGAGCTAAACTGCCTTTCTCTTGTCACGTCTCTTCTAGAGTTTTATTTAAATGCATTTGTTCTGCCTGTATCCTAGTCAGGTATTGATAGGAACACCAGGTGACCCTCTTTGTTTAACTTGTTTTTCAGCTAAATGAATGGAAACATTAATTAGTGCAATGGTTTGTTTCTTAGGAATTAAAAAAATAAAAGTCTAGGTCAAACTGCTGGCTCTATTAGCACTCCAGCAGAAGCCAGGAGGATCTGTATGTTCCCCATTAGTGACACCCCCATCCTTCCACCCCCAGACAGATTTCTGACAACAGCTCTGAGCGAGTCCCTCTCCAGGAGAGCAGCCTGGTATTTATTCCCGCAAGATCATCTTCAGCAAAGCTGATAACAAAAAGTTTAAAAGGAAGAGCCAAATTTTCAGTCACACCTGTGCAATCCCCTTGAGGGCAGTAAATGATGATGATAATGCATGAGCCAGACAAAAAAACCCGCAGAAAATGGCTTTCTGAGCCTCTTTTGCATTTTTCAGAGCCAGCAGACTGGAGGGGAGGGGGGAAAGGCAGGGGAGGAAAAAAAGGCTTATTTTTACTCTGGGATTGGAGCGGGCTGGATGTTGGTTGTGTCAAGGACTGCACGCTGTACAATCCTGGCTGTGCTGCAGGATCAGGGCTGGTGTTCCCGCTGTGGGAACGTGGCTGTGGAAAAGGGCAGCGCTGCTCCTGCCCCCCGTTATTGCCCAAACATCTCTTTCATAACACCGGCGGCTCGGGCCTGCAGAGTTCTCCACTCGGTGATTGAAGTGCGTTATTAGTACACAGAGGGCTCGTGGATGCGGGTTTGTGTGATCAGCTAAGTGTGTTCTCCCGAAGGTCCTGGATTTTCAGTAGATCCTGCTTCAGGAGAGCTTTTGTGTGATGGTGGGTGAAAACACAGCGTGTGCTTCCCATCCCACCGGCTGCTGAGAGATGGTGGGCAATGTTTTCCACTGCGCCTGGGGGGGTTTTAGCCGTCCTTCTCCCCCGTGGTTTTTTGGGAGAATAGACCACTGTGAAAGGAAGCAGCCCTGCAGCTGCCCTTCACTGCTGACTCCTGCTCAGCTGCTGGCAGGCTGGGCTGGTAATGACAGATGAGCCTGTGATGCATTTTTGGGAATGAATACTTGTTACAGCTGGCGGGATGGAGTAGTTTGTGGCATCACATGGCAGTTTGCTCTATAATTTCGCTCCCTATTGCTCGGATGCAGCACTGATTGCTGGGTCTCTCTCGGAGCGTGGAACTGGAGCATTTCTGATTGCCGCATCCCACTTCTCCGTGGCTGCATTGTGAGCTTGGATATAGCCCTGAGCACTCAGCAGAGCCTTCTGCTGATTTTTTTTCCCCCTCAGTTCTCCCTGTGTGTGTGTGTGTGTGTGTGGCTGCTGCTTTCCTTTCTGCAAGTCTTTTGGGGTTACATAAAAGCCAGTCTCTTTCTGGCCATTACAGCTACATGGGGGAGTAGTTACTGCTGAGAGAAGCTTGAAATTTGAAGCAGAGTTGTCACAGACATTAGAAAGAACAGTCGGTCTGCGTTGGCAAGCTACTGAGTTAAGTCTTATTTCATACTGATGGGAATTTCAGATCTGATTATCTCCTTTCCCCCTCATTCCCAGACCTGCTGGTGTGCCCAGTCCCCCGATGGGCACTCCTAGAGGCAGCTCTCCAAAGCGCTCAGCTCAAGGCTTGGTCTCCTTGACTGTGCTGCCTGTTTGCGTCCAGGCAGAGGATTTTGTAAGCCCTGCCGAGGGCAGGGTGGTTGGTCACCCTGACGTACTTGGAAATCAAGCCTGAATTCCCTTCCCTTCCCCAAAAAAAGCACTCTGCCCTCCTTAGGTGCTTTGTGCTACACCAGACACTTTGACAGATGATCTCACTGCTGGGGTCCAGATTTATTTGCAGATGGTCCCTGATCTAAGAGGTTGTGTGTCACATTGAGCAGGGAATTACCCAGGTGACTCCCAGTAACGCTATGCTAGCTGGTCAGATACCAGTGAGGAGAACCTTGCCAGATCTGTCCCTCCACCTCACCTGTTATTTACAGCTCTTTGTGTGCGATGCATCCGCAGGGCTCGCCTTGGAGTCCTGCCTGCCTTCTCCTCTGCACCACCACAGTGACTGTGCTATCTGCCTGCTCTACAAAAAAACCCAAAAAAGCAGGTCTGGTTCCTCTCTTGCTGTGCAGTGCTGTTTTCTGCTCTGCTCCAAAACACTTTTTAAGGAGTGCTTGCTCTGAGTTGCTGTTTTCAGTTGACAGAACTTGCCTTGGAAAGCAAATACTCAATGCTAAAATATCCCTGTATTGCTTCTCAATAGTTGTAATCAAAGTCTGTCTCCTTTATTGTTCCTAGCAATTGTTCAATTTTACTGTGCCAGCCCTATTTATTAAAAATAGTCAATAAGACACAGCTTTGTGCGAGGGGTTTATGGACTGGCAGTTCTTGTTTGAAACAAACCAATTGTACTTGATTCTAATCCAGAACTGGGATTCCTGAGTGATCTGCTGCAGCAGAGCTCACGGGGAGAGCGGTCGATGCCTTGCTGATAAGAAATCTTGGAGCAGCACGCTTATCTTGGATTTACCTCAGCTTTGCTTAAAGTGCTGGATTCTGAAAGGCAAGAATTGCAAGTCACACATTTTCCCCCCTTTTTGAGCCTGTGTTGGGCCACGCTTGTTCCCCAGTGCCCAAGAGTATTTACAGAACTAATTGCCGAAGTCAGAATCCTCTTAAAAGCTGGTGAGCAGGACGTTCAAGGTGAGAGCTGTTGTGGCAGGAGCAGGGTGTCAGATCAGCAGCCATGGGAAGAAGCTCTACTCATGGATCCTGCTTTCTTGGAAAAGCACGAGGTGTCCCAGACCACGATATGTGCAGTGAGAAAGGACGTGAGTTGCTGGGAAGGGTGATGGGGAGCAGAAACCCCGTGAATCCTGGAAACAAGGTGCCAGTTGCGGCTGGAAGATCAGTAGGAATGTGGGAGCAGTGAATTCAGCTTCCAGGGCTTTTTGTGCTCAGCAAACTTTTTTCTGGGCTGGAGCAGGCCAGGGCTCGGCAGAGCCTGTGTAAGCATTTTGGGAGAGGGGAAATTATGAGGCATCCTGGCAATTGCCCGGCTGTAGGTGGGGCAGCAAGGGGAAAGGAGCTGCGGGGCAAAGCTGGGCCTTTCAGATGGTTTGGCTTTTAGTCACTGCCCTCACAACTCATCAAGGCTCTTGGAGCCTTCTGTGATTCAAGTCATGACTTGGAGGCTTCAGAGGAAGTGTTTGGGAGCAGGTAGGAAGGGTCTGGTTTAAGTGGGAGAGGACAATAATTTGTTTCCTTGTTTTTAAGAAGGTGTGAAGCACAGTGGTTGGGAGGATGAGTCTTCTGAGCATGGATTGATGCAGCAGGGTTTGTGGATTTTCCTTAGGGCTCTTCCAGCCAGCAGAGATCACTGAACTTCTTCCCTCTCACTGTGTTTCAATTTGATGCCTTTCTTTGTTTTCCATATTCATTAGAAATCTGTTGCAGAGTTTTTTGTTTCTAGAGGCAGTTTCCTTTTACTTCTAACATACTTGATCTCCTCTCCTGTTACACTGGGATCAGGGCAGCTCCTCTGTGCCCATGTCATTCTTGCAGCTTCTTTAAAAACAGTGTCTGCACCCCAAAACTCTACACTACCAAAAGGAATCTAATCTCCAGCATTCATAAGCAAATAGAAACGCTTATCTTTGCCCCAAAGATAAGGATTTTTGGCCTTGCAATTCATTTAAGTTGCATCTGAATGGTAGGATTTAGTTATAATATATGGTCTGTGGTCATTGTGTGACAGTGACTAATGCTTGATGACCAGGCTGGCCAGCCAGGGTGGAATTCTGCTGTGCTGTCATGCCCTGAGCACGGAAAGTGAAGCGGTTCTGGATGGCCCGTGCTTGGCACTGCGCTGTCAGTTGCCTCCTTAATGACTCTCTTAAAGAATAACAGCATGAGCCTCCCAGAAAGCTTTTCTAGCTCTGTCCCTTCTTTTATTTACTGTCTCCTCCCTGCCCCCAGCTCATGCCTTGTGCTGCCTCCAGTGTTTTGCTTCCTCTTCCCCATTTCCCCTTTGCTCTCATACCTTGCCCCTTCTCCACACCTGGTTTTCTGCCCTACCTGACTCCTGCTTTTGAAATACATCACTTATTTTCCAATCCACACCATTAATCTTTGTCCCACCTACTCACCAGGCATGAAGGTTTTACAGGAGCCCATTAGCTGTTATCTCTATCCTAGCCTCCAAACACTCCAGGAAAGAGCAAGGTCTTACAGTCTTCTTGTAGGGACATCACCTGCTCTTTTTGCAGGTCCCAGATTTCCTTCGTAAAATCTTGAAGCTCCTCATCCTTCTGCTTGGAAGAGAGGAATTTTTGCTTTAAAATGCCTTGTGTCCAAAAGCTGCTGGGAGAGCAGGGTGGTTGTCCACAGCCTATCCTGCCCTTCCTTCCTCGATTGTCTCCAGTGCTCCCCAGGGTTAATTTAATCCCTGAGTTTGCTGGATCCCGGCTGGGCTTAGGGGCACCAGAGCTGTCCCCATGGCCTTGGGAAGCACTGCTGTGATCAGGAAGGCAAAACTCTCCTTCTGCAGTGGAGTGTGGCTGGCAGGATGAGCTGGGCTATAAAGGGAGCCTTTTTCTTAGCCTTTATCTCTGCTGCCTTGTGCCAGTGCAAATTTGTGCTGTACGTGTGCTCTACCTTAGTTTTTCTTTTAAGGAAAGCAGTTCTCACCAATACTCCTTGCTTTCACTTTCAAAACATGCTTTGAAACCAAACACTTTTGGGGTGTCTGTATACAAGCAGCATATTTAGAGCCTTTTTTTGTTGGTATTTGAAGCACTGCTCCCATTTTCTGCCCTGTCTTCCCCATCTTTGCAGAGATCAGTGTTACCTGCATTTATCCAACCATGCTACCCATCATCTTGGGGGCTTTTTTTGTCTCCTTTTATACAGAATGCTCACATCTCATCCCCCACTTGCAGGCTTATTTTTCCTGTTGCTGTTTTCCTTCTGTCTGTCCTCCACCTTGGAAGGTTTCCAGCCAGGCTGTCCAGCCCAGCTCTGCAGATCCCACCGTGTGTGCTCCCTGGCCAAGCCCTGGGGAAGCACAGGGGAGAAGCTGGATGCAGGCAGCCTGCAAATGCTGCCTTGTTTATGAGAGCTGCTTGTTGGTGCAGACTGCAGTCTGGGGGGAGCTGGGAAAGTTTGTCTGGCATGAAGCACTAAAGCTGACAAAAGATTGTAGGGCTTGGGCTGGAATCGATAAAACACGGGGTGTTGGAAAGGGAAGGTCAGAGCCCTTCCTTAGTTCACCCTGTTCTTTAAATATCCCAGCAGTTACTGATGGCTGCAGTGGACACGGGGAAAAACAACATGGACTCCATCCTCAGAGGGTCTTGCTTTTGTTTATTTGGATGCAGATCTGGCTCCCCTGTTCCATAAGGCATTTGGTTTTGGGGACCCTTTCTGTGCAGCCTGGTCTCATGGCAGGAGGTTGGAACAGGATGGGCTTTAGGGTCCCTTCCAACCCAAAGCATCCTGGCATTCTGAGATGCTGTGAAATCCCTCGTGTAGAGGCGTTGCAAAGTGGTAGCAACCTACATCTGCTTGTCTGGGAGATATCCCAGCGCCCGGTGCTGCGGCTCTTGAACTCCTCTGCCTTAATGGGTCAGATTTAGCAATTCAAAATCTGGCTTCTGAGGTAATTAGGAGGGATAATGCCCACTTCTTCCTCTTAACACCCTGATAGAAAAGCATCCAGGAAGGACTCCTGGACCTCAAAGATAAGCTGCCAGCTGCCACAGAGACTATCAAAGGGTGGCTCAAAGTCAAGAGCAAACAGCTGATTTTTTATGGTTCTTGGGTTTTTGCTGGTGGTGACAGGAAGCCATGTTCCCCAAGCTGTTAGCTTCCTGTTTTATTTTTACACCCAGCCCGAGCAGATCCGCATGCCTATCACATGGGAGCTGCCTGCTTCTCTTGGGTTGTTCCTCAGCTGACCTAGAAAAGTGATTCTTTCCCCTTCTAAATTAATCAGGAACTTGGGATGTATTTGCTTTCACTTAGTCCTAAAGATTTCAGGCATGTATGATGCTCCTTCTAGTGAGCTGGTCTCACAGGTTTCCTTCTCCCTCCTGGAGCTGGACGATCTGGGAGGGAGCTGTTTGAGGCTTAAATGTTTGGGCCTGTTAGCAAAGGAGATTTTTGTTAGTTCAAGACACTGACCTGCTCATAAAAACGTTTTCTGTCCAAAGCATAACTTCCAGACGCTTAGGTTTTCTCCAGGTTTTTTATTTTATTAGTTTTTTAAAGAGCTGGAAGTTTGTCCTGCCTGTTGTACAATCAATCCTGACTTGCCTCTGAGCACACTCCAGTCCTGCATCCTGATTAGAGCTCCCTCAACCTTCAACTGCTCTAGCACGAAAACAATGGTCCAGTGTAAACCTCATCCCCGGGGGATTTCCCAAGGGAAGAGGGGTGCAGCCTGCAGGATAAGAACAGTCACCAGAAAGTTTCCTGGTCAGCTGCAAGCGCTTCCTGTTGTTCCAGGAGAGCCCCGTGTGCTGCTCCAGAAGGGAGGCACCACGTGTGCTTTGGCGTGCTGGGAGAAGCCTGTTTTGTTCTTTCTTTTTTTGTGTAATAACAGCTCCTGTCTTCATCTCCACGGTTTAAGCGGCTATTGATTGCAGTGGGGAATGTTTCTGAAGGGGAGCTCGCAAGAGGCGTGCCGTGCTGTGGGAGCGCGGGAGGCAGGAGCCTGTCCGGGCTCGGGCTGGGTGCGAGGGGAGCAGCGTGGGCGAAGCTGTGGAGTGCTCCATCTCTGCCTCTGTACCTGGGCTGGTGGGGCTCTGCTGCCGCTGCAAGTCAGAGAACAGGAGGATCTTTATTTCTGATGAACCACTTCTCTCAGGGTGGGGAGCTGGGGGAAGAAGGCTTATAAGTAAAGCTGTTTGAGAGCAGGAAAAACGAACACCATGGCTCTGGTGTGCCTGGAATTTGCGGTTGAGTAATCCTTTCCTGTTTCTTTTTTGGGTTGTTTTTCATCTTTCAGAACAGTGCCTGAAGCAGGTCCACCATGCCGTTAGTAACGAGGAACATTGAGCCAAGGCACCTGTGCCGTCAGACGTTGCCTAGCGTTCCGAGCGAGCTGGAATGCGTGACCAACATCACCCTGGCAAATGTCATTCGACAGCTGGGCAGCCTGAGTGAGTACCATGGCGAGCCTGCGCGTTGCCCTCAGGAGTCGCTACTGCTCTTTATTTAGCTCCCTTTCTACTCTCGTGTTCCTATTTCTCCCCCATCTGCCTTCCCTGGGTAATGCTAAAATGTTTTCCTAAAGAAATCTGATGCTAATTTCATATCCCTGGTCCCACTGCCTTCCTATCTAAGAGAAAATGGGGAGGGGGGTGTGTGTATGTGTGTATGCATGTGAGAGGCTGCAGTGAAACTGCAGATGGAAGGATGGAGCACAACTCAGGCTTGTAAAATGGGAGGCTCTCGGAGCAGGCAGGATCCTGTGTCAGAGAACGTGTCTGTAATTGCATGCACTACTAAATGGAGCTTGACTCTGCTGAATCTACACCATGTCAGTAGTCTTATTTTTAATGAAAGATAATTAAAGCCCCCACGCAGAAGCTCCAGTTTGCCCCTGCTGCTGTTTGTTGCGTTGTGAGACTCAAAGACCTGTGTGAGCCAAGAGGAGCCTCCAGAGCGTCGGTGGTTTGGGGCTGCTCACTCAAATGGCAGCGTGAGCTGGAGCCATGCCTGGCTCAGCTCTCCAGTGGGCTGACCCATAGCCTTGGAAGAGCTGGAGGGAAAGCACAGGCCTCCATGCCATAGGAGAAACGAAGAGTTAATTGTGGTCTCTCCGGGATGACTCCCTTCTCTGTTGAAATGCTCTGGGTTCTGATTAACCACCTTTGTCCTTGAAGCGAGACTTTGATAATCAAATTAATCTATTGTTTAGCTTCTCTGGGGTGTTTGCAAGCCCTTCTGCTTGCTCTGCAAAGCAAGCCCTTGTCTTCCGCCATGTGGCAGGCAAAGTTTGGGTGCAGCCTCTTTCCAGCAGTGCAGACCATGGCTGTCACTGAAATCTGGGCCCGGGTTTGCTGCCAGTCGATGTCACATTCTGTTGGGTTGGAGAAATGTCACTGCACAGGCGAGACCAGGCTCTCTGCTCGCGTTCAACTGGCCCTCGTTGCTCATTTGTTAGGTCTGGTAGCCAAGATGGTTGTGGAGTGTGAGTGAAATCCATCTCGTGCATGTGAAATGGTGAGGAAGGAGGCAGTAAAGCTGTGCGAAGCCCAGCTGCAGGGAAGGCTCATCCCTGTTCAGAGACACTGTGGGTTAGTGTGACAGCCCTGGCCAGATCCCACAGGTTTAGACCTTCTTTGCACAGATATTCAAAGCTGCTCTGCTTCTGAGGCACTGGGAGCCAAATCACAGCCTGGTTTCTTCTTTGGGAAGGTACCCCGGGAGCTGGGATGGGGGGATGCGGGGAGAAGGTGTGAGCTGCTGGACCAGTCTCAGGTACCTGGGGGGAAACTGAGGAGAGGAGAGGTGCCTCCTGCTGACACTTGTGTGAGAGGAGAGCAGGGCAGGAGGGAGGGAAATGCTGAGCACCATCCACTCCCCCAGGGTCGGCAGTATTTTAAATACAGCAATGTTTAGACTACGCTTGCACCCAAATTACCAAACTCCTGCCCCCCGCCCTTTCCTCTCTCCAAAAAACAAATTCTCTCTCTCCTTGTACCTTGACTATTACAGGAACGTAGAGCAGGTTCAGTAGGCTGTGACAGCCCTGTCAAGTGAATAATCAGCCATGCCTGGTGCACCACAGTCTCTTTACAAAGATGCAAACATAAATCTTGTCAAACTTTCATATTCCAGTGAGTTTACCCTTCGTTACTATCGCAGCTGGGAGCACTTTGTATAAGTCGACTGCGCGGTTTTGTGTGATTTTACAGAATCCACAGGCTAAAGATGGAAGGACCTATTAAATCATGCCGTCTGTCTTCCTGCCAGTGCATGACAAAGATAATTCTGATTGTAAGCTGCACTTTTGCAGTCAAAGTAACTAAACTAAAAAATTAATCTCCGTCTCACCCCATCTAAAAGTGTTTGTGAAGCTCAGGCAACGTGTGAGATGCTGGGTGATAACTCCAGGTGCACTTACACAGGCAAGTGAACACAGACCATCTCTTCTCTCTTCAGGGTCAAAACCAGGATATATATTATTTTATACTTGAAATATACTTTGCAAGCCAAAGACTTAATTTTCCCCTGGTGCTTGTTGCAGTTCCTTGTGAAATTCAGAAATGTTTTTCACTTCTTGTGAAAGTAGAAACAAAATTGCAACTTTTCTTCTTTTGAGCTGTTGCTGGAAGGTTTCGCATTTTCCCACAGATAAATTTTTACTCTCTTTGGGTCAAATAGGAGAGCTGGTCTGTGCTGATGTTGAAAATGGAGATTGCTTCATGAAACATGGCTACAACGAGAGCTACCTGGCCCTTAGATCTCCAAACATAAAATCCTTCTCATGAGTTTGGGTTTGTTAATTGAGCATATGTGGAGTCTGCATTGTCTAGGAGGGTGGAAGGAAGAGGTCAGTGGAAGTTAACCTTCAGCATTTGCTTTCTACAAACACTTGGACCTGGCATTGCCACCAAAAGGGGTGGAGAAGGTTGAATTTTAACCTGGCTTGTTCCCCGTGCTTGGCAGTGTAAGGAGATCTCCTGGGAGCAGGAACAAGGAGTTGATATGTCAGCTTAGATAGCTGGGAGTGTTTGTGCAGCTGGGCTTTGGGGGATGCCCTCACCTTGCCTTGTGCAAGGGTGCTTTGTCTCTCTCACTCTGTAGACAGCCATGTTTTCCAAAATTGCTGTTGAAATTAGACTTCCAACTGCTTTTTTCTTTCCTGAATGTCGGAGAGGATCTTTAGGAGTAACAGATTCCAGAGCAAACTGTTGACCATATGATGATGCACTTCAAAACCAGACTGCTTATTGGGAGCAGCCTTGTACTCAGCAGCCGTGGCTGGAAATGTTTCCCATCAGTGGAACACCACGGGCCCATGTCTGAGCTCGGTGCCAAGTCTGCTCTGCTCACACTGTCCTCTTGCTGGGGGCTCCCTGTCTTGCCTTGTGCCTGGGAGCAGAACAGGAGAGCAGGACTCAGTGGAAGTTCTTGGGTTTCTTCTCCCACCTCTGTCTACCTGTGGCCATCTCTTGTTGCACTGTAGGTTTTAAACTCCTAAGGACGGGGCCATGTTCTTGTTACTCCTGTAAGTGGTGCAGCTCCTGATCTGACCCCGGGCTCAGCTCTCTTGGCCCAAACCATGGATGGTGCTTGTCATAGCAGCCCACTGGGCAGTCCAAGCTGTTCCAGAGTGAATGTCCCTGATTGAGAAGTTCCCCTTTGGTTTTGATTTAGAATCAATGTGAATGCATCAATTTTTCAGACACTGCCACCTGAAGGAACAGCAGGGTCAGTGCTGTCAGCTGCGGTTTCAGCTCCAGCTTGAGGATCCAGGACTGGGTCTGCTCTCTACTTCCAGAGTACTTTGAGCTTGTAAATGTGTGCCAGCTCCCCTGGAGGCAGGCCTGCTGGAGACTGGGAGCCTTTGAGATTCTCCAGAGCAATAAAAATCTAACTGTATTTCCTTGTCTAATAAACAGAACAGCAGAGAATCTTAAAGGACCTTCAGATGCATCCACATTCAGACCAGTGTAGTGTTGTCAGCCCTCTTTAGTTTGTTACTCTAACAGACTTTAAAGTGTGTCTCAATTGTTTCCTTATTGCTTGAAGATCCCTTGGAAATGTCAGGTTTTGGTGGAACAAAGCACTTTCTTCCTGGATGTTAAACTCAGCCCTGACAAACTTGAAAAGAAGAGTGGTTGGTTTTCTTTCTTTCTTTCTTTCTTTCTTTCTTTCTTTCTTTCTTTCTTTCTTTCTTTCTTTCTTTCTTTCTTTCTTCACGGAAGAAAGCTGGGAGACTGAGTATGGTCTGATGTGGTTCATAAGGGTAATGTGGACACTTTAATATTGCAGGTAAATCTGCAGAAGACATATTTGGAGAGCTGTTTACTCAAGCCAACACCTTTGCCTCTCGGGTGAGCATTCTCGTCGAGAGAGTTGACCGCTTGCAAGTCAAAGTCACTCAGCTGGATCCCAAAGAGGAGGAAGGTAATGGAGTGGAATGCAGGCTGAGCATGGTGAAGGTTCTCGTTGAGTCAGCATGGTTGGTTCAGCACCATAAACCCAGCATGACACTGCCATGGGTGTTGGAATGTGTTCTCTGGGGCTGAGAGGGATTGTTTCCCTGCCTCCCAGTAGAGCACTTGGACAGCTGTTTTGGCTTTGCTCTTCAGTGACTCTCCACGTGGGAACTCGCTCTCCAGCAGTTGGGTGGCAGTGGATGAGCTGCTTGAGCTTGGTCACTGGGGTTCCAAAGCCCGTGGGCCACTCGAGGGAGAGCTGTGTTGATGGAGCAGCAGATCTTGGCAGCACGCTGGAGATTTGATGGGTTTCCCAAGGGATCTGTGGGAAAAGGAACCTGACCTTAAGAACTGCAAAGCATGCCAAGAACTCCAACTGAAATCAGATGTTCACTGCTTGGGCTTCAGGGTCGTTGGCCTGGGTCAAGCTGTTCTTCACTTGTTCTCTCCTCTTCCTTACAGTCTCCTTGCAAGGCATTAACAGCAGGAAGGCCTTCAAAAGCTCCACCACTCAGGACCAGAAGCTCTTTGACAGAGATTCTCTCCCTGTGCCTGTCCTCGAAACCTACAGGACCTGCAATACCCCTCCACCTCTCAACATCCTCTCACCTTACAGGTAGGGCTGCAATACCTCCTTGTTCCCTTGCAGGGAAGAACCTCTTCCTCCCAGCCTGCCAGGGTATGCTGGAGTGAAGTAGCTGTTTCCACTGGGAAATTGAGTTGCAAAACAAATCCACCAGGAAATCTCTGTCCTTTGGATTATGTGAAACTTTGCTTTTGAGGTCATACAAATGAACGTAGCTAGAAAATTATCTCTTTGGTTTTCTGCTGTCACTTCTGTGAGTGCCTTGGGACCAGGCGTGGCTGGCTCTGCAGAACCATGCTGGGTGTGCTGCAGATGAGGCATTTTCCTTGTGCTCCTCTGTAGCCCAATGGCTCCTTTCCAAAGAGCTGCAGTGTGAGATGCAGAGCATTCACCTGGAGGTGGCTCTCACCCAGGTGGCTGCAGCAGGCATGGTGATGCTTCCTGTGGCCTCCAGTGCCTGGTCTGAGACATCTGGTGGGACCTACACTGGCTGTGTAACCAGTTCTGAGCAGTCCCACTCTGATTCCATCTTGTAGGTAGTAGAAGTAAAGGGGGTCAGAATGCAGAGACTTATCCCACATCCATAAATATCTTCTGAGCAGGTAAAAAGTAATTACAGATAGCTGGAGGCAGCTGTCTCCTGCCAGACGCGGCTGCACTGCAAAGTGGGAGGAGAGGGAGTCTGTGTGCGCTCACTCAGGAGCTTCAAGGACGCTGCTGCTCTGATTTAGGGTTCCTGAGCTGCAGGAGGAGGTTTTTTCACACCAAAATACAGCACAAACAAAAGGGAGTTGAAGCCAGAGACCTGCTGCTCTCCTGGTGATTGCTCAGAGCAGTTGAGCTCTTGAGGTGCTGAGTGATGGAGGGTTTGTGTGAGGGCAGAAGGAGTGGGATGTGGGAGAGCTGGGGGGACTGGGATGGGGGGCTCTTCCTGTTCTGAAATGGGGGCAGAGGCAAGAACAGCACCTGTGACCATCTCACTGCACTGCTGAACTCTGTTGTCTGAGATAGTGCCTTGTGTTTCCTTCCAAGAAATGTGTGACCTGATCCTTGTCTGTGTGGTTTTCTCCTCCCCCTGTTCCAGGGATGATGGCAAAGAGGCACTTAAATTCTACACAGATCCTTCATATTTCTTCGACCTTTGGAAGGAGAAAATGCTTCAGGACACCAAGGATATCATGAAGGAAAAGCGGAAACATAGGGTGAGGAAGGGAGGAGGAGGAAGTGGGAAGTATTAATAAATTTTGGACTCCAAATTTACTATCCAAAACTCAGGTTTGCACTTTTGGACTCCTGTGGGATCAATTCAGTCAAGTTTTATCTGGTTTACCCACATCCTTGTTAATTAAAAAAAGAGAACAAAGCTACCTCTAATTGGTTTTTCCAAATGCCACTGTCTTTGAGCCTTAATGTTAAATTATATTATAGCATAAGAGATGTAGTCTTAACATACTTTATTTAGCTTTTGAGCAACTGGAGTATTAAGCATGAAAACAGATTGTGATTCTTCAATGAAAAATAACAAAGGAGAGATGTAGGGTGTGTTAGAATTCTGAGTGAGCCCATCTAAAGCCCAGTTCTCTGTGGGCAAGTGTCCATATTGCACCCCAGAACACTGAACACCGTGAGAGTGAAGGTGAAGTTTGGGCTTCTCAACACGAGGCCAAAACTTAAATTGATTTGGGAAACTGAGCTTTTACTCTGCCTCAAGCTGCTTATGCCAGGGGTGATGAGGGCATCATATCTGGGCTGCCCTGGGCAGCCTGATGCTGTCTGGCATTCTTTATGTTGTCTGTGCTCCAGCTTTTTTATATGGAAAATCTTTGGAGAGTGCAGCAATCAAGAAAGTAAACTAAAAATCCTCTTTGAGAATGTGTCTTGTTGAAAATGCTCCAGGTCTGTCCTGTCCCTCTCTGTTCCCAGTGAATTTAAAGCAAAATAAGGCTTATGTTTGATTCCTCCTCTCTTAGAAAGAGAAAAAGGAGAATCCGAACCGAGGAAATGTGAATCCACGGAAAATCAAAACCCGGAAAGAGGAGTGGGAGAAGCTGAAAATGGGACAGGAATTTGTGGAGTCAAAGGACAAGCATGGTCCTGCTGGGTAAGCAGGTCTGGGTGATTGGGATGCAGTTCACCCTGCGCTGCAGCTCCCCGGATCCAGATCGATACTGCCACTAATCAGATTCTCCCAAGTAAATCCGCCTGCTGATTTAAAATTTGCCAAATAAATCAGGGAGCTGGAACCAGGTGGCAGGAGTGGCTCTGGCTGCTCTCGCTGCCTGTGGGCACAGAGGTGTTGGGAGCTTTGGCTCTGCCCCACGGCGATGCCCTTCCCTCACACCCAGCCGAGGGTGGCAGCTCAGTGCCATTGTGTGATGGCTTTGTTACATTTCACAAATGGCTCTTCACACCCTAAAGTTGAAGCGGGGGCTGTCCCCATCCAAGTATTTCAAGCTACAGATCTCTCTTTAGCACTTCTGGCTTGGGAATTCATTTAACTTTTGACACCAGCAAGGCTGGAAGCAGACCGAATTCCCCACAATGCTCTTCTTCCTTGCAGCTTCCTTTCATATAAGAAAAAAATCTCTCTTTAAATCACACTCTCCAGCTAAAAATAAAACTTGCTTTTAGTTTAATAAGAGAACAGGTTTGGTTTCTAGCAGGGGAATCGAGCAGCACAACAGCACCATTTTCTTGCTCCTCTCTTTTCTCATGTGAGTATGTTCTTGCATTTGGATTCACTTGGGGTCCAGAGCCCCCAGAAATAGGGTGGTTCCCCCTCCCCACAGTGAAATGAGTCTGCTGAGAGCATGAGAGTCTCTTTTCAGTACTATTCCAGCTTTGAATACTTGTTTAGATGGCATTATGGTTTCCATTTTGATATTCTATTCTCTAGCTTATTTTTTGGCATCTTTGAGTATCTCCTGTTTTTGCCACTGATGATACTCAGTGTAACTGCAAGTTCTTTAAGTCCAAGTTGGTCAAAACACTCTCAAGTGCTTTTACAAAATCAAGTGTTAAGAAAAATGCATTTATTCAGGTGCTTGCTTGTTTATTAAAATATATAGTCCATCTGTTCCGGTGTGCAGCAGCCATAAACAGGGCAGCAACTGACCAAATTTTAGCCAAAGAATTACGTAGAGCAAACATATACAGGTGTATGTGGTTCTCCATGTAGGAGTCTTTGAGAGGTAAAGGGTTTTTTTAGTGATGTAAAATCATGGATTGATTTGGGTTGGAAAGGGCCTTAAAGTCCCTCCAGTTCCATGGGCAGGGATGCCTTCTACTAGACCAGGCAGCTCCAAGCCCTGTCCAGCCTGGCCTTGGACACTTCAGGGATCCAAGGGCAGCCAACCTCTCTGGACAACTCTCTGGGGAAAAAATGAGCTTTAGACATTGCCCTGAGCTCTTGAAACAAGCAGTCAGTGTTGCTTTTCGCAGGTACCCCTCCAACATGGTGTATCAGAACGGCAGCATCGGCTCCAGCGAGAGCATGGATGGGAGCTGCTACCCGCCACCGCCACAGACTGACTCCATTGTGCCACCACCTCCCTCGTTCCCAGATGACAGCCTGCCTCCGCCCCCGCTGGAATTTAGGTAAGCCTACGGGATCCCTTCTGTCACCAAGGAGTAGTAGGTGGTGTAAAAGGATGACATGAGACAGGCTGAGATAGTTCAGCAGAACTTCCTAATGGGTGGTGCATGGGAACCAGAATGCTGCTGTCTGGAAGGGAGGTGCAAGTGCAGGCGCAGGCAGCACAGCTCCCCATGAATCCCAGCCACCATCACCATTCCCAGGCACAAGGGGAGAACTAGAGCAGATTTACTCCACAGCAGTGTCCCAGTGAATGGCTTGGCCCCATTGCCGTGGTTTTCCAATGCAGTTGTTCCGTAGCATGGACTTCTGTTCCCTATGTTCCATTTGCACAACACTCTCATGCACATTGTGGAATTCTTGGGGTGTCCTGTGCAAGCCCAGGGCTTGAACACGATGATCCTTGTGAGTCCCTTCCTACTCAGGATATTCCATGACAGAGCTTTGCAAAGAACAGCTTCTTTAACCTCTTTTGCTCTGATCTGTGAGAAACGCACGACATGGGCACTGGAGATGGAGATGTATTTAAGTTTCAAGGACTTGAGCACAGCAGCTGCCTCCTTCCCAGAGACTTGGGTGCAAGTTCAGGTCATTTACTCCGGGTTGAATGAAATGGTGACTCCCAAGCACCTCCAGAGATGAGAGTTACAGTCCAGCAGTGGCTCAAGACGCAAAGGGCGAAACAAGAGTGGACTTTTTCTTTTTTTTCAAGGCATTAAAACAGAGTCAAGAGGAACAAGAGAAAGTCTGTCTGATAGACAGGGCCGCTTGGCTTCTCTCCATCTTATCCAAAGGCAGCAATGCTGCAGCAAAGGCTTTTCTGATGTGTCAGAGAGACCCAGCACTGCACTCTGCAGCCTGTGCCTCTCGGGCAGAGCAGACATGAGCTCTCAGATGAAGCTCTCACTGCCTTATGCAGTTGCTTAGATCTCTGCCCAACCCCACAGATCTCCCCTCTTCTGGTTTTGTTTTGATGGTTGTTTTTAAGGGACTCCTGGAGATTTGATCTCCAGGAGTCTGTTTTGGATGAACACTGTTAAAAATTGTGATGTTTTTGTGGCAAATGTGCCTTATTTTTCTGTCTTGCCATGGAAGGAGGCGTCAGTTTGGGGCTTCCCTTGCACTGGATGTCACATTGTCACATGGGCAGTGGAGTCCTGTGGGATGAGCAGAGCCTCCACAATGGGAGATTCAGTCCCTCTTGCCTTGGTGTTTTCTGTAAGAGCACGTTGGGTTCCCATGTCCCCCCCTTCACTCCCCACAGCGCGCTCTGAGGCATGGCTGCTGAATCCAGGGAGGAGATCCCTTCCAGCAGGTGTTCAGAGCATATGCTTTCCTGGCACCCCCGCCCTCCTCCTGCAGTTTGTCCCAGCAGACTTCCCTGATCCCTGCCTGGTGTGTCACGGGCCTGACCTCGAGGAGGGGTGATGGCAGGAGCTCTGGGGCCAGGAGCTGCTCTGACCTCTGAGGTGAGCTGGCTCATGTTCTGGTGAGCCTGGGAGATGGGATGGAGGACAGCATTCCTGCCAGCCCCAGAAGCTTTCCTTTTTCTGGAGGTGTAGGCCAAAAGAAACAGTGTGAGGGAACCAAAACCAAGGAGCGAGGTCTCATGGAAACATCAGTTAAAGCTGGAACTTGGATTTTTTTGTCTGGACTGCAGCAAACACACATGATTTGCATTAACACAGAGACCGTACAGTCTGATCTGGCCTCAGGGCTGATTCCCCGTCTCTCTCGTTCTCTTGCCACAGCTATCCTGTAGACAACCAAAGAGGTTCTGGTTCTGGAGGGCCCAAACGATCCAGCCTGGTTAGCCCGAGCCACCCTCCGCCAGCCCCTCCGATCGGCTCTCCCTCCGCAGCCCGGCCGGGCTTCGCTCCCCCTCCGGCTCCTCCTCCGCCGCCGCCCCTGATGGAGAACGCGCCCCCTCCGCCGCCCCCCATGGGCTTCCCGGCCCCGGGAACCCCCCCGCCGCCGTCGCCGCCCTCCTTCCCCCCTCACCCCGAGTTCGCAGCCCCTCCGCCGCCGCCCCCTCCCCCGGCAGCCGACTACGGCGCCGTTCTCCCGGCCCCGGGGCCGCAGCCGGGCGCTGGGGCAGCGCCGCCCCCGCCGCCGCCGCCGCCGCCCCCGGGCCCGCCCCCGCTGGCTCCCGGCGGCCTGGACGGGCCCCCGCCGCCCCCGCCGCCCTCCGACACCTCCGCAGCCAAGCCCAAGTCATCCTTGCCCGCGGTGAGCGATGCCAGGAGCGATCTGCTGTCGGCTATCCGGCAAGGTAAGGCTGTGTTTCCATGCCAGCGCCCTCCTCTGCCTCTGGAAAGCCCTTGGGAGCCGTCTCCTGGGAGCCGTGTGGCTGCCTTGCTGCTCAAGGCTTGTCCCTTGTGTCCCTCCTTGTCTGCCACCCTCATGAGCGCCTTGCTGGGTTTTATGCTTCCCCCAGCACTTCTGGAGATGGCAGTGCCGGAATTGGTGTGATCCAGGTTTGTTGGGGAAGGTTACCCTGGGGAGGGGCACTCAAGGGATTTGCTTCCCATTCCACCTCCCACCCAGCCCGTCCTGCTGTCAGCGTTACCCCAGCACCCCCAGGCTGCCTCGCTCAGAGCACGGTGACAGAGGGGGATTTCAGTGTGACCATGAGCTTGGCGTGATCCCCTCCGTTCCCTTGTGCCCGCCAGGCTTCCCGCTGCGCAAGGTGGAGGAGCAGCGGGAGCAGGAGAAGCTTGAGCAGAATCCACTCAAGGGATTTGCTTCCCATTCCACCTCCCCACCCAGCCCGTCCTGCTGTCAGCGTTACCCCAGCACCCCCAGGCTGCCTCGCTCAGAGCACGGTGACAGAGGGGGATTTCAGTGTGAACCAAGAGCTTGGCGTGATCTCTCTGTTCCCTTGTGCCCGCCAGGCTTCCAGCTGCGCAAGGTGGAGGAGCAGCGGGAGCAGGAGAAGCGGGACGTGGTGGGCAACGACGTGGCCACCATCCTGTCGCGCCGCATCGCGGTGGAGTACAGCGACTCCGAGGACGACTCCTCCGAGTTCGACGAGGACGAGTGGTCGGATTAGCCGCGCTCCCACCCCTCCTTCCCTCCTCTCCTGGGCTCGCTTCTTCCCGGATCAGGTGGCCAAACCTCGCACCACAGCCTTCTCATCCCGTAACCAAAGATGTGCCAAGGGTTTTCAGACAACCAGCCGCATGTCTCCCCTCTCCCTCCCCCTGCAGCTCTGGCAGGGCTCCGTGCTCTGCCTTTCCAAAAGGTCTCCTCACGGACACTGAGGATGCGGCGCTGGGATTTAGCTGGAGGGGGTGTAACGGTTGCTTATTTAAAAGAGAGCTAAACCTCCAGATTTTTGATGCCACCAGGCAGAGCACATATAAACCCTCCATCCTGAGGGATTTTTAAAGTAAAGATGGATGATCCTGTTGTGGCCATGTGGCCTTTTGGATGAAGGACATTTTCAGCTGGTTTTCTCAGTGCAACAGCAGACAGTTGATCTGATGGCTCTTCCTTGCCAGTGAATACTGGTAGTGCTGCAAGAAAATGGGCTTTAAATGTCAGTTCTCTGCTGCATCCCACTGTCACATAATCAGGTTTTTGGCAATAGTGCACAATTCTTTCCCCCCGACCCCTGAGTATTAATTCCAGATCACCCTGTGTGGGGTGCATTTCCCAGCTCCAAGGGTGCTGAGTGCCTTGGGTGCACTGTAAGGAGAGACTTTTTTTATTTTAGAAGCTGCGTTTACCTTCCTCAAATCTCCTGGACTGCTCTGCCAAGAGGAGACTTGCACAGAGGGATGTAAAACCAGGGCAGGATGCTTGTCCAGCTTCCCGCTCTTGGGAAAGCAGAGCCACTGCCCCACTGAGACACGTCTGTGGTCAGCTCTGAGCGGTGGCCAGACCTCGCCGGGCTGATTTTCTCCAATTCATGCTGAGATTGTGTTTTAAAGTTCCAAATCCAGTGCCTAAGACAGGGAGATGGGGTGGGGAGGGGTTCTCTGAGCACCAGGCGCTGTGGTGGTCCTTGGCCTGCCAGGGCAGTTTGAGAGGTGCTTTTTTTAGCGGGGTGACCGTCCTTTTAACACAGGGACTTCAATGCTGGTATTGCCTTTGCTTCTTCTCCCTTCCCCCTCGGGAGGGGAGTTTGTGTGCCTAAAAACATCGTGTGTGTGAACTGAGTTGCCCATCAGTTACATCAGACCTAACCTACCCTAATTTTGTTGTTATAATTCATTAGTTAATTTTAAGAGAACGTTTTTTCTCCTCACTAACCCTGTGAATTAATTCCCAGGCTGCTCACTATAGATCCAGTACTGGCAGGGGGAAAATGGGGAATTTGAACTAGCTGACCTCGGTTTTATTGCTGTTTTATGTTACCTTACATAGAATATGAGCATATCTTGGAAATCTAACCCAGATACCCCTGATGTGTTTTTTAATTTGGACATGACTCAGTAAGGGTCATGCAAAAAGCAATTCCAAAGCCTTTTTGAGGTTATGGGTCCAGCTGTTGTGGGATGTGTGTCCCACTAAGACCAACTCTCCCATCTTTTGCCTTTCCTAAAGTATTTCACCAGCCTGTGCCTGTCTCTCTTCCCTGCCTCGCCTCCTTTAATGATGTTGCTGATACCTGGAACGCTGGGCCCTGCCCGAGGCTGGCTGGAAATCCTGCTTGGGAGTTGATTGATGGCTTCAGCTTGTGCCATCGGGTTCTTACTGATTCCCTGTGTGTGTGTGTGTGTGTGTGTGTGTGTGTGGCGGCTGGAGGATGGGCTCAGGGCTGCAGACCCAGCTGGGAGCCAGGGAGGCCCCAGAGGTTCCCTGGACGGCAGCACCATCGGGTTTGTCTGCAGGCAGGGTGCAGGAACGTGGGCAGCCAGGGAACGCCTGAGCAGCACTGGTGCCAGGCTCTGGAAGAGGGAACAAACCCCCGGAGTGCAGTGCAGCGGAGAGACTTGGAAATGCAAAGGGATGGTTGCTGCAAGCGGGGTGAGGGGATGGGAGAGGCACTGCCTCGTTCTGCTGCTCTTTCTGTGAGCACCTCCTCTGGCTGCTCTGAGAGACAGGTTCCAGGGAGAATGGGCCTGAGCTAACCTGGGCTGACAGCAGCATCACACAGGGAGGCGAGGAGCCCGCAAATGCCAAACCTGGCTCAATTTGAGATTGCATTAACTAGACTTAGCCCTTGTTGGGAAAGGGCGAGCGAGTCTTCCTGTCGCCTGAAATACCAGAAGTGCCATATTCCCTGAGCCCCGTGGTGGTGTGTCAGGCAGGGCCGTGCCTGGGGCCCTGGGACGCGTCCCTCGCTCTGCCTATTGCACAAGGATGCTGCTGTGTGGGCACGGCTGGAGGTGGCTCCTCTGGCCTCCAGGCAGCGGGAGGGACACTGCCTTGTCCCTGCAAGCCTGCTGGAAACACCCTCTGCTCCCAGACCCCATCCCAGGGCAGGCATCAAAACTGCAGGGTCCTAAACAGAAGGGTTGCGGACAGGTAGGGGAGGTTGGTTGTGGGAGTGTTTTTTAAATCTCCTTTGATTCCTGCCTTTTTTTTTTCCTAAATCTTTGATTGCCTTAGCCTATGCGGGTATCCCTGAGAAACAGCTGCTCCAGAGAGGGACCATCTCTGAGTATCCTTGCAGAATCGCAGAGCTCTGGGCCACCAAGCGAGCTCAGTGTTTTTGAAAGCAGCAGGGGAGGAGGAGAGGTGCCAAAAGCAACCTTTGCTGGAAATGCAGGGCTGCCCTGCCACCTTTGCCCTCCTGTTGGGGGCTCTTACTCCTTCCTCCCCTTCCGTGGGGCTGGGGGCCCTCAGGCATTTCCCAGAGCCCAGGGCAGGATCTGCGCTCCTGCTCCCCTCGCAGCCATTTCGCCCGTGCTGCGAGTCCGGGCAGGCTCTGCCGCTCTCCCTTGCCTGGTTAAACATTCTCGCGGTGTCCTCGCCCGCAGTGCTTGGCTGCTGCTCCCGGCAGCCTCTCCCCCGCCGCCCCCGCCGCTGCCGGCCCGGCTCCCGGCGCGGAGCTCCGCCGTGACCTTCACCGCTTCTCCTGCCTTATCGGAGCCCAGCGCCGGGCAGGGGCTCCCGCGGCCCCCGGGCTGAGGAATCCTGCGCAGTGTCATTTCAGGGAAAGGGGACATCGGATTTTATAATTCTTTTTTTTCAGAACGTGAACTTATTTAACGTGTTTCTTTTGGAAGTGCCTGCCCTGGAGGGGCTCTGGGACGGAGCTGCCTGGCAGGGCAGATGCAGCTGCCCCGGGTCAGGTTTCACTGCTGTTGGATTTCGGGGGTGCTTTCTTCTCTTCCTTTTTAAACAAAGCCTTGAAGTGCAAGTGGATCCGATGTTTTTATTACTGTATTAACATTCATTTTAATTCACTTCAGAAACTAACCCATTTTTCTTCCTGATTAGAATGTCATAGAATTAGACAAGCTATAACCCCTCCTGAAGTGCCTTATTTTCCTACATGATATAAATATATTTATAAGAGTAATTATTCCACTTATATCTTAGGGGTTTATTGCTGAGCAGGAGATAAGGTGGGAGAGGAGGGATGGGAAGTGCCCTCCACAGAGCCAGCCAGGCTGGGGTGGAAGGGCGACGTTTGATGGATACTCTCAGGGTGCAGGGGGTTCCTCACTTCAGACCAAAGGAGTTTCAGCAGTGAAACTCTGCTTAGAAAGAAGAAAAAAGGACGAAAAACCCCAAACACGTGAGCAAAATACTGTAGATTTGTCAGGTTTTTTTTTTTACCCCTGCAGAACAAACACTGATGGCCGGACTCTGCAGGGAGGCAGTGGGTGTGGGGGATCAGAGCCTGCCCCTGGTCCATCCCTGCACATCCCAGTGCAGACTCTGCCTTCTGTATTCCCATGTAATGTCTGTGCTTTTCCCTGTCAGTTGCTGTATAAGCCAGATTTCCTGCTGCTTTGTTTTGTTGTTTTTAATAATCAGCTCAGTAACCCCTGGAATGAAGATCCCAACTGCAAATATTTTGTAATGTACATGTATAAAAAAAAAGTAATAATTTTTTTGATTCTTTTTTAAAACTTGATAAAATCTTTCTATCCACTCGGTGCCTGTGTGTGTTACTGTGGGGGTGTGAGCTGGGCCTGGCACAGGGGCTGCTGGGGCTTTGTGTGTGACTTGGAGTCATGGGAAGGTTTGGGCTGGAAGGGACCTGAAAGCTCAATCCATTCCAGGGGCAGGGACACCTCCCACTGTCCCAGGCTGCTCCAAGCCCGTCCAGCCTGGCCTCGGCCACTGCAGGGATCCAGGGGCAGCCCCAGCTGCTCTGGGCAAGCCCAGCTCATTGCCGGGAGCGTGGGAGGTGCAGGGCCACCTGAGCCAGCCGTGCCTGTCCTTGTGCCCTCCGTGCAGCCACCAGGGCGTCCCTTGGGGAGCCCAGAGTCTGTGGAGGTGCCAGCTGCCCCCTGCCCTGGCAGGCACCATCGGCACAGACACCTTTTCCACGCCGAGGTGGGCTGAGGGCTGTTACCAGCGGCAATTTGAGGGTCACAGCGCCAAGGAAGCCCCAGCAGGAGCAGCCTCCAGGCTCCCTGCAGCCCTCCCTGCCATAGGCAATGAGCCCGGGCTCCATCTTGCAGAGCAGAGTGGCTGCAGCTGGGCTGGGAAGGGGCTGCAGCAGCTTTTTGCCTCCATTTCACAGCTCCAGCTCCCTCGTGCAGTGAATGTGCCTGGCAGTGGCGGCTGCTGGCCCCGAGCTCAGGTGCCTCGTCTGGCCTCGCTCCGTGGGGCTCTGTTCTCTTGCTGCTCGGTGAAAAGCAACAAAAGGCTCTGTCCCTGCTGCTCCTCATCCCTGCTTTTACTGCGGGCTCTGCTCTGCCAAATTCCCTTGGCTTTAGGAGACACCGGTGCCTCGCTCCGCAGCGCTGTGCCTTTCTTGGCTGACAATGGTCCCTGGCTGCAAAACCTCATTAGATTAATTGGCCTTGCCAGCTCCTGAACAAGCAAGGCCTTTAGTCGTGCAGGGGCGCAGAGGGCAGGGGAAGGAGGGAGCTCTGGGGCTTCCGCACTCCCTCGAGCTGCGCGTCCCAGCCCTTGGCTCCAGCTGGAGCCGGGGAGGAGCGACCGGAGCTCCTGGCTGCCTTGGGCCGGGCGTGGCTGTGGCCAGGTGGTGCCTTTGCTTTTCTGGGCTGCGGGACAACACCTAGCTTTGTGCTTTTGGAGTGACAGCCCTTGGAAGTCGGGTGTGGGTGAGTTTCGTGCTGGTTTAACCCCCTAAACAACAGGGAGATCCTGGCTCCAGGTCTGCCCTCCTGGCTAACCCACAGAGCCCGGTCCTCCCACCCTCCGCGGAGCGGGGAAGCTCCTGGAGGTTCAGCGGGGCGCAGGGAGGAGAAGGCGGGCAGTGACTGATGGTGTGAGCCCCAGCCCCGTCCACGAGCAGCGCTTTGCTCAGCGCCTCCGCAGCTCCGCAGCCCTGGCACACCCACCTTGGCCCCGGCCTTTGCTCCCTCTCCGTGCCCGTCTGCCTCTGCCCCGTGACTCGGCGCAGGATCGCAGCTGGCCGGGCTGCGCCTGCACAGGAGCCCCCGTCTCCAAAGACCTCTTTAATTTTCTCCTTCAAGGTGGTGTTAGCAACACCCAGAAGATGCTGCCGGCTGCCTTGGACGAGTGGGCTGTGTGTCCTTTCCACCACTGACGTCAGCTTCTCTCCCTTAATTCCCCCTCTGGGACCGAGGCGAGTGCAGGCGCTGCCAGCTCGGATCAGCGTTAGCAGCCTGCTCTCCCCGAGTGTGGCAGCTCCGCCGTGCCAATGTCACCCCCGACTGGCGCTGCCCGGGCGGCCGCGGCTGGTGGGGAGCGCTCCCCTCTGCCGGCGGCCTGGCAGGGCCCGGTGCCAGCAGAAAGGCCCCGCTGCTCGCACGTAGGTGTGCTGAGATGGCAGCTCAGCCCCTCAGAAATGGCTGACTCCTCGCTGGCGCTCCCACTGCCTGGTGGGCTTTTCTCTCCTCCTCCCTGCCTTCGCCGTTGCCTACGCGGGTGTGTGGGGAAGGCAATCGGCTCCCGTGCTGCGGATGGCTTTATCTGTAACTCTTCCATCTGCTCACAGCAGCTCACAAATAACCACGGGGTGCCAGAGGAATTATGTTATTTGGAGCTCAAGTTTCTGCAGTCTGGCAGGGCAGCAGCTCTGCGCCGGGCTCAGCCGCTCCGCAAAGGCCAGCGCCGCCATGGCCGGGGCTTAAGGCAGGAGCTGGGGAGGTGGCCAGGGCTGAATTACTCTCCCCATCCAGTCGGACAAAGGCCCAGCCCTGAGCCAGCATGGAAGCCTGGTCCTCTGGGTGCTCCCTGTGGAGAGCAGAGGGTCCCTGCACGGCCCTGGGCTCGTGGCACGAGGCCGCCTTGGGGGGACAGGGATAGGATGGGAGGCTGCTGAGCCCCTCTCCTTGAGCTCTGCTGCTTCCCAGCAACGCAGCCCTTTTGGACAGGCCTCCCTCCCTGGGCAGCGCCGGGGGTGCCCCCGGAGCCGTCGTGGCTGTGGCGGTGGCCGGGGACGATGCTCGAGGCCGGGCTGTGCCGGGAAGTGCCTCCCGCTGCCTCCGGCATTTGGTAAAACACTTACAGCAGGGCCGTGCTTTCTTCATTTCCTGCCTGCTGCCGCTTCCAAGGAAACAAAATCCCCCAAGCTAGGGCTGAGGTTTCTCATTTAAATGGAACCCAGGCCCATAACTGGAGCTGCCAGCCCTCCCCATGGCCCGGCGGTCCCAGGGGGCTGCAGGAGGAGGCACCGCAGGACTCGAGTCCCATCAAGGGCACTCAGAAGGGCACTGAGAGCACAGACCCAGCCCTGGGATGGGGCGTGGGAAGGGCAGCTCTGGGCTGCGCCCCAGGCAGGGCACTTGGGGCTCAGGGTGCCAGGGGGAGGTTTCGCAGCAGCAGCAGCAGCAGCAGCCTCCTTCCCTCCTCCCATCTGGCAAAACCCCAGAGGTTTTGGCACCAGGGCTGCAGCAGGGTGGTTTGGGACCAGCCCTGGCTCTGCTGTGGGTGCTGCCAGCTCTCTCACCTGCACGGTGGCCAAGGGCAAGTGCTTGGAGCCTGGTCTGGGCCCCACTGCTGCCAGCAGGACAGGGCTGCTCACACCAGCGAGGGGGAGAGAACCCCAACCCACTCCCCTGCCTGCCCTGCAGCGCAGCCAGGCCTTGGAGACAGGAGCTGTCTGTGCCTGCAGCATCTGCTGGGAGCCTGGGAAGGGCTGGCCCTGCCAGATGTGCGAGCACAGCTGGGGTGAGGCCGTGCCCATGTCTCTTAGCTCATATTTTAACCTCAAATTTGGGCTCTTGGTCCCCCCCGAGCCTCTCCTGCACATCCCTGGCGTGGGGGTGGCTGCTCAGCCCTCTGGCACCTTCTTGCATGGGTTTGACTCTTTTTTATAGCTTCACTTTCTGCATCTTTCTCCACCCAAAAAGGGAGCAGGCTGGGCCCTGCTGTGTGTCCTGCCTGCTCCACCATCCCCCGGAGCCTGGAGCAGCCAGGAATGGCTCTGGGCTGGCTGGAGAGCGACCAGCAGGGCCGGGGCCGGGGCTCCCCCATCCCTCGGGAGCAGGGAACGGCCAAAGGGGCCTCTCCCGGCCGGGAAGGGGCGCACGGAGCCGGGCATGGCCCCGGGCTGGCAGCAGGGGACGGGCTGGGGGTGACAGGGATTCAGTGAGGGCTCAGCTCCCGAATTTCTGGTGCCTTGGCCTGAGCTGGGATGGCTTCTGATGCCACCGTGTCACTGTGTGCCCCTGCACTCCTGAGCCGGGGGAGCCCAGCACAGCCCTGCCAGGAGCTGGGGGGGCTGCAGCCCTGTGCCCCCCCCTGTGCCCCCCAGCGCTGGCTGTGCTCGAGGGAGCCCAAGGAGGGGCTCCAGCGCACCTGAACGGCGCTGCCTCTGTGCCTTGCTCTCTCTGGTGCGTCCCCAGGGAGGGACAGGGACCCCCGGGAGCGGCAGGAACTGGATGGGCTCGCCCACCGTGGAGAAGCTCCCTCTGAAGGCATCAGCAGGGGAGGCACGAGGGAGAGAAAAGCAGTTTCAGCTGCCACGTGATGTTGATAAAAGAATCACCAGGTAAAAACTGCCCCTGAGCACAGCAGAGCTGGGAATTGCAGGAGTTTTCACTGCTGGGGGAGGCAGGCTTGGGATTTATCTCCTGAGGGATCTCAGCTGGGCCCTGGGGTAGAATGGACAGCTCCAGCCTCTGGCTTAACCTCGCTGGGGACAGGGGGGAGCCCCAAATTCCCCAGCGCTGAGCCCGGCCCTGGCGGAGCAGGGGACAATCTGTGGGTCCTTCAGCCCCCACTGAGCCCCATCTCCCCTCATCACTTGCTGGCACAGCCCCTGCCAGCGCTCAGCCCAGGGAAATCTGCATTTCCTTTGCAATAAACAGCCCCAGCCTCGGGGCTGCCGCCAGGTCCCCAGCCCAGGTGAGGCAGAGCCTGGGGGCCGCAG
The DNA here is from genome assembly GCA_039654755.1 of Calcarius lapponicus. Classification (NCBI taxonomy): domain Eukaryota; kingdom Metazoa; phylum Chordata; class Aves; order Passeriformes; family Fringillidae; genus Calcarius; species Calcarius lapponicus. Next base: position 16,776,407 of record JBBFKN010000011.1, read on the forward strand.
ACATCCCCGGGCCCGGCTGCTCCCGGCTCTGCCGCATCCCGGCACATCCGAGATGCACAAATTCCCGTGGGAGCTCGGGGGGCTCGGGGGGCGCACAGGCTGCTGCCCGAGGGGCTGAGCTGCCCTAATTGCCTCTGCCGTCATTAACCGGCCCTCCCTGCCCCCAGAGCCGGGGTGGGTGCTCCGATCCCGCAATCTCAGTGGGGGGGTGCTGGGCACGGCCCCCCGTGCCCCCTTCAGCAGGAGAGGGGCTGGGACAGAGCTGGGGCAGAGATGGGGCAGAGATGGGGCAGAGCTGGGGCAGAGCTGGGGCAGAGATGGGGCAGAGATGGGGCAGAGATGGGGGCAGAGATGGGGCAGAGATGGGGGCAGAGATGGGGGCAGAGATGGGGGCAGAGATGGGGCAGAGATGGGGCAGAGCTGGGGCAGAGCTGGGGGCAGAGATGGGGGCAGAGATGGGGGCAGAGCTGGGGCAGAGCTGGGGGCAGAGATGGGGGCAGAGCTGGGGGCAGAGCTGGGGCAGAGCTGGGGCAGAGATGGGGCAGAGATGGGGCAGAGCTGGGGGCAGAGATGGGGCAGAGATGGGGGCAGAGATGGGGGCAGAGCTGGGGCAAATCTGGGGGCAGAGATGGGGCAGAGATGGGGGCAGAGATGGGGGCAGAGATGGGGCAGAGATGGGGCAGAGCTGGGGCAGATCGGGGGGCAGAGATGGGGGCAGAGATGGGGCAGAGCTGGGGCAGAGCTGGGGGCAGAGATGGGGCAGAGCTGGGGCAGAGCTGGGGCAGAGATGGGGCAGAGCTGGGGGCAGAGCTGGGGCAGAGCTGGGGCAGAGATGGGGGCAGAGCTGGGGGCAGAGCTGGGGCAGAGCTGGGGCAGAGATGGGGCAGAGATGGGGCAGAGCTGGGGCAGAGCTGGGGGCAGAGATGGGGCAGAGATGGGGCAGAGCTGGGGCAGAGCTGGGGGCACAGATGGGGCAGAGCTGGGGCAGAGCTGGGGGCAGAGATGGGGCAGAGATGGGGGCAGAGATGGGGGCAGAGCTGGGGCAGAGCTGGGGGCAGAGATGGGGCAGAGCTGGGGCAGAGCTGGGGCAGAGCTGGGGGCAGAGATGGGGCAGAGCTGGGGCAGAGCTGGGGGCAGAGCTGGGGGCAGAGATGGGGCAGAGATGGGGCAGAGATGGGGGCAGAGATGGGGGCAGAGATGGGGCAGAGATGGGGGCAGAGATGGGGCAGAGCTGGGGCAGAGCTGGGGGCAGAGCTGGGGGCAGAGATGGGGCAGAGATGGGGGCAGAGATGGGGCAGAGCTGGGGCAGAGCTGGGGCAGAGCTGGGGCAGATGGGGCAGAGATGGGGCAGAGATGGGGGCAGAGATGGGGCAGAGATGGGGCAGAGCTGGGGCAGAGATGGGCAGAGATGGGGCAGAGATGGGGCAGAGATGGGGCAGAGCTGGGGCAGAGACGGGGCAGAGACGGGGCAGAGATGGGGGCAGAGATGGGGCAGAGCTGGGGCAGAGATGGGGGCAGAGATGGGGGCAGAGCTGGGGGCAGAGATGGGGCAGAGATGGGGCAGAGCTGGGGCAGAGATGGGGCAGAGATGGGGCAGAGCTGGGGGCAGAGATGGGGCAGAGATGGGGCAGAGATGGGGGCAGAGATGGGGCAGAGCTGGGGCAGAGATGGGGCAGAGATGGGGCAGAGATGCGGGCAGAGCTGGGGCAGAGATGGGGCAGAGCTGGGGCAGAGATGGGGCAGAGATGGGGCAGAGCTGGGGCAGAGATGGGGCAGAGATGGGGCAGAGATGGGGGCAGAGATGGGGCAGAGATGGGGCAGAGCTGGGGCAGAGATGGGCAGAGATGGGGCAGAGCTGGGGCAGAGCTGGGGCAGAGCTGGGCAGAGATGGGGGCAGAGATGGGGGCAGAGCTGGGGGCAGAGCTGGGGCAGAGCTGGGGCAGAGATGGGGCAGAGATGGGGCAGAGCTGGGGCAGAGCTGGGGCAGAGATGGGGCAGAGATGGGGCAGAGCTGGGGCAGAGATGGGCAGAGATGGGGCAGAGCTGGGGCAGAGCTGGGGCAGAGCTGGGCAGAGATGCCGCTCCTGCCGCTGCGCCCCTCGGATGGGTGCCCACGGTGGGAATGAGCCCCTGCCAGCCCGGGTGGGGACACGCCAGATGTCACCAGCAGAGCGGGATGCAGCCCCTGTGCCCGCTGGGGCCGTGAGGATGAGGATGGTCGGGGGCTCCGTGCTGCTGCCCCGGGCCGGCTCCCGCTAACAGGATGTGATGGCTGCGGGAAGCGCTGTCACTCGGCATCTCCCATCCGGGAGCAGGGACGGCCCTGGTGGCACTCGGGAACCTCCCCCTTCTCTGCCCCCTCGGGAAACACCGTCCACCCCCCTCCCCGGCATCAAACGGCCGCACCTCGTACCACAAATTAATTTATTCCCCTGCCAGAGTTGTAAACAAGAAGCAGCCCCCCACCCCGACCCACCGAGGGGTCCCCATCCAGAGGGGTCTCCATCCAGAGGGGTCCCCATCCCAGGGGTCCCCTTCACCAGGGCCCTTCACATCCATCTCCCCAGCCCAGAAATGTGCAAATCCAACCCCAGTGCAATGAAAGGCTTTGGCCGGGGCGGCCCCGGGCGCCGTGAGGGGGCGGCAGCACACGGAGCACCCCAGAACTTGTGGGTTTGGGGGTGCAGAGGCTCGGGCAGCCCCCCTCCTGAAGGCAGCGAGCACTAGAGGGCAGCAGGGCCCAGCGCTGGGCGCGGGAGGAGGCATGGAAATCAAATTAAATAATAATTCAAATACCAATAAATAAATAAATGGACGGCTGGGAGAAGGGGGGGAGGGGGTTGAGTCCCTCCTCCTCTGGCAACAAGTCTCTCCTCCCCTTCCCCAAATGTATAAAATATATTTTGACTATCTGAGGTAAATAACAAGGTTGTAAAAAAAACAAGAGGGGGGTGAACGTTCCTGGCGTTTCCCCACCCTTAAAAAAATAAAGCATCATAAACAGTTTTAAAGAAAATATGACGATCGCCCCCCTCTCTCTCACGCATAAATATAGATTATATTATGGATAAAAAATACGTCTTTCTCTCTATTCAAAAAGTGGAAAAAATAGAGGAAAAGAAGGGGTTGTGCCCAAAAGGGACGAGGCTGGAAGAGCTGCTTGTTTCCAAGAGCTCCTGCACGGAAAGGGGGAATGGAAGCGGATCCCCGGCCGCGCTGGTGAGCGGGGGACGGGCTCAGACGTCGCTGGGCGAGCGGGAGCGGCAGGGGGGCGCGGGGGAGCCGCAGCCGCAGCACAGGGCCCACAGCACCCTCTGGATCTCGCGGTTCCTGAAGGCGTAGATGACGGGGTTCAGCAGGGAGCTGCAGGCGGCGGGCAGCAGCGAGGCGTGGGCGCGGAGCGCGGGGGAGCCGCGCTCGCCCAGCAAGCCCGCAGACGGCGAGGGGCAGCCAGCAGCCGGCCAGCGTGCCCAGGATCACGGCCGGCGTGGCGATGCCCCTGCGCCAGCCGGGCTGCGAGCCGGCCGAGCAGTGCCGCTGCACGGCGATCTGCTGCGCGTGCCGGCGCACGATGCGGCCGATCTGCACGTACAGCTGCAGCATCGCGGCCAGCACCGCCAGCAGCGAGGCCGACAGCAGCAGCAGGTGGCTCCTGGTCAGCGGCCTGACCGCGCTGCAGCCCGACGGCTCCTGCAGGCAGTTCCAGCCAGCACGGGCAGCAGCCCGTGGCAGACGGAGGCGCCCCAGGCGAGCAGCAGCATGATGTGTGTCCTGGTGACCGTCCTCTCCGAGCAGTAGGTCAGCGCGTTGTAGAGGGACAGGTAGCGGTCGATGGTGATGGCCAGCAGGCTGCCGACGCTGGCCGTGAAGGAGCTGACCAGGAGCCCCACGGTGAGGAGGCTGAGGCCTCCGATGGGATGAAGTACACAAAGGCAAAGTGCAGGATCAGCCCCACGCCCGCCAGGAGGTCGGCGGTGGCCAAGCTGCCGATCAGGAGGAACATGGGGGCGCGGAAGGCCGGGCTGTAGAAGATGACCACCACCACGACGGCGTTCTCACAGGAGATGACGGTCCCCCGAGACGCAGAGGACAACGTCCCACGGGTTCAGGGCGAGGGGTTGCACCACAGACTCCAGATCCAAGGAGCTGTCGCTGCCGTTCCTGGCTGAGAACCAGCCTTGCTGGCCTTCGCTGGAGTTGGGGGGCTCTTTCTCCATCATGGTGACCTGCAAGAGCAGCCCCTCAGCAGCTGCTGTCCACGGCTGCCCCTGTGGCACCCGGATGGGACAGTACTGCCTGCCCCCAAAAGTTGTCCTCAGGACGGTGGGCAGAGCAGTGGAGGTTGAGGGCGTGCTCGCTGCTTGCTCCAAGGCGATTTTTCTGGATGAAAATGGTTTAGTGTTAAAATAAATAGGTGAATAAAGGGAAGAGAACACACACACACACACATACTCACACACATACTCACACACACACACACACACGCCACCCCTGCTCCTGCCTGCCTTAGCTGCTGGGGGTCGGGCACTGCCTGATTTTGATGGGTAAATCCAGGGGAGCAGGACCGGCAGTGGAACGCACCCTCCCCCGCGAGGAGCTGGGGCCGAAGCGCGGGCATCCCGAACAGCGGGGGTGCCCCTACCCCCGATCAGCGCCCCGCTGGAGCAGACCCCCGCCCGTCCCCGGCACGGCGTCCCTCCTTACCCCGGGGGTCTGCCCCTGGACGGGCTGGGGGGGCTCGGCCGCCCCTCGCCACGCTCCCCCGCAGCGCGGCGCTCCGCCGGAGCGGGGCCCCTCCGCCGGTGCCGCCGGTGCCGCCGGAGCCGGGCACTCACCTGCCGGGGCCGCGGGGCTGCCATGGGCGCCGCCGGTTATAGCGGCCGGACCGAGCGGGGGCCGGGGGGGCCCGGCGCGGGTGACTCACGGCCCCCCGGCCCCGCCCGTGACGTCAATGCCGCCACGGAGCCAATCAGCGCCCGCGCGGGGCAGCGCGGGAGCGCGCGCGCCGCATAGTAATCGCAGCTCATTCATAAAAAAACAGGCACCCCCCCCCCCCCAACCCGCGCCCGCCGCCCCCGGAACCCCGAGGGACCCCCGAGCCCAGAGAGACCCCCGAGCCCAGAGGGACCCCCGAGCCCAGAGGGACCCCCGAGCCCAGAGAGACCCCCGAGCCCAGAGGGACCCCCGAGCGCAGAGGGACCCCCGAGCCCAGCGGGACCCCCGAGCCCTGAGAGACCCCCGAGCCCAGAGGGACCCCCCGAGCCCAGCGGGACCCCCGAGCCCTGAGGGACCCCCGAGCCCTGAGGGACCCCCGAGCCCTGAGAGACCCCCGAGCCCAGCGGGACCCCCGAGCCCTGAGGGACCCCCGAGCCCGGGCCGCGGCCGTGTCGCCGGGAGGGAGCGGGGCACGGGGCTGCCTCGGCCCCCTCCCCGCAATGCGGAGCTTTGGGGGCGCCGCTGGAGGGGGCGGCCCGGAGCTGGGGGCGCGGGGTGTCGAGGATGGGTCCCGTCCTGCCCCCGCACGGCCGGACTGAGCCCTCCCCTCTCGGTGCGTCCCCGTGGGACGTTCCCACAGCCGGGCTGAATAATTCAGGGCCCGGAGAAGCGGGAAGGGCTGCGGGGAGCGCTGCCCCCGGAGAGGAGGAGGAGGAGAGGAGGAAGGACAGGGCTGCGCTCCTCCCGGCTCTCCCCCTGCGCCCGTTCCTGGAAGCCGGCGATCTGACCCCGCCGAGGAGAGAGGGCTCCCGGAGAGCCCGGGCAGGGACCGGCCGCGGCCCCGGGAGGGGTCGGAGTGTCCCGGGCACAGGCACACGGAGCGTGCAGGTGTGTACGGGGCGTGCAGGGTATGCAGGTGTGCGGTGTGTGCAGGGTACACCGTGGTGTGGCAAGTGTGCAGGTTGCGTACAGGTCTGTTCACTTGTGTACAGGTGTGTACAGGTATGTACAGGTGTGTTTACTTGTGTGCAGGTGTGTACAGGTGTACAGGGGGTACAGGTGTGTACAGGTGTGTACAGGTGAGCACAGGGGGTACAGGTGTGTACAGGTGCGCACAGGTGTGCACAGGGGGTACAGGTGAGCACAGGTGTGCACAGGGGATACAGGTTGTGTACAGGTGAGCACAGGGGGTACAGGTGTGTACAGGTGCGCACAGGTGAGCACAGGGGGTACAGGTGTGCACAGGTGCGCACAGGTGAGCACAGGGGGTACAGGTGGGCAAAGGTGGCACAAGTGAGCACAGGCGGTGCAGGTGTGCACAGGTGGCACAGGCGGCGCAGGTGCGCAGTCCGCTCGGCCCCGGCTCTCCCGCGGCCGGTGGGTGGGTGGGTGGTCGGCGCTCGGTGGGTCGGTGGGGGGTTCGCACCCCGCGAGAGCCCCCCCAGCCCGGGCCGGGCCCGCCGGGGCGGGGCGGGGCGGGGCGAGGCGGGGCCGCCCCCTCCCCCGCCGCCGCCGGGGCCGCCTCCCGCGGGCGCGCATCTGCTGCGCTCCGCTCTCCCGGGAGCTCCGCGGGCGCGCCTCCGCCGGGACCGTGCCGAGCCGGGCCGAGCCGAGCCGGGCCGGGCCATGGCCCCGCCGGGCCCCGCGGCGCTGCGCTGCGCGCTCCTGTGCGCGCTGCTGTGCGCGCACGGACCCGCTCCCACCCGCGCAGGTACGGCCGGGGCCGCGGGAGGGGGAGCGCGGGCCTTGGCGGCCTCGGGGCAGCTGAACTTTTCCGTGGGGTTGGTTTTTCCCAGGGGCTCTCTCCCCCCGCGGGACTCGGTGCCCGACCCCCCTGCCCCGCTGCCGGCCGTGCTCGGGGCTGGGACCCCCGAGGGCCCCGGGGGCGCGGGGTGAGCGGCGAGCGGGGCCCGAGCTCCTCCCCAACAAGTGTGGGGATCTCGTGGTGGGGAGAGGGGAGCGGAGCCCTCCCCTCCTTCCCGAGGCGCTGCAACTCCGGGCATTAATTATGCAAAGCCCAGGCTTCCTTCTGCTCCCTGCTCCCATCCCCCGGTGCTGCGGGGAGACGTTTCCACCCTGCCTTGTCCCACGCGCGTTCCCGGAGCGCCCCTGGGAGCGGGGGGTGCCCTGGGCGCCGCCCCCTCCCTCCCTCCGTCCCCTCCGTCCCTCCCCACACCTGGCGGCAGGAGCGGGAGCTGACGGCGCTGCGCTCGCACGCCCGTTCCTGCGCCTGCCGCGATAAAAATAAATTATAAACCTGCCCAAAGCCTTGCGAACAAAGTCCTACTTTCCCATTGGCTCCCGGCAGGTCTCCAAATGCTGGAGGGGGGGCAGCGGCGTGCCCACCCCCTCCCGTCGCCATGGCGATGGGGCCGCAGCATCTCCGCTTCCTGCCTTGCGCCACCAGTTGCCCCCTTGGCTTTCGCTAGGGGAGAAGGGAAGGGGCTTTTCCACCAGCCGCGCAGGGTTTCGGGGAGCCCTGAAAGCCGGGGGCTGCACTGGTGGCTCCAGAGGGAAGCGCTGCCGGCAGGGCGCCCTGTGCCTGCTCCGTCCAGCCGCAGCAGCCTCGGGCGAGCCCCGCCGGGAGCGTTTGCCCTGCGAGCCCGGAGCACCCCCGGCGTGGGGAGCGGCTCCCGGCTCGTTGCCGGGATGGGGAACCGCGGGACGCGGCGCGGGCAGCGCTCCCGCAGCCCCCCTGCGCGGCCGGCGCTGTAAATTAATGATGAGCATTAATGATGGGGGGGGGAAGAGCAGCTCCGAGATTCCCGGTGACTCACCGGCTCCCGGGCCCGGACGGGGCTCCCGCGGGACGGCCTGGGCCGGGTAACCCCGCCGGGCTGGAGCTGCTGCTGCTCTCATTCCAACCTCCCCCAAAGGAGCCCAGATCCCAATGCCGGGGACGTTTCCTGCGCTGTGGGTGACGGGGGAGCCCTGGGTGAGCTGGGTGGGTGCTGGCAGCTGTGGCTGTCCCCTCGCTGGATGCCACCAGCACCCCATGGGGACGGGTTCGGTGCCGTGGGATGTGCCCTCGTCCCTCCCGCTGCCCCATCGGAATTGCCCCTCCGTGGGGCTGGGGTGCAGCCCCTCCCCAGCCGCAGGGGCGGCTGCTGGCCCTGCCCTCACAGCCTTTCCCCGGCCCCGGCAGGAGAGTGCGGCGAGCTGGGCTCCTGCGAGCTGTGCACGGCTGGGCACCCCCGCAACGGCACCGGCTGCGTCTGGGTGGGCTGCGGGACCCCCGAGGAGCCAGGTGAGGGGCTCGGGACCCCCGGGGAGCCAGGTGAGGGGCTCGGGACCCCCGGGGAGCCAGGTGAGGGGCCCGGCTGGGTGGGCACAGAGCGGGGCTCTCAGCAGCCCTCCCCAGCCCCAGTGCCCGGGGCTGGTGGCTCCCAGCACCCGTGGCTGCCCAGTCCCAGCTGCTCTCACCATCTTGGCTGTTCCCAAGGCCCTGCTTGGGGCTCTGGCCTGCGGGGTGCAGCTCTGAGCCCCCAGACCCTCGGGGGGGGATGCCCACCCTGGGAACAAAACCTCCTCATCCCAACCCCTCGGGTGCCCTGGGCAGCCCTGGGCCTGGCAGCGCTGGCTGCCCTGGTGTGGGATCCCTGGAAAACTCTGCTCCTTTCCCCCAGGAGCTGGGAGCTGCGTGCAGAGAGGCTCAGCAGTGCAGGGGACGTGTGCTCTCTACAACAGCAGCGCCCTGTGCCGAGGTAACCCCGAGCCCAAACCCCCCCAGACCCTCTGGCCTTTGGGACAGAGCTGCTGCTGGGGGAGCCATGGGGTGAAATCCCAGCACCGGGACAGGGACAGGCTGCAGGGCTGTGTGGCAACGTCCCCTGCCACCCCTCTTACCCCCTTCCCTCTGTCCCTGCCTTCCCCAGCGCTGAAGTCCCACACGGAAGAGCCTCCACGGTCCCACAGCAAGGAGCCAGTGACACACTCCACAAGTGAGTGGCTCGGGGAGGGGTGGGAGGCAGTGGGATGGGGGTCCTGGATGCCCCAGGGACCAGGGACTTGTCCCAGCAAGGCTCTTCCCTCTCTAGCTCGCTTTCCTTTGGGAGGGATGAGCGGAGCTGACCTCGGTGTTGGGCCGAGGGATGTCCCCAGTGTCCCCAGCCACAGCCCTGTCCCTGTGCCCTCTCTCTGCCCTGGGCAGTGCAGCGGCTCAGGGCACCCATCAGCCCTCCAGGAGCCAGCCCTGATCCCAGCCTTGCTGGGAATGCCAGCTCCAGCCTGGCTGGGAGTGGAGCAGGAGCCTCTTCCAGTAAGGGGGAACTGGAGAGCTCTGGGCTCATTGCAGCAGGAAACCGGAGCCTGGAGCCTGCTGAATTATTGATCCACTGGGATCTTCTTGCTGCTGGCTCCTTTCCTGCAGCTCCAGCTGCTCTGGCAAGGGGCTGAGCCCGTCCCAGCAGCCACAGACTGGGGGGACATCCCAGCCCCAAGCTGGGAGCTGCCATCCCTCCCTGGGCAGCCACTGGTTTCCTCAGGACCCCACATCCCCTCTGTTTGGCGTTTCCATCTGCACTCGGGGGTGCCAGCAGCACCCATGGCTCCCCAAACCCCCGTTTTCCCCAGGGACCAGCACCACCAGCGCGCCGCTGACGGGCAGCCCCGAGTTCCACGCGCCCGGCTTCGACACGGCCAGCTTCATCGGGGGCATGGTGCTGGTGCTGTGCCTGCAGGCCGTGGCCTTCTTCCTCTTCAAGTTCATCAAGTCCAAGGACAGCACCTACCAAACGCTGTAAGGGCCCCCCTGCTGCCCTGGGATGCGGGAGGGAGGGAGGGGGACCCCGGCCAAGCCCCCCCTACAGCCAGGACTGGGTCAGCCTGGGGAGTGTCCTGTGTCCCCACTGTCCTGTGTCCCCTCTGTGCTGTGTCCCCTCTGTGCCGTGTCCCCACTCCTGTGTCCCCTCTGTGCCGTGTCCCCACTCCTGTGTCCCCACTGTCCTGTGGCTCTTTGTGCCAGTCTGTCCCCACACTGCAGGGGATGATTTGGGGGATGGAGGGGTTCACGTGCCCCTGCCTGTTCCCTTGTCCGGCTGTCCTGCCCCCTCTGTCTGTCTGTCTGGGCCCTGGCTCAGAGCCCCCCGGGAGCAGGAGGGTCCCAGGTGTGTCCCTGGGGGGCTGCCAGGGGGGTCCCAGGTGTGTCCCTGGGGGCTGCCAGGGGGGCTCGGTGCTGTCCCCACCTCCCAGAATCGCTGTGTCTGATGTGGGGCCGTGCCCCCTCTCTCTTTCCTTCCACGCTGCCAGAGAGGACAACCAGTAGGTGCTGGGCAGAGGGGAGGGGGTGTCCCTCACCCCCAGAGCCTCACCCTTGCCTCGCCCTCCCCGGGCAGAGGGGGACGTGGGCCCTCCCTGCTGGTTTGCATGACGGTGTTTCCCAACTGGTTTTGCTGTTTCCTGTCGGTTGTTAGGGAGGAAAAGGAAGGGGGTCCCCCCCGGCCCCCTCTGTGGCATGGAGCCCCTCGGGGGGCAGCCCCACACAGCCCCTTCTGCCACCCGGGTGAGGCGCCCCCAGTCCCACCCTGAGCCTCCCTGACAGCACAGGAACTGCAGGGCTCCCAGTTTGGCCCCAGTTTTGGCCCCAGCACCCCACTCTCAGCACCCTCTGCCCCACGGCCTCCCCGCAGCCTTGAGGCTCGTGGGGCTGGGGGTCCCCTCATCCCCTCGTGGGCTCCCGGGTGCTTTTCCCTGCAGCGTTTTGGGCCGGAGCACCCAACCGTGCCCTGATCCCCCGTGCCCGCCGGGGGAGCGGAGCCAGGGCCTTGCTGTGTGCTTTTGCTGTGCCTCTGTGTGCTCGGGGGGCTCGGGGGTCCCTCTCCCCCCCTCCTCTTTCTGTGTGCTGTTTTGGGGAGGGGGCTGCATGCCGTGTGCTGTGGGGTGACACTTGTAGCTCGGGCTGCCCATTAAACTCTGCCAGGTGGAGTCTGTGCTGTGTCCGGGGTTGCTGTGGCTGGGGGTGCAGGGACCCCCCCCAACCCTCCCCCGTGGCGTGGGTGGGCACTGGGACACCCCCAAACCCCTCCCTGGGGGCTGCGAGGGGCTGGGACCCCCAGGGTGGAGCCCCCAGGGCCTTTCCTGCCACGTCTCCTCTCCGTCCACCCCCCAGGATCTGAGCTCCTCCTGGCTGGGGGGGTCGCAGTCCCGGCCCCCCGGGTGAAGAGGCCACGGGGGTGTCCCCCTGCCAGCCCCCACCACGACTATGCAAAGCCAGGCCCCCGGGCTGGGACAGGCTCCCCCAGCCCTGCCCGGTGCCTGGGGGTGCTCCGGGGCTCCCAGGGGTGCAGCTGGGCTGGGGGGCCCCTCCGGCCCTGAGTCCACCTTGGGCCCCCAGCCTGTGCCTGCCCAGGGCACCCAGGGACCAGAGGACACGGCCGTGGGTGGCACTGGGGGACCCTCGGTGGCCCCAGCCCCACACCGGGCAGAGCCCACGCTGGAACGGGGGACAGAGACCAATAAAGGATTTTCCTGTAATTTCTGGCGTCCGTGTCATTGTCACCCTGCAGCCCCAGCAGTGGGGCTGTCCTGGGACAGCAAAAACACCTTTGTGCACTCGGTGTTCTGCCCCGGGGTGGGATTGGGGGGTGGCCCCAAGCGTCTCCAGTCCCCCCCGTGACTGGGAACAGAGAGGAGGTCCCAGGGGGACAGGGCAGTGCAGCCTGGGGTACCCCAGCGAGAGCAGGGCCCCCAGGCCGTGACAAGGCCACCCCAGGGCTGGAAGGACGGGCACGGAGGGCACAGCCCCACGCTGGGAGCAGCAGGACGCAGCAGCTCCAGCCCCACAGCGCAGGGAGAAGGCGGGGGATGCTGGCCAGCGCAATAAACAGCCACCAGATGTGCCCACAGCGATACAAAGCTGCCAGATGTGCCCACAGCGATACAAAGCTGCCAGCCGTGCCCTCTGTGCCCCTTCATCGCTGCTGGAGGGCGGGCACAGCCCCCCAGCCCGCACGGAGCCCACAGTCCCGCTGGCACCAGCGGCTCCGGGGCTGGGGCTACCCCCGGGGCACCAGGTTGGTCCGCAGGGGCAGCAGCGCCTCCACCCAGCGCCCGGGCTGCTGCAGCAGCTGCTTCCACACGCCCTGCTCCTCGGCCGTGGAGTCCATCCAGCCCACGGGCAGCCCGTAGCTGCTGCCTGCGGGGAGAGCGCCCGTCAGCCCGGGGCATGGGGACACCCGGGGGGCTGGGGACATCCTGGGGACTGGGGACACCCGGGGACTGGGGGCACCCGGGGACTGGGGACATCCTGGGGACATCCCAGGGGCTGGGGACACCCGGGGACTGGGGGCACCCGGGGACTGGGGACACCCGGGGACTGGGGACATCCTGGGGACACCCCAGGGGCTGGGGACACTTTGGGTACTGGGGACACCCCCGGGCACACGCCCGGCTCTCACCGGTGCCCAGGCTGAGGCGGATGCCGCCCAGCTGGCGCTTGGAGAAGGCTTCGTGGTGCCAGAGGGTGAACTCGGCGCAGGCCTCGGCCAGGTCCCTGGCCTGGAAGCCGTCGTACACCATGGTGTGGTTGAAGAGGGGGTTCAGGCTCCGCTTCACCACGCGCGTCTTCTGCCGGCTGGCCTTGCTGTCGTCGGGCAGCACGTAGCTGGGGGGACGCCGGGCTCAGGGGACGCCCCGGCCGCCCCTCGGGCGTCCCCGGCGTCACCCACCCCTGCCCTTACCACTGCACGAAGGCGTCCACGGTGCCGCTCTGCAGCGGGATGAGGCTCTGGGCATCCTTCACCCAGATGTGCAGCTCGCCCGTGGGTGGCATCCCCGCTCCTGCGGGCCAGAGAGGTCAGGGGCACGCGGCCATGCCATGCCGTGCCGTGCCGTGCCGTGCCGTGCCAGCCCCCGGCTGCCCACAGGCCCCGCTCACCTTCCGAGCCAGCAGGGATGAACTTGAGCGCCAGGTTGAGGCTGCCGCGGCTGGGCAGCCCGTCCGAGGGCACGGGCACCTGGGGGCACAGGGGGTTACGGGGGCTCTGCACCCGCGGGGCGCCGGGGACGGGGCAGCTCACCCGTGGCTGCAGGCTGAACCACTCGGGCCGCGTGTTGGCCCAGTCCCAGGTGCCCAGGGCCACCTCCACCTCGCCCAGGAACAGGTTCCTGCCCAGGCTGTCGTGGTGCCACACGGAGAGGTTCAGGGTCCGGCCCTGCAGGTCCCTCTGCTCCAGCTTGTACTGGCGGGGAGGGGACACAGGGCGGGATTAGCCACCCCCGCCCGTCCCGTCTGAACCGCGGGGACCCTCCGAGCCCATCCCGAGGGAGGGTCAGGCACCTTGAGGGTCTCGTTGAAGACGGGATCCAAGCTCCTCTTCCTCACCGCGGTCTTGCGCTTGCTGCGGTTGGACTTGTCGGGCAGCAGGTAGGTCTTGATGTACCTGGGGCCGAGAAACGGGGTGGGGGCGGTGGGGCCGGGGGGCGTCCCGGGGCGGGGCCGGGGCCGGGGCACTCACGGGTCCGAGCGCTGCTTCTTGGCCTCGGCCAGCTGGCGGCAGCGCAGGACGTGCACCTGCAGCTCCTTCTCGGCCGCCTGGTAGCGCAGGGAGAACTGCACGCAGCCCCGCACGGCCACCCTGCCCAGCTCGCCCTCGCTGTACAGGCTCATCAGGCTCCCGCTCAGCTGCGGGAAACAGGCAGGGCCGTGGGGAGGTGACCCCTGCCCAGCCCAAAGCCCAGCCCAAACCCCAGCCCCAGCCCCATCCCAGTACCGTGGAGGAGCTGAGGCTGGACACGGAGGAGCTGGTGCTCAGCAGCCTCCGGGGTGTGTGGCCGTTCTGGGACAGTGGCTCCGGGGGTGTCTGATCCGTCTGGGGGGTCTCTGGTCTCTGGAAATGCAAAGAGGGGTCAGCACCCCCCCTTGGGCCCCCAGACCCACTGAGGACACCCAGCTCCCAGCGGTGCCTGGTGCTTGGGTGCGGCCCGTGCTGTGCTGGCTTCGTCCAGTCCCCCCGGGTTCCCAAAACCCCACACAGACACCTCCAGACCCCCAAAACCCCACACAGACACCTCCAGACCCCCAAAACCCCACACAGGCACCTCCAGACCCCCAAAACCCCACACAGGCACCTCCAGACCCCCAAAACCCCACATAGGCACCTCCAAAACTCCTTACGACCCTCTCCCATACTGCCCCCCAGTTCCATACAGGCCCCCCCAGCCCCATCCCACCTGCCCAGCGCTGGGGGCTGCTCTGTGCCGAGTCCGGCTCCTCCTCCTCCTCCTCCTCATCCTCCTCGGTGCTGCTCGAGCCGAGGGAGGGACCTCCGGTGTCACCTGCAAGGACAAGGGGTGGGCGGGGGTCCAAGCCAGAGGGGTGACAGGAGGGGGGTCCCTTGCAGGGCTGCGGTTTGGGGGGGCAGGAGGGGGATCCCTGCAGCGCTGGGGGGCTCCAGCCCCCGGCCCCCAGCACCGACCCCGTCCCGCTCACCTGGCCGGGCCGGGCTGTCCGGCTCCCTCGGGGCGATGTCGCCCTGCAGCGCGGGCTGTGACCTCGGGGTCCCCTCCGCAGCCGGGCCGGGGGCGCTGGGCTGGGAGGGAAAGCGTCAGAGGGGACCCCGGGCACCCCTCCTCCCCCAGCCCAGCCCTCCCCTCTGTGTTCCAGGGTGAGGGATCACCCAAGGGACACCCAAGGGACACCCAAGGGACATTTCCCATCACCCCAAGTGCAGCACAGCCCTGGGATGGCACTGGGGGGTGCTGCAGGGTGAACCCCACCCCTCACGGGGGTCCAGGCGCTGCTCCAGCCCCCAGCAGGGACCCACCTGGCGCTCAGGGGCCTCCTGCATCTCCTCGGGGGGGGAACTGCGGGGAGAAACCACCGTCAGTTCGGCCTCGATGGTGGACAGACAGACACCAGGACAGCGTGAGACACTGGGATAAGGGACAGATGGACAGAGGGACGGTGGACAGACAGATGCTGGGATGGTGGGAGACAGTGGGGGACAGATGGGCAGACACCGGCCCTGCCTGCACCATCCCCTCCACGGGGGCTTCTGCCCCCTCGTGCCGCCCCCGCGGGCACCGTGAGACGCCACCAGCCCCGGGGCACCTGCCCCTCCTTCCTCACCTCTCGTCCGTCTCCAGGGCACCATCCTCACCCTCCCTGTCCTCTGCCAGCGGCTCATCGATGGCCTCCAGGCTGGGGCTGCGCTCCTCCGCTCCTGGGGACACCGGGGAGCTCAGCGGGCCGAGCCCCGGCGCCCCCGGTGCCGGTGCCCCCCAGCGCCCCTGGCCTACCCCGGGGCCGCCTCCTGCGGCGGATGGAGGCTCGCACCAGGTCGGAGCCCAGCGGGCGCTGGTGGCGCTGGGCGCGGGCGTCGCTGAACCAGTCCCCGGTGAGGCTCCGCAGCAGCGCCGGGTCCGACACCGACTTGCGGAGTTTGCTGGCGGGCGGGAGGGGGACGCTGGCACCGCCACGCCGGCACCGCCACCGGCCCCTGTGCGGATGGAGCCGCCCAGCAGGGCCGGGGGGCAGCAGGGACCCCTCCCCAGGGCCTGCGGGACCCCCGGTGCCGGCGCGACAAACCCCGAGCTCGGGGTGACCCCATCCCGGGGGGCAGGGGACCCTCGGCCCGGCCGCTCTGGCCCCAGCAGGGGACGGGCGCCAGGGAGCCGCTGCTGGGGGCTCCCTGCCGTCCCCAGGGGGACCCCGAGCCCCGGCCCACCTGATGCGGCCCTGCTCCCGCCGGCGGAGCTGCCAGTCCCGCTGCAGCACCCGGGCGATGCAGCTCCGCTCCTCCTCCGTCAGGAAGCTCAGGTCCAGCGGCGGCTCGGGCTGCGGCGCCATGCGGGGCGGGCAGGGCGCGGGCACGGCGCGGGGACAGCGCGGGGACAGGGGCGGCTCAGCGCGCCGGGCGTGCACCAGCGATGCCAGCATGCCGGGGGGCAGCGGGGCGCTGCCAGGGGCGATCCCCGCCGCTCATCCCGCTGCAAGGACAGCGGCGAGCTCAGCCCGCGCCCCGCACAGCGCCGGCCGCAGGCGGGGACACCGGGCCGGTGCCAGGGTGCCCGGGGACACCGGGCCGGTGCCAGGGTGCCGGTGAGAGCACGAGCAGCCCGGGGACACCGGGCGGTGCCAGGGTGCCCGGGGACACCGGGCCGTGCCAGGGCGCCGGTGAGAGCCCGAACAGCCCGGGGACACCGGGCCGGTGCCAGGGTGCCCGGGGACACCGGGCCGGTGCCAGGGTGCCGGTGAGAGCACGAGCAGCCCGGGGACACCGGGCCGGTGCCAGGGTGCCGGTGAGAGCACGAGCAGCCCGGGGACACCGGGCCGGTGCCAGGGTGCCCGGGGACACCGGGCCGGTGCCAGGGTGCCGGTGAGAGCCCGAACAGCCCGGGGACACCGGGCGCTCCTCCCGCCGCCGGCTCGGTGCCAGCCCAGCCCTGCCCGCGGCCGCTGTTTGCCCAGCGTGTTTGCTCAGGGCTGGCTCTGCCCCCTGCCGCTTTCCCAGGGGTTCGCCGGCTGCCAGGGCGCACGGGCAGATGGCAGAAGGGGCTCGGCGCGGTGCCCGCCCCCCGAGCCGGGCTGAGGCCGCGCTCAGCCCATCGCATCCCCCAGAGGGGTCTTGCCCCAGGCCCGGCGCGGCCTCACCGCGGCCCTTCCTGCTGGGAACGCGCTGCCGGAGCCACCGAGGGCAGGAAATTGCAGCAGCCGCGGGGCAGGAGCAGCCTGAACCCCCGGGCACGGCCCAGGCTCCGGGGCACCCCAGAGCCGAGCCCTGCGGGTCCCCCCTCCAGCACCTGCGCCACAGGTGACCCTGTCCCAGCCCGTCCCCAGCCCCTCGAGGCCCTTTCCCCCGCCCCACAGGTGCCCCTGGGGTGTCAGACACCCCCCAGGGCTGGGGACCTCGGCCCAGGAGCTGGGCACGGCGGGTGCCAACCCCACCACAGCAAAGCAGGGACCGCCCCAGCACCCACAGGGAACCCCAGCACCCCCTGCCCCCCCCCCGGGGCCACCTGGGACACCCACCGGCCCCCCCGCCCCCGACAGCGCCCCGGGAGGGGTCTGGGGGGCACGAACCGGGGCCAGGAGGGGTCTGGAGGCTCTCCCGGGGTCAGGAGGGGTCTGGGGGACACGAACCGGGGTCGGGAGGGGTCTGGGGGCACGAACCGGGGCCAGGAGGGGTCTGGGGGCACGAACCGGGGCCAGGAGGGGTCTGGGGGGACACGAACCGGGGTCAGGAGGGGTCTGGGGGCACGAACCGCGGCCAGGAGGGGTCTGGGGGACACGAACCGGCTCTGCCCGGGGTCAGGAGGGGTCTGGGGGCACGAACCGGGGTCAGGAGGGGTCTGGGGGACACGAACCGGGGTCAGGAGGGGTCTGGGGGCACGCACCGGGGTCGGGAGGGGTCTGGGGGCACGCACCGGCTCTCCCGGGGCGGGGGCGATGCTGCCGCTGTCTCCCCGCCGCAGCCGCTCGTATCCTGTTTACCGCCGGCGCACGGGGGGTTCCCCACCCCGGAACCGAGGCACCACCTAGAAATGTCACCTAAGCCTGGGGCGGGCGCTGCTGCGGCGCCCCCGCTCCCTTGGGGTCCCCGGGCCGGGCCGGGAAGGAGCCGCGGAGCCCCCGGGGGTGCTGGGCCCGGCCCCCGCCCCGCACCAGTCAAACCAGTCCAACCTCCCCAGCCGGCCGCAGCCGGGGGGTGCCCGCCCCCTTTTCCCGCTGCAGGCGGCCCCACAGGATGGAGGGGGGGTCTCCAAACGCCCCCAGGCCCCCTCCCCAAAGCGCACCCACGGCCAGCTCCTCCGGGGGACCCCCCCGCCCCCGGCAGGTCCCAGGGCTGCCCGGACCCCCCCCCCCCCCCCCCCCCCCCTCCCGGCACCGGGGACCGTCCCGGGGCCTCGGGCCGGGGCCAGCTCTGTGTCACAGCGCGGGGACCAGGAATGTCCCCCCCAAAGCGGAGCCCCCAGCCCGCGCTGCCCACCGGGGCGCAGGGACGAGGCTGCGCAGCCCCGAGCGGGGCCGGAGGAGCGGGGTCAGCCCCCCCAGGGCCCCCCAGGCCCCCCGGCCCCGGCCCAGCCCCGCGCCCCCCTCACCTGCCCAGGTGCGGGGCCCCCGTGCCCGTTCCGGCCGTGCCCGTTCCGGCCGTGCCCGGTGAGCCAAGCGCGGCCCCGCGAGCGCCTCCGGAGCGGGGAGCGGAGCCAGCGGCGCCGCCGGACGGGACCCAACTGGGCTGAACTGGGCTGAACTGGGAGGCGCCAGCGCCCGGGAAGGGGCGGCGCAGCGGGGACGGGCCCGGGACGGGGGGACCCCGAGCCTGGGGGAGACTCCGGGGGGGGGAAAGGGAAGGGGTGGGAGATGTCCCAGCCTGGCGCCACACGGGGGGCTGGGGGCGGGATGTGGCTCTGGGGCTGCCAGGAGAGCGCCCTGGGGGCACTGGGGGAGCAGCACACCTGCAGCACCTGCAGCACACCTGCAGCACACCTGCAGCACACCTGCAGCACACCTGCAGCACACCTGCAGCCCCCCACCCCAAAAGCGCAGTGTGGAGCCCCAGGGCCCTGGGGCTTTGCAGGACCCCATCCCCAAGGTGCCCCCAGCCCATAATGCATTCCCAGCCCCCTCCCCAAACCGTGGTTCCCCCCCCCCATCCCCTCCCACCCCACCCCATGGCCCCCCAGCCCCACATTCCCTGTCCCATGGGTATCCAGCCCCACCACCCCATCCCCGGCCCCCATACGGCCGGGGGTCCTGAGCAGCCAGGACCACCCTGAGCAGCCAGGACCACGCTGGGCGCTCAGCCCCACGCAGGACAGGGCCAGCAGTGCCAGGCAGGGATAAACCCCAAGCAGGAGCACCACAGTGGGACCTGTGCCTCAGTTTCCCTCGATGCCAGAGGGAGAGCAGCTGGCTGGGGGTGGGGGACAGGCTCTCCCCAGCTCTGATGTGAGATGGCAGCATTTAACGAGCACAGGACCGCAAGAAAAGGGGATTATTTTTAGCCTGGTGTCTCAGGAAATGAGACTTCAGCAGCGGCTTGGTGTGTCTGTCTGTCCGTGGGCCACTCCCCTTGCAGGGCGCTGCTGCTCAGCTCTGGGGGGTCCCAGGGCAGGGGGATCCCCCCAGTGCCAGGGGTGGCCTGGGAATGCAGCCAGGCCTCTGCAGAGGGACACTGATGTGGGGACACCCGAGTCCCCACAGGGTTCAGCTCTGGGTGGCCCTGGGTGGGCACCAAGCCCTTGCTGGGCACCCTGGAGCCTCTGCTCTGCAGCACCCACAGCGAGGAGCAGCTATGGGATGGAGAAGGGTGTGAGGAGAAGCGGGACATGTCCTGCAGGGTGTCCCTGCTGACCCAGGGGCGCAGAGAGTGTGCTGGGTCTCAGCCGCAGCCTCGGGTGCTGGGCATGGAGGCTGCACCAACCGGTGACACCCAGCGACACCCTGGCACAGCCTGGCACAGCCGAGCCAGCGCCGGGCCAGCCCCCGGGGATGGTTTTCCTCGCAGGCAGCTCGTGGGGCGCAGGCACAGGCACAGGGCGGGTTCTGTCTCACCTGGGCAGCCCCGAGCCCGGCCAGGGCGGGTCCCAGCCCGCTCCCAGCCCTCCGCCCCTCCAGGACCTGCTCCTCAGGTCGGGGAGGTTCAGGCAAGTCTGGTTCTCCGCGGGGGAAACTGAGGCAGGAGCAGGGGCTGGAGCATGGGTGGAGCCCCAGCAGTGGATTTTTGGGTGGTGGGGAAGCCCTTGCGGCACGGCACCCCAGCTTGGGCACTGCCGCGTGTCCCCCAAGGGCGTGGGGACGCCTGGCCCCTTCCTCTGACCTGAACCACGGTTCATCCATCTCACACACCCCACAGAGCCCCCAGCAGCAGGAGGAGATTGTTTGGAAAATCCTGCCAGGCTCGGGAGGCGGTCCCGGGGGCTTTGCATCCTCGCCTCACCTCCCGGCGACAGATGTGCGGGGACAGAGCCCCCGGAGCCGCCCGCAGCCCGCAGGAGCTGGGCTGGCTGCCTGGAGGGGCTGAGCCGGAGCAGCCAGGTGGTTTTCCATGAAATGGCCGCACCATGAAATCCCCTGGCCTCGGACACAACCTAATTTTAAGGCTGATGTACTCCCTGCCCACAGCTCCAGCCCCTGGATATCAGATGGAACAGAAAATCAGCGGCTGCATCTGCAGTCAGCAGGCAGAGCTTCCCCTGCTCCGTTCAGGCAGCAGACCCTGCTGGGAGAGGGGAAAATGAGTCTGGCTCTTTGCTTCTGGCAGCCCCAGGGCCAGGCCAGGCGTCCCCTCCCCTGGGAACGATGGGGGCTCCGGGCTGGGAAGGGAGCTGGGAAAGCAGAGCCTCCAGGAAAAAGGACACAGACAAAAGGGAGGCTGTTCACAGCTGAAGGGAATCAGCCTTGGAAAAAAGCATCTCCCACCCCAGAACACTTGGCTGCCCTGTCCCGGATCAAATCCCAGGAACTGTTCCTGCACTGCAGGGACGGGGAATTGTCCTGCCCCCAAAGCTCCTTCCCAGCAGCAGGGTTGGGAGTTTTCCCTGGAGCAGGGAAAAGGGCGAGCTCATGAAGCCAAAGCTGCGGGAGCTTCGGGCAGGAGAGGGGCCAGGGCGATCCTGATCCCAGCCCCGCTCTCGGCTCAGGGCTGGCAGGAGAGACAACACTGGGAGATATCCACAGAAATCAGTTTATTTCCCTGCCGTCGGGATTATGAAACCACAGAAGCAGAGTTTAAATATTTACAAAGAAATCCAGCGCCCCGCAGAGATGAAGGGAACAAAGGATGAGGGATGGGGGCTCGCCCTCGCCATTCCAAACTCCGCTCTGGTAAAAAGCATCGGGAGCAAACGAGAGGGAATTTCACAGTGGGGTTTGGGAGCTCCAGGGGCCCCCGACACCCCCAAGTCTCAGCTTTGGCAATTCTCGCAGAGCTCGTGGATGAAACGCGGACGGGAGGGGCTCGAGGTTATTGCTGAGGGTGGCTCCAGCCCCGCGGCCGGCAGCCCAAGGAATCGCCCTGAAATCAGCACAGGGGAAAGCTCTCCCCTCTCCGTGGCCGCCTCGCCCCGGCAGCGCTGCCGGGCGGGCCCCGAGCTCGGAACGCTCCGTGCTCTCCCCCGGGCTCCCTCTGATCGGCATCTCGGTGCCCCGGCAGCGCCATCCGTGCCCTGCACACGGCAGGGACCGCACAGAGCAGCTCCAGCCCGAGGGGGAAGGCCACCACGGGGTGACAGAGGGACAATAATGAGCAGGAGGTGAAGGGGTGGTTTAAAAGTGACTGAGGAAAGGGGGAAAGCACAGAAACGAGCTCAAGAGGAGCATCCAACCCTCCCACGTGGCTGGAGGAGTCGGGAGGTGGCAATGGGGAGGGGTCTGAAACCAGCGGGCTGACAGTGAGTGGGCTCTGCAGTCGGAGGAAGCCGCAGCCGTGGCAGGGACCCCAGGAAAGCTTTCCTGCCGGCCACAAGCACTGCTCGAAATGGATTCCTTGGACCCCATCGGGTACTGGGGTAAAGGTGTGAGTGGAAAAGCCCTTCTCCCCCTCTGCAGCCAGCACGGACCCTCCAGCCAGGCTGGCTTTAAAACTCCCCAAAATCAGCACCTGCAGAGCAGACCCAGCTACAGGAGGAGTTCCAGGTCTCACCTGGCACTCAGGGACAACCCCCCATGGCCCATCCTACCTGAGCTGTGCTCCCCACACCAACCCCTGCACAGCCCCTGTGCCCAGGCGTGCTCCCCAAAGCTCCCTAAGCCGTTCCTCAGCCACCAGCCAGGAGAAGCCTCTTTGCTGCTGCAAAGCCCAGCCAGACAGGCAGCTTCCAGAGCCTCCACCCCCTCTCTCCAGCTCCAGGCTCAGGTGCTGCTCCCACAGAGCTCCTCCAGCCCCAGGCTCAGCTCTCTGCCCCAGCTGCTGCCTGCTGGGAGCTCGGGGATCAAAGGGAAACGAGCGCCTTGTGAGGATTGCAGCGCCAGATTTAGCAACAGAGAGCCCAAGGAGAAGCAGGGGAGTGATATTTTCTCTGGCACGAGCTGAAAGGGACCAAGGGCTGCCTCCCCAAGCTGCAGCAGGCTCCTGAGGGGTGCACCCTGCCATGAGCTGCTCCCCAGCCAGCCCTTCAGCTTTCCTGCCCTTCCAGGCTCAGCAGCAGGACCAGGGGAGCTGGCCCCGCCACGAGCGTCCCTCACAGTGTCCCCCTCACCTCCTGCCACTGCTGGGGCCACCCCCGAGTGCTGGGGCAGCCCACACCTCCCCTCTGGAATGTGTGCTACTGGAGAGGCGTGCCACAGGGACAGCAGCAGCTCCTGACTGCAGAGCCAGGGAATCTGAGGAAGCATCTGCTGGGGAGGAGGAGGAGAGCAGGTGATCAGAGAGACCCTCCCAAGGTGGATCTGCTCGTGCCCCTGCAGGAGGCAGAGCTGGCCTTGAGGCTTTTCTTGGCACTGAAAGCAAAGGGGTCACCCCTCTCCTTCCCTGATCCCACCTCCCCAGCTGCAGAAAGGGAGAGGGCAGAAGCTTCCAGACCCCTGACACTGGGAGACACCATCGACAGAACAGAAACAGGAGGAAAAGAAGCCAGCTCCAGGAGACGAAGATGAGCTGTCACGATGGAGTGGGGCTGCCACCTTCCCTGGAAAAGGCTCCCAGAGCCCCAGGCCTCCATCCTGCTGGGTCAGTCACAGTTTCTTCCTTCGTGTGCTCAGGCACCGGGGGGTCAGGGCTGCCATCACCGCAGGTGCAGGGTGAGGACCACGGTCACAATCACCCCCAGGAACAGCACAAAGGGCAGCCAGGTCTTCACAAACCCCCCTATGCTGCAAGAGGGAAAGGGAACAAGGTTTAAATGGGAGAAACCAGCAGAGACAAAAGGATGGGAGAACAACTGGGGAAATCAGAGGGAGACAGATGCCTGACTGTTACCTGCTGCTGGCACTGCCACACACCCCATCCTGGAAATTTGGTGTTAAAAACTGAGACTCAGTCAGGACCACAATAAATATATCACAAACAGCAGGGCTGGAGTCTCCTTCCAGCTTAAATTAAGTGAAAGACAAGCCCACTTCATCCCTGCACAGACAGGAATGGTGACAGGAGGCCACAAAAAATGAAACCCCATTACCACAGGGCTTGTTAATCCAACTGCTGGAGGATTTAACCCAAACAGCTGGAGCTATCCTTGCCCAAAAGCAGGTAAAGCAGCTCTTCCAGGACAGGGAAGACTCCAGAGAAGTGGAGCTTCACGAGCCTTTCATTAAGGAAAGCTTGGGGCTTCCCTCCCCAGTGCAGTGGGAAGCTCCACACACAGCAGCTGGAAATCAGACCAGTTTTTATGTAAACAAGACTCAAGAGAGGGGAGGGAAACCAGTAATCCTTGGAGAGAAGCCATCCTCTGACCTTATGTTCCGACCTACCCCAGTCAGAAGACAACACAGAGTGAGATTTGCTTTAGCCAGCATTTCCCAAATTCCAGGCACTCCAAACTAGCAGCCAGAAACAGGATTTTGGGAGCAGCATCTAGTGCAACTCAGCAAGCACTCCTGCTTCTCCTGCTGAGCACAGGCAGTGACAGCACCACCCACAGCAACACACCCACAGCTTGGGGGATGTTCCTCCCTTCTCCATGGGCCAGGTGATGCTTCAGAGGGCTCAGGAGAAGGAAAGAGCCCCTTCTGCTGCCAAATCCAGGCTGTCCCTCAGCTCACCTGACGTATTTCCCATAGAGGAGTGTGAAGAAGCACAGTTTCACCATGTTCCAGGAGGTGCTGTTATCGTATCTCATCAAGTTTAAGGCCAGAGCCACGTGGGAATGGCAGTTGTCACAGCAAAGGTTGTGCTGGAACAAAAAAAGGGATTAGAAACCCTGTCCCTGAGGTTCCCAGCCCTGGTGCAGAGCCCCAGGGCTCACCCCCGTGGCAAGGAGCCAAACCCTGGGGAGGGGAGGGATCCCTTGCAGCCCCTGCAGAGATACGGAATGGTTTGGATGGACTTGGAAGCTCTTTGCTCCAAGCCAGCCTTGAACACTCCCAGGGATGGGGTGTTCTGGGGTCTCTGGGAGTGCCTGAGCCCCTGGGGGAGCCTCCCTCCCTGCTCCCAGGCAGGACAGGAGCTGTACCATGCGGTGCTTGTACTCCTCAGAGGCGTCGTGCACGGCCGTGTCCCACGCGTTGGGACCAGTGGCATAAACCTTGCTGGGGTCCAGCTTCCAGTACCTGGGAGGGTGAGAACAGTGTCCTTGGCGTGGTTCTACTGCTGCACCTCCCCAGGGCTCGCTCCCTGGCGGAATCACAGCCTCAGAGGAGCCACGAGGAGCAGAGACCAGCTCCTGGCCCTGCACGCTCCTGAAGGACTTGGACAAACCCAGCGCCTCTGAAGCACACAGAGCCCAGCTCTTGGTGTCATCTTATTGCAGGGGTTCCGTGCTGCTGGCAGCTTACCACAAGAGTCTCACACCTTCCTGGTGTTTCTCTGGGCAGCTCTCAGAGCACTGACTCTTTCCTCTTCACAAAGCAGCCACCTGACCCCAGTTCCCTTCTCACCCAGCCACCCCATCTTTTATAGCATCTTCTTCTCACTGGTTACAGCTGGGGCCTGGTCAAGTCAGGCCTGGTCCTGATCTTTGATAATTGGCCGAGCTGCAACTCCTTAGGAGTAAGATTACTTTCTACACCATCCTTATTTTCTTCTATTCTATCCCCCTACAAGCTCTGAGAGAAGCAGGGGCAGCAGAAAGGCTGCTCAGCACCCCCAGCACCCCAGACAGAAATCACAGAGCTAGGGGACAGCCCTGAGCTGCTCCCACACCCCAAGGAACCCCCAGCCATTCCAAACACAAACCCGACCTGGGAGACAAACCCGGCACGGACAGGATGGGAGAGACCTCAGCTCACCAGCACAGCCAGGCACTGTTTACTCAGAGCACTTGTTAACACCATCCTAGAACAGTTTAGCCTTTTCTTTTCCTTTTCTCTAACAAAGGCTCCACACAGCTCTGGTTATTAACACCCCCAACGTGGCTGTCATGCTGCTAAAAAGATTTAATTTATTGTGGTTTCCTGAAAAGCAGAGACACAGCAGCCACCAAGGTGAAGGAGGGCAGCTGAGCACCAGGAAAAGACACGTCACAGCTCGTCTGTCCCCAGGAGCTGCAGGGCAGCTGCTCACTTTCATACAAGCACGCAGCACTTACTTGACAGGTTTCCCAAATGCCATGTTGTCTTCCTACAAAAACAAAAGGAGAGCTGTCTCAGGAGGCTGAAGGCAACCTGCAGGGCATGGCTGGTGCTGGAGGTCCCACAGGCGGCTGGCTGAGTGATCCAACTGCCCCCACACCAACCCTGGGGGTGCCTGGGTTGGGATTCCCATTGCTCCCACACTCCTGCTCTGGGCACATTTACACCCCACACTCAGTGGCACCACTTACCTACAAGTGCCTTGTTCCCCTCCCTTTTTCTTTTTAAGTGTTAATATTTTGTTAACTCTTGTTTGCAAATGTCCCCGTCTATTAGGAGCATTAATTATCCCAAATTAAAACCCTCTTTACTTTCAGAATCCCCAGGATGCTCGGCAGCTTCAGAGGCCTGGCACACACCTGATGCTGAGCAGCACGACAGAAACAGCCACGCTGAGGTGGCTGAAGGCACTTCTGCCACTCAGAATGAAGAGAATTTAACTCCTGAACTCCTAATTTAGGGACTGGAACACGAGATTTTCTTCCCCTTCTCCTCACCAATTATTTTGAGGCCCCCAGAGGAGCTCCAGCGGAGCAGCAGGAAGGAGCCCAGACCCCGGAGGGCCCTGGAGGTGTGATCTGAGCAGGGCAGGGCAGGGCAGGCAGGGGTACTCACAGACACAAAGTAGGGCCCCGCGAAGTCGCGGATGACGCCGGCCGAGGTGCAGATGCCCATGTGGCCGATGATGGGGAACAGCCACCTGCAGGGACAGCGGCACGTCAGGGGACAGCTGGCCCTGCTCCCACCGTGCCAGCGGGGCCAGGCAAGCGCTGGCAGGGACCAGAGCACAGGGAGAACAGCGAGGAGCAGCCCCAGCCCCGCGGCAGGAGGCTGGGAGGGAACAGCCCCAAAGCACCCGCCCCAAAGCACCCAGCCCAAAGCACCCTGCACACACCAGGGCAGGGCAGGGCAGGGCAGGGCAGGGCAGGGCGAGCTCCAGAGCCACACAAACCCCTCTGTGCAGCCAAGCACAAAGATCAGATCCTGCAGGGACTGCCTGGGCACAAAACCGGACTTTCCACTCCAGCAACCAAAATCCAGGTCGCCCTGCCCACCTCGCCACCGTCGCGCTGCAGCTCTGCACAGCAAGGCAGATCCACGCTCTCCAGACAGAGAACAGAGTTCCTGGCTCTGGGAAGGGCATCCCCTCCTCTGAAAGATCCCACTGTTTCACAGACCTTCTCCCTGATGGGTGTTTACAGCCCCAGGGAGCAGCAGACCAATATCCCAACCCCATTCCCTCATCAGACCTGTATCCCAATCCTTCCAGCACCAGACCTACATCCCAGACCCCTTCCCTCATCCCACCTACATGCCAGCCTCCTCCATCGCTATCCCACAGGAGTGAATACTCCAGGTCCATTCCAGCCCTCTCCCACCGGCTCCAGCACCCTCAGCTTTGCTGATCGCCCTGGCTCCCCCCTCCTCTCTCCCTGAGGGCCTCAGTGGCTCTGGCAGCTCCCTTCAGCTGGAGTGAGGAACGTTAAAAAAGCCCTGGAAAATCCTCCAGGAAAAGGCTGAGGTGAAAATCTTAAGCAATCAAGAAAGAAAAGAGACAAAAAGGATAAAAGAGACGGCAGGAGGGGAAGGGCAGGGCCGTTCCCGATCCCGGCACACCCCACCCCACATCTCGTACCCGGCTGGGAGCCCGGCCGGGCAAACATCACCTGAGGGGAACCGGGGGAAGGGCAGGGTGGAAAAGCAAGCCTCGCTGTGCCAGAGAGCCCCCGGAGGCACAGCGCTCCGCGTTCTCAGAGCGGAGCAGAGCTCCGAGCTCTCCCGGGAGCCTGCCCACGCTTGGCCGGGAAGGCACCGCCGGGCCCGGGGATGCAAAGGAACGCACCGAGACTCCCCGGGGCACGGGCTGCTCTCGGATCCCTGCGCTCCGAAAGCGCTTCCCACGTTCCCCGGCTCGCTCCGCTCCCGCCGGGACGGGCCCGTTCGGCACCGGGCCCTCCCCCGCGGCCGCGGAACGAGCCCGTCCCGGGCCGGGGCCCCGCGGCAGCCGAGCGCCCCGGGACGGCAGCGGGGCTCGGGAGAGGCAGCGGGAACCGGGAAGGGCGAGGGGGGAACCCGGGAGAAGGGCCCGGGAGGGGCTCGGGAGAAGCGCGGGGCTCCCGGGACAGGCGAGGGGAGGCCCCGGGGGAGGCGCGGGGGTCCCGTCCGAGCCCGGCCCCCGGTGCGGCCCCGGCGCCTCGCTCACGTCAGGACAGGGATCGGGGTCCACACCACGCAGTGCGGGAAGCGGCCGCGCTCCGCGTCCGGCGCGGCGCCGCCGCCGCCATTGAACTGCTTCATCCCGGGCTCCGCCGCCGCCATGCCCGGGGCGCGCCCGCAGCGCGTCACTTCCGGCGGGCCGCGCGCGCTTCCGGCACCGGGAACCGGGAGCGGGCCCGGGCCCGGAACGGGAACGGGAACGGGAATGGGAACGGGAATGGAAACGGGAACAGGGAACGGGAACGGGAACGGGAATGGAAACGGGAACAGGGAACGGGAACGGGAACAGGGACCGGAACGGGAACGGGAATGGGAACGGGAACAGGGACCGGAACGGGAATGGGAACGGGAACGGGGACCGGAACGGGAACAGGGACCGGGCTGGGAACAGGACAGGACAGGGAACGGGCCCGCACCGGGAACGGGACAGGACAGGGAACGGGCCCGCACCGGGAACGGGACCCGGACCGGGGCCGCGGCCCCAGGACCAGAGCCCAGGTCCGGGTCGCGACCCCCATCCCGGACCCCACACCCCATACCCGCCGGGCTGGCCCCAGGGCCGGGGGCTGGGGGAGCCCCCTGAAGCCCCGAGGGAAGCGCAGGGGCAGAAAGAATCCGAAATAATCTAAAAAATCCGAAATAACCCGAAACCATCATCCCACAGAGCCTCCCGGGACGGGGGAGGGACTGCCAGAGCAGCACCAGCAGAGGGAAAGCAGTGGGTTAGGAAAACAACAGTCGCTTTTTTAGGAAGCTAAACTACAGGAGGAAGCTGGAGAAATGTGTTTATTCCGGATTCCCGTGCACCGCAGCGCGCTGGGAGCGCAGCGAGAGCCGCGGCGCTGGGGGAGCCCCCGGGGCCCGTTCGGGGCTGTCCTGCCCCAGGCTCCGCAGAGCTGCCCCCGTGCCCCTGCCAGCCCTGCCTCCCTCCCCGTTCTCCTCGGAGCTGCTCCTTTTCCCCTCCCGGCACGGCCAGGGCTCGCCAGGAGAGCGGTGGGGTCGCTGTTCCGCCAAGGCTTGGCAATAAAAACAAACGCTCCTTAGAAATAAATAAATTAAAAATAAATAAAACCAAAAACGCCTTCCTGCATGTGGCACAGAGGCAGCGCAGAGCCAAGGGGGTTTGGGGGCTGACAGACCCCGTTCCCCACACTCATCACAAACTCAGAGCTCCCCTTTTTACCAACATTCCCTCCCCAAAGGCTTCTCCCGGCTCTGTGCCCTCCTCCCCTCCTGCCTGGTCCCTCCTGTTGGGATGGGGACGTTCCGTGTTCCAGGGCAGCGCAGCACAAAGAGCTTCGGACCCCGAGGGCTCCAGGGGTGAGCGCTGCCCGCCTGAGGGGCCATCCCGAGGGGTTCTCCCCTCTGGAGGGGCCACTGGGCAGCAGGAGGCGTCACTCGAGTGTCCTCTCAGGGCGGCCTGTCCCCCCTCAGGCCACAGCAGCTCCCCGTGAGCACTCGGCTGTCTGGTGGGAAAGGAATCCACAAAACAATCTGTCTCCAAAAGAGCAAACAAAACACTGCAGAGCCGAGCCATGGCTGGTGCTTTGGTTTCTGCTTTCCTCTCCCGGGACAAAGAGCAACGGGTACAAACGGAAAGGGGGAAATCAGATTGGACAAGAGGAAGGAATCCCTCGCTGTGAGGGTGGGCAGCCCTGGCACAGCTGGCAGGGCCCAGGGCCCGGCTGGGCAGGGCTGGAGCAGCCAAGGAAGGTGTCCCTGCCAGGGCAGGGTGCACTGAGATGCCCTTTAAGGTCCCTTCCAACCCTGAGCATCCTCTGATTCCATCCTGGCACTCAGCATGGCAGATGCACACAAAGGTTGTGTTTCACTGAACGCTTTTTGTTCGGCAAAGAAAAAAAAACCCTGGCATTGATTTGCTGCAGGCCAACATAAATATCAGAGATTGTGAAAAAGCCACAAGCGAGGGCCAATGTTCACATCGGCTAATGTGGTCCTGGCACGTCGCTCGGATTAGGCAATGGATTTGCTCTCCCTGCTCGTGGCTGGGAGGCTGCTAAGCAGGATATCACCAGGGAGCAGCTCCTTGGCAGAGCCACACGGCGGGGACAGCGCTGGCAGGAGTGTCCCTGCAGTGCCACCTCTGACAGGAGTCTCCCCTTAGTGCCACCTCTGATAGGAGTGTCCCCTCAGTGCCACCTCCCCTGGAAAGGGACAGCGCTGGCAGGAGTGTCCCTGCAGTGCCACCTCTGATAGGAGTGTCCCCTCAGTGCCACCTCTGATAGGAGTGTCCCCTCAGTGCCACCTCCCTCCTGGGGCAGCTCAGACTCCTCTCTCCCTCCTGAACCGAGTGCAGGAAGGCAAACCCCGCTGCCGGAGCTCGGGAAGAGCACAGCTTTCCCCAGGCTGGATTTAAAAAAAAAAAATAATTAAAGCCCGAATCAATAGAGCACGGGTTGGCTGTGCAGCTCTTTGTGTCTGTCAGGGAAGCACAAGGGCTCTCCAGCCCCGGCAGAGCTCGGCTGAGCTGGAGCTGACAGCAGGGTCTTCCTAGTGACAACTGGGAAGCTGCTGCTGTTGTGCTGCTATTGATCTAAGCAGAATACAAAACACCTGAAGTCAGCAGGGAAAAATAGCTGCAGTTGGAAAAGGAGCTGTGGGGGGGAGCACAGCGAGGGGAGAGCAGGTAAGAAGTTCTCCATGCATAAAATTAAAGGCCAGGGTTTTATTGCAGCTCTCCTGCCTGACTACAGCCCTGGATCGATGTGCAGAGCAGGAATGGTGCCATCATTGTTTGTGCAAGCTCTCATTTGAGGAGAAACAAAAGGCTCTGCCAGGGGATGGCTCCTGTGCCTGCCCTCAGCCAGACACCCTCAGGACAGCGGGGCCGGAGCCTTCCTGAGGGGAGCCCCGGGGAGATGGACAAACTGTGGGGCTGTCCCAGCCCAGCCCAGCCCGGGGCACTCGGGGTTTGTCCCGGGGTCTGTCCCAGCCCAGCCTGGAGCCCAGCCCGGCCGGACCCGGGGCTCTCCCGTTCCAGGCCGGCCCGGGGCAGAGCCGGGAGCAGCGGGCACCCAGCCAGGCCTGCCCTGGGCACCCTCCCTGCCGTGGGAGCTGCAGCGCTGGAGAGGCAGAGCCAGAGCCCGCAGGAGGGATCCCCTCCCGCGGCTGACACTGAAAATGTCACCGAGGCTCGGCTGTGGAGGACACTGGGCCTGTGTTCTCCCGGCCCCGCATCCTTCCCGGCCGCAGGGAGCCTGCGCTGGCGGTGCTGTCCCCTGCTCTGGCTGTGCTGTTCCCCTCTCTGGTTGTGCTGTCCCCCTCTCTGGTTGTGCTGTTCCCCTCTCTGGTTGTGCTGTCCCCTGCTCTGGCTGTGCTGTTCCCTCTCTGGCTGTGCTGTCCCCTCTCTGGCTGTGCTGTCCCCTGCTCTGGCTGTGCTGTTCCCCTCTCTGGCTGTGCTGTCCCCTGCTCTGGCTGT
The DNA here is from genome assembly GCA_039654755.1 of Calcarius lapponicus. Classification (NCBI taxonomy): domain Eukaryota; kingdom Metazoa; phylum Chordata; class Aves; order Passeriformes; family Fringillidae; genus Calcarius; species Calcarius lapponicus. The sequence continues at coordinate 16,807,165 of JBBFKN010000011.1, forward strand.
GCTGTCCCCCTCTCTGGTTGTGCTGTCCCCTGCTCTGGCTGTGCTGTCCCCTGCTCTGGCTGTGCTGTCCCCCTGCTCTGGCTGTGCTGTCCCCTGCTCTGGCTGTGCTGTTCCCCTCTCTGGTTGTGCTGTCCCCCTCTCTGGCTGTGCTGTTCCCCTGCTCTGGCTGTGCTGTCCCCTGCTCTGGCTGTGCTGTCCCCTGCTCTGGCTGTGCTGTTCCCCTCTCTGGCTGTGCTGTTCCCCTCTCTGGCTGTGCTGTCCCCTGCTCTGGCTGTGCTGTCCCCTGCTCTGCTCTGTGCTGTTCCTCTCTCTGGCTGTGCTGTTCCCCTGCTCTGGCTGTGCTGTTCCCTGCTCTGGCTGTGCTGTCCCCTGCTCTGGCTGTGCTGTTCCCCTCTCTGGCTGTGCTGTTCCCCTGCTCTGGCTGTGCTGTCCCCTGCTCTGGCTGTGCTGTTCCCCTGCTCTGGCTGTGCTGTCCCCTGCTCTGGCTGTGCTGTTCCCCTGCTCTGGCTGTGCTGTCCCCTGCTCTGGCTGTGCTGTTCCCCTGCTCTGGCTGTGCTGTTCCCCTGCTCTGGCTGTGCTGTCCCCTCTCTGGCTGTGCTGTCCCCTGCTCTGCCTGTGCTGGCCCCTGCTCTGGCTGTGCTGTTCCCCTGCTCTGGCTGTGCTGTCCCCTCTCTGGCTGTGCTGTTCCCCTGCTCTGGCTGTGCTGGCCCCTGCTCTGGCTGTGCTGTTCCCCTGCTCTGGCTGTGCTGTCCCCTGCTCTGGCTGTGCTGTTCCCCTGCTCTGGCTGTGCTGTTCCCCTCTCTGGCTGTGCTGTTCCCCTGCTCTGGCTGTGCCGCTCCCTGCTCTGGCTGTGCTGGTCCCCTGCTCTGGCTGTGCTGTTCCCCTGCTCTGGCTGTGCTGTTCCCCTCTCTGGCTGTGCTGTTCCCCTGCTCTGGCTGTGCCGTTCCCCTGCTCTGGCTGTGCCGTTCCCCTCTCTGGCTGTGCCGTTCCCCTCTCTGGCTGTGCTGTTCCCCTCTCTGGCTGTGCTGTCCCCTCTCTGGCTGTGCTGTTCCCTGCTCTGGCTGTGCTGTTCCCTGCTCTGCTCTGTGCTGTTCCCCTGCTCTGGCTGTGCTGCTCCCTGCTCTGGCTGTGCTGTTCCCTGCTCTGGCTGTGCTGTCCCCTGCTCTGGCTGTGCTGTCCCCTGCTCTGGCTGTGCTGTTCCCCTGCTCTGGCTGTGCCGCTCCCCGCTCTGCTCTGTGCAGCCCCAGAGCCTCTCCTGGCTCAGCGTGAGCCCAAAGGTCCCTCGGAGCTCTGCTGGTGCCACTCACAGCCCCAGGGGACACCCCAGCCTCAGCCACCCTCCCCAAAGTGGCCCTGAGCCACCCCGGCCCTCAGCTCCAGCCTTTGCAGCTTTTCTCCTTCCCTGCCACTGGAAGCTGCATTTCCTCCTCCCTTTCTCTCCCTCCCAAAGCACAGGACAGCTTCCCTTGCTGAAGGAATAGCCCCATTTCCCAGGGGCACACTGGAAGCTGCATTTCCTCCTCCCTTTCTCTCCCTCCCAGTGCACAGGGCAGCTTCCCTGGCTGAAGGAACAGCCCCGTTTCCCAGGGCCACGCTGGAAGCGCTCCCAGAGCCCAGTGCTGGTTGTGGCGATTGCTCAGCCATGAAATCCAGGACAAAACCCAGCTCTCCTCCAGGCCAGCCCTAAACCTCCATCAGTCTCGGGTCCTACAGGGCAAGGCCTGGACAGCCGGGAGGGCTGAGCTCCTCCAGCACCCACAGCAGGCACGTTCCCACTCCCTGCTCCCATTTTGCTCACACACAGGACCCATCTTGAGCCCTCTGCAGTTTTGTCGCTGGCACTGCCAACGGTTCCATCAGAGAAAAGTGAATTTGTCAGGCTGCAAATATGTTCGTCCCCCCACATCCCAGAGCATATCCCTCCTCTGCCTCCTCAACCCAATCCTCTCATCCAAATGACAAATAAAACTAATTTTCTGGGTCCTTCTACCCATTTCCACCCACAATTCAAACACTGAGCTTCCAACCACTCACTCCAAGAGCTGACCCAATTAGCTGATTGCCAATTCCAGCTATGGATGCTCATTGCTTTGTAACAGCAGAGCTGCCTTTGGAAGCAATAATTTATATCAGACAGGATTTGAAATGAAGAGGCCTCAAAAGACCTTCGGCTGAAAGGTGTCCAACAGGAATTTTTAAGAGAAGAGTTCAAATGGATTCTGAGAATAACAGCCTGGTTTTCTAGCTCTCCCTTAAGGCCTGCAGATTGGAGAGCAAGGAAATACTTGGGAGGCTTTGCAGCAGGAATCTGGAGGAAGAAGTGAGTTTATGAAACCCTTTAGCAAAGGAACATCTCTGTGTGCAAAGGCTGGTGATGGGCACACCATGTAAGGGAGGGAACGTGCTGCTGCTGACACAGAGCACCTCGGGAAGGGTGACTTGGGCAGGGACCTGGCTGTGCCCGAGCCCCCAGCGCTCCCAGCCCAGCCCAAGGGCAGGGTGGGCTCTGATGGATGCAGCTCTGAGCCCCCTCGGGCTCCTGGGGTCAGCAGGGGCCTCCCCAGGATTTCAGAGCTCTGCTGTCTCTGGAAGGGCCCCCAGACCAGGGCTTGCTGCAGCAGCTCTGCAGGATGAGCTCCCTCCCTCCTCCAGACAGCTGCTCCCATCCCCACCCCAGCGCTGGCAGCCCCAGACCCTCTCTCCACTGACAGCCCTGAGTTCCAAACCTGGATAAATTAACTCAGCACAGCTCACGGGCCACAGTTCGGAGCCTCTGTTCTCTGAGGAACTGACAGCACCTGGCCCAACCAGGCCACCCTCCACCCACCCTCACCTTGCAGAAAGGTCCAACAAAACCACAAGGATCCCCCGAACAAAACAACACCAAGAAAGAACTAGAACAAAGAATTGTTTAATCGCTTAACCCTTTCTCTTCCAGGGACCAGAGAAACAAGTTTTCTGCTCCTTCTAATGAGGGCAGTAAGGCTCGTGTGTTACCTCTACAACTGCAGGGGCAAAGTTTACGAGATGATCGTCTTTAGTACTCAAAAAAGCGAGAAGCAATGGTCACTGCAACACTAAGAGAATCCTAGAGTCTCCTAACGGAGAGCCCATTGCTAGAATACAAAAATAAAGGAGGCATCCCTGCACATCCCAGGCTAGAAAGAGTTAACCAGAAAGAGCAGGAAGAAGCTTTCCCAAAGAGGGGGTTGAAGTAAACAGCAGAGGTCAATAAAGCAACATCTTCTCCCGACTTCCCCAGCATGTTTTTTTTTCCTTCACCAATAAATACAAATTCCTTGTTAACAAGCGACAAGCAGGTAGTCTGCCCACAGCAAGGGGAAAAGGGGCTAGAGGCAGAGAGATTTTTCTCTCCCCTTCTCTCCTATTATTATTAATCTTCTTTTTTTTAACCAAAGCAGCCATTAAAAACAGCAACCCACTGCAGAGGCAGAGAATCTGGTTGCTTTCACACTGCAACTGGCAGGTAAAAGAGCTGCACTGTCTCACAAGGGTAAAAAAAACCAAAAAATAGCTGCCACAGCAAAAGGTGAATGGGGAGGGAGAGGTCTGTTCTCTTCAGAGCTTTCCATCTCAGTCTCTCAGTTTAAAAATCAAAGTCTACAGACGTTGTCTACTGAAAGCTGAAAAAAAGTTTGAGTGGGAGGAGAAGAGGGAAAGGAAAAAAAAAAAAAAAAAAGGAGAGGACACGTCTAGTAGGAAGCCTTGAGCAAAAAAAGGAAAGGGCAGACCATGTCAGAAAGCCACCCAAGTGAGGAGAATTTTCTGCTGCCTCTGGGTTTGGAAGAGCAGCAAATGCCGGGGGTGCACCTGGCCACGCCCGCAGCCAGGTGAACTCAACAGTCACAGGTACTGCGTGAAAACAAGCCAACAACCCTGCCCCGGGGGCTGAGGGACACCCGGCCAGCTGAGCTCAGCTCATCCTGCCCCAGAGCCGGGCAGAGCAGGGGAGCTGCTCCCTGCGAGGGCTCCCAGCCCCGGGGAGCTTCACCCGGGCCAGAGCAGGAGAGTGCCTGAGGGCACCCCCAGCCCTCTCTCTGCAGGAGCAGTGTCCTCGGAGAGACGCTGCCAGCTGCCCTCTCTGGCTCCTCAGCTCCAGGATTGTTCTGGAAGGCAGAGCCCTGGCTCGGGCAGCCCCGCGCAGCTGCGCTCAGCGGTGCCTGGCAGCCAGAGGCAGCCAGGGCAGGAAAGGGAGGCCTCTCATCTTTCCACGGCAGCAACAGGAAGACCAGGGATTGCAGCACATGGAAGAACAGCACACACACATGCACACACGCTCCCAGACACACACCTCGCACCCCTGGGACCAAGGCTAACATGTTCAGACCTTCGGCAGGAAGAGACACGAGACAGCGCAGAGCGGTTCAGATCTCCAGGGGCTCTTTGGTCTTGGTTGATAGTCCTAGAAAAAACAACCTCCAGAGGTGGTTGTAGCACAGCTGTGTAAGATCTGTGGGGTATTTAGTGTTTGGCAACTGCAAGAGGGGAAAACAGGGCTGTGTGTTACAGGAGGGGGGAGGAATGGAAGTACAGTGCTGTGTTTCCAGGTGTGCTCCTGGCTGTGCAGCCAGCCAGGGCATAGGGAGAGGAAGGAGGGTTCCTGAGAGGACCACGAATCCATCTGATGTTACACCAACAAAGAGGCAGGGAAGGCCCACCTTGGCCAAGACAGAGCAGCTGGCTGCACAAAAATGCTGCTCCTGACAACTCCAGACTGTAGCTGTATCATTCACATGGTGACAACAGCCTCAGCTCCTGCACAGGTGACATGGAAAGGAGAAAGTGAACACAGCTACGCACCTCGGGCAATGGAGAGGTGCTGTCACCTGCTCTTCTCCTCAGCAGCTTTAGCTACACAAGTCCTGGGCCTCTGATCCAGCCTGTGCCCATTGCTGTCACCTCCCTGCACGGGCTCAGGGACCACAAGAGGGAATCAGAACTGGGCAAGCTCGTTCTGCCCCGTGGAGCTGCACACACCCAGTGCCTTCACTGATCCCTCAGCTACGACAGGGGCACAAAGCAGGCAACCTCCAGTCCTCAATACAGCATAGCTACATCTGCTGACGTGTCTGAGATGGAAGCCAGAAGAAAGATGTTATGGGACAAAACAGGTGTTTCATGGCCAACAGCCATAAACCAGGGGCCTCTAGACAGGCTGGTAGCACAGTCAAGCTTTCAAAATCACTGCAGTAAATTCATTCCATGACCCCTGCCCTAGGTTTGTATTTTATTCAGGAATTTAACATCCCCCCTGCAATGCAGGCAACAGCCCCTGTACCAGATCATACAGCAGCTCTGGAAAAATAATCACCAGTTACACTGCTCACAGACAACTCAAAGACCCCTGTTGGGACTAAATTCCACTAAAGGCAAACCCCGGACTGCACTGCCATGGAAGAGGAGGAGGTGATGGTTTAGAGACGGCCGCTCCTGCCCCTGCCAGCTTGTCCTACCCTGTGCATAGTGCGAAACAGTGCAGTCATTCACCAGAGAAAGTTCAGGACCAAGGAAACTCGGTTCCCTTTCAGCCAAACGTTTAGAGGAAGGAGAGGCAGTTCTGTTTTAGCTGGGCCGGCACTGGACCTGCCCCTCTGAGCTGTCTTCATCGTCTGAGCCTGCAGCCCCAGCGCTGGTCAGTCCCGTGATCCTGTAGCCCATGTTGAGCAGCATCACCTCCAGCGGGTCCGCGTTCATGCGCCGCTGGTTGGCCTGGGAAGCACCTTCCATGTCCACCACCACGCGCCCGTTGAGGGTCTCGCTCTGCAAGACACAGGGGACAGCGCTCAGGAGCAAGGAGGGGCTGCTGCAAGGGAGATCCCAGCGGGAAAACGCAGCAGGAAAGAGCATCCAACAACAAGGGCAGCTCTCACCTCCGGCCTGGGGTTCCAGAGCCGCACGACCGGGTCGATGCCGCTGGTGGCCAGGAAGCAGTAGCTGGGATGAGGCTGGAGACAGTTCACAATGGACTCGTCCCCCTGCAGCACACGCACCAGGTTGGTGGTTTCCTTCTCCCAGATGAAGAAGGAGCCGTCGTCCGAGCCGCTGACGATGTACTGGGCGTTGCTAGGGCACAGGAGCAGAGCCTGGGGTCACACTCCAGAGCCAGGCTGGCAGTTTCACACAGCTTCTATCATCAGCAGGCTGACACCCCTCATGCTTGCACATCCAGATAGAGCTCCCCATGCTGGCTCCCTGCATCCCCAGGAGCCCTGTTTTCAATCCCAAATGGATTTCTGAATTGCTAGCCCAACCAGGCCCTCTGTGGGTCTGTTCCTCATCAGCTGCTCATGCAGCAGCACTGGAGGAACGCTCCTGTCAGCTCATCCCAACCCTCCAAACCAGTGCCCGTGTCACTTTATGAACAGTAACACGGGGCTACTTCCACAGAACAGATCATCCTGCTGCTGCTCACTCCTGTCCTGCACCCCTGCATACCTGCCAAAGAAATTGGCCTCTTTGATGTCGGTGGTGGTGTTGCAGTGGCCGCAGTACCGGAATTTGTAGTCGTAGCTGCGCTCCCTCAGCACCATCTCGTCCTCAGAGATGGAGTCCTTGCGGCCCGTGGCGCGCAGCCGGATGGGGCCACCCCCCTTCTTGTCTTCAGCTGCAAGGACAACACATTTCCCTCAGCAAACACAGCCCAGGAGACCCCAGCAGCCTTAGAGAAGGGTTAAGGAAGATTCCAGCAGGAAGCAAGGCTCAGAGCATGAGCTTCCTTCCTTCCAGATTATCTCCTGGCTACATCAGACTCCTTTTATCACACTCTCACTCAAGAGCAAGCCAGGAACAGGCACAAGGAAAGAACAGGCTCAGGCCAGTTTTTGTGCACAGCAACAATCAATCTCTCTCAGAAGTTGGAGCTTTACTTCAGAGGGGCAGTTTAAGGAGGAAAGTGCTTGTGTGCTCATTAGATTGCAGTGTAACCTTGGAGAAGCCCAGGAGCAGCAGCACTCACCGTTATCACTCTTGGAGAAGAGGGCAGCATTGATGTCCCTGTCTAGTGCATCGCAGGCACTGCTGTGTGCTTGTTCTGGAAACTTCCCTTTAAAGTCATCCAGACACTCCAGCGCTTCTGCCACGTACTTGAGCTCAAAGAGACAGCGGGCCAGGCGGAAATGGGCCTTCAGGTGGCAAGGATTTAGGGATATGGCCTTCAAGCAGTCCCTCAGAGCATCGTAATGGTCCCCATCCCTGAGGAAAGCAGAGCGCTGCATTAGCCAGCCCAGGCAGCAACAGCAAACATTTTCCACTGCTGTTTCCCAGCCCTCGTTTCACTCCACAGCTTGTTGTTTCCAGCTCTGCACACAATCCCACACCCCAGGAGCTCGCTAACAGCATTTGCTGTGGCTCGGGGGCACCACCTGACCCAGCCCAGCCTCCCCAAGGGCTCAGCAGACGCCCACAGGCAGCCCTGGGATGTGACCACAGCAGGCTGCCCCGCCAGCCCTGACCTGCCATTTTAAATCCGAGAGAGCAGAGCTCCCTGCTGCAGCACATTTCGGGAAGTCCTTTGAAGATGGAGGATGCAGCAGCCCTCTGGGCAGGCAGCAGAGCCCTCCCGTGCCAGGCGGGCTCCCTGTCACAGCTCAATCGTGCCCCTGTGTGGACACACGGCACAGCTCGGCCCCAGCCCTGCAGGACCTCCCACACAAAGGGACACACGGCTCAAGCAGGAGCCTTTTCTCACCTTTACAGGAAAAATCGGTGGCGTTTTAGAAGTGAGCATTAGAGCAGATGGACTGTTGTGGGTTTTGGTATCCCGTTTACAGCCTGGCCGCCCTGAGCTCAGGGCTGGGGCAGTGAGGCTGGCAGTGAGGTGTCTGCCTGTGCTCTGCAAGCACCAGGGACTTGTTGAGCCCTGTGTGGAGCCCAGCTCAGGCCGGCAGGGCAGACACACCTGGATGCCAGCATTGAGCCTCAACTGCTCTGACACCTGCCTAAAGCTGCCTGAACAGAGTGCCAAGGCTCCATCTGATGGTTAATAATAGTAGTAATAATAATAATAACGTTTCATATCTGTAACCTACATGCCCCATTGTGACTGGCAGTGCCCAAGGCCAGGCTGGACAGTGCCTGGAGCAACCTGGGATAGTGGAAGGTGCCCCTGCCCACAGCATGGAGTGGAATGAGATGGGCTTTAAGGCCCCTTCCAACCCAAACCATTCCAGGATTCTGTGCAGTGCACCTACCAAGGTCCAAAACACTCCCAAGGAGAGGATAAATTCACAGAGCAACAATTTCAGATCACGTGAAACCTCTGTCAGGGAACCACAGGAAGGCTCAGGCTGGCAGGGACCACTGGAGGTCATGCAGGACACCTTCCCTGCACAGACAGGGCTCCCCACAGCACATTCCTCACAATTGTGGACAGTTTTTGAATATCTCCAGTAAAGGAGACTCCACGCCCTCTGTGGGCAGCCTGTCCCAGTGCTCTGTCACCCTCACAGTAAAGAAGCTCCTCCTCATGCACAGGTGGAACAGGGAAGAGGTGTCTCAGTGTCTGGCCTCATTAAGGGCAGCTCCAAATCCTGCAGGAGCATGTTTTGCAAACCATCCACCCTGCAGCTCCCTCCTGTCCAGGTGGGCACAGCCCAGCCCTGTCCATGAGATGTGCAGCAGGAACATGGCTCTGCAGGGCTGCCAGGGTTAACTCAGGACACGCAGCAATGGGCCATTTTTACTCAGAGAAAGAGGGAATGCAAGCTACCTGTTAGGATGACAGACAGGTGTCACACACTTGCACACCTGACTGGGCTTTTCAACTGCTTTGTCACCCTCAAACATCCTTCAAGCTCAACTACCAGCGCTGGCAGCCCAACAGACTGGTGTGAGAATGGACACGGTGGGATGTAAAGCAGGCTCTGCCTTCTCCCTTTGTTACAGGACTGACTCAGCTTGTGCAAAACTAGAAATCAGCTCAGAACTGCCAACGTGGACTGCTGAAAGCAATCCAGAGGGGGATGCAGTTGGCTTTTAGGAGCAAAATTTCAAAGGACAGCCTTAGAAGTGCTGGAAAATATGAGCAGCATCTTAAGGGAGATGAACAAGGGGAGGTTAGGAAATTACAGACCTTCCTTTTCTCTTGCTCTATTATCCAGAGAATGAGGCCAAAGCAGAACCTGCAGGGTTCTGAAGGTAGCCTGTACCTGTTCCTGCTCCAGACATCAAGAACACCTCAGAAACACGTGGTGGTTCAGCCTGGGTCACTGTCTGCCTCTCCCCCTGCTCAGTGACATCCCAGCCACCTTCCCCACACTCCACAAACTGCTCCCAGCAGAAAAGTGCCCCTTTTCTGCACCTGGAAGGTAATCAGCTCAGTGCTATTTAAATCCTACCCCCTGCATGCCACAGAAACCCACTGTGCGTGCTTTCCACATCTTCCTGCTACCCAAAACTGTGGCAAAGCAGTAGCTGACACACTGAAAGGTTCAGATGTGCCAACACCCTTCGGGAAAAACGATTCCTATAAGAAAAATGTCATTCATGAGATCAGCACTCAGCTTCTGTGTTCCATCCCTTAATCCCAACCTATTGTTCTTCTCCTTCTGAACACTGAGGTCTTTTTGAGGCAGCTCCCAAATCTCTGCTATTGCAAAACAGCCAGTAGGCCAGTTACCAACAGTCACAACAACTGCTGGCTGCTCTTTATCTTGGCAAGAAGAGAGGAGAATTCATACTGGGGATTTCAGCAGGGAGAGGAGAAGGATATCCTCACAAAGCAAATGGAGATGAAGGACCACAGCTATTTTAAATATGTTAATGGCAAGTCATGGTACTCAGTCTTACTCTGCTCAAGGGGACAGGCACTAAAATAACTCAGCTGTATCTTGCAGATGCAGCTCTGGCCACTGGTCAGAGCAGACATTACCTACTGCAGAGGCTGACAGGGTGTTTTGCAACCAGCAGGGCAGAATCCTCTGCAGACTGCAAGGATCTGCCACCTCCCCAGACCCCTCCCAGAGGTTTGTTTCCAGTCAAAGGAGTGTGGGTTAACTGGGGTAACACAGGAACCACCAGGTCTGGGTGTCTGCAGTGTGAGGTACTTGGAGCAAGCAGCAGCAAAGCCACCCCAGCAGCCCTAAAACACCTCCTGTCGTGGGATGTTACAAAGCACAGTCACCATTACGTCATGTGTTGACAGCAGATTTAAGAGCCCTTCTTTAATGCAAATCAGAACCACCCAAAGAAACACAGACACCCTTGGAGACATCCAGAGTGCTGTGAATCAGATGTGGATTTTGGGTTTCTTTTTCAACAGGAAAGGAGCAGGATTTCACACAGCACATCAATAGGTGACACAATGGGCTGCTTCCCAGCTGTGCCTCCCCAGAATTTGTCCAGCACAGCCTGCTGCACCAGCCCTTTGTGCCAGAGGTGCCCAGCTGTGTTTCAGTGTGACATCCCCAACCCCCCTGCCAGAGGGACACCAGGCTCCTGAGCAGGGTGTCCCTGGGGTCCCCTGCAGTGGCACTGCCCCTTACCACTTGCGCTTCATGTAGGCAGCAGCTCTGTTCCCATAGAGCATGGCGTTGTTGGGGGCCTTCTGCACAGCCTTGCTGTACAGCTGGATGGCCTGTGTCCACAGCTGGCAGGCAAAGGCCTCGTTGGCTTGCTGCTTGATCCTCTCCAGGTACGGGGGCAACTCCACCTGGGGGCTGCAGGGGAACAAGGGAGCAGCACGGGTCAGCTGTACGTCCTCCACTCCAGGTCACACTCTGCAGTGCTTAGTTCCAGTCTAGCTAATGCTTGCTAAACTTGCTAATAAAAGATTCAGGAAAAGGCAGAAGGCACTCGGACCTGAAGAACTGGAGTTTAAGAGGAAAGATTGGTTTTGACCACAGAATCCCAGAACAGTCTGGGCTGGAAGAGAATTTAAAGCCCATCCAGTTCCACCCCTTGTCATGGGCAGGGACACCTTCCACTACCCCAGGGTGCTCCAAGCCCATCCAACCTGGCCTTGGGCACTGCCAGGGCAGCCAGAGCTTCCCTGGGCACCCTGTGCCAGGTCCCCCCACCCTCTGGCAGTCTCACTACATCACTGTGACCATCATTTGACCGTTTCCAATTTTTCTTCATCTACAGAGACACACTCCAAATTAAGCCGTGGATATTTTAAGCATCAGACTTCACCAATAGGTCTTTGTTTCGACTGCATAAACAACGTTTCCAGTGCTCTTTCAGCAATGCACAACAATGCACATGCAGAAGCATCTGAGCTCACCAGGCCCATGCTCCACAACCCAAAATTCCAGCCCGTTCCTGCTGCTGCGGTGGAGGGGCCATCTAGAGGAGAGGAGCTGAAACAGTCCCCAAAGTGACTCTGGAGGAACCCAGACTACCCATATATGGTATTAAGTAAGTGTCTTGACTTTGAACCAAGTCTCATCAGCTGGAAGAAAAACAGCCACCAAGATGTGCTGCTGCTCCTTCACCCCAATTGCATTTTGTTTTAAAGAAAGAAATCAGCAGGAGCAATAGAAGAGGCTCCATCCAGTCCTAGCTCCCATGCTAGGAATGGCAGTGGCGTTCCAGTGTTGCCACAGAACAATTCTGGCTGCTTCAGCTCAGTTTGCAGCAGCCAAGTGCCCAAGAAATGGCAGAGGGAAGTAAGGTTCCTTCACCTGCCAGCCTCTGCCACTATCAACACACAGTCCCAGGAAGCAACCACCACTCAGGACACTGTGCTTCCAGGCCTGAAAAATCATTCCTTAGGTTTGTCCACCTTAATTCATCATAAGAGGAAAAATCCTCCCAAGATGCTCTTGCCTGGTCTGACTCCTGTTCACAGCCCAGCTCCAACAGAGCCCCAAGGACAGAGGCCACTTGGCAATGCAGGAACAGGGCAAGGGGTTGGCAGTTCACACCTCTGTGGCAGCCCCTCACGCTGTGAGAGGCGAAGGACAAGGCCATGGAGCCCCCAGGAGGGGCAGCTGTGCCCTCACCTGACGTGGGCCCTGCCCTCGGCCAGCCGGAAGCCATTGCTGTGGAGATGGATCCCATTGGACACTCCATTGGTTGAGGTTTTGCCATTCTGCACTTCTGAGGGTTAGAAAAAGATATACACAACCATGCTAAGTATCAGTGTAGATTATACAAACTCAGGGTTTATTTTACAGCAGGGCCAACCCAACACGACAGCCCCATTCAGAGCAGAAACAAAACTTCCATGATTCCACCTGCATTAGATTTGTCCTCTTTATTTACAAATCTCTGCAGTGTCCTTTGCAATACAATTCTAGATCAGAAAACCAGACAGACACAGAACTAAGTGCTAAGGGAATTACCTTAGACTGATTTCAGGCCATGGTTAGAGTATCATGGAATCCTGGAATGGTCTGGAAGGATACCAGGACCTCAACCACTCAACAGTCTGCTTAATCCCTGAGCACAGCTTTAGGCACTCCCAATTCACACACCCCCCTCTCCACAGGTCACTTCTGCCCTCATGTTTTGTCCCACTGCAGAAGGATTTTGGCACCGGGGGATGAACTGCACTGCAGAAGCAGCCCAACAACACCCACACCCTGCTTCATTCTCCTCCTGCACCCTGAAAATGAATTTGTGCACTACAGAACTCCCCTCTGCTGCTCGCTCCCTTTGTGACAGCATCACACTTACCCCCTGAAGTGTGGCACTTCTTTGGGAGGAGAAAAGTGTATGGTCGCTGTTTGTATGTCAGATCAAACAAATAGACCTGAGGAAAGGAAAAAAAGCATGAGACAAGTCTGCAAATCAGAGATGCTCAAGTCAGAAATAAAAGAGGGCTCAGTAGGTACACAGTTCCATGTTTGTGTTCGCTATTTTCAATTTTCTCACTAGGAATCTTTTTTATAGATGGACACACAAGGGATGGCAGCAGTAACTGGGGTGTGTCCCAGTCCAGCCCAGTTCAGAGAGAACAACACTGAGAAACAGGAACCTGATCTCATCCACACCTGCAGAGTTTAAAAGATGACCTGACCACTGACCAACCTGCTCAGAGAGCTTCATATTTCAATTAAGCAACTAAGATATTTCAATTAACACCATGATAATGAAGAAACCAAACACCTATTGACAGAAAAGAGGCGAGACACTGAGGAAAAGTCTCTCTAAGATGAAACCAGTATTTCCCAGGAAACTGCCAGGGCAGCTCTGTGAAATCCTAATTTACAGCTGTACTGGGACAGGAATGGACAGCCCAGGCCAGACCCACAGCTCACCCTCTCCTAAAGGGAGCAAGTGCTGGAGAGGACAAGCACAGTGCAACCTGCCCACAAGCAAAGGTCCTGTTTAATCCACACTGATTAATGCTGTCAGGAGGATTTTCTCATTCCATTGATAGGCTTTACAAAAGATCCATGAATAACACCCAGAGCTTAAAATTAAAGCAATCAATATTCCAGGTGAAGGCCTTTGCTTCTCCAAGTTCCTTATTCACGACATTCTATTACAGAAGCAGTTTGATGTTTCAAGAATGAGTTATGAAATCCTTCCTAGGTCAACAAAGGTCAGTTCCAGAACTGGTTTTGTTTATTTTCTTTCCCCTCTTCTGGAGAGTGAAATGTGAATTGGAAAACCACAACAGAACGTGGTTTAACTTTGATCAGTGACAGCGCAACAAATATATCCCTAATCCCAAGTATTTAGTCTGAATTAATCAGAAAGCAGTTTAAAATCCATCACATAACCCACAGAGAAGTTGCTGTACCTATTTTCAGTAGCACACAACAATGTCCAGTGACCCAAAGTGAAGCTTTTCTGCCTCCTCACCTGCTCCCCCCCCATGTTGACCAGGAGCTCGGTGCCATCGGGGCTGAAGGTGACATACGTGGCCACCAGGACCCTCAGCCTGTTGTTGTAGTCTGGGAGCTTCACTGGGAGGTGCCCTGTGGAGAGGACAAGTCCAGAATTATTGGCTTAACTCTCAACTGTTGTCTCTGTCCTAGCCCAGCTGCTCCCTTTTAAAGAGCAAAGCCATGGAGCACGAGCACCCACGGGATTTTCCATTTCCCACTGTTTATGGGATCCTTCCACAAGCAACCAAAACATGCACAGGTGCCTTTTCACAGGTCCTGGGTATTGATGCCCCATCCCTGGAAGTGTCCAAGGCCTGGCTGGATGGGGCTTGGAGCAACCTGGTCTAGTGGAAGGTGTCCTTGCCTGTGGAACACGGTGTGCTTTAAGGTCCCTTCCAACCCAAACCATTCTGCGATTCCATTATTCCCATTCTGCACAGCCACCCCACATAACTGCCTTGTTAACAATGAGCCTGCAGAAGCCAGCAAATCTCAGTTTTGGGGATTCTCTAGGATTTGGCTTTTGTGATTTGTGGCCATCTGCAAATACCTCCATCCTCAACCCCCTAATTAGGTTTCCTTAATAAAGCCCTCAGCACAAGGAAACCAAAGCTCCTAAATATTCAGCTCACACACAGGTTCTGTTCTTCAGACAGCAGATGTGTTGCATGACCAATTCAGGGGACCTGAGGAATCCTCTAGTGGGAATCATCAGGAGCAGGACTGTCAGAACTGGTCTGCTGAACATGCTGGTCTGAGATAGTGTAAAAAAAAAAACAAACCACCCAAACATTTTGGGGTAAAACATAGTAAATAATGAGCACTGGAGAAAAATGTCATCTAGATTGCTCAGATATTGCATCACTGATTCTTTATCTGCAGGATGAGGACAAGTCACTTCTGTGCCAAAAAGATTTTGAACTGGGACCAGTTCCAGGAAAGCCTATAGAGCCCAGGTTATATCCAGTCCTTCACTTTCCAGCAGGAGTGACAAAAACGCATTTATGCTGGACAAAAAGCAGCAAGGCTGGCTCACGTCCCCAGTGAAACAAGGCGCAATTCCATGGAACATCCCATGGAAGAGCTGCCCCGGGCAGGGGTTTGTGTGGGATGGGTGACTCTGTTTCTGCAGCAGTGAAGCCCCCAGGTCACCCCTGGAGCAGGGCCCGTACCTGCCACGTAGTACTGAGCTGCCCCGTCCGGGAGCGGCTTCTGCCGGTCACAGAACGTGTGCACGCCAGCTGAGGGACTCTGCTTCATGCTTTTCCTGCAGACACAGCAACAGCCTCATGGTAACCACAGCACTCAGCTGCTGGAAGCCTCATCTGCACTGGCCTTTCCTGCCCACCCACGAGGACACAGCTGCCCACACAGCCACGGGGTCACCAGCCTCACACCTCCCCGGTGCACTCAGCCAAATGACTTTGGGTGACAGCAAAAACAGAGTGAAACTTCCCAGCAAGAGGCACATGCTGGATCCCTGCAGGTCCCTCCTCCCAGCAGATCCCTGCCCCAGGAGCGTGCCCCAGAGGCAGGTGCCGTTACCTGTGGTTGTGGATCATGCGGATGTCGTAGAGCCGCACAAAGGGCCCGCTGGCCCCCACAGCCAGGTAATTGTTGTCCTGGGGGTTCACTGTCAGGCACTTGGCCTCCACCAGCTGCCCACAGTACTCAGTCAGGTCTATGAGGACCTCGGAACGTTTGCTGTTCTCCCGCAGGTCGTACTGCCTGCAAAGGGGGGGCAGTGAGGCAGACACACCACGGGGTAACAGAAGCAGCAGCAAGAGACTCGTGCAGTGTCCTGAGCTGGGACAGCACTCACTAGGACTCAGTACCAGGATAATCATTAAAAGCAGATCTACAACGTGCACAGATTTATTCAAGCTCCAAAATAAACTCCTAAGTCGTGACCTGTTCCTTTCCTGGTCTCCCTTTCCAGCAGTGAGGAAAATGGAGGAGCTGAGGAGAGTATTTATGACTCCACAAGACAAACCTTTCCACTTTTAGGAAAGGGAGAGATGAGCTTAAGCTTTTTAGTACAGAGACAGCCTCTCTTCAGCTCTGTGCACAGCACACATTGTGAGGGTTCCCAAAACCAAACCAACTGGAGTTCTGTACCTGATTAAGCCATCTTCTGCTGCACTCCAGAAGGTGTTTGGCCACATGGGCGCCGTGGCAATCCGCTTCACTCTGTTGGTGTGATCTCCAAACATGTGCACGGTCTCCTTGACAGTCAAGTCATGGACATGCACCTTGGAATCTGCAGCTCCCGTGATGAGGATCCGATCCCCCGAGTGCGGCAGGAACTGCGGCAGAGGGATCGGACACTGAGCCTGGGGCAGCACTGGGGCTGCTCACAGGGACACCCTGGCAGTCCAGAGCAGGAATTCTGCTCCAGGAATGTGGGCTAACCCATGGTATTCCCTGTTACACAGGTCAGCATGCAC
Organism: Calcarius lapponicus; assembly: GCA_039654755.1. Taxonomy (NCBI): domain Eukaryota; kingdom Metazoa; phylum Chordata; class Aves; order Passeriformes; family Fringillidae; genus Calcarius; species Calcarius lapponicus. Next base: position 16,823,411 of record JBBFKN010000011.1, read on the forward strand.
ACTCAAGAGTCACCAGCTACAGCAGGACTCGAGAGTGGCTTCATCACACATCCCAGCCTGCTACAGCCATTTCCTTCCAATTCACTGAGAGAATAAGCCTGGGATCTGCATAAACGAAGTGCAACATTAGATGTAATCCTTTTCCCCATAATTAGAAAGATTAAATTTTTTTGGGGGGGAAACTGTTTTCAGGAAAATGTTTCCTAGCAAGGATTTATCCTTTTACTGCTCAGGTTGCTGTTTCTGTTAGCTGCTCATTCCTTCTAAGCACATACCTTGACAGAAAAGATGTTTGCAGTGTGTCCTGTGTGCATAGAAAGGAGTTTCTTGTGGTGCAGAGGATCCCACACAATGGTATGCTGGTCATCAGAGCCAGAGGCCAACAAGCTGAAAGGAACAGGAGACAAATATGCACCATGAATTCTTCTGCTCCACACCGTGCCCGGGTCTGTGGAGCTGTTTGACCACAGACATCCATTAAGTTAATTCAGCCCTAACCAGCCCATTTCCTCTCTTCCTTCAGCTCTCTGTTCTTGCTGCTCACCGTGCACCCATCCCTCCAGCCAGGTCTAGGAGCTAAAGCAGACAAAAACCAATTCCACAGAAAGCACAGCTGACTGAAGGATCTCATCCACATGGCGATGGGAAAAGAGGAGTGTTTGGTCAACAGCAAAATGCAGGGCCTCCCCCTTCCCCACTACCCTGGCTGTGTTAACTGCTCCACACCATCTCTGAAGCCCAGCCAAGGCATCCATTCCCAGGCTCCAGAGGTGCCCAGGCCATCCCAGGGCTCGTGGGGTGAACCACAAACTGCTTTTAAAGTCATTGCAAGGTGCTCTTGGCCCTGTCCATCCATCTGCATCTGGACCAAAGCAATCTGACATCTGCAACCCTCAGCTCTTTTAAACTTAGCTATTCTCTTTCAAGCACATGAAATTTTCACTGGTAAATAATTCTGAAGAGTATCAGAGGGCAGATTTTGGACACTGTAAGAGGCATGTGCAGAAATAACCACTCTTCCTCCAATCCACTCATTTCTCACACAGAAACTCTTCATTCCACTTGGTTACTGGAAGTTGCTCTTCAGTGTCCCCCTAAAATTGCAGAGGGGTGGATTCTCCACCTCCTTCCCTTGGATATCTGTCCCCCAGCAGCAGCTTATAACAGCGTGGTGAAGGGGGTGGGGAAATGTCACCACCAGCTGGGCAAATCCTAAAGATCCATTATAATCCATAATACCACTTAAGAGAAGAGAAGCAGCCTTCAATCTCCACTTCTTAGTCTGACCATTTCCCTTCTGAACTCACTAAAGGGGCATTTCTAATAATATCCAGATATATTTAACAAAATAAAGCTTCTTTTGAAGCGTGAGCTCTACTACAGCTCAAAATTTGAGCTTGAGCTCCACTTTACTAGAAATGGGAAGCAGCTGCTTATGATAACATGACCTACATCCTACTCTTGGGAAAACCTGGGGTTATGGCTTTGCTGATTCCCCAAATGAAGCCACATACTTACTCTCCTTTTTCATTCCATTCCAGACAGTTGACACACCCAGAGTGACCCTGAGGGAAGGAGACAAGGGAAGATGGCATTAGTCAAACTTCAGATGCATCAAACAGAGCTGTCCTGAGACAAGGACACACTGAGCTCCTCACAAATAACTTCTTCCAATAAAAGCAGGGTTTTTATTATTCCAGCCCTGCAAAGAACTCCACACACTTGGTAGATAAGCACCTCCAGAAAAGACAGACATGGTAGAGCAGTTGGGGTAGAAAAGGCAAAATGAAACAAATAGAAAAAGGTAGTGTTGAATAAAATGGCAGTTTAGTCTCAGAGGCTACAGCTGAATCCTGCTGTACACATGGAAAGGTGACTTTGCTTCCAAAGCCCTTGGCTAGGCTGACAAATTACATGTACAGGCACTCTGGGAACACAGGGAAAATGCACTTTTGATAGCTCTGTTAAAAGCACCTTGCTGCTGGGTGACTACATCATCCATCTTCATCCACATTAACCAGGAAGTGGGGGAGTGTTGAGCACCATTTCATGTGGGAGATGTGACTGAAAAGGGGGACAAAATACTCCTTTTCTCCCCCAACCCAAGATAATTAATGTGTTAGAGGTTGGCTCAGTTGTGTGGAGCAGGGTGTTGATAACGCCAAGGTTGTGGGTTTGACCCCCAGATGGGGCTCTTCCCTTAAGACTTCAATGATCCCTGTGGGTCCCTTCCAACTCAGAATATTCTGTATAATCTTAAAACCTTTTCTAAGGTATGTCAGAGTGCACTGCAACCTGTTCCTTAAGGAATCCCATTAGAGCTGAGCACATTGAACAGCTGACAATTGTCTTCTTCAGGCATCAGTGCTGAGATGAGGTGGTGCCCACCCTGTTAAAGGTTCTCCTGTAGGGGCACCAGGCAGTGCTGAGATGAGGTGGTGCCCACCCTGTTAAAGGTTCTCCTCCAGGTGCACCAGGCAGGGCAGAAAGCTCACGCAAGCTCTCACTGGGCTCCTGGCTCTGATGCAGTTTGGGGGACCAAGAAATCAGCAGTGACCTGATAAAGCAGGGCAGTTCACACACTCCTGCAGCAAGGTGCACGCCCAGGAGCTGGTTTCCCTCTGCACACCCACCTGCAGCTCAGCCTCCAGCCCCAGGCGGCGGATGAAGGGGTCGGTGACGTGGTAGTGGCGCTCGAAGCCCAGCGCTCCCCTCTCCTGCAGGGGCAAAAGGCACCACACTGAGCACGGCAAACAAACACTCCTCCTGCCCTTTCAGAGAACATTCTTCAGCTTTAAAAACCACACCAGGTACTGGGGGGTCCACAGGCCCTGGACTGCGGTAGGGAGTCCCAGAATCCCGGGATGGTCTGGGTGGGAAGGGACCTCAAAGCCCGTCCAGTGCCACCCCTGCCATGACAGGGACACCTCCCACTGTCCCAGGCTGCTCCAAGCCCTGTCCAGCCTGGCCTTGGGCACTGCCAGGGATCCAGGGGCAGCCTCTGGGCACCCTGTGCCAGGGCCTCACCACCCTCACAGGAAAGAATTTCTTCCCAATATTCATCTAACCCTGTCCTCCAGCTCAAGGCCATTTGCCCTTGTCCCATCACTACACATCCTTGTGACAAGTCCCTCTCCAGCCTTCCCATCCTCTGAACATCTCCAGGTGGGCAAATCTTAATCTTTGCCCCTGAACTGATTTAAAATGCTGTGTAATGCAGTGTCAGGCTCCAGCTGAGGAGGCCACAGCGAGGCACAGTGAGCTGACCCTACCTGGGACCTGAAGCAGAAGATAGGGAAGAACTTGGGGATGCCTGCTATTATCCCTTGGCAAGGATTTCAGCAGGACCTCCACGCTGAGCTGCCCAGGAGAACTGTGCCGAGGCAGCAGCAGCACGGGGTGAGGAGCTGGAGTGGAACTGGCCAGCTGCCTTCAGGGATGGGCTGTTCCTCAGGCAGGGAGCAGAGCTGCAGTGCACAGGCTGTTCCAGAGGGATGGCAACAGCTGCCACAGAACTGCGTCAGTACAAATGAAGGTGAAGGAAAGCAGGACAGTTGTTTCCCCTGTGATCTCACAGGGCTCACAGATGCATCAGCAGATGGCTCTGATGAAAGAAGGCCAACTGCAGAGGCAGGAATGAAGGAGAGAGAATGCCAGTCAGATTTTGGATGGAACATCTAAATGGAGATTCTTCCCTAGGACTTGACCCAGCTGTGGTCCCACTCCATGCCACACTTGTCAACTCAATCCTTTGTCACCAGCATTTAGAGATGGGAACACCAATGTCAAAATCACCCTGGTGGTGCCCAAGAACACCACCCCGGTGGTGCTCAGAGCACATCAGCAGTCCCAGAGCACACACAGAAGTGCTGAATTCCCTCCCCAGCCCAGTGCTCAGTAATGAACTCCACACACCAAAAGCTATTTGAAGACAGAATGGAGACAGACATAAAAGGACTGGAGGCAAAACAAACCAGGCTTTTTTGTAGGAGCTTCCATGACAGACTTCAAACCCCTTGATGTACTTTTGTGGAGAGCATTCCTGCAGCACTGCTAGGCCCATGCAAGGTGCTGCAGGTACAAATCTGTGCTGCTGCAGCCCCAGTGGCTTTGTGAGGGCTGTGGGGTGGGATACTGCTTTTCCTACAAGGAACTGCCTGACTTAGCAATCTTCCCAAGGTCACACGTCAAAGTCTGACAGAGCAGACAGTCTGAGACAGTCCCAGGCTAGGGCTCAAACCACAGAACCAGCCCTTCCTTGTTAGGGCAGCAAAACAAATCTCGGCACATGGATTGAATTACAAGCTTATAACTGAGTTTGGTACCAAACTGCAAAGTGAGCACTCGAGCTCCCAGTTCCTTATTCTGGCCACTCACAGATCCCTTCCCTGAATGCTGATTATCAGCAAAGCTGCAAATGATTTCAGGCCTCTGAGTCCCAGCAATAATTGCCTATTGTGTCTGCTGCAGCCAGTCCTTTCACGTTGATATTCCACCAAAGCAGCCATCAGATGACTGATCCCACCACTGCACAAGTTTTTTTTTCCCCTACACAAAGGAAACAACACAGCACTCTCTAAAGAAAAGGAGACAGAGAGGCTGTGACAGAGATCATTAGCTTTACTACAGTCAGAAATACATCTGATGGCAAGATCACACGGGGAGAACACAGAAAGCAGAGAGGGAAGCTGGCTAAGGGCCTTTGTGGTGCCCCAAACACAAGCAGCTCTATTTCTCTCTTCAACTCAGAAGGAACAGAGCTGCTGATGGCAAACCAGCCCAGGGAGAGGAACTGTGCTCCTGTCATGCCAGACTTCATCCCAGCTCTCCATTAAGGACAGTGACAGGTCCTGTGTGTTTGTTCTCCTAAGCTCCTTACAGGGCTTATCAATATGTAAGTAACTGAGATCTGGTGCCCAAGCAGAAGCAGCACCAGGAGTTTTCCCTCTCTCCAGCCAGCACCAGTGAACACGGGCTCACACCTACCTTGATCTGCCTGTGGATGATGTCTCTGGTGATGTTGGCTTTTGCCATCTTCTTGCAGTGGGGCAGACGAAGAGAAGCAGTGGGAAGAGCTGCTGTGCATCCAAGCATGCCAGGATCCACGCTGAGGGTGCTCAGTTACCTGCAGGACAGCGGGACACAGCAGGGACACGGCGGGGACGCCGCGCGTTAGGCCACGCACACACTGCCCGCCCCAGAAACACAGGTGGCTGACAGCTGGGAATAAAGGCTCCTGAAGAAACTCAGGGGAGGAACAATGCAAGAATGAATGGCTGACTCAAGGCTGTTTGTGGAGAAATTCAGGATGAGCAGAATTCCAGGACTGTGTCAGCCTGGAAAATCCATGTTTCTATCCCAGCAGAGACCCTGTGAGCCCAGAGCAGTTTCCTGCCCCAGGCTTCCCTCCCACCATTCCATGACCACTCCTGTCCAATGTCATATTTCCCAAACTCTACAACCAACAAACGTTATACTGTGAATAAACACAGCATTGATGCTTTTGGCCACATCCTCTCTCTCATTTACTACACTGGATTATCAGCAAAACCTAAAATATCCAAAAGGGCATAAACGTTCCTTGGAAACCACAACACGAGGTCACAACTGAACACCTAATTACCTCAGCAAGGGAACAGAGGTGACCAGTTAAAATTGAATTTCCAGGAGAAATTAAGAGTTTTGCACACTCTTAATGGAGTTTAATGCACTAACCTAAATAATTGAAACCCCACGGAATTGGGTACTTCTGCTAAAAAAATACTCAAATTGCAGAGTGATGGTCCCAGCCCTGAGCTGGACAGGCTGCCTAGCCAGTCCCTGAGAAATGCTGCAATTCCCCCAATTTCCACCCCACAGCCTGGCCCATTCAGACATTTCTACAGCTCTCTTTAAAACAACAAAAAGAATAAAAATGAAATTTCAAACACCCACTTCATCCTATGTAACCTTCTAGTTTAAAAACATTTCCAAGCAGAACAAGCCAAAATTTTCCTCTTCTAAATGAGGAAATGCTGATTCATTGAAACAAGAGCATTTCACAGAAACGCTGCAACAAACAGGAGTCCTGGCAACCCTCATCTGATTCTCTGCTGCCACAGGAGGGCTCCCAGTGGCCCTCCTGTCCCACCCTGCCACGGCAGGGACACCTCCCACTGTCCCAGGCTGCTCCAAGCCCTGTCCAACCCGGCCCTGGGCGCTCCCAGGGACGAGGGAGCCACAACAACAACTTCCCTGAGGAGTTGGGAATGGCTCCCAAGGACAGGGAGGGGAGGATGGGCACAAGGGCAGGTGGATCTGCTGACTCTGCAGCTCCTGAGAGGTTTCTGAGCTGCTTCCCCAAACTCTGGGAGCGAGACTGAGGAGCAGAAGGAAGGGGAAGGGGCTGGGGGAGCTGGGAAGGGGCTCAGGCTGGAGCAAGGGAGGCTCAGGGGGCCCTGTGGCTCTGCACAGCTCCTGCCAGGAGGGCACAGCCGGGGGAACAGGGACAGGAGCAGAGGGAACGGCCTCAGGCTGTCCCCAAGTCCATCCTCAAAAGACACAGGGACAGTATCCTGCACACCTCGGAGCTCTCTCAGAACTCTCCTCAGAGCTTCCCCACAACACTCCCAGGCTCTGCCCACAGTCTCCCCCTCCAAGCAGCATCCAGCTCCCTCCTCCTCGTCCCCGCCAGGCAGATTTCTTGTCTGCCCCTTTGAGGGCAGCTGGATTTGGCTCTTAGGACCCCTCTATGCCCGTGCCAGGCAGGCTGTCACCTCCCCACTGACAAACACCCCACTGCTCTTTCGGGAGTGTTTCTGTCACATTTCCCACCTCTAGTTATGGCTAATTTCTAATCAGCTCCTTTCTCTTCCAACAACACCAAACAACCTCAAGGACACACGTGGGAAAATGCATGAGCATGGAAAGATCCAGATCTCCCATACACAGCCATAAATAACCCACACCAGGAGGCCAATTTAGAGCTAAATAAGTCACTGCAAAACCATTAATACCCCATAACCCCTCTGTATAAACGGAGAGAAGGAATAGCCAAACCCCCCAAAACCACCACTCCTTAACAGAGTGTTAGAAACTCTGTTTTTCAACAGAGACTCCTCTGTGCAGCATTTTCTACCTTGTGGAACATCTTAACTTTACTTCTTAGAAAATACAGGCGAGGAAAATCACCCAAGAGATCAGACCTTGGGTGACAGGCTTGGATCAAACCCAGTCCAACAGGAATGCAGGAGCCCAAGGTCTCTCTCTTTCCAGGAAAGTGCTTGATGCTGTAAAAGGCTCAAAGGTCTCCCAGACCTTGTGCCTTTGCTTGGCCAAGAAGGCTCCAAGAGCCTTTCCTCCTTTCCCTTTGCTATTTTTTGTTGCTCAACAGGTATTCCCCAACTACAAAGGCTCTGGCAACCTTTAAATTACCATGGAATCACAGACAAAGGAGTAAGAAGCCCAAATTCTCATTCCAGATCACATTTTGAGCATTAGCCACAACTGATCACAGTCACAGACTCCCAGTCTCCATGGATATGACAGTGACCTCCTTCAAATACTAAATAAATAAATAATAAACAAATAAAATAAACATTAAGTGTTCTTAACACTTGAGATTATTGACCCCACCACTGTAGAGGCAGATCCAGCCTCCAGTTTTAAACTGACCCTGGAATAAAACGGAATCTCCCAAGATTTTTAGATCTCCTGCAAAATACATGTAATAAAAATCAGACAAAAAATCAACCGTGCCTCCCAATTTCTTAGACACAAAGGCCTCCAAACATGAAGTCCCCTCCAAAGAGTCTGTCTTTGTCACGTCTGTCTTTGTCACCACTAAAGGAATTGGAAATTCCTTGGAAACTTCCACCATGGAAATTGGTAAAGAATGTTCCTCTTTAGGCAAAACCACCATGCAAATTCTGCTCTAACCCATTCCTGCAGCTTCTGGCTTTTAACTAACCCGGCACAAGCAGCCCCTGGTGGAATGAGGGATTGAGTCCCAGAGTGAGGGACAATTTAGGACAGAGCTGCACTGCTGCTACCAGGGCTGACTCCACAGGAGTCAGAGATAACCCAGCCCCGGCTCTGTGCTCCAGGCCAGGCTGGACAGGCCCTGGAACCACCTGGCACATGGAGCTGCTGCTGCCCTGCAACAAAACCATCCTGAGGGCCCTTCCAAGCACCCACTGCATGGCCCAGGACCTCTCCGGGGCCGTTCCTTGCATGACACCCGGGCACGTTTCTCTGTCACCCTTCAGGGACGGCGTTCCCTCGTCCCTCACGGCTCCAGCTGCTGGAACACCCCAGGCAGGGCTGAAACCTGGCGTGCAGGGACGGCCTCTGCTCACCCTGCTCCCTGAGCACACAGAGAGCACCAGCCCACCTGCAGCTCCTGCACTTTCCCCTGGCCTCTGGCCACGCACAACTGCGGGGCACAAACGGGGCTTTCGCAAGGCTCAAACCCAGTCAAAAATTAACGAGGCACACATTTCCATGGGCTCCAAACTGGGCAGGCTCTGTTTACACTGACAGCCACTGAAAAGCCCCTTAAGCTCCTGGGAAAGTACACTTCCAAAGGGTACTCCAGGGCATGGAGAGGAACACTCACTCTGAGCCTGGAAACAAAACCTCCACACTGATAACACAAATAATTCCATCAATTGAACATCAAACACTCCCAACACAGCCTGGATTTGGGGGATTGTATTTCCCTCTCATGGAACCACCTGAGCACCTCCCACCCACAGCAGCACAGTGATGGGCTCTGCACAGGGGGGCACAGCCCCAGCCTGGGCACCAGCACCCTTTGGGAAAGCTTTGTCCGCCCCAAGGAGCTCCCCAGAGCAGCAGGACTCCCAAAATCAGCACTTTCAAACAAGCAATCCCATTCCGAACTGCCTGGATGTGCCCAAGTGCCTCAGGCTCCAAACTCAAGGTCACTGGAAAAAAACAACACTCTGCACACCACGAGCCTCTGGATACACAGCTCATCCCAAGGAAGATTCCTTAGACCCTTCCCTTCAGCCCCTGTAAATCATTTCACCCCTCCAAACACCACCCAGAACCTGCCCTGAGAAGCTTCTTGATCCTCACAACTTATTTTACCTTGACTTTCCAAGAGGTCACAGATCAAATTGAAATATGTAAGTGTAGATAGGAATTTTTGTTCTAAGGAAACCTGAAGAACCAAGAGGGAATGCCCTGGCTAGCAGCAAACACCTTGTTAAAAGAAGCTTTTTGTCCAGCTGAAGGAGCTGTCAGGAGCAGGGAGCCTGGAGAAGATGTGAGATGGGAGCCCTGGCAGGGGCAGCACAGGGGAACCCTGGCACACTCAGGGCACTCGGTGCTGGCAGCCCAGCCCTCCCACCGCAATCCTGCCCCCCAGCTGACACGGGCAAAGGGAAGAGAACAGAGAACCCCCAGCCCGCACAGAGAACGCCCCAGATCCCCACGGGCAGCAGCTCCAGGAGCAGAGGCTGAGCCCTCTCCGAGGAAAGGGGCTGCAGCACACCCGGCAGGGCAGGGAGCGGCGCTGGACAGGGGACAGCGAGCAGGGCAGGGTCACAGCCAGGAAAGGGGAGAGCGGTGGGAGGACAGGGCAGTGCTGGGGCACTGTGCGAGGGGGAAAGGAAGGCAGAAAGCAGCAGCTGTACCTGGCAGGGCTGGCGCCAGCGGATGCAGGGCCGGGGGAAAATGGGGGTGAGGGGCCGGCGTGGGAGGATGGTTACAGGAGAGATCCCTAAAGGCAGTCAGACTCCTGCTAAAGAGAAGGGGGTGACACCTCGGGGGAATAAGGGACAGCGGACAGAGCCTGGGGTGGGGGGAACTGCTGGGAGAGACAGGAGTGGGGGAAATGTCAGGAGAGGGAGGCGAGGGGGGCCGCGGAGAGGGAAGGGGGCTCGTGGGGACGCAGCTGTCAGGGAAGGGGCTGGGGCCTGCAGGGCAGGCAGCTGACAGGGAACAGGGTACAGGGGCACAGCTGGCAGGGAAGGGGCACGAGGTGTGCTTCGCTGGGGAGGGAACGGGGGGCACCGGGGGCAGAGCTGCCGCGGAACGGGCACCGGGGCCGGCTGACCGACGAGCGGCCCGGCAGAGGTAGCTGCGAGCGAAGCGGGTACGGGGCGCAGCTGCCAGGGAAGGGAAGGGGACACCGGGGGGCGGCGGGCACGGAGGGGATCCGGGACGGGGGGCTCTGTCAGGGCGGCGGGGCCCGTCCGGCCCGCGGGGGGCCCGTTACCTGTCAGGCCTGCCGGGCGCGAGCGCAGCGGGCACTGGAGGCTGCGAGGCTCCATCCATGCGGGGCAGAGCGGGACGCAGCGCAGGGGCCGCGGCGGGGCCCCGGCCGTGCCCGCCGCCCCCGGCCCTCGGTACCCCCCGCCAGCTGTCCGGGGCTGCGCTGCGCCCCCCGCCGCCGCCGCGCGCTGCGCATGCGCCACGCCAACTGCGCAACCGCCCCCCCCGCGCGCCGCCGCGCCCCGCCCCGCGCAAAAGGCGTAAATCCCGTTCGTGAATGCCGCCCCTTCCTGCCTGCCGCCGCGCCGGGACTGACGGCTCACGAAACCAATGGAAAGGGAGGAAACTGACCAGGAGAGATCCGCCAATGCGCGCCGAGGGGGCGGGAGCGTGGCGGCGCGAGGGGGCTGCTGGGAGATGTAGTCAAGGAGGAGTGATGGCCGCCGCCTCTCCTGCCCCAGACCTGGAGGGTTAAAGCCCCAAACCTGGGGGTTAGAGATCCCTGAGCTCGGACCGCCCCACAGCGGCCAGGACGGTGAAGGGCCTGCAGGGGAAGCCAGGAAGGCATAGACTGAGGTCACTCAGTTTGTCCAGCCTGGAGAAGAGGGGGCTGAGGGTCCTGTTCCTGTCCGTGGAAATGCCCCTGTCTCACCCCTGCCATGGCAGGGACACCTCCCACTGTCCCAGGCTGATCCCAGCCCCAGTGTCCAGCCTGGCCTTGGGCATTGCCACAGCTGCTCTGGGTACCTGTGCCTGCCCACCCTCATTTCCTTCCCAAAATCCAATCCAAACTCACACTCCACCAGCTTAAGGCTATTCTTCCTTGTCCTGTCACTCTAGACCCTTTTAAATAATCCCTTTCCCTCTCCCTTGTTGAGCCAACCCTTGTTGGCTCCTTCAGGTGCTGGAGAGCTGCAGTTGGGTCACCCTGAAGCCCCTCTTGTCCTCAACCGGCCCTGCCAGCCTTTGCTCCATGCAGAGGAGCTGAGCCCCCTGACCCTGCAGGGACACCCCAGGACCGTCCATGCCGGGCTGGCTGAGCCCCCTGACCCTGCAGGGACACCCCAGGACCGCCCGTGCAGAGGAGCTGAGCCCCCTGACCTTGCAGGGACACCCCAGGACCGTCCATGCAGAGAAGCTGAGCCCCCTGACCCTGCAGGATCTCCCCTCCCTGCAGCAGCACCGAGCCCGGGGTTTGCTCGGAAAATAAAACTCTTTCTAAAATAAAGAGCGAGGAGCCAGGGGGGTGGCAGTGTTTGCAAAATCCTTCCCTTCCTTGTCCTCCCCGCGGCCACCCGCCCTGGGGACACTGAGGACAAGCAAGGCCAGTCCCAACCCTCTTCATGAACCCTCCCAAAAAGGGGAGGTGTGTGAAAGAAAGCAAAACTTACCCACTCACCTCCCCTATAATTTATTTCCACAATTAAACATTCCTGAAGCCTGCTAATAAAGTGTAATGAATAGTTTAAATATTCATTTGGAACTTAATTCCCTGGCTCCCAGATAATCCCAGCTGCACAGCAGAAGAAAATTCCTACTTGGTTATTCCAAAAGAAGGAGGAAAAGCCCCTTAAATCGGAGACGTCAGGCCTGGGGACTCCTCCTTGCACCTCCAGCCTCATAAACGACAGCTGCAATGATTTGTCTCCATCCTGCAAGTCATTAACCTATTCAGCTGCTGTCGAAGTCCTTTACAGAAGGTAATTGTTAATTGTTGCCTCTGCATCAGTCCAGATTCTAATTAAACAAATAATAATCGGGATCCATCCTCACAAAAGGGTTTTATCTTCTTTTCTCAGATGCCATCTCCATGGGGACCCAAAGCTCCACGCAGAAAATCAGGCAGGCTTCAGATGCCCTTGACATGGAAGTTTTCCTTGCCGGTGGAGAGAAAACTGGGGCGTGGGAGCTGGATTTTCCCTCAAGCTGGGGACAGGAATGCCAGGGCTGGGGCCCAGCAGGACTTGCTGGTTCTGACTGTCAGGCCTGGAGCCTCCTGACGCAGTCTGAAAGCTGGGGAATGCAAACAAGGTGTTCTCCCAGCAGTGCAGCTCCTGCAGGAGAACCACACCTTGGAGAGGAACCCCATGGAACAGGGCTGGGAAAGGTGCAGGAAGCAAGGAATAAATCTGCCTGAGAGCTTGCCCTTTCTACAGTGCTGAAATTTAAGTAATACAAAAGGCATTTTTAATTATTATTAATTTTTAAAGGCATTTCAATAAATACCTGTCTCCTTTTCTATTCTCAACAAAAGAAAAAAGGAAATTCAGTGTAAAAACCCCACAACTCGCACATAAAGTTCAATTTTACGCCCTGTGCCATAGTTCGGATGTCCCAGGGTGCAAACGCAGTTTCGCAGACACAAATCTTACCCTGAAAGTGCTTTGTCCTGCAGACACCTGGAGCTGGGCTGGGCTTTGTTTGCAGGTTAAAACAGGCCAGAGCAAGGAAATTTCCCCTTGGCCGAGAACCTGCACCAAGCCAAACCCTTTGCAGGCTGAGAGGCCCTTGTCCAGCCAAGCCCAGCAGGAGCCTGCTGCCAGAGCACGAGGCCTTCCCTGGGTGCTGCATCCCCTGCCAACACCTCAGCTCCAGCCGAGCCCGGCGCCGGGAGGGGAGCAGAACCCGGCCCAGGGGTTCCCCAGGAGCATTTCTGGCTGCTCTGTGCCCGTTCCAGCTTCCAGGAGCTGTCTCTGGAGGCCAAGCAGCCCCCGGGGTTTTGCCCACAGCCCTGCCCCAGCCCACGCATCACCCGCTCGGGCTTCTCACCCAGATATGACTAAGCCCTTCAGAACGAGAAACGCTCAGGGTTCCTTGCCTAATTGCTAAAACAGATTAATTTGGCTGCCCAGCACACGGCCAAACGGAAAAGAGGAATTGACACACCTAGCGGGTTCCTGCTGGGGCTGATGAGCTGCTTTAATTGATGGGTCACGTTTAGGGATGATTTTCCACCCCGTGGCCGCCACAGGCTCCCCTCCTGCCTGTTATAAATATGGCCAGGAGACCAGCTCCTTTAAAAAGGCCTTTATTAAAGGCAGCTCTGGGTGGGGAACCCGAGGTCCTCATACTGTCCTCCCTATTCCCTGCAGCCTTCTGACCACTGGCGCTTTGGGAGGCTTAAATCAAAAATGTAAGTGATGCAAACCAGCAAATGTCACCTTCAAAGCTCGAGCTTTAGCTGCCACATGTCATGGAAAGGGCCCAGGCACTTCTCCCAAGAATTAAGGGCTGCATCTTTACCAGAAGGCCCCTTGGCACCTAAAGTTTGGGCAGTAAAGCAGGTAAAACCCCTGGGTTGGGTTGCTCTGGTCACACGCATGTGACAGCCAGGATGGTGGAGGAGAGCCAAGGAATCAGGGCGGCTGAGCCCCCCCGGGCTGCTCCAGAGGTTTCACTGGAGCCTTATCAGATTTCCTGGTGACTCAGAGCGAGCGAGAGAGCGAGCGAGCGGTCACCGGGGAGAAGGGCACGGGCACGGCAGCGAGCAGAGCCGGGGCACGGTCACAGCCCACGGGGGTCCCGAACAGCAGCGAGCAGGGACCCCCTGTCCCCCCAGAGCTGTCCCCCCAGAGCCGGGGCACGGTCACAGCCCACGGGGGTCCCGAACAGCAGCGAGCGGAGCCGGGGCACGGTCACAGCCCCACGGGGGTCCCGAACAGCAGCGAGCGGAGCCGGGGCACGGTCACAGCCCACGGGGGTCCCGAACAGCAGCGAGCGGAGCCGGGGCACGGTCACAGCCCCACGGGGGTCCCGAACAGCGGCCAGCAGAGTCGGGGCACGGTCACAGCCCCACGGGGGTCCCGAACAGCGGCCAGCAGGACCCCCTGTCCCCCCAGCAGCCCTGAGCTGTCCCCTGCCCACCCAGGACAGGCAGAGCAGGCCGTGCCTCTGCAGGGAGCAAACAGGAGGCAGCGGCTGCTCAGCTGTGCAGCCTCCGCATCAGTCCAGATTCTAACGAAACAAATAACAATCAGGATCCAGGATAGTGATCGAGAGCCCAGGGAGCTGTGCCCGGTCCCCGCCAGCCCCGGTGCACACGCAGAGCCCCCCGTGCTCCCGACAGCGGCGGACACCGGCTCGCACATCCCGTGTCCTCCGGCACCCCGACCGTGCTTGGGGGGCTCTGATTCCCGCACAGCTCCGCGCTTCCCCCGAGCCAGCCTTGCAGGGCACCCTCTGCCCCGGCACGTCCTTCCCCTGCACCGCGCCTGGGCCCTGCACCCTCTGTCCGAGCACCCTCCGCCCCGGCACCCCTTCCCCGTGCCCTGCACCCCGTCCTTCCTCCCAAGCTCTCCACTTTCCCTTCCCCTTGCCCTTTGCGCCCTCTCCCATCAGCACCCCCAGCTCCCCTTCTCTCCTCTTCTTCCCCCGTCCGCTCCCCTCGCTCCCCTCTCGCAGCCCCGCTGCGCTCCCGGCCCCGGCCCCGGCCCCGGCCACGGCCCCGGCTCCATCCCTCTCCCCTCACTCCACTCCAGGCCCCATCCTCATCCCTATCCCCATCCCCTCCCTCTCTCCCCTCACTCCACTCCAGGCCCCATCCCATCCCTATCCCTATCCCCATCCCATCCCATCCCATCCCATCCCATCCCATCCCATCCCATCCCATCCCCATCCCCTCCCTCTCTCCCCTCACTCCACTCCAGGCCCCATCCCATCCCTATCCCCATCCCCATCCCATCCCATCCCATCCCATCCCATCCCATCCCATCCCATCCCATCCCATCCCATCCCATCCCATCCCATCCCCATCCCCTCCCTCTCTCCCCTCACTCCGCTCCCATCCCCTCCCTCTCGCTCTCCCTCTCCCCTCACTCCGTTCCCGGCCCCATCCCATCCCATCCCATCCCCTCCCTCTCTCCCCTCACTCCGCTCCCATCCCCTCCCTCTCGCTCTCGCTCTTGCTCTCGCTCTCGGCCGCGCCGCTCCCCGCCCCGCTCCCGCCCCCCGCCGCCGGCGCCGCCCCGCCGCTGCCTCCCGCCGCCGCCTCCCGCCCGCTGTGTGGGCCGAGCCCGGCGCCGCGGCCGCCCCAGCTCCGCTCGGGCTGTGGCGGGGCGGCTCCAGCCCTCGCCGCCGCGGCGGCCCCGCCGCCCCCCGCCCGCCCGCCCTGCGCGCCCCTCGCCGCCGCCATGGGCGCCGCGGCCCTGCGCGCCCTGCCCTGGGCGCTGCTGCTGCTGGGGCCGCTGCTGCCCGGGCAGGTCCTGCAGGCCAACCCCATGCTCACCTCCGAGGGCCAGCCCGCGCCGCTGCCCGGCGGCGCCGTGCCGGGCTTCACGGTCGCGCCGCCCGCCGCCCCCGAGGAGATCCACCCGCTCAAGGAGCAGCCGGCCAACGGCTCGGCGGAGGGGCACGCCAAGCACCGCAAAGCCTTCCCGGTCATCGGCATCGACTACACGCACGTCCGCATCCCCTTCGAGATCTCCCTCTGGATCCTCCTGGCCTGCCTCATGAAGCTGGGTAGGCGGGCGGCGTTGTGGGGAGGGTCCGTGGGAAAGGGCCTGGGGACGGGCCCCGGTGGCCTGGAGAAGGAGGGACCCCCGGGCAGATGGGACGGAGACCCCCGGGCGTCACAAAGAGTGACCCTCGTGAGCATCTGCCCCGAGAGACCCAGCGAGCATCCCGGGGCGGGACCCCCGGCCGGGCGGGACAGACGCCCCCAGCCATCCCAAGGAGGGCTCCTGTGAGCATCCCGAGGAGCGACCCTTTGGAGCATCCCAGGGAGAGATCCTCTGAACATCCCAGGGTGGGACCCCCCCAAACATCCCGGGGCAAAATCTGCTGCACATCTTCTGCAGAGCTCCCAGGCCAGCTGGGCCGGGGTGGGCGCTGCTCTCCCCGCGACCTTGGCTCTCTGTCCTGGGCCTGGTGGACAGCAGCATCCCGGTGCCTCCGCTCCCACAGGCTCCTCATCCCCCACCTGGGAGCCGGCCTGGAGATGCTCCGGAGCCCTGCTTGGACCAGGTCTGCTCTCCTCCCTGTGACACTCAGGGAGGAAGCACCCAGTTCGCTCACTTCCTCTCTGAACCGCAGATGCTTTTTGTAACCTTGGAGAAGTCCCTCAGAAGCCTCCCGGTGCTCGGCCTCCCCTTCCTCCCCCTCCGCGGCAGAGCGGGGTGGCTTTGCCTCTGCTGCGAGGCGTCCCGAGATTCCCGCATTGAAGAGAGCGGCTGGGGCTGGAAGAGTCACCCGCTGGGATGAGCCTGGGATGCCCCGCTCTGGGAAAGCATCAAAGCATCGCTCTGCCGGGGCGGGCGTTGTTGACAAAGTGTTTTCCAAACTTCTGCAGCTGGATCAATACCAGCCGAATTAGCCCAAACCTGTGACGTGATGGAGCCTGCTGTGCTGTCCCCGGCAGTGCAGAGGTTGAGCTGGCCCTGGTCCCATCCCTGGTGATAGAGCCAGGGGGACAGGTGAAATGTTTGCCCTGGAGCAGGTGAGGAGGGAAGGGAGCTCTGCGCTCCTTCATTGTGCTCCTCAGTTCCATCAGTGGTTTAATAACGCTCACTTATGGGGCGCTGCAGCTTGCTGAGGGAAACCTTGCTTTGGGAGCTTTCTGAAGCTGGTTCCTGTTGTAAACTGTGCCCTGTCCTGGTCCGGAGGGGTCTGAGAGACCCCCAGGAGCTCAGGTCCTTCTGCCCAGCTGCTCCTCGCAATCCCGCTGAGCGTGCGTGGGCAGGTGCGGCCCCATTGCCACGGTCCCTCCCGAGCGCTTTATTTACGTGCGGGCGGAGGAGTGAGAACACTTCAGAGCCGGAGGCTTGTCTGGGAGACAGGCAGTGAGAACAGGCTGGAACCGGGTGGGGTTTGCGCCTTCCTGGCGTCCCCCAGAGGCACCTGGGGGCTGGAAGGCGCCTCTCCAGGGCAGGCAGGGCTCCCTTCGTGTGGCACTGCGCCTTCAGCGCTGCTCCGGGAGCAGGCGGTGATGAAATCAGGAATATCTGTGCGGAAGCTGGAGGAGAAAGGAGGGGCCAAGGGCCCGCGGGCCTGCCGGGGCCACGGGGAAAGCTGGCAGACACCGGAGCGAGCAGAGCTCGGCGGGATGGAGGGGACACCCCGGCTCGGTGCCGCCGCTGCAGTGGGAGCTGCTCCCGCCGCCCTTGCCCGCGGCCGGGGCTCGGTGCTGGTGCTGCTGCTGCAGGAAAAGTTGTGGCTGCCGGCTGTCAGGTCTTTGATGCTACAAGTATTATGCAAGACTGCGTGTTCCAAGGGGTGTATTTGAGGAGAGGCTGCCCTGCGAGTTTGGCCAAGGTGGCAGGTGCTCTGCAGAGCTCCGGAGTGTTGGTTATGCCAAAATCCACAGCTTAGCTTACCCACAGCTGTGACAGGGCCTTGGCAGCAGGGCGGTCCCGGGACACCCTTTTTCCTTGGCCTCCTTTCCAGGGTTTTGCATTTCTTGTCGTGCTGCCTTGGCAGGTAGTTCCCAAGTTGCAGGTACAGCTCCCTGTGCTCGTGAGCAGCCAGAAACCTCTCACCGCTCTGTGTCCGTATCCCAGCCCCGTCCTTCCTGCCCTGGATCACGGGGTGTTGTTCAGCAGCACAAAATAGGCTTTTTTCCACGCAGGGATAGCTCTTACACAACTGGGCGCTGCTGGCAGCACAGCCAGGAATGGCAGGATGGGGCTCACACAGCTCCAGGATCCCAACACCAAACAGCGTCTGCAGCATCCCATTTCCAGGAAGAGAACAGGGGGGCTGAGAAACAGAACGGGAATTTGCAGCGCTCCCTCCTTCTCCCCACACTGTCAGTGTGCATTTATTGATGCATCAGGGTGATCCTGAGGGGACCAACATCTTCTTTTTCCAAGAACAGGAATTCCTGGGGTGTGGGCTGTGCATGACAGCCCCTCCTGCCGGTCCCCCCTCCAGCTCCACAGTTCTCCTTGCTGGGCTGAAGCTGCTGATTGAGCCACAAGTTGCTACAAAACTGAGTCTTCAACCCTGTGAGTCACTGCAGGGTGTCACCCTCGGGTAGTGCAGGGTGACCATGTCAGGGAGCTCAGAAGTACTCCCAGGGCTCTGCTCCAGGCCAGGAGATCCAACCTGACCTTGTCCTGTTGCTCAGTTTCCCCCTGTTGCTCTTGATGCTTTACCCAGCTCTTCAGACTTAAACACATCCTCCTGTTGTCCCATCCAGGGGATTTGTCCTTTCTCCAGCAGCTCTCACTATGAGTTCGTTTGGGGAATCAAAGGTGTGAGCTGAGTCCTTCCCCTCTTGCTGCAGTTGTTGTAAAATGCCTCAGAGGTGTTGGTTTCTGGAGGATTCCTCACCTGACAGGGCACAGGGGGATGTGTCTCCCCTGCATGTCCTGCAGGCCTGGGCTGTTCCTGCTTTGCTAATCCCTGTGGAGAAGGGGGAGCTGCTGCTGGCTGCTTTATTTAATACTCACATGATATTTTAAGGCTGTGTAGGGGAAGAGGGAGCGAGGGGCAGCTACAACCATGTGCAGATCATGTCTGGTGGTGGCCTGGCTTTGCCAGGAGAAGCCTTTGCAGCTGCAGGTTGCAGCCAGACATTGTCTGAACTTGTTGTGTTGTTGCAGAAGGTCAGACCTTCCCAAAACAGCCCAGTCAGGAGCTCTCTGTGCCCTTCTCCAAGGTTTGCAGGGCTATTGAAAAGGCTCCTGCACACCCTGCCCAGGAGAGGTTGGTAAGCTGAGGGGATTCCCTGCAGGAAAACCTGCTCTCCTCTCTCTGAGGACTGACCTTTCAGCTCACGTGGCTCCCAGAGACGTTTAGGGGAATTCAAGTTGGACTGTAAATACGTTCTCGTTTCAGGGGAAAGGGAAGGAGTGAGTCAGGAATGTAAATAACAGATTGTGGTCAGCCTTTGCTGGCTGTGCTGGGCCCAGCAGGCAGAGCTTTGTGTGAGCACCAGCTCCTGCCCACCTTGGAGAAGAGCTGGGGCTGCCTGTGCCTCCAAAGCCACGCTGGCCCTGCCTTCTGAAGCCAGAAAGCAGTGAGTGATATTCCATTAGCCACCTTCCACCGAGGCATGTCCTGCTGTCTGTCTGCTCCAAATGGCTCCCCAGCCTCCCGGGAGCATCCTGGCCATTCCACCTCCAGCTCAAGGAGATGGCAGGGGGTGGTGGGCTCACCTTGGCTGGAAAGTGACCTGAAATGAACATCTTGAGCCCAAGGTTTGAAAGCTGGGTGGTGCCTTTCCTTCTTTTCTCTGGGAATCCATCTCCCCCAGATGGAGAGAGCCTTTGTACCAGGGCCTGTTGTGACAGGACATGGAGAAGTGGTTTTATGAAGGCAGGTTCAGATTAGATATAAGAAAGAACATACTCAGAAGGTGGAGAGGCCCTGGCACAGTTTGCCCAGAGCAGCTGTGGCTGCCCCATCTCTGGAAGTGTCCAAGGCCAGGTTGGACAGGGCTTGGAGCGCCCTGGGACACTGGAAGGTGTCCCTGTCTGGGGTGGGAGGTGTGGAACTGGATGGGCTTTAAGGTCCCTTCCAAGCCAGACCATTCCATGATCCTGTGACTCCTGGTGCCCACCAAGCTGCTCGATCACTTCCTTCCTCTGCAGGAGAAACTAGGATGGAAAAATCCTCATGGATCAAGATAAAGGCAGTTTAATAAAGCAAAAGCAAAGGTCATGTGCAGAAACAAAGGGAAACAAAAGATTTATTCTCTACTTCCCATCAGCAGATGATGTCCAGCCACTTCCTGGGAAGTACCTTCAGGAGCGCAGCGGCTGCTCCGGAAAGCGAATGTCCTAATCAGAGCTGCCCACCCCCTCTTCCTCTTTACCCTTTGCTTGATGTGGTGTGCAATGTCCCTTTGGTCAGTGTGGGACAGTCCCAGCCGTGTCCCCTCCCAGCCCCAGCTGCTGCTGAGGGTGAGCGTGGGGCAGCTTTGGTGCTGTGAGCAGCGCAGGGTGGGGGCAGCATTGGCGCTGTGAGCAGTGCAGGGTGGGGGCAGCATTGGTGCTGTGAGCATTGCAGGGTGTTACAGCCCCCTGCAGCCAGCACAGAGGCTCTGCTGTGGGGCACACGGGCTCCAGCTCAGCCAGAGCCAGGCCATGGGGACATGGCTCCCGTGTCCCCGCAGCAGTGACCGCGCTGGGCGCCCTGGGGCGGCGCGTGCAGCCGAGCCCATTGGCTTGCCCCTGCTGCTGGCTGTGACAGTCACCGAGGCACTGCTGTGTCCCTCCTTCCCCCTTGGCAGCTCTGCTGTGCCCGGGGTGTTCCCTGCCCCTCCAGACCGAGGGACAGCTGCCAGCGCCAGCCTGGCACTCACAGCCTGTCCCCCCCGTGTCCCCAGCCTGTGCCTGTTGGGCTGGTGTAAAACGAGCCGGGGATGGAGCCTGTCTCAGAGCCCAGGCTGTGCCGGGTGGGTTACGTGGGGACACGCTGGTGCCTTGGGGAGGTTTGGTGTCTCAGCTCAGCCCTCCGTGCCAGCGCAGCGCTGGTGCTCGGTGACGCTGCTGTGCAGAGCGCCAGTGCTCCCCAGCGCTGCTGGGCCTGCAGAGGAGCAAGATTAGGGAAGCTGTGAGCTGGTGATAGGAGCTGGGAGAAGAAGGGCAGAGCCTGATGGGGGCAGGTGGGGTTGTGGAGCCCCACAGAGGCTCAGGGCATGGGGGGTGGCTCCTGCGCCTGGAGGAGACGAGACAATTTCAAAATTGCCAGAGAAACGTTTGTAGAGGCTGGTGGCTGCTGGCTGGCAGCGAGATTTGGGTGCTAAAACTCTTGGATGGTAAAAGACTTGGGTGCTTTTCAAACGTTTTTATCAGCCCACATCCCTGCCCTGGAATCGTGGCTTTTGGAGGGGCCACCCCAAGGTCCTACAGAGCCCTGCGAGTGGAGGAACTTGAGATTCCTGTGGGTTGATAAGCAGGGTAGGAAACCTGCTGTGGTGGTGGCACTGGATGGAAGAGCTGGATCTGGAGAGCAGACACAGCACAAACAGCCCAGAGCAAAGCCGCTGGCGTGGGGACGCCTCTGCCGGTGCCACCTGCACTGGAATGGCACAGCAAGGAAGCATTCCCAGGGGAGCTCTGCCCAGTGTTGGGAATGCCTGTGTGTGACTCCCTGAGTGTGCTGGTGCCATCTCTGTGGCCCTTCTGCCGCCCCAGGTGTGGCTCCCCTGGGCACGGCCGGCCCTGCTGGGCTGGGGAAAGGGGCTGTTCCTGCTGGATGCTGGCACCGGCTGAGCCGGGTTCCCTCTCTGGGCCAGAGGGAAATGTTTGTCTCATTCTTGGTGGCAGTGTTTGTCTTACAACCTGGCTTATCGCTGCTGGCTGCAGACACGGGGGTGGTGAGAGCTCAGAGATCACCCCAGGTCCCCCCTTGTCCCAGGGAGCTGCTCAGGGGAGCTGGGCCTTGGGGAGTGACTCTTCAGAAAGGATTTTGAAGTACTGCTGCAGCTGGTGCCACAGGAGTGTAAATTGTCGTGATGATGAATTTAAACAGTCTCTTCCAATGCAGACTTGTTGCATTCCCACTTCCTTGTTGGGGGATGATCTAAACATGCTTTGGCTCCCTTTTCCCCTGCTTTGCCGTCTCAGAAAAAACAGCCACAGCATTTATTTTTTCCTCCCTGATCTGCCCGTTGCTGGTGTCTGACTAAAAAACATCCAAACTGTTCCCTCCGTGGATCTGAGAAAACCATTAGTTTAATTATGGTTGGAAGAGTGAAAGATTCCTGCTGTGAAATACGGGATGGTGATGGAGTGGGAAAAGCAGAGCAGGTCTGTAATCACAGCCGTTCCTCCCTGGTGAGCCCTAATGTCCATTAAGGCAGGATTACACTCCGTGCAGCCTTGGCTCTGCTCCCTGCAGGGACCCTGCTGCCCGTGGCACCTTCTGCACCTCTGGGCCCTCAGGAGCCAAAGCTTTTGTTTCATCCATTTATCAACAAAGGCTTGGCAGCCCGGTGCTGGGGTCAGGGATGGGCTGGCTTCCCACCCAGGCTGCGGGTGGAGTTTGGGGTGTGGGTGTTGCAAGCGCTGTGGCAGCCAGAGCCCAGCCTGGTGCTGGCCTGGCGTTCAGGGACATGCCATGGAGCTGTTCCTCCCCTGAGCCCTGCAGGTGACCTGGGCTGCTTTGTGGGGACAGCAGAACGTGTTGGTCTTTGGCCTGTTTGGTTCCCATCCATCCTTTCTCCCAAACTGCCCGATCACCCAACCACAGCTTGTCCACAGTAGCCAGAGATGCTGGAGTTCCCTTGGGAATTGCTGGGGTGGAGGACGAGTCTTTTGTTTGCAATTAATGTAGCTAAATGGTCTCCTTTGGGGTTTGAGGATTGAACAAGGGAGAAGGGAAACCAGGTGGTGGTGGAGGGAGAGGGTGATTCTTGGGGTGACAGCAATGCTGTGGCACAGAGGGACTGCAGCCCCTCCTGTGCAGACGAGATACAGATCTCTCTCTAGCACTTGTACAAACCAGACGCTCATTAGACTTGCAAATAAATACTTCTTGAACACAATCCTTCCCTTTTCCTTCCTGCAAGCACTGGTTTTGGCTGTAGGTGCAGGGCTGGTGGGGGCTCTGAGCCTGTCCCAGGGCCTGGTCCTTGGTACAGCATCCTTGGAGCTGTGGGCACCAACAGTAATGGGGATGAATTATTGCAGCTGCCTTGTAAACATTTCGTTTCTTTTTTTTTTTTTTTTTTTTTCCTTCTGTTTTGGGTCCCCAAGGCCTAATTTGTTCAAATAAAAACCAAAATCCACACGGAATACTCTGTGGAAACGCAGCCTTGCTGAGTGGAGCTGGAGCTGGGCTGCACCTCATCCCTGCACTGGCTGCCTGAGTCAGCAGCAGCTTTTTCTCACCCACTGGGGCTCAAAACTGCCAGTGTGGGTTTGATGAAAACCTCTGTGTTCTGAGATCAGGGCCAGACAGCTTCCAAGGGGACAGCAGAGGAGCAGGGGATGGTTTGGGTTGAACCAAGTGTTGGTGGTTGATCCTCTCACTCCACTGAGGTCCCACCATCTGTTCCCCATGGTGCTGGATATCTCAGGGACCACTCTGATTTCACAATGCCTTCCAGTTGTGTGTTAACCTTGTCATGTTTTGTTCTTTGGCTCTTTCCTGGGGCAGCAGATCTCGTGTGTTCCTGCTTGGGAAGGAGGAAACCAAACTAAAAGCTCAGCAGACGGGCGTGCACACACTCGTTGCTGCCTGTTTGTCAGAAGGGGCAAGATCCAGGCTGAGCCTTGCTTGGAGTGGGGCAGTGAGCATGAATCTGGTGGTGTGTCACCTCTGGTGGTACAGAAATCTGGTGTTACATCACCCCACGTCTCTTGGGGTTCCTTCCCAGAACCTGCCTGTGTAAGAAGGGCACGACTGAGGCTCATTTGAAGTTGGGGTGGTGTTCTGAGTGGAAAGCTTAGGAATGCAGAGTACTTTTTTAGTCAGAAGAGAACACACACATTTTCTTGGGTTGCCCAGGAGTGACTCACAAACATCTCAGCATCCGAGGTCTTTGTCTCCAGAAAGTTGCAGTACAATCGACCTCCAGGGACAGCACTTAAATCCCACTGAGCAGAGGGTGCTGCTCGGGAAATAATTCCCCTCCCTTGTGCAACACACACACTTGCAGAGCAGACACCCCGTGGCAGCAGTGTTTTCCAGTGCCTGGAATTATTCTGCATTTTGGAGTCACGACACGCTCAATCTTAATGACGGATTTGGAGAGAAGGCAGCTTCCCACCCCACTGCTGGAGATTCAACAGCAGACACACCAGGGGCACGGATTTAAGCACATACAGGCCTTTGAAGAGAAGAGAAGAGCCGGTGTTTCCAGCCCTGATAGTGCCTCGGTTTCCCTTGGGAACACTCTTCCCACAGCAGCCTTGGTCCCTGGGGGTGACTTTGCAAGGAACAGCTCCCCTCCTCTGTCAGCTGCTGCTCCCAGGAGCTGGGGGGGCTGTGAGAAGCTTCGTGGCTGGGGATGGGGCTGGAAGGCTGGGATGGCACTCCAAGGCTGGGATGGTGTCTCTGAGTGCTGGGGTGGTGCTCCAAGGCTGGGATGGTGTCTCTGAGTGCTGGGATGGTGTCTCTGAGTGCTGGGATGGTGCTCCAAGGTTGGGATGGTGTCTCTGAGTGCTGGGGTGGTGTCTCTGAGTGCTGGGGTGGTGCTCCAAGGCTGGGATGGTGTCTCTGAGTGCTGGGATAGCACTCCAAGGCTGGGATGGTGTTGGAAGGCTGGGGTGGTGCTGGGAGGTTGGGATGGTGTCTCTGAGTGCTGGGATGGTGTCTCTGAGTGCTGGGATGGTGTCTCTGAGTGCTGGGGTGGTGTTCCAAGGCTGGGATGGTGTCTCTGAGTGCTGGGATGGTGCTGGAAGGCTGGGATGGCTCTCCAAGGCTGGGATGGTGTCTCTGAGTGCTGGGGAGAGGTGACAGTGGCCGGGCGCTTGCGCTGGCTCCGGGCGCGCTGCTGGCGTGTGCTGAGAGTGGTGTCTCTCTCTCTGGGCTTGCAAAGCCCGGCAGTAATCAGTGCTAATTGCAATTACCTCCTCCCCGCTGTCCGAGTGGAGACCAACAGGTTATTTCCTGAAAAGCTTTTGTTTGTCTTTCCTGCCCGTGTTCCCGGTAGGAAATCTGCCCTTCCTGGGAAGGGCGGTTGGCATCGTCCTGCCTGGGGACTTTGTCTGTGGTCACCTCAGGCTGGCTCAGGTTTAACTCTCCCCAAGGCTTCGAGGGTCAGCAGGAGCTGGGAATTAAATGCTGTGTCCTGTGGTTGAGGGTGAGGAGCTGGGAGAGCAACTGGAGCCTTACTTTGGGTGACCAGGCTCTGTCTCTTTGAGTCCCCCCTGCTCCAGAGCCTCCCTCTGCATCCAGCAGTGTGAAGGTTCCCTTTGCAGCACGCAGATGTTCACTGGGAGCCTTCTATTCCAGAAATCCCCTGGCACTGACCCCTCCTAACCCAGCTATTCGAGGCATCCAGCGCCTTGTAGCAGCTGAAGGAATCTGGGAAGAGCGTGGCTGGTGAGAGTGAGTTATGTTTAGCTCCTTGTCCCTTTCCCTGGAGCTAAAGAAGTTTTTCTAGACCTTAAACCTCCTCAAAATGCGCAAGTCCAGCTGCTGTCACTGTTTTGAAGCATATAAACCTGGATGAGGATGCTGCTGCCCTGTAGAAAACTCACTTTTCCAGGGTAAATGAGCTGTGCCAGGAGGATCCCAGCCTTGCAGGCCTGGCTGTGAGCTGCACCCATCCAGGGCTGGTGGGGAAAAGTCAAAGTGAGTCTTGAAGCAGCCACAGCAGAAACGTGGGTGGCAGTTTGTCCCCGAGTGCCTCCATGCCCAGCTGCTGCTGGGTGGATGCCATGGGCTGGTGAAGAGGCACGGTCCTGCCCTGGAGAGCTGCGTGGAGCCTGCCCAGAGGCTCTGAACAGGTTTGCTGAGTGCAGCTGTGCTTTGGGAGCGGCTCTGGAACAAGCCCGTTAGAGGAATGCAGTCAGCAGGACCGGGGTCACCGCGGAGCCCCAAACCCTGCCCTGGTGTCCCAGAGCTCGCTGGCCTTGGTGGCTTGTCACAGGGCAGCTCTGGGCCTGGAGAGGGGTGGAGGAGAGCTGCTCCGTGCACAGCTGTGCACAGCTGGGCCTGGAAGAGGATTTTTGCAGATGTGGTGGCACCAAGCCTTGAAGCCTCCCATTGGTTCTTGTGCTTTCCTCCCTGCTTGGAATGCTGCAGCAGTGGGGTGACAGTCCAAGGGCCCTGGGTCTCGCAGTCTTTAATGACAATTAGGTCTTTCTTAATGTGTGATTTTCTTGCAGAGTGTCCTTGCCTTCCCTTCTGGTGTGAAGGAGAAGCGTTATCTAAAGACAGGACTGGAAAATGGGAGCTGCTGGGTTCTCACACCAGCTCTCACGCCACTCACTTGGGGACGTGGGCAAGTCCATTTAATGTCTTTTGTCTCTCATTTCCTTTTTGCAGCTGGGAGGAAATTAATACCAGCTCTGTAAAAGACTCCCAATTGATCTGTTAATTTCTTGTGAGTGCTTCGAGATAAAACCAGGGTACGTGCTCTTGCTGCTCTCAAAAAAAAAAAAAAAAGTGTTCAAGTGTTTGTGCTAAAGGCCTCTGTCTGTTGGATTTTATTCCAATATCTGTCCGTGGATTGCTCTCAGGGCATCTTGTGGTTGTGTGTGGGGAGGCTGCTGCTCCAGGTCCCCCCAGTCCTTCCCAGGGTTGAGGTTTAACATCCTTGGGATGAATTTCTCTGCTGCTCCAGTCCAGAGTTGAGGTTTAACTGGAGGGATGGCTGCAGGCTCTGCAGGGAGTGCTGGGTGTCAGATCACACACAGCTCACCAGGCTTCTCAGGGCTGTCCCACGGTGTCCCCAGGGTTGAGGTTCCACTGGAGGGATGGCTGCAGCTCCTCGGCTCAGCAGTGTGTGCTCTGTGGGGAGTGCTGGATGTCGGATCACACACAGCTCACCAGGCTTCTCAGGGCTGTCCCACGGTGTTTGGGAAGAGGGGCACAGCCCCTGGGGGTGCGGGAGCAGCAAGCCCAGGAGCCCATCCCTGTGCTGGAGGTGGGTGCAGAGGCTGGATGGGGCCCAGGGAGGAGATGTCCTGTGTAAACAGCTCCTTTGTGAGCGCACAGCGCTTGTGGCAGGGGGGCCGCCCATCCTGGCAGGCTGGGATCCAGGGCCCTGCGATGATTCAGAGCTGGGGTTGCTGTGTGCTCTCCTCTCTGCAGCACTGCAGCGCTGCCGCGGGGTCCCGGCACTCCTGCAGCGCTCACACCCTGCCCCTGCACCCTCCAGGGCTGCGCTGGGGGGGTTTGCCTTCGCAGGGGCAGCGTGCTGCTCCCAGAGGGTGCCAGGCCAGGTGGGAGCTGGGCTCATCTGCATGCAGCTCCTGGCTCTGGCTGCTGCAGGATGCAGTGATGCATTTGGTCCTGTTCCCCAGGCTGCTCAGCCTTTTGGGGACCTTTCTGCATCTCCAGGTCCAGCCCTGCATGGGAAGGACAGCCTCGGGGTTTCCTGGGAGTGCCATCATCACCATCATCCTCCTTGGGATGAATTTCTCTGCTGCTGCAGGAGGACAGTGAAGCTGTCAGACATCACAGCCCTGCTGCACCTGCCTGCCAGCCCCTCCTCTCACCGTGAGGAGGGGAGCATCTGGTGTTTCTCAGGGCTGAAGGCTCTTGCCTGTGCTGCACCAGCCAGGCCTCCTGCTCTGGCTGATGTGGCTGTACCTTGGGGGCTCCACCAAGCCATTTCTCAGAGTTCCTCCTGTGTGGAGCCAGCTCGAGCTATGGCTGAGCTGCTGCAAGGCTGGTGCCTGGCAGTGTCTGCCTTTTGTCCTGTGGCTTTCAGGTTTTGAGTCACCCTAGGGCTGGCCTGATGCTATCAGCCCTGCTCTTATCTTCAGCAAAGCAGGCAGGGTCCAGCGGGGTCACCTTCCCACACACACCTGATCCGGGTTGCTGGGGCTGTACCAGGCAGCCCTGGGGCTCCTGTCACAGCAGCTCCTTCCTTGTGCCCCGGGCTGTTTGCTTTAGGTGGGAGACGGGGTAAAACCAGGGGCAGGGGGGCCCGAGCTGGGTGAGCAAGGTCTGCAGGCACAGGGCTGATAATGTCACACCAAGGGGAAATAAAGCAGCCCTTTCCTCACCTGGCAAGGGCTCCTGATGGCTGTGGGCTGTGGCAGCATGGCTTTTGGGGACGCTGTGTGCAGTCCAGCTGGGCAGGGTCACAGCCAGGCTGTGCTGGGCACCCTGGGCAGGCAGACCTGGGAGCCAGCCCAGGGCTTCATCCCATCCACGTGGCTGAAGCTGGTCCTGACTCCTGAAAATGCCTGGAGGCTGTGGGGCAGGGCTGGGTGCTGTCCTGAGCCCCTGCCCACCCGAGTTTGGGGTGCTGCACGAGTGGCCCCAAAATCAGGGCTGGAGGTTTTGCTTTTCCCTTCTGCCCGTGCTGGCTTTGCACGCTGTGCCCACGGCCAGGTTTGGAGGGCGGCTCTGTGGCCCTTGTGTGGGATCTGCAATCACTCATGACTCACAAAAAGCAGCATAAATTAATTACCTTCCTGGTTCTTGGCTTTGCTTCGTAATTAGCGACAACAAAATAATGAGGCTTGAATGAAACATTTGGTTTGTTCTGGAGGAAATTGTTTTGCTTAGAAGCACTTTCTGTACCTGTGCCTTAACGCAAAAAACAAGAAGTCAACTTCTCACCAGGAAATGGCATTTTGGGGTGGAAAATCAACGCTTTTCCGTTCTGGACATTGAAGCCACTGGGCGCTTTAAAGGTTGCCCAAATCAACCCCAGCTGCTGAAACCAACCCAGAAAGAGCTGCAGGGGAGCACTGGGGTGACCTGCACCTGCATTGAACCCCTGCCTGCTCCCTGGTGAAACAGAAAAGGGTTTGGCAAAGCCCAGACTGCGTCATGGCCCCACATGTGCCCTCCCAGTGGGATGCTGTGGGAATGAGCCAGCTTGGAACTCTGTGGGGCTGGAATTTCAGGGCACGTGGTG
The DNA here is from genome assembly GCA_039654755.1 of Calcarius lapponicus. Classification (NCBI taxonomy): domain Eukaryota; kingdom Metazoa; phylum Chordata; class Aves; order Passeriformes; family Fringillidae; genus Calcarius; species Calcarius lapponicus. The sequence continues at coordinate 16,852,065 of JBBFKN010000011.1, forward strand.
ATGCTGGAGCTGGTGAGAGGCAGTGAATGTAATTTAATTTAAGTACAGTGGTTTTACCCCCTCTCCTGGCAGGGTGACACCAGCCGTGGCCTCGCTCTATTTATAGGTGTAAAGCACCAGCTTTTTAATTCCTTTTGAGCAAGTTCAATTTTCATCCCCTTCCCTCGAGGCTTCCCCACTGCATCTGGTGCAGCTCTCTCTGTTGTCCTTGTTCCCTGTCTTTGCAGGGAGCCGCTGGATCGGCTCCATTTTCCAAGGGAGGAGCAGAGCAGAGAGAGCCCCTGAGATCCCTGCTGGAGGCCACAGCAGTCAGCAGAGCCTGGCTGATCCTTGGGCAGCTGCTGCTCGGGCCAGGGAAGAGAGGAACCCACTGTGGCTTTTTCTGAGGGTGAAGGATCAATGGAAGAAGCTGCAGCCAAACTCTGGGGGGCTGGGATGGATTTTCCCCTGGGAGCCAGTTGCAAAATGTTGTGTCGCTGCACCGCCATCCTCACAGGGCTTTAACCCTGCTGGGTCTTACCCCATCCTGGACCTGCCCAAAACACAGCGTGGGAAAGCCAGATCCCAGGAGTTGGGAGCTCTGCAGCCGCTGGAGCCCTTCCCTTCCCTTCCCTTCCCTTCCCTTCCCTTCCCTTCCCTTCCCTTCCCTTCCCTTCCCTTCCCTTCCCTTCCCTTCCCTTCCCTTCCCTCCCAGCTGCTCCCTCAGCACACAGAGAAGGGCACGGTGGCTGAGTCACGGCTTCGTGGATCACTCGTCCCCAGGGCTGGTGACGCATCTGTGGTTTTGGGGTTCAGCCAGCAGAGTGTCAGTGTGGGGCTCTCCGTGTGTCTCCAGGAGCGTGGGAAGGTGAGCACACCTGCTGCACACTCACCTGGGGTCGCTGCTGCCCCTGTGCAGGGCACACCCAGCCTGGTGTCCTGCAGGGTGAGAGTGGCCCTCGGAGGGGCTGTCAGACACTCGTGTCTCCTCCAGCCCTGCTCTCTGCAGTGTCCTTCAGAAGGGCAGCCCTTCTGAGCATGCCTGCTCCTTCCCAGAGCCAGCTCCACTCCCAGCCACCTGCAGCCCAAACCAGCCCCAGCCTGGCTCCCCAGGGCTGCAGAGAGCATCTCCTGGGGGCTTCACTGCCCCCTTGTCCAGACTGACCCTTCATCCACCACCTCCTCCCAGAGCAGCATCCCCGGGGCTGCAGAGAGCATCTCCTGGGGGCTTCACTGCCCCCTTGTCCAGACTGACCCTTCATCCACCACCTCCTTCCAGAGCAGCATCCCCAGGGCTGCAGAGAGCATCTCCTGAGGGGCTTCACCCCCCTTGGCCAGACTGACCCTTCATCCACCACCTCCTTCCAGAGCAGCATCCCCGGGGCTGCAGAGAGCATCTCCTGAGGGGCTTCATTTCCCCTTGGCCCTTCATCCCCCACCTCCTTCCAGAGCAGCATCCCCGGGGCTGGGAGAGCTCCTGGCCCTGGTTAATAATTGAGTGATTCCTCCAGCCTGCCTGCTGGAGCCTGCAGCTGCTCCAATAAACCTGGCCAGGATGGGGGGTTTGTGTAAGCGCTCTCCTTTCTCGTGCCTCCTCTTGGCTGACAGGATCCTCCTGGAAGCATCCTGGCTCTCCTCCTGAGCCGTGTCCCTGCGTGGGTGCCTGGGAATGTGGGGTGAAGCCTCAGGAGCATCCGGCTTAACCATGAACGTGCCGGGCCCTTCAGCTGTGCCCTGTGCTCCCTTCCCTCCTCCCTCCTGTCCAGCAAATCCACTGACCCCAAAATGAAGGCCAGAAACGCTCAGAAGCTGCAGAGCAAACTTTGTCAGAGCCAGCTTTCCTTGCCCGAAATCTCTTTAATTGGAAGGATGGGGTTTCCTCCAGATCTGCAAGTGCTCAGTCTGTGCTTAAACCTGGGATTCCTGTCCCTGGTTCCTTTCTGCCCCAACACAAGGAATTGCTGGCCACCCGTGAGTGACCCCTGTGTGTGCCTTGCTGGGCACGTGGGAGCAGGCTGTGTACGTGGGCAAGGAGCTGTTTCACAGGAACTGTTATCTCCTGCACTTCCTTTTCTGTGTTTGCTCAGCCTCTTGGCGTTCATGTTTAACCCAACTGTCTCTCCTTTAATGGTTCAGGTGGTGTTTGATGCTGGTGCTCCCGTGGAGTTTGTTTTCCAAAGGAGGAAGCTTGGGTGACTGTGCCTGCCCTGCGCTGGGGATTTAGGGATCAGGGGTCACATTATTATTATTTTATTGTTCTTATTATTATCATAATCTTTAAAGCCATTATCAAAGCTTATTCCCCTTTCTACTGCCCCTTGGCTGGGCATCCTCCTGTCCCAGCATCCTGCCACAGCCTTCCTCATCTTCCAGGAGGGAAGTTCAGGCACAGGGCTGGGATCAAAGCACTTCACCCTTGCCCGGCCTCATCCTTCCCACCAGCCACCCCCATCCCAAAGTGGGATGCTGGCTCCCACCAACAGATTGGTACCAATGAGCTCTGGAATGCTCTAAAAATACTGAGCGGAGCAAGCAGGGAGCAAAAAATGGCTGAGATTCAGTGAAATCAAAGGCATAATTAAAATGCAGCCCGTGTAAGTGTATTTTTAGGGCCCTACAAAAAGGCTGTAAACCATTGAATTCCCATCAGCACACGAATGTTCCAGTTTAATGGAATCCTGGGGCCTGTGGGGAAGAAGTGAGAGATGCTTAATTGTCAGTGTTTGTGTTTTATTCATGATTGAACATACTTAGCAAGCAAAAACTGATCTGCTGTTGGCTTCTCGCTGCTTGTGTGGCTTTAAGCCTTATTCCAGGCAGAAATTGCCCGGTGTGCTGGAAGGGTCGGTGGTTCCCAGGGTTTGCATGAGCTGTGCATGGAACAGGGATTATCACCTCCCCTCCCACAGGGAGCTGCGTGCCAGGGCTGCCTTGGGGTGCTCAGAGCGTGTGTGGGCTCCAGGGGATCCAGGAAAGAGGAAAAATCCCATGGGGGTAGATCAGGAGCTGCATCCGGGCTGGGAAGTCCCCGAATGCAGGTGCCCGGGTGCTGGGGGTGCCCTGGGACAGGGTTTGGGTGTTGCAGCTCCTCCTGCCTCCCCTGGTGCCCATGGAGCTGTGTGCTGGGGGGCAGAGCCAGGCCAGGCTCCTGCCAGCATCCCTGTGGAGCAGTGGGAATGGCTCCTGGTGCGGTGAGTCCTCTGGGCTGGCCCAGGCTGGAGCCTGTTCCTGCAGCTCAGCTGGAGCTGGGGGCTGATCCTGCCCCAGGGACCTGCACGGGGCTGGGCTGTGCTCCTCGGGGGAATCTGGGGAACTGAGGCCCCAGGAGCTGGGGGGTCTGCCCAGGGGAGGGGGATGAGCTGGCCCTGGCACAGATGTGGGGGGCTCGGGGGGGATCTGGCTCCTTCTGGAGGGGATTGGATCTGTTGTGGGATTGCTGCAGATGGCACGGCCGGAAGGAGCGGAGGAACACGGCATGCCAAGGCAGGGTTCCTTATTTTAAACTGCTTCCCTTGCCAGGGAACAAATATGCCTCGCTTCAAAATAATAATTATAAAGCCTGGCAGGAGATCCAGGGAGCCCAGAGCCCTCCTGTGGGTGTTGGTGTGCTGGCAGACGCCCGGCTGGGGGTGCTTGGTGGGAATGTCATCCCAGCGGGTCGGGGCTGCCTCAGGGACTGCCTTTGGAGTTGTGCTGGGGTTGGAAAAGGGGGGAAATGTGTTCCCCGCTACCTTACACCCCAAGGTGCATCCTGTCCCTGCTGCAGCCAGCCATGTAAAACCCCCAGGAGGGAGAATGGCATCCTGGAATGCACCAAGCAGCAGCTCCCATCCCTGTGCCCTGTGCAGGGATGCCCGGGGATGGGGCTGAGCCTGGCACACTGGGAACAGTGGCACTGGTGGGCAGGCTGATGGGAGGGAAATGCCACTGCCAGTGTGTGCCTGGGAGCAGTGCTGCTGTGGGAAGAGCTGGAGCAGGGACTGCTCGTGTGGGGAGAGCTGCAGGGCTGTCACAGGCAGGGACACCTGCCATGGTCACCCTGGGGTCCAGGGAGAGGCCCTGCCGTGTCCCAAGGGTGGCTGTCACCTGCTGCTGGGACTCTCAGGGTCCTGGCCTGAGACCAGCAGCACCACAGTCTGGCTAAGCTGCAGTTTCCACTTGACAGAGCGGGGCACGAGGGGAAACTGAGGCACACGAGGAGTGACAGGTCACAAGGAGTGCAGGGAGGGCTGGGAACTGCTCCCTGACTCTGGCAGGGGTGTCCCCTGCAGACAGCATCCTCCATTCCTGTAACCAGTGTGTCTCTCCTTCTCTGCCTCTCTCCAGGCTTCCACGTGATCCCCTCGGTGTCCAGCATCGTTCCCGAGAGCTGCCTGCTCATCGTGGTGGGCCTTCTGGTCGGGGGGCTCATCAAGGGGGTGGGTGAGAAGCCCCCCATCCTCAAGTCGGACATCTTCTTCCTCTTCCTGCTGCCCCCCATCATCCTGGATGCCGGCTACTTCCTGCCCCTGCGCCCCTTCACCGAGAACCTGGGCACCATCCTCATCTTCGCCGTGGTGGGCACGCTCTGGAACGCCTTTTTCCTGGGGGGGCTGATGTACGCCGTGTGCCAGCTGGGCGGGCCCGGCCTCAACCACATCGGCCTGCTGGCCAACCTGCTCTTCGGCAGCATCATCTCGGCCGTGGACCCCGTGGCCGTGCTGGCCGTCTTCGAGGAGATCCACATCAACGAGCTGCTGCACATCCTGGTCTTCGGGGAGTCCCTGCTCAACGACGCCGTCACCGTCGTGAGTGGCCCGGGGAGCGGGGTGTGCTCGGTGCAGGAGCACCCCAGGGTGGTGGCACTGTCAGGGCCGTGCCAAGCTGCCTCCTGGCAGCTCCGCTTGGACCAAACCTTGTCCAGGTGCAAAGCTAAAAGTAGAGGCTTGAAGCAGAGCTGGTTGAGGTGGAGTGATTCTCTCGGAGAGCTGGGGAGGCAGAGGGCACGTGCCCGGTCAGCCCCTTGGTGCCTGGCTCTGGGAATCTGCTCTCCTGGCTGCAGTTGCTGCTGTGCCCGTGCCCGCCCTGCCAGGGGAAGCACGAGGGGCTGCCCCTGGCCCAGGCAGGGCTGCCCTGTAGCTGCTGCTCTGTCTCTCCTTTCTCGTGGTCAGCCTTGCTGTCCTCCAGCTCCCGGCGGGTGGGACAGCAGCGCATCAGCCGTGGCAAAGGGAGAGCTGCAGGGGCTGAAGCCAGGCTGGCAGCCCCCCTGCATCACCCCCAGCCCCACTGCAAGCAGCAGCTTTGCAGGGACCTTTGGGAGGTGGGGCCAGGCCTGCTGCCTTTCCAGAGGACATCACTGTCCAGGTGCTGGCTTGGCTCTCAGCGTGGCCTTCTCCTCTCTGCAGAGCTGACCTCTAAACTGACTCCTAACCCACTGCATTTTCCTGGCTCTTTTCCCACATCCCAGCTGTCCATTCCAGAGCTGGCTGCTCAGCCCCTGCTGACAAGGTTCCTGGTGACAAAGAACACTCTGTCCCACCACGGGGCTTTTTCCAGGCACTTCTCCCCCATTTTCCAGCAAAGGGGTGCCTGCAGGGTCTGTGTCCCCACTCTCGTCCCTGGGGAAAGCCTTTGTCTGCCCCTGCCCCTGTCCCACCCAGGGCCTGGCCCCGGCAGGCAGGAGCTGGCACCTCGCCCTCTCCCTGCCTGTGAGTGCTGCTATTCCTGCAGGATGCCCTAAATCCTGTTTCCCATCCTGACATGTGCTTTAACATCTCTGCAGTGTCTGGGGGTGGGAGAAGGCAGCACAGCCCAAGTCTTTCCCTCAGCTGCAGAAGCCACCTCAAGGGTTTGGGCTCTTCCCTGGGCTGGGCAGGGCAGATGGGGGCTTTTCTCTCCATGCATCTGTCAGGAGTCCCCCAGCCTGGATCTGTCCTTTCCTGGTCGTTGGGAAAACAGGAGCAGCCTCTGGCTGCTGACCACAGGTCCTGCTGGGACAGCTGGAGAGCAGAGCTGTCCCAGACACATCTTTGTGTGTCCCTGTGGGCACCGAGGACACGGAGCTGGTCCCCCCGGGTCTGTGTCTGGCATAGCAAAGCACCAGCAGCTGGATTTGGTGTGAGCCTTGGTCAAGCACCCGACTTGGGGTCGCCAAGCAGGGACAGAGCTCAGCTCAGGTGTGCCACACTCCCTGGACAGGTCTCCTCCGAGGTGAGGCTGTCCCTTCCCAGAGGGACAGTTTGAACCCTGCTCTCCTTTCTCCCCGCCAGGTCCTCTACCACCTGTTTGAAGAGTTTGCCAGCTTCGAGCAGGTGACCATCCTGGACATCATCCTCGGCTTCCTCAGCTTCTTCGTGGTGTCCCTGGGCGGGGTCCTGGTGGGCGTCATCTACGGGGTGATCGCCGCCTTCACGTCCCGCTTCACCTCGCACATCCGCGTCATCGAGCCCCTCTTCGTGTTCCTCTACAGCTACATGGCCTACCTGTCTGCCGAGCTCTTCCACCTGTCGGGCATCATGGCGTGAGTGGGGCGGCGAGGGGGGGTTTGTGGGATGTGTGACCACTTCCTCTGGCTGGCCCAGCGCCGTCACTGCCTGCCCAGCGAGGCCAGGCTGTGCTTGGGCTGGGATGTGCAAGGAGGCACACGAGAGAAGTGGGTCTGGGGAGCTGTCCCACAGATCCCGGGGCGCTGGCAGCCTGTTCCCGTTCTCCCAGGCACAAAGGGGCAGGCAGGGCCTGCTGAGCACTCAGGACACCGTGGGTTTGTGCTCCAGTGCTCACTCTGCCTTGCCAGGGGAAGGAGAAACCTTATGTTGCCTTGAATATTTACTGGTGGTTCATAAGACCTGTCCTGCCCTGGAGTTTGGTGTCACAACACAAAATGCTGCTCCAGGGCCGGGGCTTGGGGCTGTCCCCATGTCCCCATGGCTGCTGAGGGCCCAAACCTCACCCCCAGGCTCATTGCTGCTGGTGTGGTCATGAGACCCTATGTGGAAGCCAACATCTCCCACAAGTCCCACACCACCATCAAGTATTTCCTCAAGATGTGGAGCAGTGTGAGCGAGACCCTCATCTTCATCTTCCTGGGTGTCTCCACTGTGGCTGGTCACCACTACTGGAACTGGACCTTCGTCATCAGCACGCTCTTCTTCTGCCTCATCGCCAGGGTGTTGGGTGAGTGTCAGTGTGGTGGCAAAGAATCATGGCACGGTTTGGCTTGGAAGGGACCTTAAGGCCCATCTCGTTCCAGCTGCCATGGGCAGGGACACCTTCCACCATTCCAGGCTGCTCCGAGCCTTGGCCAACCTGGCCAGAGTGGCCACCTGGGTCATGGTGAACTCTGAACCATGATGGTTTGCCTTGCAGGGGAGGCTGGAGATGCCTGGGTGGCACTGCTCCACCGTGGGCATCACCCATGCTGGTGGTTGGTGTTGGGGAGATGGGGCTGAGGCCGTGGTGGTGCCAGCATGGGGTGGAAGCTGCTCAGGAATGTTGAGATGAGCAGACAGCCCCTGAGGGGCTGCAGGGCGGGCTCTTTGGGACTGGAGGGGATCCTTGACCATTCACCCAGGACTGTGCTGCTCCCCCAGGTGTCCTTGTGCTCACCTGGTTCATCAACAAGTTCCGGATCGTGAAGCTGACGCCGAAGGACCAGTTCATCATCGCCTACGGGGGCCTGCGGGGAGCCATCGCCTTCTCGCTGGGCTACCTGCTGGACTACAAGCACTTCGGCATGAGGGACATGTTCCTCACTGCCATCATCACTGTCATCTTCTTCACCGTCTTCGTGCAGGTGGGTGGCAGCCAGGCTGTGCTTTCTGAGGGGAAGGGGCTCTCATGGCCCTGTGGAGAGTGGGGAGTCCATCCCCAGCCTCCATCCCTGGCCCCGTCGCTGCCCCGCGTCCCCAGAACACTGCACGGTGACACCGACAGCGGGTTGGCTTTGCTGAGCCCATCCCACGGCCACCACTGCGCCTTGGGCAGAGATGTAACCCCCCCCCCTCCTCCTCCTCCTCCTCTTCCTCCCCAGGGCATGACCATCCGGCCCCTGGTGGATCTGCTGGCTGTGAAGAAGAAGCAGGAGACGAAGCGCTCCATCAACGAGGAGATCCACACGCAGGTAACGCGTGCTGCCTTAGCCCTCTGCTCTCTCTGCTTCTGCCACTCCACCTGTGTCACTGGGACCTGCCCCTAAAGCAGAGCCCAAGGTAAGGGGGCAGAGCGAGGGCTCTCCCCTGTCTGTGTCGTCCAGTGCCCGCTCTGACCCAGACCCCAGTGCCTGTAGAGCCAAGCCCGGCTGTGTGGGTCCACCCTGCCCTCCCAAAGCCCACCCTGGACCTGATTTTACACACCCTGAGTGCCTCCCCGTGTGTCAGTGTGGGTGTCAGGGCAGGGAGGGGGTGGGCAGGAGCCCTCCGAGCTGCTCACGCCTTGGACCATCTCTTCCAGTTCTTGGATCACCTTCTGACAGGGATCGAGGATATCTGTGGTCACTACGGGCATCACCACTGGAAGGACAAGTGAGTGGGGAGGTTTGGTGGCTGGGGGAGGGTTTCAGTCGCCATCCAGAAGGTTTCACAGCTCTGTGCCAGGCTTTAATATCCACACTCAGACCCACCATGGAGAATTATGGCCCTGGATTGGGAGCAAGGGGGGCTGCAGGGCTGCACCCCTCAGCCTCACCACCCACAGCAGGTCCATGGCAGGGTGGGAGCTGCCAGTGCCAGTCCCTGCAGGAGCTCAGGGCCGTCCCTAGTGGGTGCCAGCAGGTGCTGGGTGTTGTGGAGACACCCTGGCTTGGGAGGGATTCAGGGAAGCCTGGCCTGAGCCATGCTGGTGGAACTGGAGCCAGCACTGAGCCCAGCAGTGCTGTCCTGGGGAATGGGGAGTGGGAGTGGGGAGTGGGAATGGGGAATGGGGAGTGGGAATGGGGAGTGGGAATGGGGAGTGGGAGTGGGGAGTGGGAATGGGGAGTGGGAATGGGGAATGGGGAATGGGGAGTGGGAATGGGGAGTGGGAATGGGGAATGGGGAGTGGGAGTGGGGAGTGGGAAGTGGGAATGGGGAGTGGGAATGGGGAGTGGGAGTGGGAATGGGGAATGGGGAGTGGGCGTGGGGAGTGGGAGTGGGGAATGGGGAATGGGGAGTGGGCGTGGGGAGTGGGCCTGGGACAGGGCCAGGGCTGAGCTGTGGCTGCCCCTCCTGTGCCCCGTTCCGGGAAGGCTGAACCGCTTCAACAAGAAGTACGTGAAGAAGTGCCTGATCGCGGGGGAGCGCTCCAAGGAGCCCCAGCTCATCGCCTTCTACCACAAGATGGAGATGAAGCAGGCCATCGAGCTGGTGGAGAGCGGGGGCATCGGCAAGATCCCCTCTGCCGTCTCCACCGTCTCCATCCAGTGAGTTCCCTGCCCTGGGCACCCTCCCTGGCGCCCTGAGTGCTCCCTGCTGCTGGCCACAGGGTGAGCAGCCCTTGGGGGCCGTGGCGTGGGGCTCTGAATCCTGTCTGTCCCTGCAGGAACATCAACCCCCAGACCCTCCCTCTGGAGCGCGTCCTGCCAGCCCTGTCCAAGGACAAGGAGGAGGAGATCCGGAAAATCCTCCGCACGAACCTGCAGAAAACCAGGCAGAGGGTGAGGTGTCCCCGGGCACTGTGTGTCCCCTGTGCCTCGCTGGGAGTGGCAGGGACGCTGCCCACCAGCCCTCAGCTGGGCCCTTCACCCTGCTGTCCCTGCCCTGCTGTGCCTGGTGCTCCTGGCCTGACTCTTCTTCCCCAGGAGGCTTTTCCTCCTGGGATGGTGAGGGATAGTCTGAGGGCCAGGCTGATTTGGTCAGTGGCTGGGCCAGGGTGGGTTGGGATCAGGCATCCCGTGGTGGCACACGAGGGATGAGCCTCGAGCCTGCCTGGACCTGCTCTGCCCCTGGTGGCTGTTCCATCCGTCTCCAGGAAGAATGGGGCTGTGACCTTCCTCTCCCTCTCCGAGTGGGATTTTAACCTGTCTCCTTTTCTGGGATCTGTTCCCAGCTGCGATCCTACAACCGGCACACGCTGGTGGCTGACCCCTACGAGGAAGCCTGGAACCAGATGCTCCTGAGGAGGCAGAAGGCCCGGCAGCTGGAGCAGAAGGTGCTGGGGGAGCACCGGGGTGGGGCAGGACGGGGGGCTGCCAGGGGGGCTTCCCAGCCTGGGAGGGCACAGGGAGGGGGCTGAGGTTTGGGTGACCCCTTGGGGGTCCTGTGATTGCCCCAGGCCCCAAGCAAGTCCCTGGAGCATGGCTGGGAGAATCTGTGCCCGTGTCCTCTGCGTCCCACTGCTGCTCCCTGCCCATCCCTGTGTCAGTCCCTTGCCCATCCCTGTGTCAGTCCCTTGCCCATCCCTGTGTCCAGTTCCCTGCCCATCCCTGTGTCAGTCCCCTGCCCATCCCTGTGTCAGTCCCCTGCCCATCCTGTGCCCAGTTCCCTGCCCATCCTGTGCCCAGTTCCCTGCCCATCCCTGTGTCAGTCCCTTGCCCATCCCTCTGTCCAGTTCCCTGCCCATCCCTGTGTCAGTCCCTTGCCCACCCTGTGTCAGTCCCCTGCCCATCCCTGTGCCCAGTTCCCTGCCCATCCTGTGCCCAGTTCCCTGCCCATCCCTGTGCCCAGTTCCCTGCCCATCCTGTGCCCAGTTCCCTGCCCATCCCTGTGCCCAGTTCCCTGCCCATCCCTGTGCCCAGTTCCCTGCCCATCCCTGTGTCAGTCCCTTGCCCATCCCTCTGTCCAGTCCCTTGCCCATCCCTCTGTCCAGTTCCCTGCCCATCCCTGTGTCAGTCCCCTGCCCATCCTGTGCCCAGTTCTCTGCCCACCCTTTGTCAGTCCCTGTGCCCATTTCCCCTCCTGCCCTGGCCTCGCCGCTGAGGGTGCCTTGTTCCCGTTGCAGATGAACAACTACCTGACGGTGCCGGCGCACAAGGTGGACTCGCCCACCATGTCCCGGGCTCGCATCGGCTCAGGTAGGTGGGAGGGGCTGCCCGAGGAGCGGCGCTGCGCTCACCTGGAGCCCCTGGAGCTGCCCTGCCCCTCCTCAGCTCCTCCTCAGCCCCGATCGTGCCCAGCCCGCGCCCCTCCAGCCCGGCCCCAGAGAGCTGCTGTTCCGAGCAGAAGCGCCCAGCTGGCTCGCAGCACAATTCCCCGGGGAAGGCAGGTTGGGCAGTCCCTTTGGAGCCCAGATCTCTGTCCGTGCCCCTCCCAGCCCTCCTCAGAGGCGGGCATCAGGAGCGCTTAGCCCAAGAGCCGTTGCCAGTGCGTTCCCAGTTTGTCCGTGGCGCATTTGCTTTGGCACCCTCGGTTCCCCCAGTCCCGTGCGTGCCCTCCCGTTCCGGGGTGCCGGGTGCGGGGCGTGCCGCGGCTGCCGAGCCCGCGGTTCATCAGCAGAGGGCAGCTTCGCCCTTCCCGATGCAGCCGGGCTGTCGGCAGCTCCGCGGGGCTGTGGGAGTCGGGAAAAGGAGTTACAGAGCTGAACTGGAAATCAGCGAGACAGCCCGGGCACCCCAGCCCCAAACAAACATCTGGGGTGCATCACCGGGGGTCCCTGAGACCCCTGCCTTCCCTGCCTGACCCCTCTGTGCCTCCCAGACCCGCTGGCCTACGAGCCCAAGGAGGACTCGGAGAACCTGCCCATCATCACCATCGACCCGGCCTCGCCGCAGTCCCCCGAGTCCGTGGACCTGATGAGCGAGGAGCCCAAGGGCTGCAGCGGCCTCCCGCCCTCGCCCGAGGAGGATGAGGAGGGGCTGGTGATGCGGGTGAAGGAGCCTTCCTCCCCGGGGACCGACGACGTCTTCACCCCGGGGAACGGGGACAGCCCCAGCAACCAGCGGATGCTGCGGTGCCTGAGCGACCCCGGCCCGCGGCCCGAGCCCGAGGAGGGGGAGCCCTTCATCCCCAAGGGCCAGTAGCTGCTGGCACAAAGCCTCCGAATCGTTTCTCTCTCTCTGTTCATTCATTCGTTCTTTGCTCTCCGTTTTGGTTTCTTGTCACTACACACTGGGTTCAGTCAGGGGAGCCTGTCCTGGATGGACTGGCATTGCCAGGACAGCTCTGCCCAGCGAGCCCTGGGCTGGCCCCAACGAGCAGGGAGGGAGCCCTGGGATGCCCTGGGCTCCTTGGGCCGCGTGGCCTGGGGGCGATGGACAATTTTCCGCCCGGGATTGGGATTTGCAGGTGCCTCACAGCCCCCGCGGGGCTCCCCAGAGGTGCCCACCCACTCAGGACCTGCGGCCGGCTCTGAGCAGGGCTCTCCACAGTCACTCCCCGCGGCACAGCTCCCCCTCTCCCCTCCTGTGCTTCACTGCCCGCTGGCCCTGCTCCGGAGCGCGAGATGGGACAGCAGGAGCTGTCACGGGGCTGGCGCACACACAGACACAGACACACACACACACACACACACACAGAGACACACAGACACGCACACACACAGACACGCACACACACACACATGCACACACACACACACAGACACACAGACACACACACACACAGACACACAGACACACACACACACACGCACACACACACACACGCACACACACGCACTCCCCGTGTCCCCTCCCCACACCTCGGGCTCCTGCCGCTGCTCCCTCGCCTCGGCAGCTTCCCCGTGGGCCCGGCTGTGCCTGGGGTCCTCCCTCCTGGCCTCACATTTCATGCCAGGTCTTTTCAAAGAAATATTCTAGAGCCATGCAGGGGGGAAGCCGGGACCCCCTCGCTTTGAGCAGCCTCTCCATCCCTCCTGGAACTGCTGTCACCTGTCCCCGTGGGGACCCTCCAGGGGCCGCCTCGGCCCCTCGCCCTGTGCCAGCGCGGCAGCGGCTGCTCCTTAACCAAAGACAGGCCCGGGGCGTGCCAGGGGGGATTGTTTGCCCCCCTGCAAGCGAGAGGAGCTGGGGAGAGCCGAGTGCCAGCTCCCCCAGCGTGGGGACAGCTCGGATCCCAAAGGTTGGCCAAGGGGACGACTCGGGGTGCCGGGGGTCCTGGGGAGGACCCATCTTTCCCCAAGGCTCGGGAGGGATCACTGGGTGTTGTGGTGGCTTGCAGCCCTCCCCGGGCTCAGGGGCGTCCTGTGTCTGTCACCTTGTCCCCCACCTTGTGCCACCCAGCTCCCGCCGTGTGCCACCGTGGGTACCACGGGGTGCTCGCCGCCCCTCCGCGGGGACCCCGGCCGCTGTCCCCTCCCTGTGCCGTGCCTTGCCACGCTCTGCCCCGCTGCCTTGGTGGGCACCTGCCCCACGTCCCAGCCGCTCCACGCCCCGCTGGCACCCCCAGGGCCGGCGCCACCGGGGCGAGCGCCCGCGCCGCTGCCTGCGCCTGCCTGCTGCCCTGCTCTGTTTCCAGGAGGAAAAAAAAGCAATGGAAATTCTCTTGTATAAAAAGGAAAAAAAAAACCAAACCCACATGTAAAGAGATTCTTGGTTTTTATCATAAATATTCTAATAAATTAATGTTAATTTTTAGTGGGGGTTTTTCCAGCTGTTCGGGCTCCTGGCGCTGCCTCACGGTCCCGGCTGTCCCAGAGGAACGAGGTGGCTGTGACGCTCCATCCCCATCGCTGGCATGGAGAGTTTGCCTCTCGCCCTCCTGCCTGGCTCAGGGACAGCTGGAGCCCCCTCGCAGGGGGACATTTTCAGCTTTGGCAAAGACAGAGGCTCAAGAGAGGCTCCCAGATCCCTCCCTGGAGCTGCGCCGTGCGAGGCTGTGTAGGGGGCTCTCCCGGGGGAGGGTGCTTTTCTCCTTTTCCGGGGGATGGATCACCCGGCACAGCCCGGGGATGCCGCTCTGGGGAATTGCGGTGGGAATTTGTTCCACGGCTGCAAAGCCCTGAGCCGGAGCCGTGACTCAGCCCGCGGCCATCCCGCGGCGCCGCAGCTCACCTGCCCGGACACACCTGAGCGCCAGGGTCCCCTGCCTGCGGCGGGACTCGGCTGGCTCAGCCCGCTGCGGGTGACCCGGGGGATCCTGGGCTCGGGGAGGTGGCCGGGCATGTGTGACAGGCAGTGCCGTGGGGCCCGTGGCAGTGCCAGCTTAGTGGGTGCCACCCTTGCATCCCGAGCAGGGTCCGGGGTAGTTTGTCCACTGCCCACCCCGGACACTGCCCATCTCTGACACTGCCCACCCCAAACACTGCCCATCCCAAACACTGCCCACCCCAAACACTGCCCATCTCTGACACTGCCCACCCCAAACACTGCCCACCCTGGACACTGCCCATCCCAAACACTGCCCACCCCAAACACTGCCCATCTCTGACACTGCCCACCCCAAACACTGCCCACCCCAAACACTGCCCATCTCTGACACTGCCCATCTCTGACACTGCCCACCCCAAACACTGCCCACCCCAAACACTGCCCACCCTGGACACTGCCCACCCCAAACACTGCCCACCCCAAACACTGCCCATCTCTGACACTGCCCATCTCTGACACTGCCCACCCCAAACACTGCCCACCCCGGACACTGCCCATCTCTGACACTGCCCATCTCTGACACTGCCCACCCCAAACACTGCCCACCCCAAACACTGCCCACCACGGACCCTGCCCATCCCAAACATTGCCCACCCCAAACACTTCCCACCCCAAACACTGTCCATCTCTGACACTGCCCATCTCTGACACTGCCCACCCCAAACACTGCCCACCCCAAACACTGCCCATCCCAAACACTGCCCATCTCTGACACTGCCCATCCCAAACACTGCCCACCCCGGACCCTGCCCACCCCAAACACTGCCCATCCCAAACACTGCCCACCCCAAACACTGCCCATCCCAAACACTGCCCACCCCAAACACTGCCCATCCCAAACACTGTCCATCTCTGACACTGCCCATCTCTGACACTGCCCATCCCAAACACTGCCCACCCCGGACCCTGCCCACCCCAAACACTGCCCACCCCAAACACTGCTCATCCCAAACACTGCCCACCCCGGACACTGCCCATCTCTGACACTGCCCACCCCAAACACTGCCCACCCCAAACACTGCCCACCCCGGACACTGCCCACCTCTGACACTGCCCACCCCAAACACTGCCCATCCCAAACACTGCCCACCTCTGACACTGCCCACCCCAAACACTGCCCACCCCGGACACTGCCCATCTCTGACACTGCCCACCCCAAACACTGCCCACCCCAAACACTGCCCACCCCGGACACTGCCCACCCCAAACACTGCCCACCCCAAACACTGCCCATCCCAAACACTGCCCACCTCTGACACTGCCCACCCCAAACACTGCCCACCCCGGACACTGCCCACCCCAAACACTGCCCATCTCTGACACTGCCCACCCCAAACACTGCCCATCCCAAACACTGCCCATCCCAAACACTGCCCATCTCTGACACTGCCCATCCCAAACACTGCCCATCCCAAACACTGCCCATCTCTGACACTGCCCACTCCAAACACTGCCCACCCCAAACACTGCCCATCTCTGACACTGCCCGCCCCGGACACAGAGGAAGCAGCAGGAGCACGGCAGCCCCGGGCAGTGCCCAGGTAACTCACCTGCCCACGTGCTGGGGAGCATCACCTGCAGCCTGATTTCAGTCATACCTTTAGAGCGAGAACTCCCCAAACCCAGGCATTTCCAGGATATTCTTGTTTCTGTCTCAAAGGGTGAGTAACTTTTTTTAATGAGGGAGGACTAATGATCCCTCCGGGGCTGTGCTGTCACCACTGAGGCACTGCCCAAGCACTCGCAGTGCTGGGGCCGGGGGGTGGAGAGGCCCCAGCGTGTCCCCCCAGCCCCAGGGTCCTGGCAGTGATGTGTTTACCCTGTGTGTGCCCCCCGTGCCCCATATCCCCCTCTCCCTCCCAAAACACGTTTGGGCCTTGGTGGTGGCACCAAGAGCAGGGAGAATAGGGACTCTGAGCAGGATGACTTTGTCCTTCCACAGGAGTTCCTCAGTGTTTATGCCCCTTCTGCAGCCCCCATCCATGAGGGTTAGAGATCTGCTGCCTCTGCCCCAGCCAGAAGGGCTTTCCCGTGCCTCAGTTTCCCTCTGTGGTCCAGCACGAAGCCTGGGGTGCAGGGGGTGGCAGGAGAGGAGGGACTGTCCCCATGGCCCCGGTAGGGACCGGGAGCCCTCGAGGTGCCCATGAAGTCCGAGTGAGGCAGCTGCCCCAGGCCCAGCAGCTGCCCCAGGCCCAGCAGCTGCCCCAGGCCCAGCAGCCTCCAGAGCAGAGCTCCCAGCTGTGCCACGAGGGCACAGCGAGCTGTCCTGGGGCTGCCAGCACCTGCAGGGCACTCCGGTGTCACCCGGGGCCCAGAACCCGCAGCACAGGAGCGGCCGTGCTCCCTGCCAGGCCCCAGTTATGGCACCGGGATGGGTCATCCCCTGCCAGGGCTGGAAAGGCACCAGTCATGCCAGGAAAAACAGCACGTGGTGTCACCGGGAAGCCACCGAGCCTGGGGACACGCAGGTGATGCTGCCAGGGGACAGGGATGTCCCCAGCCAGGGACAGCCCGGGGCAGATTCACAGCAGGGCGCATCAGTGCCGGGCCGCGTCGCTGCCGTGTCCCTGTCCCCGCAGCCCGGCGGGGCCGTGTCCCCCCCACTCCCCGGGCAGCATTTTGCAGCAGCCAGGGGAGGTGACAGGTGCCATTCCCGAGCTCTGTGTCACCTGCACTAATGACAGCCTGCGCTCCCTTTCATCCCAGGGCCTGGCGGGCGGCCCCTCTCCGGCAGCATCACTCATCATCCCTTCCAGGACGGGATGTGGCCGAGTCTGGGGGTCCAGGGTGGTGACACAGGGACGCCAGGCTGAGATCAGAGTGGCAGCAGAGTGACAGCCCTCATGCCGTGCGGTGGGCGCTCACACTGCCCCTAATCCGGCCAAATCCAGCCTTGCTGTGGCGCTGGCACCGCGGGGACGGGCGGCGAGCGGGGCTGGACAGCAGCTCCAGCGCCTGGGAGGTGTCCGGGAGCCGTGTTTGCCCAGGGAGGATTTGGACAAGGCCGTGGAGAGGACTCCACCTCCTAAACCCACAGGGGCACGTGGGCACGAGCGTGTGCGTGGGGACGGCAGCGTGGGCGTGGGGACAGCGATGAGTGTGGGGACAGCAGCAGCTGGGCTGGGGACAGCGGGTGTTTGGCCAGGGATGGCGGCTTTTGTGCAGGGGCATGGCTGGACTCTGCGTGGGGACACTTTGTGCCCGCCTGGGGACAGTCTGTGCCCGCACGGTGCCAGCCGCCGGGGCACGGGGACGGGGCCAGCCCGGGCCGCGGTGTCGCTGCCGTGGGAGCGGGACACCGGCGCGCCCGCGCCCCGCCAGCAGCGCTGCGGCTCCCGCGGGGCGGCTGCGTGACGCCGGTGGCTCCGGGAGCAGGGCTGGGTCCCTCTGCTTGCTCAGGGAGTTGGCACACGCCCTGCCTAATGCCGAGTGGGACGGAGCCGTCCCACGCGCGTCACGCAGCGCCCGAGGTCCCTTCCCCGCAGGCTGGAGAGGTTTTCACCCACTGCCCCAGTCCCGGCCGCCTCCCGCTCCCGTGCCCCAGTTCCCGCTGCCCGGGGCTGCCCGGCGTCCCCAGCGCCCCGGGGGGCTCCGATCAGCTCGGGGTTCCCCCTCTGCCCCCCGTGCCCCTTCCCGTGCCCGGCCCCGGGGCGTCCCCGCTGCTCCCACGCCGATCCCGGGGGGACGGAGCGGGGTCCGGGCTCTGCGGAGCCGCCGCCCCCGGCCGGCCCTGTCCCACCCCCGTGCGGCCCGAGGGGCTCCGCCACCCCCGGCAGGCAGGGTCCGCCCGCCTTTCACACCCAGACGATGATTATTCTTTAATCGCCCGCAAAACAAACGAAGAAAGGCCGGGCTGGCCCTTGCTGAGCTGGAAGGAAGCGGCCCGGGTGCCATTCCCGGCGCAGGGCCCGGTCCCGGGGACATTGCCCGGTACGGACGGTACCGAGCGGCTCCGCGGTCCCGGCCGAGCGGCTCCGCTCTCTGCAGAGCGCCGCGCTTTCCTCCGGAGCCCGCAGAACCGCTGTCCCCCGGGCCCGGGCAGCGCCAGAGCCCAGCCCGGCTCATCCCGGAGGGATCCGCAGCTCCTGTCCCTGCCTGCATCCCGCACATCTGCACGGTCCCCCGGGCCACGGGGTGCTCAGCCCATCAGCCCTTCCTCCTGCTGCATCCCCCGGTGCACGGAGCCGTCCCCAAAGCCGTTCGGCCCCTCGCAGCCTCTTGGGAAACCCTCCCCGATCCGGCTTTTTCGCCAGCAACGTCAAAAGGGTTTTGCAATGAGGCAGCTGCCTGATTTTTAATCACGTTCCTTAGAAAATCAGTTTCCAGCAGGGCTGCCCTTGTCCTGTGCCCCAGCCGGGAGCCTCAGGGGGAGCGCAGGGAGCGGATTCGCGTCGCTGCGGAGAAGCCTGGTGGAGTCCCAGGGGTGGAAGCGAGGGAGCAAACACAGCAGCAGGAGGAGCATCCCAATGGGGACCGAACCCCGGCAGAGGGGCCCCCAGCCCCCGGGAGCCCTCTGGCTGTCAGTGCGCCCGGGAATGGGAGGATTCCAGAGGGAATCAGGGCTCCACTGCCCTTCCCTGCCCTCCGAGCCCAGCTGAGGATGCTCCTGAGCCCCCCAGCTCCCCCAGCCCCTCTTTCTGCAGCCAGCTCCAGCTCCCAGCAGCCAACCCTGGCACTGGCAGATCTTGGGAGAGCTCTGCAGCGCCTTCCCTGAGGGGGAGAGTCCCAGGGTGGATGTTGGGGAGTTTTCAGCGGAGTTCTTGCCATCAAACCCCGCGAGGGTGTGAAACACGAGCAGCCCTGGCTCAGCTCCTGGCGGGCTCTGGAATCCCGGCTGGAAGCAGGAGCCCGGCCGTGCACGGTGGAGCTGCAGTCGCTCTGTCCGTCCCCGGGGCCGCGGGGCAGCCGCTCACAGGGAGGGAGGGCCCTGCTGGAAATGTCCGCAGGGGGAAACGCTGTGAGAAATGGGCGCTGCAGAGGGATGAGCGTTGCTGGGATGAAAGGAAACGGCTGCTCAGAGGCTGGGGACACATCTGGCCCCAGGGGGAGGCGGCGGCTCAGCTGAGAGCTGGGCCACACTCTGGGATTCAGGGCCCGGGTCTGAGCTCCTGGAGCTCCACCACCCCAGGGTGGGACCCACAGCTGGCACATGGGGGCCCTTTTGTCCCGGGACAAGGGCCAGGGGGAGCCGGGCGTGCCAGGGCGGGGACACTGAGCTGGGGAGTGACAGACCACGGGGTGTCTGTGCGGTGCCAGACCGTGGGGATCACTCCAGGAGAATCAATGGGCGCCAGCCTGCAGAGCATCGATGGGCATCAATAGAGCATCAGATCACAGGGCATCTGTGGGGCACCGGGGCACAAATGGGGCATCACCGGGGCGTCAGCTCTTGGGGCATCAGCTCATGGGGCGTCAGCTCTTGGGGCATCAGTGGGGCACCAGTGGGGTACCAAGGGTGTATCAAAGGGCACCAATGGGGCACCAAAGGGAACCGACAGAACATCAGAGGACACTGCTGTGGCACGAGTTGACTCAGTGGGACATCAAGGCCGAGGCTGGGGTCCCACAGGACCCGTGTCCCCCGGTGCTGTCGCTGTCCCCCGGTGCCACCCGGTGTCCCCCGGGTCTGTCCCCCGGTGCCACCCGTGTCCCCCGGGTCTGTCCCTGTCCCCCGGTGCCACCCGGTGTCCCCCGGGTCTGTCCCCCGGTGCCACCCGTGTCCCCCGGGTCTGTCCCTGTCCCCCATGTCCCCCGGGTCTGTCCGTGTCCCCCGGTGCCACCCATGTCCCCCGGGTCTGTCCGTGTCCCCCGGTGCCACCCGTGTCCCCCGGGTCTGTCCCTGTCCCCCGGTGCCACCCGTGTCCCCCCGCGCTGTCGCTGTCACCAGCGTCCCCGCCCCTGTCCCCGCCCCCTTCCCCTATCGCCTCTTCGATTGGCCCCGGTCCAGCCGCGCTCCTCCCCCTGGGCACGGGCTCGGGCCGGGATTGGCGGGGGCCCGGGCCAATGGGGCGCGGCGCGGGTCCATAAAAGGCGCGGCGGGGCGCGGGCGGGCGCAGCGCTCGGCGGAGCCGGTGGCGGGCGGGGGGCGGCCGGGGCCGGTTCTGTGCGAGTCCCTGCGGGCACCGACCGCGCTCCCCGCCGCGCCCCGCGCAGCCGCCCCTCGCCGGCGCCACTGGGGGGGTTGTTTTTTGTTTTGTTTTTTTTGCTTTCCCCCCCACTTTTAAATTTTCCTCCCGCTTCCCCCCGCACCGGCACTTCCGGCGGGTTTCCGGGCGGTTTCCGGGCGAGCGGCTCCGGCGGCGGCGGGGGCGATGCTGGAGGCGGCGGCGGGGCCCGCTCCGGGCGGCGCGGAGCAGCGCGGGAGCCGCTTCAGCGTCCTGACGTGGGAGCAGGTGCAGCGGCTGGACCAGATCCTGGGCGAGGCCGTGCCCATCCACGGCCGCGGCAACTTCCCCACGCTGTCGGTGCGGCCGCGCACCATCGTGCAGGTGAGGGGCTGAGCGGGGCTGAGGGGCTGCGGGCCGGGCTGCGGGCCCCGCTGGACTCTGCCCCGCTCCGGCGGGGGTCAGGCAGAAAATAAAAGTGCTGAGGCGGCGATAACCGGCCCGGCGGGCCCCGAGCCAGCCCGGCCGGGCACCTCGGCCTCCTCCCACGGCCCGTGCGGGGCCCGGGGAGCGCGGAGGCACCGGACGGGCCGGGCCGGGAGGGACCCTGAATTAACAGCGGGGAATGGCCTCGGCTGAGAGCAGGGAGCCCGGCACGGCTCTGCTCGGGACAGCCCGAGATCCCAAAGCGGTGTCCCCGCGCTGAGGTCCCATAGCAGTGTCCGAATGCTGCTTGGCTCCTGCCAGGCTGGGAACTCGAGAAAAGCGCCTCGGCCATGGGCACGGACGCCTTCCACCAGAGCAGCCTGCTCCGAGTCCTGTCAGCCTGGCCTGGCTGCTCCAGGGGGAGCCACAAGTTCTGGGGGGCCTGGCCCCCATCACCCCGGGGGCGCTGTGGGCTCCGTTCCCTGTCCCGGGGGTCCCGGTGGGGCTGGCCCCTGCCAGCACTCACAGCACGAGTGCCTGAAGCTGGCGGGACCCTCCTGAGCAGCTCACCCCATCCCTGCAGCTGCTGCAGCTTGTGCCGTAGGTCCTGCTTAGCTTCCTCCCTTCTTACCTTGTTCCTACTCTTTTCGAGTTAATTTATTGCCCTAAAAAGCGGTGAAATGTGTGTGGCCAGGGCAAAAGTGGCTTTTTTTGGCGCTGCTTCCACGAAATGGCTTCGTGCTGGTGGACATGTTGGGCTCGTGCTGGAAGAGGCAGAGTTATTAATTCAAAGGCCGGATCAAATGTCCGTGTCCTTTGATTTCTGGGCACCCCTGGCTGAATTCTCCAGAGCCTGCCCGAGACTTCGGCTTGTTCACGAGCTCCTCTTAGTTAAACCATCAAGTAATAACTGGCCTGTTTAATATTAAACTAACAATGTAGCTCGAATGAGCTGATGCATATTCATATTTGGGAGGCGACTTCATTCCTCAGTAATGACTCATCAAATGTAAAATCGGGCATGTTGGCTTCTAATTAAAAAGCCTATTCACGGCGCTAAGACCCAACTGGCTTTCACAATAACCGGGATTTTGGAGCCTCAGCTGCTTGAGAAAGAGTCAGAGTTAAGCCTGGCAGACGGAAGGTGACATTTGAAAGGCTGGTCTGGGATTCCTCGAGTTGCTGTCGGGGGCAGCAGCGCCGGGTTTGGCCGCCTTGGGCGGAATGGCAGATTGTGGGAGCTGCAGGCAGGAGGCCGCCCTGGCCGGGCAGCACCAGGCACTGCAGCAGCTCGTGGGGCTGCCCAAAGGATGCTGCCAGCAGCAGCCTCCAGCACGGGATAGCTGAGGGCTGTAATTGTGCCCGGCCGTGCTGGCAGAGCCTGTGTTTAGGGCTGACTAAGCTGGAACAAGTAACCCAAAAGGCAGTTATTTATCCTGTTGTTGTTGTCCGGGGAGCTGCGAGGCGCAGGTCAGGACGCAGCAGGATTTGCTCCTGCCTGGCTGTCACAGTCAATTATCCCAACCACACGGAAGGTGAGCTGCTGTTTTGGGAAGCAGGTCAGCAGCTGCCTAACCCTGGAAATATCCAGCCCTCTGGGGGAACGTGCAGCCCTGAACCCACTGCCTGCAGCCAGGGGGGATGAGCTCCAGGTGAGGGCTGGGGGGTGGAAGCTCCCAGGGAATGGCCAATGCTCTGCTCCCTGCTGCTCTGCAGGTTGGAGACTTCTGGGATGGTTTGGGATGGCACTGACTCAAGCAATTGGGTCTTTTCCCTGTTTTCTGGATATATCTGACACAGACAGCCTGGGGAACTTGAGTGAGCTTGGAGCCCGTGGGCCTGGAGCACTGCAGGTCCTGCGCCATGCCCAGAAAGGGGTTAAGCAAATGTTCTTTGGGGTCAGGAAATTAATCTGGAACGAGATCTTCTCCAAGCACTGGGCCCAGCTCTGCCTCTAAGACTTTGTGACCTATATCTGGTGTCTCTGAGCTGGGAGCACTGGGAGCAGCCTCTGACTGCACGAGCAGTGCTGGAGCCGTGCCCCGGGTGAGTGACTCCAGCTGGCAGCAGGGCCAGGCCAGCAGCTCCCCTGGGTGGTGTTTGCTCACTTTGGGGCAGCAGCCCTCCGTGTCTTCTAGGAGCAGATCCATCTTTTCAAACTGCCTGCCTTGGAAAACAGCTTCTTTCTCTGGCTGGGCAGGTGCGGCCTGGGCTACCGGGGCGAGCAGCCCCTGGTTCACTGTGCCTGGCATGTGACTGTCACCACGGGCTTGGCCAGGAGCCCGGCTGCACTTCCAGCCCAGCAGGGGTGGCTCCTGTCAGGAGAGAGGGGAAGCTGCCCCCTGAGCCTCGACAGCCGCCCAGGTGTGCAGACAGCAGAGGGTTTGCTCTGGGGTGTTTCTGGGAAGGCAGCAGAACTCAGGGGTGGCCCTTGGCACGGTCACCGAGGGCTTTGTGCTGCAGTCCCTGACCTTTTGTGTGTTCTTCCTTCCAAAAAAACCCACGGAGAGGCAGCTTTACTGCTGCTGAGACCAGAACTGCAACGCTTCTGGTCTCCCCCAGAACTGCTCAGGCCCAGGCCAGCCAAGAGGGTTTGGCCCTCGTGGTGCAGCTTGGAATTGAAATTCATGTTTTGGGCAGCCAAAATGCAGAGTTTGTGGGGCCTCTCAAACTAGGGCAGGCTCACAGGGCTGAAGGGCCCAGTCAGACTGGCTCTTGATGATCCAATTTGTCCATTTGTGACCCAAGCTTCGGCTCTTTCAAGCCATGGCCTTGCTCTAGGCTGGCTGGTTGGGACTCCCAGGAAAATGGGAAATGGCCGGAGGGGAACACGAAAGCACGATGAGAGGATGAGACGTGGGGAGAGCTTCTGCTGGAAGGTGCAAACCTAATCTTCCTGGGATCTTTGAGCTGAGTTAAACTCAAATTATAAGCTGGTGTCCAGATAGTTTATTTTATGGTCTTGGGGGTTATTTTAGCCTCCTGCTTGTTAAGTAATCAGGCAGGTGATTCAGCTTCCCAGTAAATGAACAAAGCTTTGGAGGGGCTGCTGGGTGTGCCAGGACTGAGCAGGCAGCATTAAAATCACCGGAGTAACACCCGTAAGATGAAAGCTGCCTCTTGTGCTTGATAGCACGCCAAGCTCAGCACGAAGCTCTGACACACTGGAAATTGTTAGGATACACTTACTAGTTGGGACATGAACTTGCATACGCCTGGCTGGGGCTTTTGAGCTGCTCTGGCATCTTGATTTGCCTTTAATGAATCTTGACAGGCCGGAGGGATGGCTAAAAGGAGTGAGCCACCCTGATTAAATCCACAGGGACTGCTGCAGACTGTGCTGCCACCTCCTCTTTGGGGTCACTTTGGGGTCAGCTGCTCTTGGCTTGGTCACTGCAGCCGGGAGGGGACGTAGAGGGCAGAGACCACCCAAAAAAATGGGGTCAGGAAGGCCCTCCAGGCCAGAGTGGGGAAGGCAGGGAGAGCAGACCCTGCACTGGAAGCAGAACAGCTGATGGTGTGCAGTCAGATTTCTAATGCCAGGGAATAAGTGAAGGAGAGCCACCCCAGCTGCTGGCAGGACTCGGGATGCTTTCCCAAGTGACCTATTTCCAATGGATTAGCTTTTTATTTCGCTGTCTTGCACTGGAGTGACCTGTGTGAGCGCTGGGAGCGCTCCTGCTGTCCCCAGGCTGCTCCCTCCTGCCTCTCACTGGCTCTGTCTCTGTCTCAGGTTGTCCGCAGCCGCCTGGAGAAGAAGGGAATCCCCGTGCACGACGTCAGGCTGAACGGCTCAGCTGCCAGTCACGTCCTGCACCAGGACAGCGGCTTGGGCTACAAGGACCTGGACCTCATCTTCGGGGTGGATCTGAAGAACGAGGACGTTTTCCAGCTGGTCAAAGATGTGGTCATGGATTGCCTGCTGGACTTCCTCCCCGAAGGAGTCAACAAGGACAAGATCACGCCCATGACCCTGAAGGAGGCCTATGTGCAGAAGCTGGTGAAGGTGTGCAACGAGACCGACCGCTGGAGCCTCATCTCGCTCTCCAACAACAGCGGCAAGAACGTGGAGCTCAAGTTCGTGGACTCGCTGCGCCGCCAGTTCGAGTTCAGCGTGGACTCCTTCCAGATCATCCTGGACTCGCTCCTGCTCTTCGGGGAGTGCTCGGAGAACCCCATGGCCGAGAACTTCCACCCCACGGTGACCGGGGAGAGCATGTACGGGGACTTCGAGGAGGCCATGGAGCACCTGCGGCACCGCGTCATCGCCACGCGCAACCCCGAGGAGATCCGCGGCGGGGGGCTCCTCAAGTACTGCAACCTCCTGGTCAGGGGCTTCAAGCCCAAGTCCGAGGTGGATATGAAGGCCCTGCAGAGGTACATGTGCTCCAGGTTCTTCATAGACTTCTCTGACATCGGCGAGCAGCTGCGGAAGCTGGAGTGTTACCTGCAGAGCCACTTTGTGGGCATGGAGAGCAACAGATATGACTATTTGATGACCCTGCACAGGGTGGTCAACGAGAGCACGGTCTGCCTCATGGGACACGAGAGGAGGCAGACCCTGAACCTCATTGCCATGCTGGCCGTCAGGGTCCTGGCTGAGCAGAACATCATCCCCACGGTGACAAACGTTACCTGCTTCTACCAGCCAGCCCCTTATGTCAGCGAAATAAACTTCAACTACTACGTGACCCACGTGCAGCCCTTCCTGCCTTGCAATCAGTCTTACCCCACGTGGCTTCCCTGTAACTGAGCCAGGACAAACCCCAGGGTCTGTCCTCCAAGGTATTTCCGTGCCTTGGGGGGTTGGGAGGGTGGGGAGGGGGGAGCAAAACGAAACCTACCAACCTTCCCAGAACTGCAACAAAAGGAAACTTCCTGGACTCTTGCTTGAGTGTCTCGTTCCTGGGATTGTTGGGACGAGCCTTGTCTGCTGTACACTGTGATGGGAAGTGCAGTGTTATGGGAATCCTCAAAATCCTTATGGAATTGTGGAGGCAACGGGGTGGGTGGGGTGTGTGAGGGGAGACTGTAGAATTACGCTAAGGTAGAGCTGCACTGCCCTGAAATGGATCTGAATTGTGGTGTTTTGTTTTTTTTTTAGTGCAGGAGGTGTTCTGGGTGTGCAAACTTGTGGTTTCTGCTGAGAGAAGCCAGGGTGGCTAATTCCTTTGAAGGACCAAAGAATCCTGTTTAAGTGCCTGTAACAATATAAACACAACTGTACTGTAAACTTTATTATTTTCTGCGGGGGCTGATGGCCCAGAGCTCGAGTGGGGAATGTCTGAAGAGGAAAATGTTTCTGTCGTGGGTGGGGAGGGTCGCAAGATCATTTCTTATCCTGGCTGAGGCCAGAGCAGGTTCTGTGTGGCTGAGGGGTTTGGGCATGACTTGCTGCCTGTCAAGGACCAGCTGGAGCCAAGAGCTGCCAAAGTGGGGCTGCCTAACCTGGGGGTTGGAATTGCCTGAAACTGGGAGCCCTGGGGAGAGGGGGAGTGCATGGTGGAAAATGCTGTGCAGGCCTTGCTGGAAAAAAGGCAGCAGGGACCTACACTTGGATTTCTTCAAGCTCCCAAGTCTGCAGTGCCAAAATATAGTGAGGCAGAGGATTTGTCCAGGAGCCTGCCCCAGGCTGCCAAACCTAATCCTGTTTTTTCTAGGGGAATTCAAAATGCTGCTCTTCCAATTTATTTTTTTTTTGACATGCAGTGTGATTTTAATGCACAAAGCCACAGGCCAGCTGGGCCATGGGGAAGGTGAGGCTTGTCCTTTGAAGCACAAACCATCCAGGTCACTGGTCAGTCATTTCCAGCTGTCTGTTGCTGTGTCCTCCAGCGAGGTGAACAGACCTCTCCGTGCTGGAGATCAGCCCTTGGGCAGGTCCTATCTCCAAAGCAGCCCATTCCCAGCTCTGTGATTCCCTGATAGCATTTGAAATTCCTTCTCTAGCTAGAAATGGAGCCTGGGGGCAGAAGGGGGGTGAGGTTAGTTGGCCTTAGGGAAACAGTGTCTTCTTAGCCGACCCTCTGGTGTTGGGGGGTTTGGCTCTCTCAGTCCGGTGTGGTTTGAAGCTGTTGAGTGTCCGGAGCACAGGAGTTTTTCACGGAGGTGCCTGGGCTGCCGAGCCCCAGGGATCTCGGGTTTCAGGGCAGGCAGCAGGCATTCCCTAGGGATGCTGCTCGGGAACACCGCCGCGGCTTCCTGGTGCTGCCTCGGGGCTGACCTACTCAGTACCTTGACTAACTCGTGTTTTTTGGGGTTTTTTTTCGTTTTTGTGACAAAACTGTAATAGCCGGGCAGATTGAAATAAAGACTAGATCCTTGGAATGTGTATAGCCAGATTGGTACCTTTTTTGGGGTGGGGGCAATGTGGATGGGGAGTCAGGGGGTGGGGGTGGCTCCTGCCCTTGGCTGGCCCTGCTCCGCTCCCCGCGCCCGGAGCTGGGCCAGTGGCACTGACCCTGTGCAGGTTCTGGCCCTCCTGAGCTCAGCTCAGCCTTCATGGCAGTCCCCAGCTGCCCAGAGCCTCACTCCCCCCTGTGCTGGGAGCTTGGGGCTTCCCGTGTGAGGTCAAACTGGTTTAGGACTGCATTTGGGAGCCTGACTGTGCCACTCCTGTGGCTTTGAGGAAGATGAGATTTTTTTCTTGCATTTGAAATGGAACATGGATGCCATGTAGCATGTTTTTTACAGGCTGCTCCTACCCACAGACACACTAAACTGAGATTCCCTCCTTCCCTTTGAGGTGTCCAGACAGATCCCCTACAGCCAACAGCTCGACAGGGTGACCTACCATTGAGATTGCACTTTGGATTTATGGAGTGTGTGTGGTGGGACTCTTGTGAGTGGCTTGAACCTGAGTTTTTCTAGACCTTGCAGTGATACTGTGCTGCCTCTTGTGAGAGGGCAATTGGAAGATTCCAGTAGCTTGAATGGCACTTGATTTCTTTTTTTTCGTTGTTTTGTTTGTTTTAAATGTCTTTTTCCTACACCTGTATCACTTGTCATGCGATGGGCTTGACATAGACTCACTAGATTCTTTAGAATCTGTTACGAATAAATACAGTGTATTCAAATGTGTTGGATTATTTTTATTTGCTTGTCCATCCGAGTGGTGTGACGAGGAGACGACCCAACCCTGTTCCCACCAGAAACCATGCTCAGAACCAGCTGGGGACCTGGGAAGGGGCAGGCTGAGCCCCTGGTCTGCGTCTGCCTGAGTCCAGAGCTGTTGTCAGCTGAGGGAGGTTTCTGTTTTGAGCACTGTTCTTTGGAGCTGTGCATTTGCCTTTCCCTGTTGCTGGGGGTGGCACCAGCACCCTCCCTGCTGGCTCTCCATGGCTCCATCCCCAAGAGGTGCCTGGAGCCCTGGGGCTGGTTCTGGTGTGTGGCTGACCCACCTGCAGGCTGTTCCTCCTGGAGCAGGAGAGGCTGAGCCCGGGGAGGGCTGTGTCCCAGGGAAAGCTGTGTGCTGAGGAGGGCTGTGTCCCAGGGAAAGCTGTGTGCTGAGGAGAGCTGTGTCCCAGGGAAAGCTGTGTGCTGAGGAGGGCTGTGTCCCAGGGAAAGCTGTGTGCTGAGGAGGGCTGTGTCCCAGGAAAAGGTCTGTGCTGAGGAGAGCTGTGTCCCAGGAAAAGGTCTGTGCTGAGGAGGGCTGTGTCCCAGGGAAAGGTCTGTGCTGAGGAGGGCTGTGTCCCAGGGAAAGCTGTGTGCTGAGGAGAGCTGTGTCCCAGGAAAAGCTGTGTGCTGAGGAGGGCTGTGTCCCAGGGAAAGGTCTGTGCTGAGGAGGGCTGTGTCCCAGGAAAAGGTCTGTGTTGAGGAGGGCTGTGTCCCAGGAAAAGCTGCCCTGGGTGGCAGGGCTGGCAGCTGGGTGCAGCTCCTCCAGCCCTGGCTGCCCTCCAGCCCAAGATGAGGTTTCACTTCCCCCTGTCAAGCTCCAGGCAGTTCTGGTTCCACTGCAACAATGGAGCTGACGATGTGCCAGTCCCTCTTTGGGACAGACTTGCTGTCTCTGCATCCCCAAATCTTCACAGTCCTGGGCCAGGGCTTCCCTCTGACAGCAGGGCTGGGGTGTTCTTGGCACTGCCACTGTCCCTGTCCCTGCTTGGGCAGGCTCTGCCTTTTGCAGGGCTCATTTCTCTCAGACTTGCTGGGTTTAGAGATGTTTTCCTGTTTCTGGCCCAAACCCAGCATGATCTCCTGCCCTTTCCAAGGGTGTCTCACCTATGGAAGCAGCTCTGAGGTACCTCAGTTCCTCAGCTGCCTCCTGTGTGGGTGCTGCTCCTGCTGTGGGTGTGTGGTGAATAAGCTGCCTCTGGATTTGTGACCCTGAGCAGAGCAGCAAAAGCCCTGACAGAGTTGGCTGGGCATTGTTGGGTGGATCAGAGCATACAAAGGGATGTTGGTGGAAAGTACTCGTTGTGATCAGAAAGGAGCTATCAATGTTTACAGCCCAGATTCCCATCCCTCTTTTGTTAATTGTCAAATAAAAAAAAAAAAAAACTATATATTTTCTCACAGCCTGTAGTCTGTCATTATTTTCCCCTTTGAGCAGAGGGGGTGAGGGATCAGTCAGGCTGTGCCCGAGGCTGTGCTGGGTGCAATCCAGGCTCAGGTGCTGCTGCAGTGCTCCCCTCAGCCTGGCTCTGGGGACAGGGCCAGGAGTGCAGTCCCTGAGCTCAGCCCGTGGCCTGGGCAGTGCCAGCTCGGTGCCTGGTGCTGGGAGCAGGGCTGGTGGCGCGGTGGCACGGTGCTGCCCGTGCCCACAGCCCCTCTGCACAGGCTGCAGGAGCACCGAACCCCCAGCCCTGCAGAGCAGCGGCGCTCCCGGGGCTGCCTGCGGCTCCTGCAGCTGCGGCTTTTTCTCCTGGAAGGACACCTGGCCGTGCTCCAAGCTCACTGAAACGGCAGGAATTTGTCTTGACTCCAGCATGCAAGAAGCATCTTGCTGCAGCCCTGCTGCCTCCAGCCTGGCCCCGTGCCCAGGGTGGCACCAGCTCCGTGCGGGCGGCTCGCTAGACCCAGCGCGGCCTTTCCATTTCATTTTATCTCTGTTGAGCTTTTTCCTTGCAGCGTGCCAGTGTTTCTCCCTGGCTGCCCTCCTCCTCCTCCTCGTCCTGGGTGTGAAGGCTGCTCCCGGGCTGCAGAGAGGAGAGAACAGCCTGTCTGTGTGCCTCCCCTGCCATTTATAGCCGCGCTGGGGCTCGGCGCCCGCTGCCAAGCACGGGACAAACGCTCCATTGATGTGTCCCTGCCCCGAGGGCTCCCGGGCCGGGCTGGGCTGGCACAGCCCCTCTGCCTGCCTGCCCCAGGATGGCACAGCCCCAGTGCCTGTCTGCCCCAGGATGGCACAGCCCCTCTGCCTGCCTGCCCCAGGGATGGCACAGCCCCTCTGCCTGCCTGCCCCAGGATGGCACAGCCCCAATGCCTGTCCAGGATGGCACAGCGCCTGTGCCTGCCTGCCCCAGGATGGCACAGCCCCAGTGCCTGTTCCAGGGATGGCACAGCCCCAGTGCCTGTCCAGGATGGCACAGCCCCAATGCCTGTCTGCCCCAGGATGGCACAGCCCCAGTGCCTGCCCCAGGGATGGCACAGCCCCAGTGCTTGTCCCACAGTCCCCTGATCCCCTCTGCCAGCCCTGCTGCTGGACCAGTTCAGCCTTTTCTGCTCCAAGGAGGGTTTGAGCTCCTGCTGGAACTGTGGAATACCCTGGCTTGGAATGGAGTCACACAGGGCATCAAGGACAACCCCAAGTGTGCTTCTGAGAGTTTCCAAACCCTTCCTGACCTCTGGCAGACACGATGCTGTGGCCACTTCCCTGGGGAGCCTGTTCCAGCGCCCAGCACCCCTGGGTGTAGAGCCTCTTGTGTGCACAGGCAGAGGAACCTTTAAAAAGCATTTTTTTCCCCTCTGTACATGGAGTATTTGTTCTGTTCAGCTCTAAACACAGGTTGCCACAGGCTTCTTGGCTAGCAGCTCCGAGATTTCCCTGACAACCACCTTCTCTCACCTCTGGCCTCTTGGATCCAGCCTGGGGTGAGCCGCTCAGGCATTCCCATCCCTCCTGAGCCATCACAAGGACAGATCAGCTCCTGCAGAGCCTCCTGCCTGCTCCACGGCATTCCAGCTTGCCCCAAACTCCCGGATGCCTGCTCTTCCCTGCTCCTTTTCTCCGGGAATGACCCACACGTGCCCGAGCTGCTGCTGGGCTGGGAGGTGCTGCTGGGCTGCTGCTCGCTCACCTGGGTGGATCCCCGGGCCCGGACACACATTCCAGCCTGTGGAAACACGATGGCTCTGACAAATTTGATTGAAATCCTCCGCTGGCATCCCGAGGTGCTCAGGGGGATGACTGACAGCCAGGGCAGAGGCGTTTCCTGAGGAAAGGAGGAAAAGAAATCAATTGCCTTGTCACCGCAGCCTGGAGGTGTTGTGCAAGGGAGAGGCTAAGGACGGGGTGTCCTTGCTCCCCTGTACCCCAAA
Organism: Calcarius lapponicus; assembly: GCA_039654755.1. NCBI lineage: Eukaryota > Metazoa > Chordata > Aves > Passeriformes > Fringillidae > Calcarius > Calcarius lapponicus. Next base: position 16,883,028 of record JBBFKN010000011.1, read on the forward strand.
CCCTGCAGGTCCTGCCAGGGGGGGAATGCCAGGGGGATCAGGGGGATGCCAGGGGGAAGCAGCGACATTCCCGGCATGGATGGATGGATGGATGGATGGATGGATGGATGGATGGATGGATGGATGGATGGATGGATGATGGATGAGGGCTGCAGGGCGGGACGGTGGCTCCGGAGCGGGCAGAGGCTGGAGCGGCGCCCGGGGAGGCGCAGGGCGGTGTGAGATGCGTTATCTCTCCCTGTGCAGGTGAGAACTCGCATTTTCTGCCAGCACAGAGCTCACGTTTTCACTGCCAGCACAGAGCTCACGTTTTCACTGCCAGCAGCTCGCTCCTTTCCCATTGCCGGGCCATTCCCACCCTCCCTGTGCGCAGCATGGGGACAGGAGGCAGCCCCGGCTGCCGGGGGGGGTTGATCCTTGCCCTCTCCACCACCACGGCGTGTTTACCCTCCTTATCTGGCCGCTATCGGAGCCGGGGCTCGGCCGGAGCAGTGTCACCGTGCCTTCAAAGGGGAAGGCAGCGCTGCGGGGCTGTTTGTGTGCCCTAAATTTGTGCCTTGTAATCCAAGGAGGGGCTGGAGGTACGGACACCCCTGCAGCCCTCCTCCCTTCCCCCCGTGCCGGCGCGGCTGGAACAGCTGATTACGTTGAGCATCCCTCTAGTAATGTGCAATTAGGGGCGGCTTGGGCTGCAATCCGGCTAAATCCGCGTGTCCGTGCCGTGAGTCACCCAGGAGTGCTCCGCTGGCGGATCCCGGGCGCATTCCGCGGGGACTGGACACGATGCTTGGCGTGCCACTCTCAGTCACCCTTCCCGATGTCACCGGCGGAGCGAGTCCGGCCGGTTCCTGCCCTGCTCCTCCTTCCTCCCGCAGCCCCGGCCGGTCCCGGGGCCGAGCCCCGGGCTGGGATCCCCTTCCAGAGGGGTTCGGCAGCATCAGCCCCCCCAAAGGCGCGGCTCTGCCCGGGGCTGCTCCAGCTGAGATCAGAGACTGAAAACCCCCAGCCGTGGACGGGGGGAAGGCAGGGCAGGCCCAGCCCTTGCCCGGGGTGGCAGGGAGGGCTGGGGAGCGTGTGTCACCTTCTCCCAGCGGGAGATGCTGCCAGCGCCAGCAGCGCCGGGGTTGGGAACGTGCCCTTCCAGGGAACAGGGGAGCCTTCGGAGCCAAGCTGCTCCTCTGGGCAGGGCGCTGCTGCTCCGTGACGTGAGGAGGGCACAATGTGAGTAAGAGCATCCTCGGCAGGGCCCGCGTCAGAGCTGAGCTCAGCCGGGAGGGGCCGGGCCCGCCGCCCCCAGAACGCCCAGGGAGCTGGAGATGGTGGCACTGCTAATGGCACTAATTGCCAGCGCTTATTGAGCTGATGATTTGCTTTATCCAGGCGGGCCGAGTTACCCCATCGGGCCCGAGGCCATCCCGGGCGTGCAGAGAGCCAGGAGGGACCAGGGGGTGGCACGGGCAGGGCTGGGGGTGCAGGGACAGCAGCCCTGGGCAGGGGGGCCGGGGGCTCTCGGTGGGTGAAAGCTCAGCAGGGCCTCACCACCCTCACAGGGAGGAATTCATTCTAAAATCCCATCTAAACCTACTCAGTTTAAAGCCATTCCCCTTTCTGCCACTTGTCTTCTTTTGCTGCAAAGCTCTAGCAGCTCTTCTTGAGTGGAAATACAGCTTCATCTTGGCTGAAATTCTGGTGGAAAGTGGGGATTTGGGTTAAAATCCTGGGCTGAAAGCAGAGCAGGTGATGGGAGCTCAGAGGGCTGAGATTCTGGGAGCTCACAGTGCAGCTGAGCTTTAAATTTAGGATGTTTCCAGGCTGGTGAGCAGATCTGTGGCTCAGCCTTCAGATTTGACTCCCGGTCACAGGAAGGATTTAACAGCTCTCAGGAAGAGGGGAGCGGGGAGAACACATCCCTGCGATCCCCTTTGGAGGATGAGCTGAGCTCTTTGGGGCTCCCCACGGCACGGAGCGTCCCAGCAGCAGAAAAACACCAGGACCCGATCCAAAACCCTCCCTAGGAGCTTTTCCATCTGCTGCACCGGGCTGCAGATCAAACCTGGGCTGACCTGCGCGGCTGACACGGGGAGAATGGATTTTGGGGTTTGTTTAATGTCCCTGGGGCTGGGAAAGGACGTTCCCGGCCTCGGTCCTGTCGCGCCTTTGATCCGGCTCGGGCAGTGTAGCACGGAGCCCCAGCAGGGCTGCGCCGCCCCGGCCTCGCCGCCTCCTCCTCTGGCCGCCGCTGGGTTCTGGTGCTCGCAGGGGTTTCCAGGAGCGCGCAGGTGGCAGCGGGGAGCTGTTCCCTGGGCTTTCCAGAGGACGGGATGAGGGTGCGGTGCCAGCATCTCCCCGGGGGACAGGGAGCAGAGGGAGAGCGGGATGGAGGAGGCTCTGACACGGCTCTGACACGGCTCCGTGTCCCACAGCGCGTAGGGACAGGGAGCAGAGGGAGAGCGGGATGGAGGAGGATCTGACACGGCTCTGACACGGCTCTGTGTCCCACTCCGGGCAGGGACAGGGAGCAGAGGGCGAGCCCCTTCCCCAGGGAGGATGGAGGAGGCTCTGACACGGCTCCGTGTGTCCCACAGCGCGTAGGGACAGGGAGCAGAGGGAGAGCGGGATGGAGGAGGATCCCACAAGGCTCTGACCCGGCTCCGTGTGTCCCACTCCGGGCAGGGAGGCCAGGGAGGAGCCGGGATGAGGCTGCCCCGGCAGGACAGGGAATGCTGCGGGAGGACGGCGCTGCCGAGCGGGGTTTGGCCGCGGCCTCTCCTCCAGGCAGCTGCTTCCCCCCTCGCACGGGGTTATCGGAGATCTCGGCTGGCAGCGATAGCACAAGGACACGGCCGGCTCCTGGGGACACGGGGACCTCGGGGACAGCCCGCCGGCTTTGCCTATCGCAAGGAGAGAGCCGAAAACAGGCAGAGAAAACAAACCCGTGTGGGAGCCCCGCCGGCATCAGCAGAACTTTCCATGGAAATCGGTGGCACTCGGGGACAAAGCACGGAGGGGACACACCTTGTCCCCGCATCCTCTGCGGCTCTCCGGTCGCCCAGGGGCCCAAAGTTCATGGATGGCCGGGATGCCGGCCCTCCCCACGGGAACGATGGGTTTTGCGGGGATGGCGAAGGGCCGGTGTCCCAGCGCCGGGTGCGGTGCCCGCCGGGGCAGCCGCGGTCCCGGAGCCGTCCCCGCCGTGCCCGGTGTCCCTCCCTCCCTCCCTCCGGTGCGGGTTTTTCTTGGCAGCCCCGGGCAGGAATGTTTCCCGCTGCCGAGCGAAAGTGGAGGCAGGAATTGCTGGAATAGCGACAGGCTGAGTAACAGCGCTAACTTTATTCTCCAAACAAAGGGCAGCGTCCCGGCCGTGTGGGGGCCGGCCCGGGGTCCCTGCCCCGAATTCCTGTCCCGGAGCTGCTGCTCCCGCATTTCCAGGAGCGAGGAGAGGCTGTGGATCTCCCTCCCCGCTCCCAGGCAGGGCTCTTCCCTCTGCAGGCGCATCCCCAGCCTGGCTGCCGGGGTTCTGGGGCTGCCAGCCTGGAGGGGACCCCAGAGAGCCCCGAGCCCCCGCGCTGTCCGGCCATGGGCGCTGCCCTCCCGTGCGATCCCTCACTGGGGAGGGGATCCCGGCCGGAGCCCGGGGCCGGGGCCGCAGCTCCTGCTCCGAGCAGAGATCCCGCCCGGGATGCAGCCCCGGCCTGGCTCTCGCTGCCGTCCCGGGGCTCCGGTCGGAGCCGGACCCGTCCCTGCCGCAGCCTTGGTGCCAGCGCCGGCCTTGGCTGCGGGGCCCGGGGCACGGCCGCGCTTTCCAAAACAAATATTTGTGCAGCGCGGCAACACGTGGGAAAGAGCAGGAGGATTTGCTTTCCCCGGCTCCAGGGAGGTTCCCAGGAGCTGCACTCGGCCCTGGGGGCTCAGCCGTGCCCTGCTCCGTCACTGAGCTGAGCTGCTCGGGGCTCGGAGCCTCTCGGTGCTCCGCGGGTTTGCACAAAATGGGTTTGAATTTGCAACCCAGAGGGGAAATCTCCCTTGGACGGACTCAGAAAATCCCTCTGGACATGAGAGAAGGGGTGTTGAGGCAGAGCTGGGTCTGCACCGTGCCTGGCTCTGCCCTGCCCTCTGTGCTGAAGAATCTCAAAGAGCCCAAATCTCCCCCGAATGCTCCTGGGTGAGAAGCCGGGCAGGGCTGTGCCCTGGCAGCCCGAGGTGTCAGAGCACCCAAGGGCTCCTGAGCGCCCCAGCTGCTCCTGCCCTGCAGAGGGACCCGGGCCTGGAGCACGGAGGGCAGAGCTCATTGGGAAAGGAAAGCTCGGGGTGAGGCCAGGGCCCATTTCATACATTGAATTTCATATATATTTATTATAAAAGGATGGCCTGGCTGCTCCCACCCAGGCACCAGAGCCTGGTGCGAGCTCTTCCTCCTCCTCCTCTTCCTCTGCAAGACGCATCAGCTGCAAGGGGGGAGCGTGGCCCTGCCTGTGCTCCCGCTGGGTTTCAGTCCCTCGGCGCTTTATTCCCTTGTCCCTCCGTCCCTGCGGGGGTCCCGGTGCCTCCGGAGCTGCCAGCCCCCCCCAGGGACCCCCGGACCCTCGCAGGGACCCCCGGACCCCCCCAGGGACCCCCGGACCCTCCCAGGGACCCCCGGACCCCGCGCCGGAGGCTCCGGGCTGTCCCCAGGGCCGGTGCCGTGTCCCAAGCACGTTGTTCCCCCCGTGCCCTGCCGGGCTGAGCCAGGGCTTCCCCAGGGCTTCTCCATAACGGGAGCTGCTCCCGGCCCCTCTTCCTCCCGCTCCTCTCCATAAGAGGCGAGGCGGGAGCGCCGAGAGGAGCCTGGGCCTGGCTCTGCTCCCTGGATTCCTTTCCTGCCCGTCACCGACCGATTTAGTGCCCGGCGTCAGCGCGGGGGGCGCGGGCTGGCACGGCCGGGGCTGGCACGGCCCGGGGACACCGCCGGGACCCCAGGGTGGCGCTCGGTGCCCGGGGGCGGTGGGCACGGGGCTGTTGTTGCTTTGCCGGGGGTGGTGGGCACGGGGCTGCTGTCCCGGGGGTCCTGCTGTCCCCCGGCAGGATGAGCACCACGCTGGGACATGTGGAGACCTGGGGCTCTCTCTGGAACGGAACCCCAAGCCCCCAAATCTGTCCATTCCGAGGATTCTGCCGCTGCAGTTTTTAGGAAATCCTCGCCTACAGCCCAGCACACGGAGCCCAGGGATCTCCGGATCCTCCCGAGGGAAGGGCTGCGAGCAATAATTGGTGCTTTTGGCAATTAATCTCATTAAAGCTCTTAATGAACCGTGATCAGGTTACAGGGCTCCTGTCATGTCAGAGTGCTGGGGATTAGCAGGGGCAGGGAAGGAAGCAGGCAGGGGAGGGGTGTCCCTGGAATCAGCCCTGGCATCCCTGCTGCAGGCTGGGGAGTTGGGCTTCACACCTACCCCGTTCCAACTCATACATTCGATTTTATATCATTACTATAAATTACAGTGTCGAGGTTGCAGGGGGATCTGTCCCGGTCCCCCAGCAGGAGATGGGACAGTGAGCGAGGCAAAGCCACTCAGCAGCACCTTGCCCTTTGCTGCGCACGTCATGGAGCTATTTCGGGGACCATTCCTCACCGCTCTGCCCTTCCCAGGACTCGCCGGCGCGCAGGTTTGGCCGCTGCGGCCGCAGGGAAGCCCTGGCGCTGAAGGGAAGGGGCAGCTGCGGGTCTGGGCAGGAGCAGCAGGAAAGTTCCCCGCTCTGCTGGGACACGCTCCCGGTGACACAGAGCACCCGGGAAGGAGCAGCTGCGCTGATCCCGGGGCAGCCAGCGCCCGAAACAGAGCGGCTGCTCCGGGCTGGGAAGCTGGGGCTGGTCAGGAGCAGGGATGCTGAACCCTGGAAAATCGTGCTTGGGACAGCCCTGCCTGTGCCCAGCTCCAGCCCAGCCTTCCTGGAGGGAGAACAGCCTTAACAACCCACACGTGGCAGCATTAATTACCCTGTTTAATTAATTACCCAATTTCCCTTAAAGGATGCTTTTACAAAAGGACGGACAAATCTCCAAACGCTCGGAGAAGGGGTGTGAGGAGGGGCTGAGGCTGACGGAGACATTTTCTGCCGTTCCTCACCCAAAAGCAGAGGGGCTGTGTGGGGACAGCAGGTGCAGCTGTGCCAGGGCGGGCACCACTCCCGAGGCTCATCCCAGCCCTGCCGGGCCATGGAGGGCACGGGCAGACCCCGGGCTGGGGCTGGGGCGCCCACCAGGCTCACCCAGCCCCGTGGCACGGCTCTGCATCCTGCTCCAGCCCTGCCCAGCCCTGCAGCACCCCCGAGCCGTCCCTGCCAGCCCAGGGGCACAGCAGCACCCCGAGCCTGCCGCCCGTGCCCAGGGACCCCCGGGATCCACGGCAGAACCAGGCAGGGACGGGGACTGGGGCTGGAATCGGGCGCATTAACCCGCAGGGCAAAACAACCGGATCGCTGAGCTTTAACGAGATCAGTGACTTAAAGGGCTTTAGTGGGGAAGAGAGAAGTGGACCAAGAGGAGCTTAACACAGTGAGGAGAGCGCAGGGCACCCAGGTGCCGCGGGAACGGCGGCCTGGGAGCGCCCGGAGCCCCAGCAGGACCCCCGGAGCTGGGGGCAGGGGGCGGTGGAGGGGGGAGGACGGGGTGCCACCCTCGGGCCCTGGGCAGCGCCCCCCACCCGGCAGCCCAGACTGAAAGTAAAGGATTTCTGGGCACTGAAAGGAAAGGATTTCTGGGCACTGAAAGGAAAGGATTTCTGGGCATTTCTCAGCACACCTGACCGGGGATGAAGCGCAGGGCTGCTGGTCCCAGGGCTGAGGGAGCAGGAGGATGGAAATACCCCGCACAAGGCTCTGGGGAGCCCTGACTGGGCTGGAAGGGGGGATCAGAGGCCGGGGGAGGGCGATTCCCACCCTCTGGGGCTGTTTGGGGCTGGGATCGCCGCTGAGAGGAGGAAGGGCTGGAGAGGGAACAGCGGCACCAGGCTGGACCGGGACCAGTGGGACCCAGCGGCACCGGGACCAGCGGGGTCGGGTTGGACCGGGACCAGCGGGGCCAGTGGGATCGGGACGAGCGGGACCAGCGGGCCGGGGCTGCTCCGGCGGCTCCCGCAGCGCCCTCTCGTGACCGCAGCGGGGGCGGCCTCGGCTCCTGCCACTGTCCCTTGTCCCTTGTCCCCGCTCCCCTGTCCCTTGTCTCCTGTCCCCGCTCCCCTGTCCCAGTCCCCTGTGCTCTGTCCCCAGTCCCCTATCCCCTGTCCCTTGTCCCAGTCCCCTGTCCCCATTGCTCTGGCACCGACCCTCTCCATCACCCTCGCCCCGTCCCTTCACTGCCCTCCATCACTCCTGCACCACCCCCGTCCCCTCTGCATCTCCCCCCCCGCTGTCCCTGTCCCCTCTGCATCACTCTTGTACCATCTCTATCCCTCTTCTGTCACCCCTCCAATGTCCCTGTCCCCTCTCCATCAGCCTCCCACTGTCCGTGTCATCCCCTCCATCACTCTCTCACCCTCCCTGTCTCCTCTCCCTCACCCTCTCACGTTCCCTGCCTTCCCCCTCTGTCCCACCAACCTCCCGGAGTCACTTCAGCCCTGGGCAGCTTCTGTCCCTGCCCGTGGGTGCCCGTGCCCATCTCCCCCTCACACCAGCTCACTCCACCAGGCCCAGCCCAGGGGAATTATCAGCGGAAAGGGGAGAAGCCAGGCTTAGGTATTAACACGCCACATTAATTTCATTTTTCCCAGAAAGTCTGTAACAGAGTAATCCCATAAACCCAACAAGTGTGGGTGCTGTTATGTAAGGGTGCTGCAGGAGGGCAGGGGGTTACGTAAATCCCTCTGCTCCCCAGCCCGGGGCTGGCCTGGAGCCATGGAGGGACCTGGCTCCTGTCCTTGTGCCTTGTGCTGGAGCTGCTGTGTGTTTGCTGTGTCCTGGAGCCACGGAGGGACCTGGCTCCTGTCCTTGTGCCTTGTGCTGGAGCTGCTCTGTCCTGGAGCCACCGAGGGACCTGGCCTCTCACGCTGGAGCTGCCCCGAGTTTGCCCCCCCAGACGGGCCCAGGACCCCGCAGCAGGGACGGTTCCAGCTGGAGGTTCCCTGCAGGATGTGCTGGCTGCTCCCACCTGCGAATGGAGCTCAGGGCTCCTTTCAGTTCCTGTTCCTGAGACTTCTCACCCCAGCACCAGCCTGGGGAGCTGCTCCAGCCCAAAATCCACGGCCACAGCTGCCCTGCCCCTCCCTGGTGCTGCCCTTTCTGCCCCTCCTGCTGGACATGGGGACATCCCAGTGCACAGGAGATGGAGATGGAGATGATGAGATGGAGATGGATGCACCCCTGCCTTTCCCCACCCTTTGGACTCCTGAGCCTGGCATTCCCTGGGCGCCTGGGGCAGACAGGGATCCTCATTCCAGCCCTTTGCAGGGTGCCGAGGAGCCTTGGGCTCTCCTTGCCCTTCCACCACCCCTCCTGTGCTCACGGACTGCGTCAGCCTCTCCAGTCCTGGGGGAAAATGGGAAGAAGTGTGAGAATTGCAATGGATGTCATGTTCCAGCTGAAGATACTCCAGGAATACAGAGTGGGATGAGACTGCATCCTTGCTGAGACTGAAGGGTGGGGAGCAACCATCACACACAGGGATTTTTAATGATTTTGGCCTTTCTGCTTTAATGGAGTTGATTTATTATACATTTAAGGTCTTTCCCTGCATTTCCTCTAAGTCGGTTCCACTCTAATCAGGTCAAAAGCTGATTTGCAAATAATCACCACAGAAAAGGAAAAAAAATCAAGGGATTTAAGGCCAAGCTGTGCATTCCACACTATTAATTGAAAGCCAGGAGAGATAATGTGTCTCTGCTCCTGGCTGAGACCCCTAAGCTGCTCTTAGCAGCAAACTCAGCTCTCGGCTCTGGGAATCACCTTCCAGCTGGGATTACACACAGGAAAATCTCCCTGGCCCTGGGGAGGGAAAGGGCAGGAGCTGGGGAGCACCAGAGGTGTCAGAGCATTCACAGCTCTGCACTGGGCAGCACAAAACCAGGAGCTGTTGGAAACCTGCATTAAAGGGGAAAGGCAGAGCTCCTGAGCGTGGAAAGGCAGGATGGGAGCTGAGGTATTTCCCTGGCACCTCTTTTCTGCAGATATTTATGTGCGAGCTGTGCCTTGTTTGTCCCCCAAGTTTGCCTTGTTTGCCCCCTTATGTGAGTTTTTCAGGACAGACCATGTCTGTAGGCATATATTTATATATATTTATATATATATATAACAGTGATATCCTGCTGCAGGAATTCTGAACATATTCTTCCCCATCTCCCCACACACTCAGAGGAGGGGAGAGGTTGATAATCAGAGAAATCCACTCTGGTATTAATTACATGCCATTACCAGGGCTTATTTGCTAATCCCCATTCTAATCACCCTCCCGGTTATATTTCAACCAGCACTTGAGGACACTGCACGTCATGAATAAAATATATATCAAAGTTTATTCCAGAGCACGGGCAGCACGGTGCGGGCAGCGCAGCCGGGGTTACACAACAGACCTGCTGTCACACCAGCGGAGGGCGGCACATTCGGGCGTCAGTGAAATCCCCACCCCAGCCAAAACCCGGGGGTTGGGGTTTTCATTTAAATAAATACAATAATCATTTAATTAATTAATAGCAGGGCGTCAGTGAAATCCCCCCCAGCCCAAACCCGGGGTCTGGGTTTTAAATTTAAATAAATAAATGATTTAATTAATTAATAGCAGGGCGTCAGAGAAATGCCCCCCACCCCAGTCCAAACCCGGGGGTTTGATTTTTTTAAATTTAAATAAATAAATAAATAGCAGGGGGTCAGTGAACTCTCCCCCCCACCCCAGCCCAAACCCAGCGTTTTGGTATTTTAAATTCAAATAAATAAATAAATAAATAAATAACAGGGGGTTAGTGAACTCCCCCCCCCCCCCCCCCCGCCCAAATCCGGTGTTTTGGTACTTTAAATTTAAATAAATAAATAAATAAATGATTAAATAGCAGGGGGTCAGTGAACTCTCCCCCCACCCCAGCCCAAACCCAGTGTTTTAGTACTTTAAATTTAAATCAAGAAATAGCGGAGGGACTCAGGTTTTCCGGGGGATCCATGCGGCTGCGGGAGCGCCCTGCGGCAGCTCGGAGCGGCGGGGCGGCAGCGGCGGGCGCGGCGGAGGAGCGGGGCTGGCACCGAACCGAACCCCGCGACTCCCGGCGGGGACGCGCTCATCCCATCCAGCCCCAGCGCCCGTCCTGAGGCGGCTCGGGGCTCTCGGACAGCGGCGGGGACAGCGACACCGGGGCCCTGCACAGGCGCTCAGTCCGGAGAGAGATCCTTCATCCCGGGGCAGATCCTTCATCCCGGGGCAGATCCTTCATCCCGGGGGGAGATCCTTCATCCCGGAGAGAGGTCCTTCATCGCGGACGAGATCCTTCATCGCGGGGCAGATCCTTCATCCCGGACAGGGATCCTTCATCCCGGGGGGGAGATCCTTCATCCCGGAGAGAAGTCCTTCATCCCGGGGGCAGATCCTTCATCCCGGGGGCAGATCCTTCATCCCGGGGCAGATCCTTCATCCCGGACAGGGATCCTTCACCCCGAGCCCATCTCCGCCTCCTCGCTCCTTCCTGCCAGCCCGCAGCCACCGGCTCTGCCCCGCGGTGACATTGCGTGTCCCCAAGGGCGCTGCTGGGAGCAGCGGGAGCTTTCAGTGTCCCCGCGTGGTTTGGTCGGTCAGAGCAGTCCCAAAGTCCGCTGGCCGGGCTGAACGGTGCCGGCGGAGCCCGAGCCCCGCTCCCGCCCCGCTCTGTCCCTCCGGGCCGGACCCGAGCCCCGCTCCCGAGCCGCTCTGTCCCTCCGGGCCGGACCCGAGCCCCGCTCCCGCCCCGCTCTGTCCCTCCGGGCCGGACCCGAGCCCCGCTCCCGCCCCGCTCTGTCCCTCCGGGCCGGACCCGAGCGCTGCCCCGAGCCCGCTCCGCTCTCCCCGCGCCGAGGCTCGCAGGGGGGGCCCCGCGTGAGTCACAGCCCCGGCAGGGTCCCAAGGGCTGGGGGGCTCAGGCGGGGAAGGGGCCCTGCCCCAGAACCTGCTGCCTTCAGAGCGGGCTGGGGGTGCTGGCAGCAGATTCCTCTATAAACACCCCCAAACCCGGCAAGATCCCCCGGGGATCCCCGACTCTGAAGGGTCTCCCAGTTCCAGGGAGGTTCCCAGAACCTGCTGGGTCCCCCAATCTCATCGGGTCCCCCCAGTCTGCCAGTTCACCTGGACCCTGACCCTGCAGAGTCCTTTGAGCACCACAACCCTCAGGGATGCTCTCCCCACCAAACCCCTCAGGGCACCCCAAGGTCCCCAGACCCTGCTGGGTCCCCTGGAGTGCCCTAATACCACAGGGTCCCCTATGGAACCCCAAATACCTCCAAGTCTCCCCCCATCAGACCCCTTGGGCCACTGCTGGGGTCCCCAGACCCTGCTGGGTACCCCCACCCCAGAGAGTCCCCAGGACCCTGCAGGATCTCCCTGGCACCCTCAAGGATGCTTAAGCCCTTCCAGCCCCCTGGGTCCCATCCCAGTGGACTCCCTCAGACCTCCCCCACCCTGCAGGATCCCTCTGGGACCCCCAAATCCATTGGGTTCCAGCCCATCAGATTCCCCAGATCCTGCTGGGTCCCCCCACCCCACAGGGTCCCCTGGACCCTTCACACTCTGCAGAATTCAGCGGTAACCCTCAAACCCACCAGACTCCTCTGAAGGACCCCAGACCCCACTGGGTTACCCCACACCAGGTGGGTCCCCCGGATCCTGCAGGGTCCCCCAGGCCCCTCACAGTCACCAAGGTGCCCCCAAACCCATTGGACTCCCCAGGACTCCCTGAAGGGCCCCCGGCCCTGCCGGACCCCCGCACAGCCCTGGCTCCCACACTTCCCTCAGTGAGCCCAACAAGGCGTCCCTCCACTTCCAGAGCCCCCAGACCCGCTGGCTCCCCTCGAGTACCCCAGACCCCCCAGCTCCCCAAACCTCCCGCGTCCCCACCATTTACCCTTCCCAGAACTCTCTGAAGGACGGGATCCCCCTCACCGCGGGCTCCCCCAGATCCCGCAGGGTCCCCCACGCCCACCAAGGCGTCCCCCACTTCCAGAGCCCCCCGCGTCCCACCCCCCAAACCCCGCGGGTGCCCCCGGCCGCCCCGCAGCCCCCGGCCGCCCCGCAGCCCCCGGCCGCGCTAGGCGGAGCCGCGGCTGGCGGCGGGCAGGCGGCGCACGGGGGTCCCGGCGGCGGCGCCGCGGCTCCGCGCGGGGGCCCAGGGCACGCAGCTGCGGAGGGCGCGGGCGGCGGCGAGCAGCGCCCCGGGCCGGGGCCGCGGGCGGCGGCGCAGCCCCTTCTGCAGCCGCTGGCTCTGCGCGGCCAGGGCGAGCTGCGCCTGGGCCACGCCGGCTCCCAGGCGGCCCAGGGTCTCGGCGCGGGCGGCCAGGCGCAGCTCGGCGTGCAGCAGCGCGCAGTGCACCTGCCGCACCCGCCCCTCCAGCTCGGCCGCCGCCCGCCGCCGCCCCTCGGCCGCCACCAGCCGCCGCCGCGCCGCCGCCAGCTCCAGCGCGCCCGGGCCGCCGCTCTTGCCGTCCCCACCGCCGCCGCCGCCGCCGCCGGGGCCGCCGCGGGACGGGCGCTGCGCGTCGCCGCCGGACGGGCTCGGAGGTGCCGGTGCCGCCGCAGCCATGGGAGCGGGAGCGGCGGCGGAGGATGCGGCGGGGATATATAGCCCGGGGGCGGTGCCGGCGGCGGCGGCTCGGCCCCGGCGGGGGCGGCTCCGGCACGGGCTCCGCACCGGCACGGGGCAAGGGGGTGGGGGACACGCGAGCCCGGAGCGGCACGGCGCGGCCCGGGGCTCGGTACGGACCGGCGCGGCACCGGCACCGGCACCGGGCTCGGCGCGGCACCGGCGCGGGATCGCTGTGGGCTCGGTGCTACACTCGGCTCGGTGCTACACCGGGCCCGGTACGGCGCCGGCACCGGACTGCTATGGGCTCGGTACTACACTCGGCTCGGTGCTACACCGGGCTCGGTACGGCGCCGGTGCCGGCATTGATGGGCCCCGGGATCGGTACGGTACAGCCCTGGCCCGGTACGGCACCGTCAGGGGGCGGTACCATCGGGCTCGGTACAGCTCGGTAGGGCGCCGGCCCGGGGGCGTTCGTGATGCTGGAAAAGTGCCCTCCCTTGGAGGGGTCGGTGGGAAATGCGGAGCTGGGGCCGGCTGGGATCGCTGGGAAACGCTGAGAAGGGCACCGGGGCGTCCTTGGGTGTGCGGCTGTCACGGCAAGGTCGCTGCCGCCGTCACTGTCCTTTACACGGTGTTAACAAAGCTGGGAGGGGGCCGGCGGGGCAGGGGGCTGCAGCGGGAGGTGGCACTGCCACCCTGCCCCCCCCTCCCAGAGCCTGGAATTTGGGGTTCCTGCTGTTGGAATGTCACCCTCGGCTCCTGCTGGAATGTCATCCTCGGCGGCTGCATCTGCGTGTAGCTGCGTGGGTCTCGCATCGGAGCAGCAGAGATGACAGAAACCAGGTGTCATCCCACCTCCAGACTGGAATAAAAGCCTGAGCCAAAAACAAAACCGAGCCCAAATCTGTTTCAGGCAGAACCACATCCAGGCCTTCAGTGGATGTCGCCCACGGGGCTGGTGACATTTTTGCTTTCCTTACCTTAGGAGGGGAAAAAAAAAAAACATCTCTTGTGCTTTGCATCACATTCCTGCTCCTGCCAGGCTGCCACGCGTCTGCCAGGCACCGAGCAGCGTCAGCGGCTGCTGCGTCACTGCTCGGCCCCCCGCGGCCGCCCGTCCCATCCCACCCCATCCCGTTCCATCCCGTTCCATCCCGTTCCATCCCATCCCCCGGCTGCCGCCGCATCCCCGCCCGGCTGGCAGCGCGGCCCCAGCGCCCCCCGAGCTCCTCAGGCCGCTCTCCGGGCTGGGGGGAAGCCGGAGGCTGGGCTGAGCCTTCTGATAGAAATGCTGCTCAAAATGGGCTGTGGAAGTTGAGGGGTGCTGCTCCACCCTGGGGTTAAAGCTCTTCCCATGCTTCCTCTGCCCCCGGCCCAAAAAACTGTGGAGACAGGCAGGAATTAAACGTCATCTCTCATTTTATTATCCCTCCTCTCACTTTTTTTTTTTTTTTTTTTTCTCTGATCCGGTGGAACAGGACCCTCAAGGGTCCCCCCAAGAGGGGAAAGGGCCGGGGGGTGTCCTGCTCTGAGCTTCCCCCATTCCCCCAAATTAAACCCTGAAATCGCAGAGGTTGGAGGGAGCTCAGGAGGCGCCTATTTCTGAGCACTGCCTGCTCAGAAATAATCTCTTTTTTGGGTCACCCCCCATGCCTGCGCTGCTTGACGCCTTCCCAAGTCCAGGCCCGGCTCCAGGGTGAGAGAAGGACGTGGAAAGGGGGAGCAGCTGTGCCTGGACATGAGTTCCAGGAGGTGAGCTGGGGACAGTGGGCAGGGAGGCTGAGCCCCCAGAGCAGCCTCTGTGTCTCCAGGCAGCGAGCAGACAGGGGCTGGTGACGGCAAATTGTGGAAAAAGACCAGAAATGTCCCTGCCCTGAGGCCAGGCACAGCCTGAGTCCCCAGACCCCTCCGGCACTGCAGGATTCCTGCTCAGGCTGGTGAGCTATTAATGATTTAGCAGAGGAGGCTGCAATTAGCAACGCTCAGAATAAACCTCGGTGATACAAAAGCCCGGTGAGAGCTTTGTTCTCCCGCTGTTCTCCCTTTGCTCTCCCTTCCCTGGCAGTGCCACTCTGCCGAGGCACCGGGCACCGGGACAGGACACCGGGACAGGACACAGGGACAGGACATGGGGACGGATACCGGGACAGGACACCGGGACAGGACATGGGGACGTGACACCGGGATGGACACGGGGACGGATACCGGGACAGGACACGGGGACAGGACACTGGGATGGACACGGGGACAGGACACGGGGACACAGCCCCGCCCTGTGTCCTGGGCCAGCACAGCCCCCGGCATTGCCCCGGGACACGGGACTGGGGATGCAGGAGGATGGAGCTGAGGGATGAGCAGCGGCCTCGTCTCCAGCCCCCGTAGAGCCCCGCGCTGGGATGTGCTCCAGAAAAGCCAAGCCTCATTAGAGGCAGCAATAATTAATTAACGCCGGTGCCCTCCCTCCCAGCCTCTCCCCAGGCTTTTTCCTGGGTGTCCCAGTTACCAGGGCAGGAGGGACTCGGGCGGGACACATCGGGACAGGGATCCTCGGGGGTGGGAACACTCGGGGTGGGCCCAGGGATCCTCGGGGAGCTGATCGGGCCGGCAGGGACCCCCGGCACCGGGCCTGGCACCGGGGGCTTTGGGGGGCCGGGGGGCCCGGAGTTTGTACCCGAGTTTGTACCGGGGTTTGTGCCGGGTTTGTGCCGGGGTTTGTGCCGGGTTTGTACGTGGGTTTGTGCCCGGTTTTGTGCCGGGCTTGTACCGGGGTTTGTGCCGGGTTTGTGCCCGGGTTTGTGCCAGGTTTGTACCTGGGTTTGTGCCCGGTTTTGTGCCGGGCTTGTACCGGGGTTTGTGCCGGGTTTGTGCCGAGTTTGTGCCGGGGTTTGTGCCGGGTTTGTGCCCGGTTTTGTGCCGGTTTTGTGCCGAGTTTGTGCCGGGTTTGTACCTGGGTTTGTGCCCGGTTTTGTGCCGGGTTTGTACCGGGGTTTGTGCCGGGTTTGTGCCGAGTTTGTGCCGGTTTTGTACCGGGGTTTGTGCCGAGTTTGTGCCGGGTTTGTGCCGGGGTTTGTACCGGGGTTTGTGCCGGTTTTGTACCGGGGTTTGTGCCGGGTTTGTGCCGGGTTTGTGCCGGGTTTGTACCGGGGTTTGTGCCCGTTTTGTACCGGGGTTTGTGCCGGGGTTTGTGCCCGGGTTTGTGCCGGGTTTGTACCGGGGTTTGTGCCCGGTTTTGTGCCGGTTTTGTGCCGGGTTTGTGCCGGGTTTGTGCCCGGTTTTGTGCCGGTTTTGTGCCGGGTTTGTGCCCGGTTTGCTCGGGTTCGTGCCCGGCCCCGGAGCACCTTCGCCCGCCGCGCTCTGCTGTCCCTCGGCGCGGCCCGTCCGGGTCACGTGGCGCACCTGGCCCAGGTGAGGCGGGGCCGGACGCGCTCCCGGCTCGCAGGTAACGAGACCCGGCCCGGCCCGGCCCGGCCCCGAACCCGGCCCGGCACCGACCCCGGCCCCGGCCCCCGGCCCCGGCATCAGCCCCCGGCCCTGGCATCAGCCCCCGGCCCGACCCCGCCGCCCGGCGCTTCCCGGCCCGGCTCGGGGGCAGCCGCAGGCCGCGACCGGCAAGGAGGGAGGGAAGGAGGGAGGCAGGGAGGGAAGGAGGGAGGCAGGGAGGGAAGGAGGGCTCGTCCGTCACCCCACACCGGGCTGCCCTCGGCCCCCGAGCCGCCCCCGGCGCAGGGAGCCCCGGTGCGGGCAGCCCCCGCCGCCACCGGCCGGTCCCGCTGTCCCCTCCCCGCCGCCCCGGCCCTGCGGGAGGCTGGGGGCGGCCGGAGCTCTCCTGGGGGGTTTGGGGTCGGCTCCGATTGCCAGGGCTGGAAACGGAGCGGGGGGCGCGGTGGGAGCCGGTGCTGCTCCCCGCTGCTCCCCAGATCCCCCGCCTGCAGCACATGCTGGGGGCCAAGGTAGGCAGAGGGAGCTCCCTTTGGTGCCCAGGTGGGGCTCCCCTTTTCCTTCCCTTTCGTTTGGGAGGGAGAGGGGTCAAACTTTGTTTGCCTGCGCCGTGGTGGAGCCCTGGCTATCAGCTGGAGCGGGGTGGGTGTTTTGGGCCAGGGGCACAGGGGAGGGTTTGACACGAGGCAGTTCCTCGGGCACGTTGTTGGTATCCCAGAGAGCTGCCAGAGGGATGCTGGGTCCCCAGGGATGCACAGGGACGGTGCTGCGTCCACATTTACCCCGGGCTGGGATCTCCATCTCCCTGGCACCAGCAGAGCAGCGGGGAGCAGGAGCTTAACAGGTGACTGCCAGCTCCTGGCAAGGCTCCTTCGGACACCTCCCAGCTGTGGATGCTTCCACAGAGTTCAGAGAAGCTGCATCAGTGTAAATCCTGTCTCCTGAATTTAGGAGGCATTCCCTAGCTGCCAGCAACACCAGCAGCGTGGTCATTGTCAGATGGATGTCACATTGTTCAGGAGATTCACAACTTAACTGAACTTTTTTTAAACTTTCCAGGGAAATCCCACCCTCTGAACAATGAAGATCTTAGACCCTGGCTAACTCTGAGTGGATCCTGCAAACCCTTTGTGGATCCTTCCTGGCTCCTCTGGAGCAGATGCTGAGGCTCTGCAGAGGGACCTGCAGTCACTCCCAGTGCCTGTGTGAGAGCAGAGGAAGCTCCCAGCCATCGTGTGAGTAACTCTTGGATGTGGATTTTGGTCTGAGCATTTATTTATGGCTGGGGGCTTTGGTCCAGCCCGTTCCTGTGCTGGGGGAGCTGCTGGATCGAGGAGCTGTGTCCTGTCTGTGCTCCTGAGGAATTTGTCCGTGTGGTCCAGAGTCCCAGAGGTGTGAGCTGTGATGGGAATGGGCCAGCCCAGAGGTGTCTCTGACACCTGTGCCTGCAGGTCTCCTCCTCAGAGCTGAGCTAATGCTCCTCTCTCTGTCCCAGACACTCTGAAATCTCAGAATGATGTCTGTTGGTACATGAAGGAGTGTTGCTGAGCAGAGCAGATGTTGGGTCTCTCAGTGAGGCCTTGGAATGAGAAGAAACATCCCAGTAAGCAGTTCCCAGTTCAGCTCAAATGTTTTCATTTCACTTCATGTTTTTTTCAGTCTGTTTTTAAATTGTGAACTGCATTACAAAATGAGGAAGTTGAGGGGAATAACCCCTGACTTGTTCTGAAGTGAAAGCAATCAAAACTCTGCAGTGATGCTGAGGTGAGGGAGCTCTGCCTGCTCTGCACTGAAATTGGAGCATCTGGGGCTTTTTATTTTGCATATTGCCCAGGAATGTGCAAAGGGAGCTCCTGGGATGAATTTTCATAAGGTAACAGAGCCAAAATATTCCTGGAAAGCAGTGGTGTGCTGTAACTGCCTGGCTTTCAGTCTGGCCTGTTTCTTTGTGGGGAAAATGTGACTCTGGGTTTAAAAACCAGGGAGAAAGAGGCAGTGCTCTGACAAGGTCTGACAGATTTATTTATTCATGCTTGAGGTGCCCTATAGAAAGTCCATAGTAAAACAGCAAGGACAGCCCTACAACACTTACACTATGGCTGGGCTCTCGCTGCTTATTAATTACCCTAATTAGTATTTGAAAGGATCTCTTGGAGGTGCAAGCAGTGTTAGCCAAGAAGCCTGGAAACCATGGAGAATTCCAGGACCCACCACAGCCTGGGATAAAGGCAGAGCAGGAGTGGAGAGTGACAGCCCTGACCTGACTTTCCTCACATCACCCCAAGCTGAGCTTTAGTAATAAAAATATTAAAACCAGGGAGAGTGAGCGTGCCAGAGTGTGAGGGTTGGCTCTGTGCAGAGGGAACGTGACAGGCTCACTGCAAAAACAATTCCCTCCTGCCTGCAGACCTGGAGGAGCCGTGCTGGCACAGCTGAGCAAGGTCTGCTCTGGGGTTTCTGTTTCTGTAGGGTTTGTAAAGGTTTTGTTCCCAGGAGGGGTGATTTGAGACCGACTTGTTGACAAGGTCTTTTCCTTAATCCAGATGAAGACGTTGGGTTTTCATAGGGAAGTCTTTGACATCGCCCGACCTTAGCATGACTGGCAAAAATCATTAGTGTTGGTAATGCTGTCATTGCTAAATCCTCTAAATTGAAATAGCAGCAAATAACGTGCAGTTGGAATTGGCAGCTTGCATAATGATGGATTGCTTGTCATCTCCTCCTGGGCACGATGTGTTTTGAAATGGATGAGTGCTGTCAGGGCCCAGCCTAATCCCGAGGAATGCAAGACAAAGGGAAGTTGTTTAAAAAAAAGATACTTTCCCTTTGGAGCCTGTTAGTGGCTCCACCTCCAGCTGTGCTGCTCCTTCATTGCTCTGGGGCTGACTCCTCTTCCAGCTGCGTGGAGGAAACTCTTCTGAAGGTTACAGGGATTTTGATGTCTGAAAATAGCCCTTTTAAAGCATCTCTCTTCTGATGAGAGCATCTACCCAAAGGAAGCAACAAGGCTTGGGTGGTGGGAGAACCCCGGATCGCAGGCCCAGAGTGGGAGCAGCGTGAGTCCTGACACAAAATGTTCCTGTAAATCGTTGGCTTTGGGCAGCTCTGGCTGTCAGATCCCGTGGTGTTGGGGTGCTCTGATTTCCCCCCTGTGTCCCGCAGGTGCCCCAGTGCCGAGCCATGCTGGGCCGGAGGAGCCGCCTGCCCCCCGAGCTGAGCAGCGCCCGGGCAGAGGGAGCAGCCCTGCGCGGAGGCCGTGCCGCTGCGGGCCCGGGCAGCCAGGGACTCCAGGGACTCCAGGGACTCCAGGGACACGGATGTCAGCCTGGAGGTGCTCAGTGGCTCCGAGATCAAAGCGAGCCGCGGCCGAGCGCAGCAGATGCGGGACAGGAAAGGGCGCAAGGCCGAGCTCAAAGACCCCAACGGCTGCGAGGCGGAGGACCATCACCTTCATCTCTGGGACGGCAGAGGCTCCCCCAAACCAGAGCTTCTGCTGCTCCTCCCTGTCTCAGGCCTGGAACACATACAAGGCTGTTTTCTGTTGCATAGTGACGTGTGGGGGCTGCTTCCAGGACTGCAGCGTCTGCATTCCCTATCCAGGGCCCACTGAGACCTCCACAGATGATGGGAAGAACGGAGACTACAATGGGCGGCTGCCAAACAGCCCCGCCAACACCTCTCCTGCTGAGAAGAACGGGAACCAGATCAAAAAGTCCAGCATGGGCAGCAGTTTCAGTTACCCAGACGTGAAGCTGAAGGGCATCCCTGTCTATCCGAACAGGAACACCAACCACCACGTGGAATCTGATTCCTGCTGCAAGGAGCTGCTGGAGAAGCCCTTCAGGAACAGCATAGAAAAGCCAGCGCTCCCCAGCAGCCACCGTAGCTCAGAGGAATATTATTCATTCCACGAGTCCGACGTGGACATCAGCGAGCTGAACGGCTCCATGTCCAGCAGGCAGATCGACGTCCTGATCTTCAAGAAGCTCACGGAGCTCTTCAGCGTCCACCAGATCGACGAGCTGGCCAAGTGCACCTCGGACACCGTCTTCCTGGAGAAGACCAACAAGATCTCGGACCTCATCAACAGCATCACTCAGGACTACAACCTGGACGAGCAGGACGCCGAGTGCCGGCTGGTGCGGGGGCATCATCCGCATCAGCACCCGCAAGAGCCGCGTGCGGCCCCACATCTGCAGCCCGGCGCAGCAGGAGCCGTCCGGCCGCGGCACCGCGCCCGACAGCGGCAACGAGACCATGCTGGAGTCCATGGTCATCAGCCAGGACGGTACGGGGGGTGCCGGGGTCCCTGGGTGCTGCAGGAGGGCGGTGCCGGCAGAGCCACCGAGCTGTGGCCTGGGGCGGGGCTGGAGGCTGCTCTGTCCCCACTGGGCACCTTCTGCTGGCGTGTGTGAGTGCAGAGCTCTGCTTCTCGCCCTCCTCCCTGTGCTGTGGCTTTCTTGAGCCTGTCTTTCCCTGCCCGTGAGGTTTGTGCTGAGCAATAGATGGGTTTGTGCTGCTGTTCTGCCTGTGCTCATCTGAGGGAGGCAGAAAAAACGGTGAGTCAAAGTGAACTGGTAGGACCAGACGAGCTGCTCGTGCCCGAGGATGTCCAGTTACTCAGCTGGCTCTCTCCCATGTGCTGCCTGGCTCATGCCACCCTTAGACTCTGTGACAGTGTGTTCTCAGTGCCCAGACCTCCTCCACACAGTGAATATCCCTGCAAAGAGGAGGGAAGGCTGTTCACAGCACCAGAGCTCCTGCTTCTTCCTCCTTGTGGGAGCAGCCGCCAGTGTCTGAGCTCCAGAGCAGGCTATAACAGTTTGTTGTAGAAAAACCTTGAAAGGCTGAGTGTGGGAGCAAGGAGATATCCAGAAGTCCCAGAGGGAACTGTGTGGGTGTTGTGCATCCCAGATTAGCAGAGAGGCTGCTCCTGGGATTTAAGGACACAGCTCAGACTGTCCGGACGATGGCAGAAGCAATGGGAAGAATCAGACTGTGCCTGTGCTGTTCCCTGAGGGTGTTCCCTGACAGGATCCTTAGTGCTGAGTCATCCTTTGCATCCTCCTTCCCTGTCTCAGGCCCTCTTGGTTTCCATTGCAGAGCTGGCTGTGCAGATCTCGGAGGAGACCCCGGCGGATGTGCTGGCCAGGAACATGAGGCGGCACAGCAGCGCAGGTAACGCACCCCTGGCTGGGCCTGGCTGCAGAGGAGAGCCCTGAGCCCCCCCGGCCATGTCCTCACCCCCACACAGCCTGAGCCCACCCTGCTCCTCAGGCTCCCCTCTGTTCTCCTGGGCTTTGGGGGTGATGGAGCTCGGACACTCCCTGGGTTGGTGGATCTTTCTGAAAAGGGGTGAAATCCAAGTTCCCTGTCCTCGCACAGGACCTGTCCTGAGAGCTCTCAGTCTCTCTGTACCCTGGCAAAGTTTGGGGCTGTATTTGGGGTGTGACTGCCAGAGGTCACAGCTGGGTGAGACAGGGAACAAAAGGAACTGTGCAAAAGGGAAGCAGGCAGGGCTGCCCCGAGCTCTGTCCTCCCAAAGAGCAGCCCAGGGCTACAAGACAAGTTTCCTCCTGCACAGCAGCTCTGTCCTGGGAGATGGCTGCAATGCAGGCAGGGCTGTTCCCTGCCATGGCTTTGTGTGGCTTTCTCCTCCCTCATGGTACACAAAGCCTTTTGTGGCAGCTGCTTCCCCTGTGCCAGGCTGCTGCGCGTCCCCTGGGCTAATGGCACCGTCTCTTCTCTTCTCTCTCCTCCCCAAGGCTCTCCAACCAGCAGAGATTCCTCTTTCCAGGACACAGAGACTGACTCGTCCGGGGCACCTCTGCTCCAGGTGTACTGTTAAAGGACCCGAGCAGCAGGGAGGCATTCCAGGCCTGTGCTGCACTCACAGTCCTCCTCCTTCCATGTGGAGTGTGTTGTGCCAAGCTTAATTTTTTTTCCCCCAGTCTTCCCTGATCCTTACTGAAGCCAGATTCCTCCTGCTGTCTGAACTTCACTGGATATTTTGGTTTTTATGGACAATCAAGGAAGCAAACTGCGGAGCTAATGAACTTGGAGATGGAATGTGTGCCCAGGGAGGAGAAGATGGACAAGGAAGTAGCAGAGAACTTGTGCCTCTGTGGTTCCTGTAAATCACATTGAGCTCCAGCAGCCTCAGTGGCTCGGCCCTTTCCCTGCTTTGAGGACCTGTTGTACAGTTCTGCTTCCTGCATTGCCTGAGTGAACTTGGATAGGGAATAACAGTGGTGTCTCTGTGCTGGTGCTGATGTTAGAGTGCAGGCTGAGATCCTGCTCTGCAGGGACCCAAATCTCTATTTAAAGTGCCTGTGTTGGTCCCACCAACCCAAAGTCTTCCACCCATGGTGTTTTCAGCAGGCAGATCTGCCTTTCCCTGCTGAGCCTTGGTGCCACCTCTGCTGCCCGAGGAGAAGGTTCAGCTTTGTGGGGTTCATTTAATGTGTGGCCTCTTGGCTCATGCCCTGGTTCAGGGCCAGTGCTGGGGGCTGGGGTGGCTGCTGGGCTGCCCCTGCATGAGCAGATCCTGGGGATCAGCTCTGCTGGAGTCCAGGAGCACACACTGCCAGCAGCTCTCCTCACTCCTGGGTCCATGCTTCCCCTGGGAGAGCCTGGAGCAAGGTTGTGGCAGGTGAGGGGAGCACTCAGTTCACTCCTGATTTTGTGTGGTTCAGAACTGGGCTCTTTGACTCTTCTCCTAAAAAATCCCTTCAAATCCCTCGGTTTGCCTCAAAGGAAAGGCTCCTGAGAGTGTCAGCAGAGGGTTTGTGAGGCACTGCTGGCCCTGCCCTTCCCTGTGGGCACTCAGCACCTTCTCCTCCCCTCTGCTGCTCCCTGAGGGCACTGGGAGCCAGGAGATGGGCACTGCTGTCCCCAGGGCTCAGTGCCAGCTGAGGCTGCAGCAGGAGGAAGCTGCATCTGTGGTGTTGCCACTTGGTTGTTTATCACAAAGTAAACATGTCGAGCCATGGGACTTGTTTGGAGCTTTGGGTGCCCTTGGACATGGGCAGAAAATGCTTCATTTAATTCACCAGCCATAGGATAAACACACCCACTGGATTTTGGGGAGAGGGAAGCCCAGATAGGCCCTGGGCTTCAGTGTAGACCATTTTGTGCCTTAGATGGACTGGAATGTGCTTCAGTTGGACTGAAATGTGCCTTAATTGAACTGAAATGTGCCTTAGTTGAAATGTGCCTTTATTTTATAGCTTGTGATTGCTCTTCAGAGGTTTGGGCAGGGAGCAAGGATTTAATTCCTCTCATGAGCTCTCAGGCTTCTTTAAAAGGCCAAAACCCTTTGAGATGGACAGTTCCAGTCCCTGTTAGAGCCTGTTTCTGTAAACCACTGGCTGTTTTCAGAGTGTGCTTCCAGGAATCAGGGGCATTACTGAGACCACACCTGGAGACACTGACAGAGGTATTTCAAAGACGAAGGGAAGGGACTGAGCCTTGGATTTGGCTTCCCCTCCCTGCTTTGTGTTTAAAGCTGTTGGGTGATGAGAAATCGAGTTTATACAAGGGAAAGACTTGAAGCAAGGCCAGGCTGGGACTCCCAGGGGAGCAGTGTGAGGTCACCTCCCTCCAAATGCTGCCCGTCCTGAGGGACCTGCTTGGCTTCTGCTTCTCCTGGGTTTGTACATTGTTATTTGGACAAGTTTCCTCAAAGCTGTGTGCTGAGGTTCACGTGGGTCACTCTGACACAGCTCTGTGGGCTGAGCTGGAGACAAGGGGTGAGCTGGGCTTGCAGAGAGCTGCAGTCACTGCCGCAGAGCAGATACATATTTTTAGTGGCTGGTCTGGGTATGAAGAGTGAGCATGTGGGGGTTAAACTAGCCAAAAAAAAAAAAAACCAAGCCCCCCAAAAACTCACCAAGAGGAAGACTGTCAACTCGATGGTCCCTGAAGCTGGTTCA
This sequence comes from Calcarius lapponicus, assembly GCA_039654755.1. Taxonomy (NCBI): domain Eukaryota; kingdom Metazoa; phylum Chordata; class Aves; order Passeriformes; family Fringillidae; genus Calcarius; species Calcarius lapponicus. The sequence continues at coordinate 16,907,122 of JBBFKN010000011.1, forward strand.
CCTGTGGTGTCTTATGGGATTCTTTTGCACTCATTGGCCTTAAATGTTCTGGTTTGGTGTTTTTTTATAAAGTAAAAGTTGTGCTCTTTACTGTGCTGTGGCTTTTACATTCCTGTTTTCATCAGCTGGGGGATCCTGGGGTGGGGGTTGCACAGGGGGGTGGCTGATTCCTGCAGTCCCAGATGGACAAGGACATTTTCATCCATTTGGTAGCTCCAGGGAGATCCTGAATGCCAGGTTGGTGTCTGGATGCAAATGAAGGAGCCTCTGGGGAAGCGTTTGTTGTCCTGCAGGGAAACCTGGACCTTGCAGGGCGTGATGCTGGAACTGAGCTCTGGGAAAGCTGAGCCCGGCGGGAGAATTCCCAGGTTGTCCCTGTGATGTCACCAGCTCGTGGCAGCAGATGTGGGGTTTGCTCCACAGGATCAGCTCAGGGATGGAGCCTGGCCCAGCCTCTGACCCTGGGACTCGAAGGACCAGTTCTGCACTTCCCAATTTCAGTGCAAACCCCAGGACAACCTGCAGGGCTCCGTTCCTGGCCGCTGACCTTCCCTCACCCTCTGGGGCAGGGGCTGGGCAGGAGCCCCGGGGGTTCCTGCTGGTGCACAGGACCAGGATGTGTTTCCTGGGAGGATTTCAGAGCCAGGAACAGGTAAATGCTGCCTTCTCTAGGCTGGGAAGGGTCTCTGGGGTTGTTTTTGTGTTGGAGCCCTCGGACCAGCTGGGTGGGGCCTGTCAGCCCAGTTTGTTCGGCAGCTTCCCAGTTTGCTGCATGGGCCTGGGTGTCCTGGCTCACATCCACACATGGGATGAGTCCATGGGGTTTTAGTCTGCAGGAAGTTGTTTGCTGTGGATGGAGCTGTCCTGGCTCTTGCTGGAGTGGTTTTTGCTCTGAGCATGTGTTGAGTGTTCTGCTGAGTGAGCTGACTGCCCGAGTGGAGACCTCACAAACACGAGAGCCTTTACCTGGCCACACACCTGTGGAGGTGTTCTCTCACACAGGTGCTTCCTTCTGGGAACCTGACTCAGCACCTGGCTTTTCCTGAAGACATTGTTTGGTTTTATTGGGCTTGGTTTTGCCAGGAGTCTCCAGACACTCCCACTTTGTGGGTGCTTCTGTGCTGTGCCCCTGCCCAGGGTCCCCTGGCATCAGGTGAGGGCAGCTCAGGAGCTCTGCAGGGAATGGCTGCAGGAGTGTTGAAGAAATTCCTCTGTGCATCCCCACGCTGAGCTGCTGAATTATTTATTTCAGTGTGGCTTAGACATTAATGGAAGCAGATGGATGGACCCTAATTCCTCACAGCCTGGCCCTTGCAGTAACAGAGCAGCTGAGGCTCCTCCTAAAACAACATGGTAACATCCAAGACTCGCTGTTCCTGTTCCCTTCCTCGGGGTTTTGCTGTTCCATTGCTCTTCCCAAAGCAGTCCTGGAGTCTGGGATATTTCCCAAATGCTCTGAGCTGCAATATTCATTAATAAAAGCTAATCCAGGAGCTGCTGTTAAAGATAAAATTCCAATGACTGGGGAAAACTTTACCCTATAGAAAGCTCTGTGCAGAGCCTGTTGTGCCTGCAAAGGCTTTGCTTTCACAGGAGGGTGGGGAGCTCCAGGCTCTGCCCTCCAGCTGGTGGCAGCACTGGAACGGCTGCTCCAGGTGACCTGGCACAGGTAGGGAGAGCCAGAGGGACCTTGGTGAGTTGGCACAGGTATGGGGAGCCAGAGGGACCTTGGTGAGTTGGCACAGGTATGGGGAGCCAGAGGGACCTTGGTGAGCTGTCCCTGTCCCTGTCCAGCACTGCCCTTCCCGCTCTGCTGGGGCTCAGGTGCCACTCAAGGTGTGTGCAGTGTGGATCCTGGTGCTGCCCAGCATTTCCCTGCCGTGGGCACAGGACAGGGCCGCACTCTGAGGTCTCCAGGGACTCAGACTGAGGTGGGGCTTTGCATTCCTCAAGCCTGGAGCAGCTGCTGGGACCCAGCAGGGTTTGTCCCAGGGGCAGCTGCCTTGGGAAGCCAAAGGGTGCTCCCAGCTCCCTCTGGCTGGGGACAGTGGTGGCCGGGGGTGTTTGCAGAGGACAAGGCCGGCACTGAAACACCTTCTGTTCCGCTGCCGAGGGGGCGAAGTCCAGGGGCAGCTCTGGGATCAGCCACGTTCACAAACACGGCCCGGGCGTTCACCTCCTGCAGGGGTCAGGGGCACCAGGGCTGGCCCCATTCTCCCACTGACCCTCCTTCCTCCCAAACCCCCCCAGCTTCCCTGGGGTTCACCCACAGACCTGAGAACAGGGAGAAGCTCATCACACCCAGGGCAGCTCAGCCCAGCTCACCTGTCCCTCAAACCAGGCAGGTAGCTCATTCTGGGGCTAAAACCTTCAAATCCAGCAGAGTTCAGCTTTTTTTATGAAAACAGGAGATGCTGCTCTTTCGTCAGGGCCAAAGCAGGGACAGGCAGGTGGGCGTAGGTGATCTGTAGGAGGATCCAGCTCAGAGGCAGCTGCCCCAGTCTGGGTCCTTGCTCGCCCTCAAGGTCACTGCGCTGCTGGGCGGGGGGCTGCTTTTTAACCCCAAGAGTCTGTAGAACTTTTCATGCAAACAGTGTTCTGCTGCTCAGAAAACAGCCCCACCACGCCAGGAGCTGCGCCAGGCCGGACTTTGCCCAAACAGGGTTTTCAGCCCTTTGTGCCCATCCCTTGGGCAGGAGGTGGAAATGTTTGGGGGAGGCAGAGGGAAGAGCTGCAGCAGCAGGGATCTGGGATAGAGCCCAGGATTTCCTGACACTCTCCTTGTTGGCTGGGCATTAAGGAGACCTGGGGCAAGGGTGGCTTCCTGGTGTGGTCATGTGCTGCTCTGTGGAGAGCAGAGCCTGGAGCAGCCACCCCGGGGTTTGAGCTGGAAATGGGGCTCAGCAGCACTCCTGAGCAAAACACAGCTCCCACTGCCACCTCCTGAGGGAGAGAGAGACCATCAGTCCAGAGCTGGGAGCACCAGAGGGATTCACAGGCAGCTGCAGAGAGCCACGGGCACAGCACCCCTGGCACCCCTCCCTTCTCCCTCCCAGCCTGGAGCCCTGATCCCTCCTGCCAGAGAAACCACACGCTCTGCCTGAGATATTCCACTTGTTTTCCTTTATGTTGCACTGCAGTTTCAACAAAGACAGAACATGCAGAGTGATGCCACTCGTCAGCGGGAGCTCGCACAGCGCACGGCCAGAGGGGAGGAGGCTCTTGGGCAAGAGGCAGGAGACACTCCCAGGCACAACAGCATCCCCAACGCCCCCCACGTCCTCCCCAGCCACAGCCAGAGTCCCCAGGCTCTCCTTGCTCCAGGACAGCAGCCTGACCCTCCATCTGTGCTGGGAGCCCCGAGTGCTCCAGCTGTCCCACTTGTGGCACAAACAGGAGCAGCAGCAAGGAGAAGCAGGGTCTGGCGCCACTGCAGTAGCTGTGCTTTCCAACTGCTGTTCTCCCTTCCCAAGAAGGCAGGAAAAGATTTATTTTACAAAATAAACTGACCCTTGTTTTCACAGGAGAGCAGGAGGGAGCAGAACTCAGGAGTACCTGTGCCAGCGGCAAAGAGTGGACGAGCAGCTCGGAGCGGCTCAGGGAAGCGAAGCAATACCTCAGGGATTTACCCCAAAACCTCTCAGGTCTGGCTCTCTCAGCCCTAACACCCTTTTTGCCCTAAGCCCTCCTCCTCTCCTCACTGCCTTTGGGAACTGTGGCAGATGGCTCTGTCTGGAGCTGCTCTGGGGCCCCGCCTCTGCTCCCAGGACACAGGGTGGCTGAGCAGGGGCCTCCACAGCAAGCTCGGGTGGGGGATGCTGAAGTTTAACTTGCCCAAGGTGAGGAATATCCAACCATACGTTTCCTGCCCCATTCAAGGGGCTGACTGAAAGAGGGGGGGAAGGGGGACAGCTCAGTTGAATTTAGCCTTTGAAAAGTCCATTTCTGGATGCTGTTCCATGAACCTGCAAGGAAAACAAAGACAGGAGTTTGGGTGAGTCAGAAGGAGCCGAACAGCTCAGTTTGGGGAGGGAAGGGCTCCTGCTTCCTGCACTCTGGAGTTCTGCTGCAAGCCCACACCCTCCACAGCAGGAAGGGTTCTGCTGAGCTCCCTGGGACACATTCCCTCGACTTTCCCTACAAACACCTTTTCCCTGGGTCAGTGGGAGGCAGCATTCCTGCCAGCCTGCCAGCTCAGCAAGCCCAGGCACACGGGAGCTGTTAATTATCAAACACTCACCCTCTCTGCTGCCTCTGAGCTGCACACGTAGCAGCCACCACAGATTGTGGGGCACAGGGGAGATGGTGAAGGCAGATTAGGGCTGGCAGCTTTACTGGAATAGGGGGAATATCCCCAGTGCCCTGACAGTAAAATCTCAGGGAGGACATGACCAGAGGGATCTGGTTTCACACCAGGTGAAATCTGATTTCAAGTGTACTGCAGTCCCAGCAGAGGGAATCACAGAATGGTGTGGGTTGGAAGAGGCTTTAAAGATAATCTTGTTCCAACCCCCTGCCATGGACAGGGACACCTTCCAGGGGCTATCTGGACTCAGGTTGCCACATCAGGAAGTTGTGAGGGCAGTGCCCTGTGCCCAGGAGTGCCCAGGGCGCACAGAGGCTGCTCTGCTCTGCTCCCCAAGGGACACAACACATCCCAGCCCCGTGGAGGCCTCACACACACCCTGCAAGGCAGTGGGAACACACTCCTCTGTGTTCCCATCTCAGGGTTTCCCCTGGAATGCCCCCACAGCGTTTCCACTTCCAGGGCCATCTGTGCTGTGATGATCCTGTCCTTGTTTGGCAGCCAGGACAGCTCCCCTGGCAGACATCAGCACCCACATGGGTGTCACTGAGTCACCTTTGCCCTGGACAAAGTCTGAACTTCCTCTCCGTCCTCTGGCAGCTTCCAGAGCACCAAACAAGAGGCCCCTGCCAGCGAGGTGTCCTGCATGTGCCCCTCCCAGGAGCAGAGGGTGCTTCCCATCCACTGACACCAGAGCAGCCTGCTCTCTGCTCTGCTCACACCCCACCCAGCTCCACAGAGAAGCTTCTGGCACGAGCGATGAAGCCAAGGGAAGCAAGGAGTCAGGTCAGCCGCAGCAATCCTTCACCCAGAGATAAGGTCTGGGGCTGCACTTGCTGAAGAAGCTGTGTGACCCAGAATTGCCTCCACACCTTCCCAGATGGCCTTGGGAGCTCCAGGAATCATTTCCCTGCCACAGTGCATTTATGCCAAACAAGGCAATAAAGCCATAAAAGTGGCTTGGGGACAACTGTCTGGAGGCAAGAGGGAGGGGTGATTAGCTGGCTACTGAGGGAGATTAGACACCAATCAAGACCATGTTAAAGTTCAGCAGAGATGGCACCTCCAGTTCCAAACGTGCCTTCTGGACTTGAAATCAGCAGATTAGGACATTTCCAGAGCTAGGCTATTCCCAGATTTCCCCACTAGGCTTTCTACCCCCACAGGCTTTTACAGACACTGGTGGCTGGCCAACAATACAGAGATGTGCAGAGGGTGAGCATGGCTAGGACTGAAGGCCAAGCTGCTGTTCCCTTATTTGTGCTTGAGAGGAAGGCAAAACCAAGCAAAGGAATGAGCTGCACCCACTTTTTCAAAATGTCCTGCTTCTTCTGCTCATCAGAGGTGGGCAGGCCCATGGACTTCTGTCGTTGGTCATACATCATCTTCTCCACCATGCTGCGAGTTTCGCTGTCCAGGTCTGACAACTGAAAGCAAGATCCAGATTGGAACAACTCTGGGCTCAGCTGAGGTAGTTCCTGAGCAGGCTCTGTCCCATAAAACAGAACAATTCTTACCTTTGAGTTCTCTGGATTGATTTTCTTGGTGTTGATTTCTGGGTCTGTGGAGACCAGTTTGTTCCACCATTCCATTTTGTTGATCTAGAGGATGAAGAAGCAAAACCAGTTTATCTTTCTTGGACTTGTTCTAGGGTTTTTAAGTCTCAGTCACAGGAAAAAAAAAATTATGGAATCAAACTTTATTTGACAGTTTTCTAAATATCAGTAAATTCTGAACATAGATAAAGGGTATTTTTGTTTCAAATTACTTTAGGCAGCCTAAATTTTCACAGTTGGGAGATCTGAGAGAATGTCAGATGTCCCTTTGGCATGACATAAATGGGATTACAACAAACCACCTGGAGAGGCCCAGAGGGGACACAAGGAGGGACACAAGGAGGTTTGCCCCTGGATTTTCATGTCACTAACAGATGTCAAAACACACTAAAGGACAACATTAAAATGACTGATTTCCTTCCAGCTTTTCCTGAACTGCTGAGAATTACACTGAGTATCCTGGAATAGCATAAAATGAGGCTGAAGATGGAGGAACTTAAATACCCCACTCCAGTGGCACCACTGCCAGCGTGCCCAGGACACCACGGTGGCCCCGTCTGTGCTGAGGGCCAAGCCTGAGCCCTGCCCAGCCCATGCTGCTGTACCTTCTCCAGGTGCACGGTGACTGTTTTGCCATCCTCGATGAGCCAGGAGCTCTCCTCCACCTTGACCTCGTTGAAGAGCTCCCCATCAATGACAGGAGGGTGGCCCTTGAGGCCGACCTTGAGGCGGCGTCTCTGGATATCGACCACCACGTCCTTGCCCTTCAGCCTGAAGTTCACCTTGAAGGGCACGGCCAGCTGCAGCAAAAAGGAGCAGATCTGAGCAGGTGGGCAGGGAAAGTCCTCCTCAGCCTCCCTTGCTGCTGCTCCAAGCCTTCCTGCCTTGGTTTCACCAGGGCCAGGCAGAGCAGAGACTCTTTTCCTTGAGGTAATGAGTGACCAGGAGGTGAAAGGAAAGGACCATAAAAAGGGAATCAGATTTTGATGCCTGGTTTAAACAAGACCAAAATTTGGAAAACTACAGCTCCTGGGAATTCTACTGAGTTACCAAGCTCTCTGCCAGCTATTGAAACGTTGCTGTTTCCAACAAACTTCCAGAGGCAACTGGGACACAGGGAATTGGCTTCACCTCTTACCAACACCTGCTCTTATTCCCCATCTCAGATTCCTCAGATCTGGTCATAAAGCACTACTTACATCCAATTCTGAAAGAGTCTGTGTCCATCTGTAATTTGGAAGGTCAGCTCCATTGCCAGAGTTGGGCTTAAGTTTTCCTTTATCCTTCTCATCTTCCTCTTCATCATCTGTTCCCTAAGCAATCCAAGATCAAGAAAGAAGTTTTTCCAGTTTCCATTGTAACAACAGCTCTTCAGTTTTATAAGGATTGCAGGTCAGTTGTTTGTATTTTATATCCCCTTAAATTTAGCTCCATGATTAATAGCTGCTTCTGGTAAAACATGACTACAAGAAAAAACCCATATGCCCTCTGTACTGGCACATTTAGGAATTAACTGTGCATTTTTAAAGCCAAATTTTCCAATTTGTATTTTCAAAGTGTGTATTTTGGACAGGGCTTGGAGCAGCCTGGTGTAGTGGAAGGTGTCATGGCAGAGGGTGGAACAGGATGAGCTTTAAGGTCCCTTCCAACCCAAACCATTTTATGCATCTAAAGTATTTCCAGACAAGTTTTACCTGTTTGTTGGAATCTGAAGATTCACCTTCCTCCTCCGAGGGTTTCACGGGGACACTGTTACCCTGCCCCTGTGCCTCTTTCTTCTGTTTGAAAAGAGAAGAGCAGGAACACGCTCAGCCGAGAGCTGGCACTTTGTGTCACCTCCTGAGCTGGCACTAGATGGCCTCAGCCTTTCAGCTCCAGCTGAAGAGAACCCAGTTTGAAAACAAGGAATTTTCAGCCCTTGGAAGAGTTCCAGCAAAGAGGTACTGCCAAAGGGAGGAGCGGCAGCCCCTTGCAGCCACGGGGAGCACAAAGCCGCACCTGCAGGTACCTGCCGGGCTCTCACCTGGTCGATTTCCAGCTGCAGCCTCTCTGCCTCCTCGTCGGTGAGCTCCTTGATGCGCGGCTCGCCGGGCTGCGGGCCCTCCCTGGCCCTGTCCCTGTCCCTGTCCCTGGCCAGGCGGGCAGCACGCTCGGCCTTCTCGCGCCGCTCGGCCTCCTGCCGCGCCTTCTTCTCCCGCCGCTCCTTCTGAGCCAGCTTGTTGTGGTGGCTGAAGGCCTCTGTGATCAGCTGGGGACAGGGGCACAGGGGGTCAAACACCACCCACTCTACACCTGAACCGCCACAGGGGTCAAACATCACCCACTTCACCCCTAAACCGAGCCCACTCGGTCTCCTGAGGAGCACAAGAGCGTCTGCTGAGTCGCACAGATGTTGGGAATCTTCCCTTCATCTTCACTCTGTTTTTTGGACTGGGAATCCAGAGATTTTTCAATTCAAAAAACAGAGGAGGAAGGGAAAAGGGAGGAAAAGGGGAAAATCTGAAATATTTAAATGTAGTCCTTCCTAGTCATGCAGGGAGTATATTTCCAGGAGATAACAGTGAAATAAAACCCTCCACTAATTTTGTCCTTTGTGCAACTCCAGCAGGACAAGCTGAAGCCCAACCCAGCCACCTGAAGCTACTCCATACCTCCAGGACAGCTGGACACACCAGATCCAACTTCTTACCTACTTCTGACCTCTCTGTGGGCTTTTCTCCAGATGGAGCCTCAGTGCCACGATTTGGAGGAGAAATGCTTGAAACACTTGTTTTTACACTGAGGGGTGAGTTCCTCCACAGCCCCTTTGTTTCAGCCCTGCTCCCAGGTCTCTGAAGGTTGCTGTGACTCTGGGAGTCGATCCCAAGGTCTGGGCTGCCAAGGGCCTCGTGCCCAGGGAAAGCTGAGTACACAGGCAGGGAGCCAGAGCACTGCCCCAGGCTCGATAAGGCCAGGGCTGCTGTGCACAGCAGCACGTAGGTGAGCTGGGGTCTGCCCCAGAAAACAGCAGGGACACATCTCAGACAGGAATAATCACAGGGGGAACTTTGATTTATTTATATATACCCCAGGAGCTTCAGGGTGGGGGGGAAATCCAGAACCTTTTCCAAGCAAACTGAAGTTCATAAGCAAGCACTGAGTATTTCTGCCTGGCTTTGGGAGCAAGGATTGTTTACACAGCAGCACGTAGGTGAGCTGAGGTCCGCCCCAGAAAACAACAGGGACACATCCTCAGAAAGGAATCACAGGGGGAACTTTTTATTTTTATATTTATATATCCCAGGAGCTTTGGGGTGGGAGAGAAATCCAGAACGTTTTCTGAGCAAATTTCAGTTTGTAAGCAAGCACTGAGTATTTCTGCCTGGCTTTAGCAGCAAGGATTGTTTACACAGCTCAGCCCCAGTGGCTCCTGGAGTAGAGGATGCAAGATGTGCATCCCCCAGGATGTCCCACCTGGGTGAGGAAACCACCTTCAGTGCCTGAGCTTGTCCCTGTCACTGCCCGCACCACGAGCCTGCTGAAACAGCCCCCAAAACATGCAGTGACCTTCCCACCCTCTCCTGTCTCCTGCATGCCAAGGGCTCAGCAGGGCTGGGGAAGCAGCTCCTTCCCTGTGGGTTGTGTTCCTGTGGTGTCAGAGCACGTTTCCAGGAGGCCATAAAGCATTGTGACAGATGCCAGCAGTGCCCAGGACAGCAGCCAGGCAGCTCGGGTGGGATCCCACAGCCTCCAGAACAGGGGAGATCTGCTCTCTATTCCATACAAATGACAGCGGGGTTCACCCTTCTTTCTTTCTTTCTTTCAGAGAATCACAGGATGTTGTGGGTTGAAAGGACCTTAAACCCCTCCAGCTGCAGCAAGGGCTCCCTGCAGGAGAGGGGATGCTCTGTCCAGGCTGCCCAGCCCGGCCCAGGGGCAGCTGCATGCGCAGAGCCCTGGACTTTGTGTTTTTCCTGGCTGAGCAAACAAGGTAACAGGGGTTATCACCTGCTGTGTCACTGCTAAGTCAGTGTGTCTGGCAGCTTTGCTTTCCAAACTAGCCTTTGGCCAGAGCCTGGCAAGAAACCTGCACTGAGGGACCATCCCAGCAGGGAACTGGGTGCTCCTCACCTGACAGGGGCAGCTCTGGTTCTCCTTCCTTCCCTCAGGAGCTGCTGGTGCCCACGTGCACCCAGATGCTGGGAGCTGTTCAAGCAGGGGAGCCCTGGCACGGCACAGACACGGGTGGGATGGGAGGGAGAAGAGCTAAAAGCCTGCAGGTTTATTTTTTACCTTCTCTGCTACTCTGTCCTCTCCCCCGGTGAAGAAATCTGTCTTCCTCCTCAGGAAGCTGAAGAAGGTGTTCACGAGCTGGGGAACAGGGTGGAGAGAGAGGGACCAGTGAGCCCAGGTCACTGCAAGGCACCTCGTGTCCCTGGAGCAGCCTTTATCCTTTGTCCTCCCTATCTGTGGCTGTGCCAGCAGTGCCCTGGCATCAGCCCCGTGAGTGCTGCCCCCAGAACACTCAGCTGGGCACATCCAGCCTGGATTCCTGCACACAGGGCTTGGGGTGCTTTGCTTATTGCCAGCTCCTGCTCCCACACCCCAGGCAGGGACGGATTTATGCATGCATGCATATTCCATATATATATATATCTATATCTAGCATGTTTTGCTTCTCTGCACACCTAAAAGCATACAACTCCTTGTTTTTACAGCTGCCAGGGACCACCGATGCATGAACCAGCACCTCCAAACCCCCTCTGGAAACCCAAATTCTCCTTGAGCTTGGCTGATCTTTATTTCCCAGGAATCCCTTCCCGTGCGGGTTTCACTCCGAGGTTTTGCCACACGAGGGGCTGTTACAGGACCGTTTTTTATAAATTATTTCTGAGTGGGATGGGGGTGGGATGTTTCCACACCCTCCAGCCCTGCTGCCGGCCGTGTCTGGATCCCGGAGCCCGCAGCCGGTGGGCCCGGGGTGGGTGAGCGGATCCCGCGATCACGGCCAGGCCTCGCGGGGCTGTGCTGGGAGGGTGAACGGGGCAGCTCGATGCTGCCCGGTGGTGCTTTGCCCCATCACCGGCACTGCCGCGCCCCCGGGGCACCGGGGCCGGGCCGCGAGGCCGCGCCGAGGGCGCCTCATTAACACCGCACTAATTAACGAGCGGGGCCGGCCGTTATCGGGCTCCGGGAGCGGCGCACGTGCGGCCCCTGCTCCACGTGCCGGGGCGGGGCCCGAGGAGGCCGGGCCGCTCCCCGCGCTCCCCGCGCGCTCCTCCGCTCCTGCCCCGCCCTCCCCGCGCCCGCTGCCGGCGGCGCTACCTCGCGCACGCCGCCCTGGTGCTGCTGGGCCATGGCGAGCAGCATCCCGTCGAAGCGGTCCTCCTGCTCCGCCGCCTCCTCCGCGCTCAGCCCCATCGCGCCGCCGCTCCCGCACCGGGCCGCCACCGGAACCGGAACCGGCGCCCGCGGAAGCGCGAGGCCCTCCCCGCCCGCCAATCCCAGCGCGCCCTCGCGCCGCCCTCTTCGCCGATTGGTCGCGGGGGGTGTCAATCTCGCAGGGAAGGGCGGGCCGCGCGGCGCGGCGGGGTTGCCATGGCGACGGGCCGGGCGGGCCGCGGTGCGCGGGGCGCGGGAAGGGCCCGGCCCGGGCCTGGCTCGGCCTGCCGGGGAGCCGGGGCCAGAAGGGCCCCCTGAGCCTCCTTTTGTCCAGGCTGAGCCCCGCTGCTCCTTCAGCCGCCCCTGGGCCCCACCCCTTCCCTGGACTGCTCAATGTCTGCCTTGTAGTGAGGGGCCCAAACTGGGCAAGGCCTTGAGCGCGGGGCCACCCGAACAACCATTGCCCACTTTGGCTCATGGTCAGCTGCTGTCCAGCAGCCCCTCTGGATCCCTTTCCACTGGGAAAATACTAGAATTTTGGCCTTTTTCCCTTGCTTTTCTCTCATTCTGCAAATGGGAGCATTTTCCCTTTCCCAGCCCTGTGTTTCCTCTGAGATACACGACCCCTGGGCTATGTTTCCACTAGGAAAATATGAGAATTTTGGCCTTTTTCCCTTGCTTTTCTCTCATTCTGCAAATGGGAGCATTTTCCCTTTCCAGCCCTCTGACAGCCACGACCCCTGGGCCCATCGCAGCCTGCTGGTTCACCGGGTTCCTCTTCCTGCACAACAACAAGAGGCTCCCGAGCAAGGCCAGGCAAACAGCTGCTGATAACACAACTTCCAGGTTGCTGCTGCCAAGGCCGGGCGCCGGGGCCGTTGAACGCCGGGCTCAGACGAGCGCCCCGTGTTTGTCTGTGAACCCTGGCAGCGACAGTTGCCCGATGGGGCCTTGGTGCCATGGTACAGCCTGGGCTAATGACTCTGTTTATCCTGTTTGGGTAATCCTGATAAGGCCACACAACCCCTCCCCGCCGATTCATTGAGAAAAACGGCCGTTGACCGTGCCTGGCCCGGCCAATCCGCCCAGCAGCCACGGGGTTGGTCGGCCGGTTTTAATGAGGGCTGCTTAATCAGGGCGGTCAAGGCTGCCGAGGGGTGTTCACTGTGACCCGGCCTTATAAGAGCTCAGGGGCCAGCAGGACAGGGACCATCCGGGCCGGGACGTATCTTGGAAGGGATTTTGCTCTCTCTGGAGGAGGAGCCGGCAGAGCCATGAGCTCCGGCGTGGACGCGGGCTGTGAGCGGTGCCGGTGCCACGGCAAGGAGCGGCAGCCCGCCATCCTGTACACGCTGCTGAGCCGGGAGCTGCGGCCGCCGCAGCAGTGCCCGTGCCGGCAGCGCCGCGCCGTCTGCCTGCGCACGCCGCAGCTCACCTGCCGCGCCGCCTCCCACGTGCTGCTCAAGACCATCAGCTTCGTCAGGAACGTGGCCGCCTTCCGCCTGCTGCCGCGCGAGGACCAGCTGCTGCTGCTGGACAGCTGCTGGGTGCCGCTCTTCCTGCTGGGGCTGGTGCAGGAGACGGTGACCTTCGAGGTGACGGAGGCGCCGGCGCCCAGCATGCTCAAGAAGATCCTGCTCAGCGGGCAGAGCAAAGGGCAGGAGCCCGAGGGGACGCAGCCCACGCTGGCGGCCGTGCAGAGGTTGCAGGGGTGCCTCAACAGCTTCTGGAGGCTGGACCTGAGCCCCAGCGAGTTCACCTACCTGAGGGGAGCCATTCTCTTCAATCCAGGTGAGTGCCAGGCCCTCGTGGCTCTGCTGGCCCCCGCTGGCAGCTGGGCACGGAATCACGGCGTCCCAGAGCCACCGAGGCTGGAAAAGATCTCCAAGACCATGGAGGGCACCCTGTGCCACTCCCCACTGAGTGCCATGTCCAGGGCCAGGGACCCCACCACCTCCTCCCATGAACACATCTCATGTCCTGGAAATGCTCAGAGATGGGCAGGTGTGAGAGCAGAGAGGGCTGGTCACCTTCGCCCTAACTCTGGCCATTCCCAAATGCACTGGGAAGCGGGAAGGGAGGTTGTCACAACCTTTGCCCGCCCTGCAGACAATAAATCCTGGATTTCTTTACTTTTAAAGCATGGCTGTCCCTGTTAGGTGCTGTCCCTCCCTCACCCAGCATCCCTGGAACAGCGGCGCCTCTCCAGCGCTGTGTGGAGAAAAGGGAAGGGTGGGAATGGGAGCAGCCTGGATCTGTTTGCCATCCCTGACCTTCCTGTCCGTGTGCCGTCCCTTGCAGACATCCCGGGGCTGAGGGCTGCCCTGTACATCGAGAGCCTGCAGCGGGAGGCGCAGCGGGCGCTGCGGGAGCTGCCGCACCCCGAGCACGGCGAGCGCTTCCCGCACATCCTGCGCCTCGCCGCCGCGCTGGGCTCCGTCCCCGCCGCCCTGGTCACGGCGCTCTTCTTCCGACCCGTCATCGGCGACGCGGCCATGGGCGAGCTGCTGGCCGAGATGCTCTTCGAGGTGCCGGGCTGGCCGCGGGCGCCCTGGCTGCCCCTGCCCCGCTGAGCCGGGCACGGCCCAGGAGCGCTCCGGAGCTGCGGCATCTCTGCGCCGCTGGAGCTCCGCACCTGCGGGACCTGCGACATCTCTGCGTGCCCATGGCACTCCAGGCCTGCGACATCTCTGCGTGCCCCTGGTGCTCCAGGCCTGCGACATCTCTGCGTGGCCCTGGTGCTCCAGGCCTGCGACATCTCTGCGTGCCCCTGGTGCTCCGGCCTGAGGGATCTCTGCGTGCCCCTGGCACTCTGGGCCTGAAGGATCTCTGTGAGCCTCCGGCAGCTCAGGACCTGCGGGATCTCTGTGAGCTCCTGGCGCTCCGGCCTGAGGGATCTCTGTGAGCCTCCGGCAGCTCAGGACCTGCGGGATCCCCGTGGGATCTCTGTGTGCCCCTGGAGGAGCCCTGCTGGATCTCTGTGTGCCTCTGTGCCCAGACTGCAGGAGCCCTGCTGGATCTCTGTGTGCCCAGGCTCAGCACGCTCACAGCAGCTCCTGCTCCCCCTGGGCTGCTCTTTGTCCAAGGGTCTTGCTCTTTGGCCAAGGGTTTCCTGCCCTGCTCCCGGTTTTTGCTCATTCTGCCGTGAGCTCCAAGCAGTGTGGGTTGTGCTCAGCCTGATGCCGTGGTGGGATGCTCAGTGGGATCACTGGCTGAGGGATGATTATGGGATTATCTCTGGGTCTGGCTTCCGTGCTTGGACTCTTAGAAATGCTCAGGACGTTTCTTCAGGAAAAAAGCCAGAGTGTTAAATCCTACAGGGTGGACAGACTCACCCCTCTTTTCCTTAGATTCTCTCTTTCCTCTGTAATTCCATGAAATGCAACAGGATTAAGAGACTTAGCAGCACCTAAACCTACTGCATCTCCTGTGGGGCTCTGCGCTTTCCATCTGTGTGAAACGTTAAACCCGAGCAGAGCTGGTTTAGTGGGAGATCCAAACCTCCCTCCCTGGAGACAGACCCAGGTGCACACCTGGAAAACTCTCCTCCTGCCTCCAGCAGGTGAGGTGTCAGTATTTTATGTGTACATTCGCGTGGTTTGTATATAAGATGCAATAAATTATTTTTTTAATAAAATGTTTGCTGTTTTGGAACACGGTGGTGCCTTTTTAGCAACGGTGTTGAATTTGGGGTGGGCAGAAAAAACTGCAGGCATGGAAAAGATAGAATGGAATGAAAAGGGATTTTCCATCTGGCAATGCAGACAGGGGGCGGAACAGGGGGGACAAGGCCAGAGCCCTGGCCTGGGGTGAGGAGGGCAGCCAGAGACCCCCTGAGACCCCTGGGGATTGTGGCCCTCAGAGCCCTGAGACCCCCGGGGGTCTGGCCAAGCCCTGCTGCCCCCCAGGCCTGTTAAACCCCCCTCAAAGGGGGATCTTGGTCCCCAACCCCTGTGACCCCCCCAGGGTCTCTGTCCCCACCCCTGGGACCCCCAGGGTCTCTGTGACCCCCCCAGGGTCCCTGTGACCCCCCCAAGGTCCCTGTGTGACCCCCCCAGGGTCTCTGTCCCCACCCCTGTGACCCCCAGGGTCCCTGTGACCCCCCCCAAGGTCTCTGTCCCCACCCCTGTGACCACCCCAGGGTCCCTGTGACCCCCCCAGTGTCTCTGTTCCCGCCCCTGTGACCCCCCCAGGGTCCCTGTGACCCCCCCAAGGTACCTGTGACCCCCTCAGGGTCTCTGTCCCCACCCCTGTGACCCCCCCAGGGTCTCTGTCCCCACCCCTGTGACCCCCCCAGGGCGCCCCGCCTGCCGCGCGCTCTCCCGCCACAAGGCGGCGCCCTTCACCCGCCGAGCTTTACGTCATCACCGCGCCTAGCGTCATCACTTCGCGCGTGACGTCATCACAGCGCGCCAGCACCGGCGGGGCAAGATGGCGGCGCCCAGCGGTAGCGGCGGCGATGGCGGCGCGGCCCGGTACTGCCTGGTGAGCGGCATCCCGGCCGCGCTCCGCTCCGCGCAGCTCCGCGCCTACTTCAGCCAGTTCCTGGAGGCCGGCGGCTTCCTCTGCTTCCACTACCGGCACCGCCCCGAGCGCCAGCCAGCGGGCGGCGGCGGCGGGGCCTCGGCGCCGCGCACCTGCTGCTGCCTGGTGTCCGTGCGGCCCGGCCGCGCCCGCCGCTTCGTCCGCATGTACTCGGGCAAGCGCTGGCTCGGGCCCGACGGCGCCGCGCTGCCCGGCCGCTGCCTCATCCGCAGGGTCCGCCTGAGCGCTGGGACAGGTACGGGCGGGGGGGGTCCCGCGGGCACGGGGTGGTTAAAGCTCCTCCTAGGGCTTCCTTAACGCTTTAAATCCCTTCCGAGGCAGGAAGAGCCCGTGTGGGCTCTGCTTGTCTCCCTCCTCCTTGTGAGCGCCTGGATTTGCCTGCCCCCGGTGGGGTGTGGGACCCCCCCAAAACCATCCCTGTACTCCTGTGAGCCCCCAAAACCATCCCTGCTCTCCTGTGGGACCCCCCTAAACCATCCCTGTACTCCTGTGAGCTCCCTAAACCATCCCTGCTCTTTTGTGGGACCCCCTAAAACCATCCCTGTACTCCTGTGAGCCCCCAAAACCATCCCTGCTCTTCTGTGGGACCCCCTAAACCATCCCTGTACTCCTGTGAGCCCCCAAAACCATCCCTGCTCTTCTGTGAGCCCCCAAAACCATCCCTGTACTCCTGTGAGCTCCCAAAACCATCCCTGCTCTTCTGTGGGACCCCCCTAAACCATCCCTGTACTCCTGTGACCCCCCAAAACCATCCCTGTACTCCTGTGAGCCCCCCAAAACCATCCCTGTACTCCTGTGAGCTCCCTAAACCATTCCTGTACTCCTGTGAGCTCCCAAAACCATCCCTGCTCTTCTGTGGGACCCTCCTAAACCATCCCTGTACTCCTGTGAGCCCCCTAAACCATCCCTGTACTCCTGCGAGCCCCCCACACCTTCCGTTGTCCCCGCAGCCCCTCACACTGTCCCTTGTCCCCTCCTTGTCCCCGCAGCCCCTCACCCTGTCCCTTGTCCCCTCCCTGTCCCCGCAGGCCCGGAGGCTCCCCCCAGCCCGGCCGGGGCTGCCGCGGGCCCGGCGCTGACGGAGGCGGAGCTGCGGCGGCTGCCCGAGCTGAACCCGCCCTCGTTCATGCCCCGCGGGAACGTGGGCACCCCCCTGGGCGTGTTCCTGGAGCTGATCCGGGCCTGCCGGCTGCCCCCCCCGCGTCATCTCCCGGCTGCAGCTGGATTTTCCCAGGACGGGCTCCTCCCGCAGGTATGGGAACGTGCCCTTCCAGTACCCTGGCACCGACACCGTGCCCCTGGAGGAGCGAGTCTACACGGCTGCAGGGGATGAGATCACCGAGGGAGAGGAGCCCGTGGCGCTGACTCAGCCTGCCCAGCCCCGGGAGGATGAGGAGGGGCAGCAGCAGGAGGAAGAGGAGTCAAACTCGGATGATGTAAGTGGAACATTCCAGCACCATCCTGTGGGCTGGGCTGTTGGAGCTGTGAGGGCAGATCCCCCTCTCTGAGCTCATTTTTCATCTCTTAGTTGGATAAATGGCATCTGTGAGGGCAGATCCCCCTCTCTGAGCTCATTTTTCATCTCTTAGTTGGATAAATGGCGTGTTAAGACCAGCTTTGAAATAGGATTGTTCACCCCTTGGTGCGCTGAGCCCCTCAGGGCAGGGATGGGGGCCCTGAGCCCCCCAGAACTGCTCAGGGGGCTCTGATCCGAGGAAGAGCAGAGGGGAGCCTGGTGCTGCCCAGCAGGTCCTGCCCTGCTGCCTGGCAGATGGGGTGGCAGAGGCTGTTCTGTGTGCCCTGCTCCGTGCCAGGCTGTTCTGTGTGCCCAGCTCCATGCCAGGCTGTTCTGTGTCCCCTGCTCTGTTCCAGGCTGTTCTGTGTGCCCTGCTCTGTTCCAGGCTGTTCTGTGTGCCCAGCTCCATGCCAGGCTGTTCTGTGTGTCCTGCTCCCTGCCAGGCTGTTCTGTGTGCCCAGCTCCGTGCCAGGCTGTTCTGTGTGCCCAGCTCCGTGCCAGGCTGTTCTGTGTGCCCTGCTCTGTGCCAGGCTGTTCTGTGTGCCCAGCTCCGTGCTAGGCTGTTCTGTGTCCCCAGCTCTGTGCCAGGCTGTTCTGTGTGCCCAGCTCCGTGCCAGGCTGTTCTGTGTGCCCAGCTCCGTGCCAGGCTGTTCTGTGTGCCCAGCTCCGTGCCAGGCTGTTCTGTGTGCCCTGCTCTGTGCCAGGCTGTTCTGTGTGCCCAGCTCCGTGCCAGGCTGTTCTGTGTCCCCAGCTCCATGCCAGACTGTTCTGTGTGCCCAGCTCCATGCCAGGCTGTTCTGTGTGCCCAGCTCCATGCCAGGCTGTTCTGTGTGCCCAGCTCCGTGCCAGGCTGTTCTGTGTGCCCTGCTCTGTTCCAGGCTGTTCTGTGTGCCCAGCTCCATGCCAGGCTGTTCTGTGTGCCCAGCTCCGTGCCAGGCTGTTCTGTGTGCCCAGCTCCGTGCCAGGCTGTTCTGTGTCCCCAGGTCCGTGCCAGGCTGTTCTGTGTGCCCAGCTCCGTGCCAGGCTGTTCTGTGTGCCCTGCTCTGTGCCAGGCTGTTCTGTGTGCCCAGCTCCGTGCCAGGCTGTTCTGTGTGCCCAGCTCCATGCCAGGCTGTTCTGTGTGCCCAGCTCCATGCCAGGCTGTTCTGTGTGCCCAGCTCCGTGCCAGGCTGTTCTGTGTGCCCAGCTCTGTTCCAGGCTGTTCTGTGTGCCCAGCTCCATGCCAGGCTGTTCTGTGTGCCCTGCTCCATGCCAGGCTGTTCTGTGTGCCCAGCTCTGTTCCAGGCTGTTCTGTGTCCCCTGCTCCGTGCCAGACTGTTCTGTGTGCCCTGCTCCGTGCCAGGCTGTTCTGTGTGCCCAGCTCTGTTCCAGGCTGTTCTGTGTGCCCAGCTCCGTGCCAGGCTGTTCTGTGTGCCCAGCTCCGTGCCAGGCTGTTCTGTGTGCCCAGCTCCATGCCACCCCGTGTGTGTGCTGGGCTGACGTGCAGAGCTGCACAGAGGGCTGACCTCGGGTGCTCCTGCACTGGGGTTCAGTCGCTCTGGGCAAAGTGGCTTCAGTGACAAAGGCTCCTGGAGAACTGGGCAGGGCAGGAGCCATGGCAGCCCTGTCCCTGGCAGACACCTGTCTGGCCTGTTCTCCCAAACCTCTGTCACTACAGATCCCCAGGCAAGCCATTCCCCTTCTCTGCTCCGCCAGAATTCACTCAGATGCCCAAGCTCTGCTGCAGCTGCACCCCATTCCTTTCTCCTGGCACAGGGACTCTTTGTTCCCTCCTTTTCCCAGCTTTTTATTCAGCCTTTCCTTCTGCAGACTAACCAGACTCCTCCAGCTGTTTCTCCCAGGCTGTTCCTGGCTCTGGCTGTTCTTGTGGCTGGGCAGTGGCTGTGCCCAGGGCTGGGCAGGCAGCTCTGTGTCCGTGCCAGGAGCTGCTGCCTGGAGCCCACGCAATCTCTGGGGATCAGCTGCAGTGGAATGAGCTCCCTGCTGCTGCTGACTGAGGTCCAACAGCCCTGCTCCTTACATGGGCATCAGCTGGGGCCCCTGGGCTGGGGCTGCTCTGGGATTTCTCCTGCTGACTCTGGCAGGGCTCTGAGTCAGGGATGAGCTCATCCCTCGTGTCGGGGCCTGAGCAGGGCTGCTCCAGGGGAGGGCGGTGGGACGGGGCAGGGAGCAGGAGAGGGCTGAGCCGCTGTCCCCAGCTGCATCCTGGGCTCAGCTGTGTCCCCTGCAGGACAGTGACACGTGTGAGGAGTGGCAGGGGGCTGTGCAGTGTCCCCAGTGCCATCCCCTGCCATGCTTTGTCCCCCACAGGACAATGACACGTGCGAGGAGTGGCAGGGGGCTGTGCAGTGTCCCCAGTGCCATCCCCTGCCCTGCTGTCCCCTGCAGGACAATGACACGTGTGAGGAGTGGCAGGGGGCTGTGCAGTGTCCCCAGCTCCATGCCAGGCTGTGCTGTGTCCCCAGCCCCATCCCCTGCCATGCTTTGTCCCCTGCAGGACAATGACACATGTGAGGAGTGGCGGGGGGCTGTGCAGTGTCCCCAGCCCCATCCCCTGCCATGCTTTGTCCCCCACAGGACAATGACACGTGTGAGGAGTGGCAGGGGGCTGTGCAGTGTCCCCAGCTCCATGCCAGGCTGTGCAGTGTCCCAGCCCCATCCCCTGCCATGCTTTGTCCCCCACAGGACAATGACACGTGCGAGGAGTGGCAGCGGCACGCGGCGCTGCACGAGGACGTGACGCAGCAGGAGCGGCTGCGCGAGCGGCTCTTCGAGGAGGAGATCGAGCTCAAGTGGGAGAAGGGCGGCTCCGGCCTCGTGTTCTACACAGATGCCCAGTTCTGGCAGGAGCAGGATGGAGGTGACCCTGCTGTTTGTGTCACTGGGCCCACGGGCACAAAGCCGAGACCCCCGTGGTGCTGCTGGCAGCCCCTCGGCTGGGCGGTGGGGTTTGGGGGGTCTCCAAGGCCATTCCCTCTGTGCTGGCACTGCTGAGGCACCACCCGAGTGCAGAGCTGTGTCCAGAGACATGGAGGAGCTGGGGAGTGCCCAGGGCAGGGGCTGGAGCTGGGAAGGGGCTCAGCCTGGAGCGAAGGAGGCTCAGGGGGGCCCTTGTGGCTCTGCACAGCTCCTTGCCAGGGGAGGACAGCCCGGGGGTCAGGCTGTGCTCCCTGGGAACAGGGAAAGAGCTGCCCTGAGCCAGAGCTCACCCAAAGTGCTGTTTCCCTTCTCTTGGCAGACTTTGACGAGCAGACAGCCGACGACTGGGATGTGGACATGAGCATCTACTATGACAAAGGTATGAGAGCTGAGCCACCCACCCCAGGGGAGCCAGGGAACTTCTGACCATGCACAATTCGGGAGCTCTTTGTCATTCTTTGAAAGCACCCAAGCCGTCAGTGAACCTGAAACGGTGTTTTTCTGGTCTGGCAGCAAGGCTTGCCAAAAAGAACAGGTTCTGCCTCCTGTGCTGGTGCTGTGGGGAGCACGCTGGTGGTGCCCAGGCTGGCTGAGCTGGGCTGTGCTGACGGTGGCTGCTTTGTCCCCAGATGGAGGGGACAAGGACGCCCGGGACTCGGTGCAGATGTGGCTGGAGCAGCGGCTCCGGGCTGGGCTGGAGGATGGATCTGTGGCAGGGCAGCACATTGGCACCTTCGAGAGGCACACCAAGGTGGGTGAGCTCTGCCTGCCTCGCAGGGCAGGGCAGGGCAGGAGGGGCTGGGCCCACACCATGGGGGCAGCAGGAGGAGGAGGAGAGGAATTGGCCATGGGAAGATGAGGGTGGGATTTGTCCAGCAAGTCTGTGATGGTTTTTTCCTCTCTCCCAGGGCTTTGGCAGGAAGGTCCTGGAGCAGCAGGGCTGGACAGAGGGGCTGGGCCTGGGGAGCAGCAACTCTGGCATGGCTGAAGCTCTGGACAATGAGGGTCAGAACCCCCGGTGCAAGAGGGGGCTGGGGTGAGTTCCCAAGTGCCCTCCCAGCCCCTGTTCCCCCCTGTGCCCAGGCTCACAGCAGCTGAGGGGCTGCAAAGGGCTGTCCCAGGGATCCCTGCACAGCTGGGCAGTTCCACAGCCTCCACACCAAACAGCCTGCTCCTCCTGACATCCAGGGCTCCTCGGTGGAGCAGGGCTGGGGCCTCTGTGGGAGCTGTCCCTGCCCATGGCACGGGGTGGAACTGGGTGGGTTTAAGGTCCCTTCCAACCCAAACCATTCCAGGAAAGGAGCTGGGAAGCTCAGGGATGCCTGATGGCCTCTGCAGCCTCCACCAAACCTTCCTGCTTCCCTCCAGGTACCACGGGGAGAAGCTGCCAACCTTTGTGAGGAGGAAGAAGCCCCGTGGTGACAGCTCTGTTGTCATCTCCACCATCTACGATGAGCCTGAGCCCCAGGACATGGGTGACCAGCTGCTGAGGCGCCAGCCCCTCACGGCCATGAAGTACAGACAGGACATGGCCTTTGTCCGAGCGTCCCAGCCCGCCCTGGGCAGCCTCAGGGCACAGCCACGCTGAGCAGGGACTGGCACAGCCTTTGTCCTGCTCCCCAGGCCGGGCTGGCTCCTGGGCTGAGTGGAAGCAGGGTGTTTTTGTATTTATTTTTAGTAAAAGTACAGATTTGTAATTAAAATTGCCACAGTGGGTTTTTTCCCCCACGAGCCCTTCAAATGAAAGGAAACGGTGTTCTGTGTGAATGGAGAAGGATTCAGGGTGATTAACACTTACATTCGTGCTGGGATCAATGTGTGCGTTGGTGAGGCTGAGGAAGCAGAACACTCAGCCTGGGAGGCAGGGAAGGACAAGTACAGGCAGGGCACGGTAACTCCTTCCCTGGCCGAGCATTCCTGGGGTGTGGCCGTGCGCTCTGCTCGGGATGGAAGGCTGGTCCTGGCAGCCTGCAGGGGGATTCTCTGTTCCCTGTGGCTCTGGTAGCGAGTGCTTTCCAGGCTTCTCTGCCCTGTTCTCCAGGCACTGGCACAGGGGACAGCTCTGTCCCACTGACCCAGTGCTGGCAGGCCAGGCCCTGTGTGAGGTCCTGAAGGGGTGAAGGGGGGAAATGCAGGGAGGAATTCCTCCTTCTACCTGCCAGGAGGGTGTAGCCACCTGGGAGAAGGCTGAGGGTGGGCATTAGGAAGAATTTATTCACAGAAAGGGGGATTAGATTTAGGAACAGGCTGCCCAGGCAGGTGGTGGAGTCACTGTTCCCAATCAACCCAATTTATTCTGCGATTTGGATAAAAGCGGAGCTGGGGCGGTGCTGGAGGGACAAGAGCCGGGGCCGGGACTCGAACCCGCGACCCTCGCGCTGACCGAGTCCCGGGGCGGGGCTGCGCGTCCCCCCGGCCGCCAGGGGGCGCTGTAGGAGCGGCGGCCGCTCCGCGCCCGGAACGCGGCGCTCGGGGCCCGCGGGCACCCGGACCCACAACGGGGGCACCGGCGGCGGTGAGCGGCCTGCGGGACCGGGGGGGGATAACCGGGACCGGGGGGGATAACCGGGACCGGGGGGGATAACCGGGACTGAGGGGGATAACCGGGACCGGGGGGATAACCGGGATGGAGAGGTGATAACCGGGACTGCGGGGGATAACCGGGATGGGAGGAGATAACCGGGACCGGGGGGGATTACCGGGACTGAGGGGGATAACCGGGACCGGGGGGATAACCGGGACCGGGGGGATAACCGGGACCAGGGGGGATAACCGGGACTGAGGGGGATAACCGGGACTGAGAGGGATAACCGGGACCGGGGGGATAACCGGGACCGGGGGGGGATAACCGGGACCGGGGGGGATAACCGGGACCGGGGGGATAACCGGGACTGAGGGGATAACCGGGACTGAGGGGGATAACCGGGACCGGGGGGATAACCGGGACCGGGGGGATAACCGGGATGGAGAGGTGATAACCGGGACTGGGAGGATAACCGGGATGGGAGGAGATAACCGGGGATGAAGCGGTCTGGGCAAGGAGGGGAGATGGGAGGGAGGAAGCGAGAGCGGGGAAGGAGGGTCGTGAGGGAGAAGAGGGGATGCGAGGGAAACTCGGGGCCGGATGGGGAGAAGGGGACGTGGGTATAAATGGCCCTGTAAACACAGGTCAGACCCTCTGGGGTGCTGTCCCTATAAACACAGGTCAGACCCTCACTGGGGCACTGTCCCTATAAACACAGGTCAGACCCTCTGGGGTGCTGTCCCTATAAACACAGGTCAGACCCTCTGGGGTGCTGTCCCTATAGACACAGACCAAACCCTCACTGGGGTCCCTCTGTCCCCTCTGCCAGAGCCCGTCCCTACAAGCACAGACCCTCTCTGGGGCGCTGTCCCGTTCCCCCCAGCCCGGCAGCAGCAGGAGGATGCCCCAGTATGGCTGAGGACAGCCGGCCCGGCGCGCTGGCCTTTGGCCAGGTGGTGATCGGCCCCCCGGGCTCGGGGAAGAGCACCTACTGCCAGGCCATGCGCGAGTTCCTGGCGCGGCTGGGCCGCCGCGCGGCCGTGGTCAACCTGGACCCCGCCAACGAGGCCGTGCCCGGGCCCTGCGCCCTGGACGTCGGCGAGCTGGTCACCCTGCCCGACGTGATGGCCAGCCTGGGGCTGGGCCCCAACGGGGGGCTGCTCTACTGCATGGAGTACCTGGAGGCCAACAGCGACTGGCTGCGGGAGCGGCTGCGCGGCCTGCGCGGGCACTACCTGCTCTTCGACTGCCCCGGGCAGGTGGAGCTCTACACGCACCACCAGGCCCTCAAGAACGTCTTTGCCCAGCTGGCCAAGTGGAATTTCAGGGTAGGGATGGGCTGGGATGGGCTGGGGGAGCCCCAGGCGGCTCCACACCCCTGGGCACAGCGGGGCTGGGGGGGTCTCGTGGCTGCTGCCTTCAGGTTTGTGGGCTTTCAAGTGAAGTGGCTTTATCGGGGAAGGAGGGGAATTCTGCCCTGTTTTATGCTGGGAGAGATTGGCAAAAAAATGGCCTATTCAAATCTGAGCACCAATTGGTTTGACCACATCCTCCCAAAAATCTCGCTTGCTTATCAAATCAGGACACTGGGCTTTTGGTGGGATTGGGAGCAGGAGCACAAATTCCTTCCTCACGCTTCACACAGAATCCCAGCATGGCTTGGGTTGGAGGGGACCTCAAAGCCCATCTCATTCCAGTCCGTTCCAGGGGCAGGGACTCCTTCCACTGGCCCAGGGAAGCCCAGCCTGTCCCTGAACTCTCCCAGGGCTGGGGCAGGAGCGTGTCCTGCTGTGCTGCAGGATCCTCCCCCAGCCCGGGGGGGTTCACCAGGGTGGGTTCTGTGTGTGCCCAGAGCCCTGGCACTGCCCTGAGGAATGCAGGGGCCGTGCCAGGCCCTGCTGCAGCCCCAGCAGAGCCTCACAGAGCCCTGCAGCCGCCGTGGGCCGGGCTCTGGGCTCTTGCACAACGGGAGCTGCAGGTGAGAGCAGCCTGAGCTGCTGACGCTGCGCTTGCTCTGCGGCGGGGCCGCACCACCAACGTGCAAACCCTGCGTGCTCTGAGCAAGAAGGGCAGCTTCATTTGCTTGGGAATGTCACTGGGAATCTGCACATTAGAGCTTATTTTCATTGGAGTGAGTGGACGTGGCGTTGGAGTTGCTGAAATAAGACGTGTACAGGGCTGGTTCTGCTCTGCCTGGGAGCCCCAGACTGGCTGGGCTCCGCTGCTGTGACTCAGCTCAGAGCCCTGCCTTGGAGTGACTTCCCCAGCTCTGGGACCACATTGTTACAGCCACACAAAACCCGGGGAATCAAAGTGCTCGTTAGTGTAATTATTAATTATTAGTGCCGACCACGGGGGACTCTGCCAGCAGAAGGTGGTGAGCTGCAGGTGCTGCTGCTGGCTCTGGTGGGGCTTTGGGTCCCCTCTGACCCAAACCAGGCCAGGATTCTCTGGTGCTGTTTTGTGGGCAGGAGGTGGGAGCTCATTTCCCAGGAGGTGCAGCCCGGCCTGGACAGGTTCTCCTGTGGCCCCTTCCAGGCTGTGCCAGGGCAGGGCTGGGCTGCCCACAGCCCTGACCTCCTGTGTCCCTCTGTCCCTTCGCTGCCCAGCTGGCTGCCGTGCACCTGGTGGACTCCCACTACTGCACAGACCCCGGGAAGTTCATCTCTGTGCTCTGCACCTCGCTGTCCACCATGCTGCACGTGGAGCTGCCCCACGTCAACGTCCTCTCCAAGATGGACCTGATCGAGCACTACGGGAAGCTGGGTGAGGAGCTGCTGACCACAGCCTGCTCTGGGGGGACAGGGAGCTCACACCTCACCTCTTCTGCCTCCCTTCCACTAACCAGGGTGGCTCAGAGCTCCTTTCTGGCCTTGCACAGGGAGGAATGTGGGGGGCAGGGGAGGGGAGTTGGGGTCCCAGGTGCAATGAGCTGGGTGAGAATGGGGCTGGGTGAGGAACTGTGCAGATCCCACTGCGCTCCTCAGCTGCCAGCTTGCCCTCAGAGCCCCCTGTTGCCCTGCAGCTTTCAACCTGGACTATTACACCGAGGTGCTGGACCTCTCTTACCTCGTGGACCACTTGGCCTCCGATCCCTTCTTCAGGAATTTCCGCCGCCTCAACGAGAAGCTGGTGGAGGTGATTGAGGACTACAGCCTGGTGTCCTTCGTGCCACTCAACGTCCAGGTGAGCCAGCAGGAGGGAGCAGGGAGCCCTGCATGAGCTGCAGCTGCCTTTTGTGTGCTCAGAGCCACGGGGCTGGAAACCTCGGCTGTGAAGAGACTCGGGGAAAGCAGGGAAGCGCAGCCAGACTTGTAAATGATCAGTGGCAGCCAAAGGAAAGAAAAAGGCTGATGAGCCTGGGGCTACCTGGGCCTTGTGTCCTGGGGTGGGGAATCCAGGCTCCCCCTCCCTGCAGCTCTTCTGCCCTGCAGTTCCAACCTGGGCTGAGGGTCACCTAAAGCCCTGTTAAATTAGGGAGCAGTGAATAATGGGAGGGAGGAGGGAGGGCTGGAAATGCCCTTCATCAGGCAGTTGGCAGAAGTGTCAGCAGGCAAATGGGCTGGGGGAAGGTGATGAAAGGGAACGAGAGGGTGGAGGGCCAGTGGCAGTGTCCCTGCTTGTCCCTGTTTGTCCTTGTTGGTGTCCCTGGCCCTCGGGCACTGTCAGGGTGGCCCCAAAGGGCCCAGGCCAGCGTGGGCTG
Source organism: Calcarius lapponicus (assembly GCA_039654755.1). Taxonomy (NCBI): domain Eukaryota; kingdom Metazoa; phylum Chordata; class Aves; order Passeriformes; family Fringillidae; genus Calcarius; species Calcarius lapponicus. The sequence goes on from JBBFKN010000011.1 coordinate 16,933,552, forward strand.
CTGCCTGTGGGGAAGGAGCAGGTACAGCGAGCTCCCTCCTGCAGGACAAGCAGAGCATGAGGCAGGTGCTGCAGGCTGTGGACAAGGCCAATGGATATTCCTTCGGGGAGCAGGAGCAGCGCAGCCTGGAGGCGCTGATGTCGGCAGCTGTGGGCGCCGACTTCCACTTCTCTTCGTATCCTCTCTGCTGCTGAGTTTGATTTCTCTCTCCCTGGGGGACAAAGGCTGAATCCGCAGGCCCAGGTTCATCATCTGGTGGGTGACACTCACGTGGGGAGGGGGGTGTGCTCAGCCCAGCCCAGGGCAGACACCTGTGCCCACCAAACCCCTCAAAGGTTGGGAATTCATACTGTGAACTTGGCAGGAACCTTTTGACACCTTTCATTTCTCTCACCTTCCCTTGGGTGGGTTCTTTCCTTCTCCTTCAACCACATGGTTGATTGTCCTGGACTTGTCAGGCCTGGGATCAGGCAGAGCCAGAAGTAACTCAGGTGCTGCTGCCTCTTCCCCATGGCCTTGGGGCTAATGTGAGGCTGGGCTGGTTCCTCGCTGGGAACTTCAGAGCTCCTGCAGAAGGGAGTGTTTGAGCCCAGCCCCTCGTTTTCCTTAATTACTGCCTTATCAGCACCCTGGCAGTGCAGGAGAAGTATGTGCAATCTCAGGACAAAGCTGTGGAAGAGGAGGTGATGGATCTGTGACACGCCCTTCGCCGGCTCCTCTGTTTTGACACCTCTCCTTTTCCTACCCGAAGCTTCAGCTGTGACTCAGAGCAACTGAAAACCTTTCCAGGCAGTCTGGACCCTCTCTGGGTGGGTTTGACCTCCCGAGCTTCAGGCCTGCTCCCCGAGCAGGGCTTTGGCAGAAGGGAGGTGGCTGAGGGTCTTCCCTTAGGAACAGAGAGATTGAGCCAGGGAAAGCAGGGAGAGCAAGGGAAAGAAGCGAGATAAGGTCTCCTCCATCACGACCAAGACAGATCCAGAGAAAGAGGAATCAGCAGGAGCTGCCTGGTGTGCAGTGGAGTGGAGGCAGCAGGCCTGGGTGTGCTGCAGGAGGAGCGAACACGGGCCCCACGCTCCCAGCACAATCCAGGCCAGGACGCCTCCACGCCGTCCCAAGGACAGAAGGATGTTTGTTTTTCTTTTTCTTAGAAATAATGATGGACTCTTTCTTAATAAAACGCTCCTCGGTCTCACTTTCATCTTGGAGTTTGCTGAAGCTGAGTAAATGAACGCAGGAGTGCTCCGGAGCCCGAGGCCAAAGGGCCTGTCCCCTGTGCCCTGCTGGGAACAGGCTCAGCCTGGCAGGGCTGGGGGCAGCAGGCAGGGCACAGCTGCTGCTGCTCCTGCACCGGCCAGGGGCACACACACAAAACGCCAGCTCGGCTTCTTGGGGTTAAGAAAGCCCCTGTGTGACTCAGCCCGTGGTTTGCAGCTCGGGCCTTTCCCAGGAGCAGCCCTGGCTGTCCTCATCCACCTTCCTTCTCCTGGCCTTGCTTTCTCCAGGTCCCAGATCCTGGGGCTTCCCCTCCTGCCCCTGGAATTCCCTCTGGCTCCCAGGGCTGGCAGCAGCTCTGAGCCTCCTCCAGTGCTCCCTGCTCCAGGCAGCAGCTGGGTGTGGATGGGGAGGGCTGGGGGTGAACTGGGGGGGCTGGGGGGTGACAGGGGGGTGTCCACATCAGGGAGCCCCCGGGTGCCTCCCGGCAGCCCCACAGGGATGGGAGCGGGCACAACTCCCAGTCCCAGCTCTGCAGACTCAGCATCGCCTCTTGCCCAAGATCTTGCATAAAATACAACAGGATTTTCTCACAGGATGGTTTGGCCCTTGGCAGAGGGATTGGAGTCTGGATCCTTGAATCTAAATGTGAACGGGGTCTTGGGCAGCTGGGCGAAGAATTAAAATGATTTTTTCCCTCATCTCCCAACTCTGTGGCCAGGATTGGGAGACAAGGAGGAGCTCAGGGAGCGGAGGACGCAGACACACAATGCTTGTGCTTCACCCAGACCCCTTCCCAATGAAACTGAGATTTCAGATACCAAAGTCAAACCCCAGAGTGCTGCCAGGGCCTCAGCTCTTCCCAGAGCCCAGGAATTTCCCTGTGTGTTCCTGGCTGGAACCCAGCAGCTGCATTTCAGTGCTGGAGCCCTGGAAGCCAATCTAACCATACCTGAGCTGAAATCCCATCCTCACCCTGTGGCTCGTGGCCTTGTCCTGCCCGTTTTGGAGCTCTCTAGCTGCTGTGAAGGGGTGGGAGACAGGATCATAAAAATATTAATTTTATAGTGGCTTTTTCCTGGCTTTGAGAGATTTGGTGGCTTAAAAGGGTATGGTCAGGTCAGGCTGAGTTACGCAAGAGCCATCAAAGCTTTTGTGGCTTTTTGGCTTTTTTATTTGAATGCCCTGGATATCTGCAACTTCAGCCTTGGGATGGAAACTGCTCAGCTCAGCTCAGGATCCTCTGCTGTGCTCCAGCCAGGAAATGCTCAGGTCTCAGAGAGCCTCAGCCCCAAAACTGCAGAGTTTTGCACCGGGGAGCTTCTCAGAGATGAATCTGGGGCTGAACCGGGACCCAGAGCCCAGAGGGGACAGCTCTGCTCCTGCCAGGGAGGGCTGGAGCCCCTGGTGTGGAGTGAGGGGTGAGAGGCAGCCTGTCCTGCACCCCACGCAGCCCAGGCAGGGAGGGGACACGGCGGGGCCGGGCAGGTGACACTGGCAGCCAGGGAGGTGACACTTTGGCTGCTGTCACTGCCTTGAGCAATCGGCGGGGCCAAGGGCCAGGATGAGTCACCCCAAGCCTGGCACGTCCCTGGGAGGGGGCCCAGCTTTCTGCTGAGCTGCTCCTGCTGCTGAGCCCACCCTGACCTGAGCTGCTCCTGCTGCTGAGCCCACCCTGACCTGAGCTGCTCCTGCTGCTGCTGAGCCCACCCTGACCACGGGACCGAACCTGAGGGAGGTGTTTTGGGGACGGAGGGATGTGAGCACCAATCACAGCCACAGAACTGGGCTTTCCCAGGTCCCCACCAGGTTCCAGCCCTGATTTCCATCTCCACCACGGAGCTCCTGCTCAGAAGCTGTTTCCCCCATCAAGTGGTGATTTTTAATGGGGATAGAAAACCTCTCCAAAACGGCCAAGGCATCCAGAGCAGGCAGCGGTGCCAGCCTGGCAGGAGGCTGCCCAGGCCAGGGGTGATGGGCACCCCATGTGTGGGTGCCCAGACTGGTGGTGCCCAGCCAGGAGCCGCCAGCCCCAGCCCTGGGGGAGGCTGGTGACAAGGACAGGCCGGGCTGTGGGTCCTGCAGCTGCCACCCAGGCGGGGCAGAGCCTTTGGCAGGCAGCAGAACGTCCCTGCCGGCCCTCACAGCCCAGGGACAGCGCAGTCACAACCCCTGCTTCGGTGGCCTTGTCCCCACGGCCACCAGCCCCCGTGTAGGGCTGTGCCAGGGCCCTGCTGGGGAGTGACTGCGAGCTGGGACACTCCTTGGCCCAGGGAACCCACTCCCTCTGCTCTGAGGCTGTTTGAGACACTAACACTGATCCATCTGAGAGCTTTTCTGGATGCCCCTTCAGACGGGAATGCCGAGAGCACTCCACAGCCACGGGACAGGGACCCGGCTGGGGATCGAGGTCCCGGTGTCCCCCTGGTCCTTCCACCTGGTGCCACCGTCCTGGGTGGAGCGGGGGGACAGAAGGACCCCAGAGAAGCCCCAGCAGCACAAGCCTCTCACAGGAGCGTCCTGGGGATCCAGGGCTCCTCCTCCCCAGCCTGGAAAAGCTGCCGGACCGGCTGGGAGCGGGGAGCACCTTCCTCCCACAGGGCCCAGCCACGCTGCAATTTCGGGAGCTGTTGAAATCAGTTAACTCCTGGGGAGCCAGGGGGAACCCGCAGCCCCAGGGGGGGACAGACACCCCAGTTACCCCTTCCTGGGCACAGCGCTGCCAGCCCAGCCCCGCCGTGCCCAGTTTAACCAGTCTGGCTGTCCCCGGGCCGTGGGGTCAGCGCGAGCCCTCGGCTCGTTAGTCCCGCTCCGGCTAATTACAGGGCTGGGGCTGTTCCCAGGCTGGCAGAGCTTGGGGCCAGGGGGAGGCCAAGCTTTGGGGTCCCCCAGGACCGGCCCTGACCCCTCTGGGGGACCTAGGTTAGCACCAGGGGTGTTGTGATGGGGCTGGGGGCTCACGGGGGCTCATCCCCTCTGCACCCCCCTCTCCAGGTGTCCCATCCAGGTGAGCAGCGCTGCTTTGCGCAGCCCAGCTCCCACAGCAGAGCCCATCCCGGGCCAGCCCCTCGTTCCTGGGCACCCCCAGTTCCTGTGTGCACCAAGGGGGTCACGGCCCTGCTCGTGCCTCATTCCCGGGGGCTCCCTGCACCCCTTGGGCTGGGATTTGGCCAGGCCAGGGCTGGGGACAGGCGCGTCCCCCCGTCCCCCTGCAGCAGCTCCTGAGTCAGGCGCCTTTCCTTTCCTTTCCTGCCAGGGCTCCCATCAAAGGCAGCTCCTGCCCGGCCCTGCTGGCTCTGCTGAGCTCATAGCCCAGGGTGCTGTGACTGTATTTTATTGTAATTATTGTGCGTGTTGAAACGCGCTGCTGGGGGAAGGGGGAGGGAGCTGCGCCCTTGCCGTGGCCCCGTGCCAGGGCCAGAAGTGCTGAGCTTTCATCTGTCCCAGCGCGCCGGCACCTCCAGAGGGGTGCGGGACCCCGAGAGGGGCGTCCCCACCCCGCTGCCAGCCCAGGGCTGTCCCTGTGTCGCTGTCCGCGCAGCTTTTGTGGATTTTCCTCCCTGGAATTAGAGGAGCCATGGGGGAGGACCTGGGGACCCAGACAGGGCTGTCAGTGGCAGGTTTGGGGGAACTCTGGATTTGTCTTGATGGGGTTGGGCCAGGGACTTGGGAACTTTGAGCACCTCGTGGAGCAGCCAGCCCTGCGTGGGGCTGCCAAAACCCCCATCCCGGAGATGCACAGAGCCCTGAGCCCCTCCATGGGCTGCAGCTCAGCCCAAGACCTTGCTGGGGGCTGGGGCACCGATACCGATACCAGCCAGGGCTGGGGCACTGATACCGATACCAGCCAGGGCTGGGGGCACCGAGGGCAGCCAGGGCTGGGGCACTGATACCAGCCAGGGCTGGGGGGCCCGGCTGCGCCCACCTGGGATGGGAAGGGGCGAGGCAGGCCTGGAGCTGCCCGGACATGTGCGCAGGGAGAGACGAGGCAGACGAGAGCAGAGGTGCAGGAGAAGGTTTATTGGAGCACAGAGGCAACACGAGACCCCCTCCCGGAATGGGGGGGCTGCCCGGACCCCCCCTCGCCCCGGCCCAGCCCCTCACCTCCTCCTGTGGCTGCTCCAGCCCTCTGGGACAGGGGGTTTGGAGCTGGCACAAGCCAGACCGGACACCCCCCACCAAAAAAATGTTAAATAGCTGGGGGCTGGCAGCTCTCCGGGACAGAGGCACCCCCTCTCCCTCTTCATCCCCTCCCCAGAGCAGAGGATGGGGGAGAGGGAGGGAGGGACCCTGCCAAAACCACCCCCACTCCCGGTATCCAGGCTGGAGGGGGGAGCTGAGACTCCTCCCCACCAAAACCGACCAAAAAAAAAAAAAAAGAAGAAAAAAACGACAATCAAAAAAAAAAAAAAAAAAAAAAAACCACGAAGAGATGCCGAAGGGTCTGGAGCGGGGCAGGGGACGCTCAGTTCTTGGGCTCTTCGCCAGCCTCGCCGCCGTCTTCGCCGGCACACTCGGCTGTCCATAGCGTGAGGTTGTCCCTGAGCAGCTGCATGATGAGGGTGCTGTCCTTGTAGGAGTCTTCGCTGAGCGTGTGCAGGTCGCCCATGGCCTCGTCGAAGGTGGTCTTGGCCAGGGAGATGGCCTGCTCGGGGGCGTTGGCGATCTCGTAGTGGAACACGGAGAAGTTGAGGGCCAGCCCCAGGCGGATGGGGTTCGTGGGCTGCATCTCCTTTTTGCTGATGTCCATGGCCTCTTGGTAGGCCTCCTGGGCCTTCTCTATCGTCGACAGGCGGTCGTCCCCGCTGGCCACCTCGGCCAGGTATCGGAAGTAGTCGCCCTTCATCTTCAGGTAGAAGACCTTGCTCTCGGTGTCGCTGTCCTTCTTGATGAGATACTTGTCCAGCAAGCCCAGCACGTTGTTGCAGACGGCGTTCAGCTCCTGCTCCACCTTCTCCCGGTACTCGTTCACCACCTGCGCCTTGTCGTCGCCCTCCTCGGTTTTGTGCTCGATGCTGGAGATGACCCTCCAGGCCGAGCGCTGGCAGCCCACCACGTTCTTGTAGGCCACCGAGAGCAGGTTGCGCTCCTCGTTGGACAGCTCGTCGCCGTGCTCCACCACGGCCTTCATGAAGTCTGCCATGTCCTCGTAGCGCTCAGCCTGCTCGGCCAGCTTGGCCTTCTGCACCTGCTGGTTTCTTGCCATGGCTGGGACGTCGGGCGAGCAGCGGGGCCGGGAGCCGTCGGAGCCTCTGCCGAGCGCCGCCGCCGGGATTCGCTTTTGGCTGCGCGTCGGAGCCTCGAGCGAGAGCAGGAGGAGCCAGCCGGGCCCAAGGAGTGTCCTCCTCCTCCTCCTCCTCTGCTTCCTCCCCGCCGAGCGCGGCCTTAAAAGGAAAATCGCGGTGAATCATCGCCCCGGGGCGGCGGGGCTGGGGAGGGGGCGCGGGGGGCGGCCAACGCCCTGCCCTCCCCGTGGGTGCGGCACCCGCGGGTGCCCCGGGGCTCTCCCCAGAGCCAACGCCCGCCCCGGCACCGGGAGACGCCCTTGGAGCGCCTGAGAGCGCTCGGGAGGCGACGGAGCTGCGCCGTCCGCGGCGGGGACGGGGACACGGCAGCGCTGGCTCGTCCCCAGCCCGGAGAAATGGGCCACGGGGTGTGGCCGCTGGTGAAAAGGGGTCCCACCCCCCCGAAAAAGTCATATCACAGTCGTTTTTAATATGGTGATCGCCTCGGCGGTAATTGCGAGGGCTTGACGGGCAGGTATTTATTCCCACAGGTGGGGAAACCGAGGCAGAGGCTCCGCGCCTCTCCCAGGCGCCGCGGGAGGGACCGGCCCAAAGAGCGGGGCACGGTCAGCGCCGGCCTTGGGCTGCACGGTGGGACTCAACACAAACTGCCCGTGGTGGGAGCAGCGAGGGGAGCCCCCATCCCCAGAGAGGGGAGAGAGACCCCATCCCCAGCGAGGGGAGACCCCATCCCCAGAGAGGGGAGCCCCCATCCCCAGAGAGGAGAGACCCCCATCCCCAGAGAGGGGAGCCCCCATCCCCAGCGAGGGGAGAGAGACCCCATCCCCAGCGAGGAGAGACCCCATCCCCAGAGAGGGGTGACCCCATCCCCAGCGAGGGGAGACCCCAGCGAGGAGAGACCCCATCCCCAGCGAGGAGAGACCCCATCCCCAGCGAGGGGAGAGAGACTCCATCCCCAGCGAGGAGAGACCCCATCCCCAGCGAGGGGAGCCCCCATCCCCAGCGAGGGGAGCCCCCATCCCCAGCGAGGGGAGCCCCCATCCCCAGCGAGGGGAGCCCCCATCCCCAGCGAGGGGAGCCCCCAGCGAGGGGAGACCCCATCCCCAGAGAGGGGAGACTCCATCCCCAGCGAGGGGAGAGAGACCCCATCCCCAGCGAGGGGAGCCCCCATCCCCAGCGAGGGGAGACCCCATCCCCAGCGAGGGGAGCCCCATCCCCAGAGAGGGGAGAGACCCCATCCCCAGCGAGGGGAGCTCCCAGCGAGGGGAGACCCCATCCCCAGCGAGGGGAGCCCCATCCCCAGCGAGGGGAGCCCCCATCCCCAGCGAGGGGAGCCCCCATCCCCAGCGAGGGCAGCCCCCATCCCCAGCAGTTCCAGCCCAGGCTCCCTTTCCCCGTCCCAGCGGGCCCGTTCCGCATCTCTCGGCTGTGAATGAAGAGGTTCAGCGCTCGCTCTCTGTGGGATTCCGGCTGTTCCGGGCTGGCCGTGGGCCGCGGTGCCCGATAGGGATCTGAGCTGCGCCTTGCGCTGAGTTTCACTCCGAGCCTGTTGCCACACGCCGGGCGCTGCCGCAGCCCCGGCCCCGTTCCGGCCCCGTTCCGGCCTTATCTCCGTGCGGGAGCGTGCGGGAAGGGCAGGGTGCGGCGGGCGGCTCCGCGCCAAGCCCAAACCGGGGTTGTGATTCTTTCCCTGAGCTCTCGCCGCTCTGTTCCTGCCCGCCGGGATCCCCCCGCGCCTGCTCGGCTCCCGCACCGGCCCTGCTGGGATGGAGGAGGAGGAAAAACCTGAGGATGCTTTTCCCAACCACTTCAAGCCCAGGAAAACACCGCCAGCCTTCACATCACCCCCTCTGCACCCTGGGATTCAGGAAAAAGGGATTCAGGGCCGTTCACCCCTTCCTGGCCAAGCCCCTGACACGTGCTGGGGTTTGGGGTGCCCGGCGTGCCATCGAGGGGCTCCCGTGGCAGCAATGTGAGGGTGTTCAGCCCCACCAAGGCTCCCACAGCCCCTCCATGGCTCCCACAGCCCCACCAAGGCCCCCACAGCCCCTCCATGCCCCCCACAGCCCCTCCATGGCTCCCACAGCCCCTCCATGGTGAGCTGATCCCGAGGGAGCAAGGAGCAGGAGCAGGAGACCACGGCCTGGCCTCCACCCTCTCTGCCCAGGCAGAGCCACAGAGACCCCCCCAAGAACTGGGCACAAAACCCACCCCCAGAGCAGGACTGGGGCCAAAGGGTCACCCCAAGGTGCCCAGCCTGCCAAAATCCACCTCCTTGCCCTGGAAAACCCCAGGCAGGAATCCCTGGGTGGGTTAATCGGAGCTCGCACTCCTTCGGGCAGCAAGGCCATAATTTGGGTTTGGGGTCTGCGGTCCCCAGGCCTGGTGAAGGACTCACAGCCTGCCCAGGACCATCCCGCATTGGGGGGACCCCGGTGGGACCCCCCTCGCCCAGCAGGGACACGAGTGGGGCAGGGATGGCTCAGCCTCGGCTCGGTGTCGGAGGCGGCCCTGCCCAAGGGGCTGAGTTTGGGCTGAGAGGGGGCCCAGGGCGGCTCTGCTCCCCCGCTCCGTGGCCAGCGAAGGGCAGAGCGCAGATCCTGGGCAGGGGGGCTGCACCATCGCCCCGCAGAGGCCGAGGGGCAGCGCCAAAAGGGGCGCCCCAAACCATTCTGTGGTTCCGTGACCACCCCGGGGAGGGGGCGCCCGGCGAGCCCAGCCCTGGGGCCGCTGTCCCGGCCGAGCGCGTCCCGGGAGCCCCGGGCAGGCCGGGCAGCAGGCAGGGGATGCTCGTGGCCGTGGCCAGCGGCGCTGGGGCGATGCTCAGAGCCCGTCTGGCCACCCCGCCCGGCCCGGCTGCTCCCCCTGGCTCTGGGGACGCCGCCAGCTCCCAACCATCAGCGGACACCGCGTTTTTCCGGGGTGCTCACAGTGCCCCGTGGCTGCGGGCACTGCCCACGGCTCGTTCCCAGCCCAGAGCAGCGTGCACAGGAGGGTGCAGGGCCCCGGGTGGCTCAGAGCGGCCCCGACCGTGCCACAGCCCAGTTCGGGGAGCTCCTGGCTCCCATGCCCAGCAGTGCCAGCCCTCGGTGGCTTCCCTTGGCTCTGCCCGGGCCTGCCCAGGCAGGAGCCGCTCCCCTCCACCCGCCGAGCAGAGCCAGACACCGGAGTACGCTAAATAGGAGCAACTTTCATTTTGTTACAAAAGTAAAAGGCGTAAACAGACGGTGAATCCTACAGGGCTGGGGCAGGCCTGGCTGCCCCACTCAGCTCTGGAGCCCCTTCCCCTGAAGCCAGCGCCGGGCTGGGACGAGGCTGGCAGGGGGAGCTGGCCCGGGGGCTGCAGGATGAACTGACCAGGTACGAACTCCCATCGGGAAAGTCCTGTGGCACATGGACACGGCTTGGAGGGGCTGGGAGGGCTGGGGGTCGGTGGCCCTGGTTTGGCTGTAAATGCTCTGGAGAGATCCTGCTCCTTCCAAAATCCCCTTGGGACGCCAACCGCGACATCGGCGGGCAGGGAGGCACCGGCCCCGGCCCCGGCTCCGTGCGGCGGGGCAGGCGGGCGGTCTGCGGTCGGTCCCCGCTCTCCGTGCTGCTGCTGTATGGCTTTGAGCTCCGCTGCCGCCGCCCCGGGACACGCAGGGACGGAGGGAGGGAGCGGAGGCACTCCGGTGCTCATGGCTGTGGGCTCGGCTCCCGTGGCTGCCCCACGAGAGGCTCGGGCTGCTGCTGCTGCTGCTGCGGCGCTGGATCCGCCCGAGCGAGGGAGAGGAGAGGGGAGGAAGATAAAGAGAGAGTTAGTGCCAGAAATGGAGCTGAGGAGCAGCGGGAGCAGGGCGAGCATGCAGGCTGGCTGCCAGCGGGGCACCGGGCACAGGGACGAGGGGGCTCAGGAGCTCATGGGGGGCAGCAGGGAGGGGGCAGAGGGGCCCCACAGGTGGCACATCCCATCCCAGGTACCCCGAGGGAACTTACCTGGGCCACAGGAGGAGGAAACAGGCGTTGCAGAGAGGAGAACGGGTAGAGGGGCCAGAGGGGTCACCCAGGCTACAGAACGGGGCAGGGATGGGGGTCCAGACCCGCCCCAGGGGCCACAGCTCCTCCAAACACCAAACCTCTGCTTGGCTGGGCTTCCCTCACACAGCCACGGCAGGCTGGGCTCCAGCCAGCCCCAGGCTGCAGAGCCCTCTGCCACAGTGCCCCAGGGTGTCACACAGTGCCCCACAGTGTCCCCAATGTCCCACAGTGTCCCCAATGCCCCACAGTGTCCCACGGTGTCACACAGTGTCACACAGTGCCCCACAGTGTCCCCAATGTCCCACGGTGTCCCCAATGCCCCACGGCGTCCCACGGTGTCACACAGTGCCACACAGTGTCCCACGGTGTCACACAGTGCCACACAGTGCCCCCATGCAGACCAGGTGGCTCCAGCCCAGCTCAAAGCCAGGAAAAACCAAACCTGTCCTCTTCTGGCAAAGCCTTCCTGTGCCCCTGACCCACAGCCCTGGCACCGTGCCCCGTGGGTGGCATTCTGGTGGCATTCTGGTGGGATTCTGGTGGGATGGATGGGGCACGGGGAGGGCAGCAGGGCTGGGGGTGATGGGCTCTGAGGCCAGAGCTGTCATGCAGGGGAGATGGGTGGCTGCAGTGGTGAGAGGGAGAAGGAAGCACTTTCTTACCAGCCAACCCTCAGAAATCAGAGCAAACGTCCGAGGAGGGGCAAATCCCGTCAGGCTGTGCAGGAAATGGCAAAGTCCTGGCAGGCATCCTCCTGGGGAAGACACCAGAGGTTACGCACCTCACACCTGCCACGGGGCTGGCACAGATGGGGACAGGACACTGAGGTGACAGCAGCAGGAGGGGATGAGCCCCTGCCCAGCCTGGAAATGTGGGACAGCAAATTCCCTTCACTCCAGCGGAGTCACAGCAGCGCCAGCTGCTGCTCATCCCTCCCTGCAGGAGCTTCCAGGTGAGGCCTGAGCCTAACAGAGTGCAGCTGGCACCTGGGAGATGCCAAACACAGGGACACACCTGCCCCCTTCTGTCTTCAAGGAGGAAATAATCATCCAAGCAGTTAGCTCTTTCAAAATAAAATTTTATTGAGTAACAAAGGAAACTGGTTTAAATAAAAACAGGAAGGAGTCTGGCCCCTGGTACCCCCTCCTCACTGCTCCTCTGCCATCCCCCTGGCACGGGCATTTGCAGAGTACAAAGCACGACGCTGGTGAGCTCAGGGGGGCTGGGCTGCCCCCCAAAATGTGCTGCCCCTGCCCGAGGGTGAAACTGGTCTGTCTGATCCAAGGAAACCTGACAGGCAGCACGGCACTGTGAGCCTCTGCCCTGGTGCCAGCGTGCACAGCACAGAAAACGTTCTATGTAGAAAAAAGTCCTAGAAATTGTGCAAAAATATCCAGCAGCTTTGAATAACACGATTCAAGTATTGCTACAAGGTTTGTGACTCTGCCTTCAGCCCAGGGACACGGAGCTGGCTGCCTGGTGCAGAGGGGTGCTCACGGATGAGCAGCTGGAATGGCTCCCAGGGTGCTGGGGACAGCCCTGGGGACACTGCTGCTCACAAACCCAAACCAAGAGCACACCACGAGCTTATCAGAGACCAGCACCCCCTCACTGCTTCCTTGTGAAACCCCACCAGGGAAGGAATTCAGGTGGAGTTCAGGAATTCAGGACCCTCAGGAATTCCCACACTTTTCTGCCGCCCTTTGGTCTCCCACAGACAGGACACAATCCTGGGAAGCTCCAGCTCCCAAACCTGACCCCTGCAGCCTTGTGCATCTCCTGAGAGTCACAGAGCACAGAGTGTTTCTTCTTCCCTGCTAGATGAGGGTCCCCTGCCTCGTGTCCTTGCTGCAGAACGTGTCCGACCAACTGGCAGGGCCAAAACACAGCCCCAGCCAGCACAGGAGCAGCAGGGATCACCCAGGACACCCTCACTTGCCTCCAGGGAGCCAGAACAGCCCTTCCAGGTGGGCCCAGGGGAACAGAGAGTGTTGATGGAGCTCACAGGGACACCAGGGAGGTGACACCTCCTCCGGCCCAGCCCCGAGTGGAATCAGCTGCCAGTGCCACCTCCCAGCCTTGGCCCGTCTCATTCCCAGCAGGAATCACAGCAAGGCCCTGGAGCTCAGGGGTCTGGGGGCTCCTGGGGACCCCTGATCCAGCACGAGCCCGAGGGTCCCACAAGCTGTTGGGCTCTGTCAGGCAACACCCCTGACAGGCCACATCACAGTGAAACAAATGAACAAAAAGTAATAAATAAATGTAAAAAAAGAAGGCAACGCATGGCTCGAGTCTTTGGCAGCTCTGGGTGCCAGGGCTGTCCCGCCTGAGGCCGGGCACGTGGCAGGGGAAGGAACTGGCTGGAGCAAGGTGCAGGCACAGCAGGCACTGGGGACATCACAGCACTGCTAGGGAATGCCTCCTACCATGCTGGTGTCAGTTTTGGCTCCAAGGGAAGGGATTTCACTCTTGGGACTGGACGGGGTCCCAAGATCTGGCTGGATAAATCCTCTTCTGTCTATCAAACTGCAAAACAGGAAAGGAAGAGCAGTTCAGGGAACAAAGACTGAACCAGGGAGCTCACAGGCCACAGGGAAGGCTCCTCTTCCAGGAGCTGCTGAGCACAGCACAGACAGGATGCTGGAGCACAGGGCTCCTGCCCAGCACATGAGCCACAGACCCCATCCCAAGAGCCACAGGGAGCTCTGGGCCACCACAAACCCAAAGGGGAACTGGCCAAAGGGCTTTACAACATGAAACCCCATGAAAGAGGAACAAACTGGAGTAAAATGCTGTAAAATCTCCTCCCCAGAATCTCCCAGCCTGGCTCCCTGAATGCACAGATTGACCAGCTCTGAATGGCAGCACTGCCTTTTGGCACCTCTGAACCCACCACAAGGCCTGGGGACACTGCAGAGAGCAGGGCCTGATACAAAATATAAACCACAAAATATAAACCACACTTTACTCTGCTGCTGTTAGCACCACAGAGCTGCTCCAGGACTGCAGCCTGGATCCCCCAGGGATCCCCACATCCCAGGACAGGCTGGGAGCTCCAGGCAGGTGCTCAGAGGTGAGGAGCAGAGCAGGGCCTGACCCTGCCCAGCTGCCCCATCTTGTGACAAGCTGCAGCTGTCCTGTGCTCTCCCAGGGCAGGAGGCAATTCCCAGTGCCTGGAGGCCACGGGCTCTTACCTGGGATAGAAGGGTCCACACAGCACTGCACAGCAGTTTGTGAGGATGCTTTTATGGCTGTAGGGATTGGCAAACTCCGAGCCCCTCTTGTTTGACCAGGACCCTTTGATCTGAAAGGGATGGACAGAGGTTAGGAGGGAAGGATGGAGAGCAGACAGTGACACAACAGCAGGGGATCCTTGCAGGAGTGGAAGGTTTGTCCCAGAGCACAGGGAAGACACCTGCAGGCACAGCAGCCACGTGCTGCCTCTGCTGAAGTGCAGCCCTGCAGCTGCAGGGCTCCCAAGCTGTGCCCTCCCTGTGCTGCACAGCAATGTCACTGTCACTGCTGTCACCACTGTCACCACCTGCCACACCACCCCGTCCTGCTGCCCTCGTGGTTCCCCCGGCTGGCACCCATCAGAGCAGGGCTCTGCTCCCTCAGGCTGCACAGACAAACAGCCAGGGGATTCCCAGCCCAGGGGCTCCTCTGTCCCCACCCCTGCAGCTGCCCCAGCTCTGCTCCGAAACTGGCTGTGGCACAGGGGCTGGGCAGCTGCCACAGCTGCCTCGGGCTGCACTGAACCAGCACCAGCACCAGCACATTTCCTCCTCTTGTTCAACTTCCTGCCCCCAGCTGCAGCACGAGGCTGGAGCCACGGTGCTCCCAGTGCTGGGGTACAAACTGGGAGCTTCACCCACACAGCCCTGAGCAGTTCTGCCACACCTCTGAATGTAAGGTGGAAAAAGCAAAAGGGATGCAAACACACTTTCTGCAGTGCTGGAAGCTCCCAGCAAGGATTACAGGTACTTCTGGCCAGAAGGGCGAATTTTGATTCTGAGGATCAGACAGATCCTGCTTTTCCATACAATCTGCCCCACTCATAGCACTCATTTGGTCCTTGGAGCCTGTGCACACCCCAGATTTGAAGGTAAATCTCATCAGATGTCTGTAGATTGTTTGCTAATTAGAGATGAGGAACTGCCAGACACAAAGGGACTGGCCCAGGGTCTCAGAGGAAACCCGTGGTTACACGGGATGCTGAATTCAGATCACCAAGCTCACACCCAAATACTCCCCTGGGCCAGCCTCCCTTTTTTAATCTCACAACTCCTAATTTTAAGCAAGGTCACAAACAGACTGGAAAAAACACACACGTGATGGTTCTAACTCAGCCACCTGAAAGTGCAGCCGTGGGCACAGGCTGTGTGCTCTGCACTGGGTTATCACAGGCAGTGAAACACTGCACTGGGGCAGCCAAGAATGCCCTGAAAGCTGCTCAGGATGGGTGGTGGGCAGCCTGGCAGCAGCACAGGCATCCAGGTACTTACATCTTCGTTCGTCGTCAGGTTGGAGGCGACCAAGTAAGTGTGAAAACCTGAGAGGCCCAAAATGGACCAGACTGAGAAAAAACAAATCACCAGCTCCAGCACAGTAAAACAGAAGTCAAGGACATCTCAAAGAACAAAATCATCCCACAAGGAGAGGCAGAGGACTGTCTGGGGAGGTTTGGGCAAGCTTCCCATTGCCTGAGCTGGTTTGCAGGGATCCACCAAGGCACAGCCTGCTCCAGCTCTTCCCTTTCCACCTAAACCTGCAAACTGGGAAGCAACACACCCTTAGTCCCAGGTAGCCAGGGGACTCAATGAATTTGGGGAAGGGACACCAGGGTGAGCTGCAAAGAGCTCCTGGCAGTGATTAGTGGTGCTGGGCACCCCGAGCAGCCGCTGCCAGCAGAAGGATATCTCGCAGGGGTTGTCTTCAGAGTGGCCAGGAACCCATCCCTCTGAGAGCCTGCAAAGGAAAACAGAACAGGGAATGGCATGCCAGCAGGCAGCCCTGCCCCTGCAGCCAGAACTCCACCCTGTGGGCTGTGTGGCTGTGTCTGTGTGCCTGAGGAACACCTGCAGCCTGGGACGCTGCGGGAATGTCAGTGCACAAACATGGCTCCAGGAGATTTGGGGCTGGTGGCAAAGTCACCTTCCCTGCCAGGGTAAGGGTGGGTGCACCAGCAGCTCACCTGCTCTGGGAAGCAAATCCCCTCCCCAGCGCCCACAGCCCCTGTGCAGTGTGGTAAAGCAGACCTGTGGGACCCTCTAATCCCTGAGCTGGGGTAACCCCCCAGACCCTTCCTGTGCTGTGTCCCACGGAGCAGGGACCAGGGCTGAGCTGGAGCCCCAGCCCCGGCAGGACTTACGCAGGGTGAGGTGGGTGACGACGCAGGCGAAGATGAAGGCGGTGAGGAAGGACAGGGACAGGATGAAGGCGTAGAAGTAGCGGTAGTTGCGCTTGCCCACGCAGTTGCCCACCCAGGGGCAGTGGTGATCGAATCTCTCTGCAACAAAGGCTCGAGGTGAGGAGGGCTCCTGCCACCTCACACCCAGCATGGAGCACACTCTGCTCAGCCCCCCAGAATGAGGAGCTGCAAACCCATCTGCACCCTGAGGGCAGAACCTCTCTGCAGCAGTGCAGAGGCACAAAGTTTCCATGGTGTCTGTACCAGCCTGGCCACACACAGTGAGGAGCCTGCAGCAAACCTTGTGTTTGTGCAGGCCTGCACTGCATTTTACAGAACTCTCCCCCCAAACCAGGGAAAACAGAGCCATGGAGTCTTGGACGTGCTGCCCCTTGTCCTGAGCCTCTGCACTAGTGCTGCTTTCAATTTAAATGCAAAGGAGACATTTTTATTGCCCAGCGTTCCCCCCAGTGATGCCATGGGTCCCTCCCAGCTCAGGATACCCTGTTTATTGCCCAGCTCTCCCCCCAGTGATGCCATGGGTCCCTCCCAGCTCAGGATACCCTGTTTATTGCCCAGCTCTCCCCCCAGTGATGCCATGGGTCTGTCCCAGCTCAGGATACCCTGCTGATTGCCCAGCTCTCCCCCCAGTGATGCCATGGGGCCCTCCCAGCTCAGGATACCCTGTTTATTGCCCAGCTTTCCCCCCAGTGATGCCATGGGTCCCCCCCAGCTCAGGATACCCTGCTGATTGCCCAGCTCTCCCCCCAGTGATGCCATGGGTCCGTCCCTGCTCAGGATACCCTGTTTATTGTCCAGCTTTCCCCCCAGTGATGCCATGGGTCCCTCCCAGCTCAGGATACCCTGTTTATTGTCCAGCTTTCCCCCCAGTGATGCCATGGGTCCCTCCCAGCTCAGGATACCCTGTTTATTGCCCAGCTTTCCCTGCAGTGATGCCATGGGTCCCTCCCAGCTCAGGATACCATGTTTATTGCCCAGCTCTCCCCCCAGTGATGCCATGGGTCCGTCCCAGCTCAGGATACCCAGTTTATTGCCCAGCTCTCCCCCCAGTGATGCCATGGGTCTGTCCCAGCTCAGGATACCCTGCTGATTGCCCAGCTTTCCCCAGTGATGCCATGGGTCCCTCCCAGCTCAGGATACCCTGCTGATTGCCCAGCTCTCCCCCCAGTGATGCCATGGGTCCCTCCCAGCTCAGGATACCCTGTTTATTGCCCAGCTCTCCCCCAGTGATGCCATGGGTCCCTCCCAGCTCAGGATACCCTGCTGATTGCCCAGCTCTCCCCAGCCCTGCTCACCCACGCAGTTGTCGCAGACGCTGCAGTGCGAGGTGCGCGGCGGCCGGAACATCTTGCAGGTGTAGCAGTACTTGAGCTTCACCACGTACTTGTTGATCACCACCTCCATCGTGCGGGCTGGGGGCCGGTACGTGGAGCTGCCCATGCTGTCTGCAGGGACAAGGAAGGACACTCACAGCCCTGTGCCACCACCCCCAGCCGGGGCAGCGGTTGGCACGTGCTCTCCCGGCTTTAACAGAACACAGGATTTGCTGCAGGGTGGGCAGCCAAGAGCTCCAGTCAGCTCCAGCATTATTTATGGCCTGTCTTTGTTCAGTGGAGATGCTGCTGGGACGCCAAGAGGAAGCAGTGAGTGCCCAGCGCTGTGGAACATCAAGTAATTTACAAACAGTGAGTGTGAAGCAGCAGCCCAGGAACACCAGCTCGTCTCTGCGTGTCCAGCAGGTCACAACAGGCAGCCTGGCTGTGAAGGGACGTGTGGCTCTGCCACAGGAGCATCCCCGCCACTGCCAGCACACAGCCTGTCCCCCCACAGCTGCAGGGACTCGCCTCAATCACTGTGGGGAAGGACAGCAGCAGGTCTCAAATGCTCCAGTAGATTCCCTGGAATTTGACATGTTTGTGTTTGTAGCACAAGAGGATTCCTCCTCCTCCAGGTTTAAACTGAGGATTTTTAGGGGCACTGCAAGTTACATCTCTGTGTGCTGGCACTCCATTATTCCCTGGGGGCTGGAGACTGTTCCTGTACACAGCAAGAGCTGGAAACCCCTGGCACCATGTTTGCAGTTTTGAGGGTTATTCCTTTTAGTCACTCCCAAAAAAGTACCTTTCCAGCTGTGAGGAATTCTTTGAAAATAGTAATGCAACAATGAGCATGTTAAGAGGATAATAAGTGGATTATATTAGCAGTAACAGCTGGCACATCAGGCAGCATCTGCAGCCAGATTACTGCTTTAGGCCCTTATAAATAGAAACATGGATCACCACTCTGGGGATATTTAAAAACCATCTTTAAAGTCAGATGTAGAATTACTGCCTTGCATCTGTCTTCAGCAGGACAGGTTCAAGCTGTCTCACACCAGCTCTGCTAAAGCATTTGCTCCAACCTGTCACATCAACAAGGTCCTCAGCTCCTGGATGCAAACACCTCCTTGGCTGTCCCCAAACCAGCATGACAGAGCAGTTTTTAGAAGAGGACAAACATCAGCCTACTCTAAAGAACACCTTGCAGCACAGCAGGCTCAATGGCAGTATCAAAAAGCGTTTATTGAGTCGTCCTTCAACTCTGCTGCCTGGGAAAGCACTGGGACTGAACAGGAGCGAAAAGCACCTGAGCTGCTCTGCAGATCCTCTCTGAGGCACTGCCAGAGGAGCTTGTTGCACCCCTCATCACGACTGGTAAACGCTGTCAAGCCTCACAACCTGACACTCTGGATTTTTCTCCCCCCCTGGACAAACCCAAAGGAGCCAAGACCCAAAGAAGGGGCCCCATTGAGCCTGGAGGGTGCACAGACACCCACAGAGCAAAACACAGGGATCAGAGCTCTCACCAATTCGCCTCTCCAGGTCTGCAGCCTCGCTGGGGGTGGCTCTGGGCAGGATTCCTGGGTCCCTGAAGCTCGTCTGGAGCAGGCAGCTGATGACAAAGAAGAAGAGGACGGCGGCGATGATGGGGATGGCCAGGGTCAGGTGACTGGCAAGGAAGGGGCAGCTGTTGAAAGATAAATAAAATGGAATTGTTATCAATCATTGCACAGACCCGCTGTCAGCTGGGACATCACACCACGACCTATCACAGGGCAGTGGGCTCAGCACCCGACCTGGGGCTGGTTTTGCAGAGATGGGGCTGGTGTGATCACACCCCACACCAGGGCAGCTCTGTTACTCACAGGCAGCAGCTGAGGACAGCAGAGGACACAGCCCTGCACACACAGAGCCACTGTCCCCTCCTGCAGAGCACCCAGAGCCAGCACAGCATGGGCTGCCCCAGCCCTGAAGGCTGCAGGCAGTGCTCAGGCTCTGCAGCACTCTGAGGGGATTAAGCAACTTTTGTTTCACCTCCCCAGCTCAGCTGTCCAGAACAAAGCACCCACGAAGCAACAAAACCCCTTCAGTCCAAGCCTGAGCCCCTCAGTCATCCACAGAAAGGTCTGTGAAAGGAGAGATGTGAGCTTGTTGTCAGCCCTTTCCTGAGAGAGCCTCCAGGGCCCACTCTGCCCCACTAGGGAACAAAAATCACAGAAATCATAGATGCCCCAGGTGGTTTGGTTTGGACCTTAAAGATCATTCCATGTCACCCCTGCCACGGGCAGGGACACCTTCCACTGTCCCAGGCTGCTCCAAGCCCTGTCCAGCCTGGCCTTGGGCACTGCCAGGGATCCAGGGGCAGCCCCAGCTGCTCTGGGCACCTGTGCCAGGTTTTCCCACAGAAACCATGAAATGCAGACACAGACAAGATGCGTTTGCTGTATACCCAGCAAACTGGAGCCTGTGCAACAGAGGCATCCTGCTAAAATCACAACTTGGGAGAGCCCCAGGGCATCCTCAAGCACGAGAGAGTGACTCGGCAAGAAGGGAGGCAGAGCAGATGTCCTGTGTGCTCTGCCTGGAACACAAAGCCCTCACTGTGCTGAGCTGCCCGTCAGCCCCAGACCTGGCACAGAGCTGTCAGGGCACGGATGATGCTGAGAAAGGGGTTTTTCCATCGGGATGCCGTGCCTGCCTCTCGCAGCTGCCTGTCCCTTTCAGCTCATCTGACTTCTCAGAACCTCTAATCCGATCAAGTACTTTCATCTCCCCACCAGCAGGCTCGGGCAGCTCTGCTCCGAGCCTTGCAGGGATAACGCCGTGATCCAAAGGCAGGCGTGGCTCCCCTCTCCAGGGGAAAGCGGCTCCCATCGCTGCCGGGACAGAGACAGGCAGGACACCAGAGCCCCCCAAGGCGTGAGGAACCCAGGCTGCTCCTTCCCCAGCGCCCCGGGCAGCACAGGACACACCGGGATGCTCTGGCTCTGCCCTCCCTCGGGCGGTAGGAGCAGGGAGCTTCCCTGGAGCAGCTCCCAAAGGAAAGGGGACCGGGGAGATGCAGCTCCCAACTCCCCGGACTCTGCTGCACAATGGGGGCCCAGCTCCAGTGCAGACCCTCCCGGTGGGACCCCGAAGGGTTTCACCATTAAGAAGAAACACTGCTCCTAGATCCCAGCGGTGGACAAGGCCCACAAGCCTTGGGGGTTTCCTGGGTGCAATTCTGGGCCAATTCTTTTCTTGGGGGCAAGATGAGAGACCCGGGGGCTGTATTTAGAGGCCAAGGGGGCATCCTAGGGGGACGTTAAACCCCTCCCTGGGGCCAGACGGAGCAAGCAGGGCACAGAACGACCCCTGTCCTCCATAAACACACCTGGGCACGGGTGATGGGCAGTGCCTGCCCGCAAAGGGGGTCTGGGGGCTGCACCGTGGGAAAGGGCAGCGGGGACAGCGGGGATCCCACGGGGGAAGGGGACTCCCAGCCCACCTCCCTCCCGGCACGGGGCCAGCGTGGGGTGCAGCTAACCCCGGCTGCCCCCAGGGCAGGCCTTAACGGGGGGACAAGCAGCCGCAAGGGCGGCCCCGAGGCACGGAGCCCGCCGGGCCCAGACTCACTCGAAGGCGAAGAAGAGGCCGCTGGTGGCCAGGATGAGGCCGAGCGTGAGGGCGAAGACGCCGCTGTGCCGCGCCAGCATGAGGCGGCCGCCGCAGTAGAAGCGGTTGCGGCCCGGGAACACCTCCCACTTCCTGCGGGGCCGCCGCGCCGCTCCGGCCCGCGGGGCCGCGGCCGCCGGCCCGCCCGGGCCCGGGCCTGGCGTCGCCGCCGCCCCGGGCGAGATCTGCCGGTACTCGCAGTCCTTCATGGCCCCGCCGCGGCGCCCGGAGCCCCGGCCCGGCCCCGATCCCGGCCCGGCCCCGCCGGTCCCGCCCCGAGCCCCGGCCCGGCCCCGATCCCGGCCCGGTCCCGCCCCGAGCCCCGGCCCGGCCCCGCCCCGCCGCGCAGCGCCCCCTGCCGGCCCCTCCGCCACACCGGCAGCGCAGCGGGCCCGGCCCGGCACCGAACCCGAACCCGAACCCGGCACCGGAACCCCTGACCCCGACTCCGGCCCCGATCCCCATCCCGACCCCGGCCCGGCGGAGCCGCCTCTCCGGTAACTTCCACGTTTATTGGGGTCGTGCATGTGCCCCCGCAGCGCCCGCCACCCCGCCGTGCCCCTGCCCAGCTTGGCTCGGAGCCCGGAACCGGCACCGTGGAAAAGGAACCGGAACGGTCCGAGCGGCTCCGGGCAGCTGGACCCTCTCCGCCGTGCCCACAGCACATCCCAGGGAATCCCAAATCCGTCACAGCATCCCACAACAAATCCGTGCCTGCGCTCATGCAGGATGATGCAGGAACACAGGCGCATTCCCCATCCCAGGCAGGTGATGGGAATTTTGGCCGTCAGCAATGCCAGCTGAGCGGGGCAGGATGCTGCAGCATCACACCACGGAGAACATCCCGCCTGGGGCACGGCAACGGAGGAGTAACACCTTTGTGACTGCAAGGACAGCCTCGCCACAGCCACCTCAGGCTTTCAGAGCAGCTGAGTTTCAGTTCTGAGCAGTTCCTGCCCCACTGCCAGCACGGCCCGCTATGTCCACGGGAGGAAGTTGCAGTGCAGGACCAGCCCCAGCAGCCAGTAGCCCAGGAAGAACCCCAGGATGCTCTTGCTGAGGGGGGTGATCGATCGCCAGTTCAGCAGCAGCCTCACAATGGGGTTGTCCGCGGTCCCTTTCCCACAGGAACTGTGAGATTCACCCAGAGGAGGCTTCCCAGAGGCTGGATTATCAGTCCCCGTGCTCCAGAGTAAAGGCTCGTGTTCCAAAAGCAGGTGAGCTGAGAACCAGTACAGGATGGGAGAGGAGGAGCCAAGGAACCGGGTCAGCACCTGGAGACGACAGGCAGAGGAGACATCGCCCAAACTGCTGCGCTGTCACCGCCCCAGCCCCACGAGGAACCCCCTGTCCTACCTGCACGTGCATGCAGAAGAACCCGAACGCCAGCAGGGCCGTGCTGTGCACCACGTACACGAAGGCAGCAGGGCCACAGAATCCATCTCTTGCCTTTCCCCTCTCCTCACTCTTGCTCCTCTCTAGACCAAGAGTCAGGCAGTGCCGGGGGTTTGCGCTGACGTAGGTCCAGGCAGCCCACGAGCACAGAAGGGTGACAGGCAAAGCAAGCAGGAAATTTGGGATCTGTCTGAGCTCAAAGTACCTTAGAAAGCCCACGTTCCAGTAAGCGTCCTGGATGTAGGAATAGACCAGGGGGAAGCGCTGGGAGCACCAGGGGGGTTTGTCCACACCCACGCCCGCCACACGATAGCCCTTGTCCCGTGCCAGCTGCAGCAGCGGCTCGGGGACGCTCTGGGCCAGGCCCGTGCCGGGCTGGCAGAACCTCACGTAGGCGTAGTACTGAAACAAGGCGAAAGGCAGGGAAATGCCGGCACACGCCAGGGCTGCCGAGGCCACCAGGCCGAGCGCCTGCTTCCCCAGCGCGGGCAGCCCCCTCGGGGACGCGGCCGTGCCCTGCAGCTGCAGCACGAAGCGCCTGCCCCGCGAGTAGAGCACGAAGCCGGCGTTGACCAGCCCGTTGGCACGGGCGCCGGCGGCCAGGGCGAAGAGCAGCCCGCTGAGCCAGCCGCGCCCCTTCTCCAGCTGCCACATGGCGCCGAAGGCCAGCGCGGCGAAGGCGCTCTCCGAGTAGGCCGCGGCCATGAAGACGCCGGCCGGGCTGAGGGAGAAGAGCAGCGCGGCCAGGAAGGCCTGGCGGGGCCTCCGCAGCACGGCCCGGCCCAGCGCCAGCAGCGCGGCGGCCGCCAGCACCGCCAGCAGCGCGTTCAGCAGCGCGGCCGCCAGCAGCAGCCGGCACCGGGGCTGCAGCGGCACCGGGCACGGCAGCAGCGCCGCCAGCAGCCGCAGCCCCAGCGGGAAGAGCGGCAGGAAGGCGCAGTTGTGCTCCAGCAGGTAGCCGTGCTCGGCGATGAACAGGAAATGCTCGGCGTCCCAGCGGCCCAGCCCGCCCAGCAGCCGCTCCAGCAGCGCGTCCCACAGGCCCCACGGGCCCGACCGTGGCGGGGAGAAGGCGTCGGCAGCGTGGTCCGGGATCAGTGCGTTAAACACGGCCTGAAAAACAAGGGGGTTGCAGGGCTGGAGCCTGGCAGGGATGGCAGACAGGGCTGCAGGCTGGGAGGGATGGCAGACAGGGCTGCAGGCTGGCAGAGGTGGCAGAGAGGGCTGGAGGCTGGCAGAGGTGGCAGAGAGGGCTGCAGGCTGGCAGGGATGGCAGAGAGGGCTGCAGGCTGGCAGGGATGGCAGACAGGGCTGCAGGCTGGCAGAGATGCTCCGATACCCAGAGCATCGGGCAGGAGAGCTCCTGGCACTCCAACAACCAAGAGCAGAGCCCAAGATGCCCATGAGGCTGTGAAAAGGTGCACACACAAGCCTTTTGGGGTGTTTACATCTGAACAGAATAACGCTCTGGGATGCAGCATGAATGCCTGCAGAAGTGGCCAGGGAAAGCTGCTGATGGCTATGACTGGGCTCTGTGCTGGCTGTCACAGCCCAGCTCTCCCATGCTCAGAGCAGGATGTCTCTGGAAATAAGACTTGGGAGGAATGTACAGGAGGAGATTACTGTTCCATTTTTGTGGATAAACACACTTTGAGCCAAACCAGCCTCTTGCAGCAGCAGCATGAAAACACAGCAAGTCACAAGGAAATTAATGCAATTTTACTTAACAGCAACCTGTAAGCTGGCTGCAGACGGTCTGCTGGCTCTCCAGAGAGGATGATTTCCCCATTGTGCAGAGGCAGCTCAGGGGTCCAGCAGGGAGGAGCCTGGGAGCAGCAAAGCCCAGCAGAGCCTCCCTGGCTGGAGGACGGACTTGCCTGCAGCAGCAGCGCCAGGGCCCGGCAGCGCAGCGCGAACCACACGACCTCGCGGAGCTGGGGGTCTGCCCTGCTCCACAGCTCCATCCACAGCCACGGCCTCGGGAGGTCACCGTGCCGGGGGAATCCTCCTTCCAGTCTGGGAAACCTGGCTGGGTGAACGCAAAGAGAGGGATTTCTGTGAATTTTGCGCCTTTATTTACTGTCAGGCACTTGAAAGGTGAAAGTCTCTGTGAACGAGAAAGTCGCTTATGGAAGAGATCACGGATCTGGGAGATGATGCAGAGACCTCTTTGATATTGTTCCTACCCAAAAAAAAATCCCAGACTTGTTAAGCTTGGCCGAGACGGTGAGGGAGAGAGGCTATGGCATGTTCTCTGAGCTGGGCTGGGGTAAATCCCTGGAGCAGACAGGCTGCTGGGCTGCCTCGGCAGGAGCTCCAGCAGCTGGAGCCAAGCATCCTCACACACATCCAGTGCCAGTGAATGGGATCTAAGCCTCTTGTTCTTGGAATGGAGACAGAATTCCTGCGGACTGTGAGCGTAACCCCCGTGTGAGCAGTTGCTGAGTGGGGCTGCCAGGAGCTCCCTCCTCTCTCCTGCTCCCTGTTTGCCCCTGGGAAGCCAGGAATGGATTTACTCAGCTGGCTCCACAGCAGCAGCTCTGCCAGAGCAGGGTGGAACTCAGGCACACAGCTTCCCCCAGCACTGGCAGCACACAAACTCTGTGCCACTCCACCCTCACCACCTGCAATTCTCCACTATTCTGGCAAAGCTCCTGGCACCTGCCTGCCAGGCACACTGCACGTCCTCAATCCACCTGTCCACCTCCTCCCTGCAAACCTCCCCTGAGGGATTTCATCCTCTTCGTGGGGCCTCCCCAGTTCAGTGCCTGCAAGTCCTGGCTGCTGTGGTGGCCCAGCTCTGATCCCCTGGCCCCGAGCCACGGGACACAGGCAGGATCTGCTGTGCAGCTCTTTAAGATAAAACACTTCTTCCGTTGGTTCCCGGGCCACCAACTGCTTTTCAGTTAGAGAAACACACAGCCCACAGCTCTCTCTGGGTGCCATGACACCACATCCTGCCCTCCTGTCTGCTCCAGCACTCTGCAACACGCAGAGATCCCCAGATCCATCGATCCAACCTAAAATCACTGACATTTCCCTAGTGCCATTGTGGAGAAAAAACCCTGCCAGGCTGAAACTGCACGAGAGGGCAGAGAGCAAATCATCAACAAGGCAAAAACCAAGACCCAGACTGGCTCACTGACAGCTCCAATCCCCAACCACAGGATTTTGCTTCCTGTTTAACCACAAATAAAAGTTTTGGGGTTGCTCCTATTCCCCTTGTGCTCTCCAGCACTCACAAAGCAACTGGTGGGAGGCACATTCTCCTGCATCACGAAGCTGTGACGTTATTTTAAGCGAGGGGACACTTCAACCCAGCTGTAAACCCTTTTAAAGCACATTCACAGCTGCAAATCCTATTAAAGCACAGCGGCAAAAATTGTCCCGGCACTTTAAATATAGTTTTTTTCAAAAAGCAGTGAAAAAGCCTCGCCTGAATGTGCCAAGAGAGCTCAAAGCAAACAGCTTTAAAAAGCCTGTTCCTGTCACGACGCAGCGCACCTTGTGACAGAGCAAAGCCTTCAAAAGAGCTGCAGCCCACAAGCCCCGTTTGGATCGAGAACGCAGCGTCGGGAACGGCTCTGCCCCACGAATCCTGTGGGAAACAGCACCTGCACGAACACAAAAAAGAGACGGAGAAGGGCGTTAAAAATACTCCAGCAGAAAAACGTGCAAAGTCTGAATTAAAGACGTTTTCCTCTCTGGGTTCCGCGCTTCCCTTGGCTCTCAGCTGTGAGTCGCAGCTTGGGAGCGGCGCTGAGAGGGGGATGCGGGCAGGGCCGGAGCAGGAGGACGGGACGGGAGCGGCGGCTCCGAGCGGCCGCAGTGCAGGGCAGGGACCAGCCGGGGGCAGCAGCCGCTCGCCACAACGGCAGGGCCGGGATGCTGCTCCAGCCCGCGGCCCAGCACGGTCCGGGCACGGGCACCGGCACCTCCCGTCCCAGCACGGTCCGGGCACGGGCACCGGCACCTCCCGTCCCAGCACGGTCCGGGCACGGGCACCGGCACCTCCCGTCCCAGCACGGTCCGGGCACCGGCACCGGCACCTCCCGGGCCAGCACGGTCCGGGCACGGGCACCGGCACCTCCCGTCCCAGCACGGTCCGGGCACGGGCACCGGCACCTCCCGTCCCAGCACGGTCCGGGCATCGGTACACGGCACCCCCCGTCCCAGCACGGTCCGGGCACCGGCACCTCCCCAGTCTGCTGTGAGACTCAGCAGACGCTCCAGACACGTTCTAAACCCCTTCTAACCAGGCCGGTTTTGGAAGTCCCGTTTGCCTGGGCTGTCCCTGCGGGCCTGGCGCTCTCGGCCATCCCTCCTGCCCGGCTCCGGCAGCGCTGCCCGGCTCTGGGTGCAGCAGCGCACGGGGTGGACGGAACCCGCTCTGGGCCAGAACCCAGCTGTGCCCGGCCCGCCCGAGGCTCCAGCCCGGCACAGGGCCGGGACAGCTCCCGCCGTGCCCAGCCCGTCCCGGGACTGCCCGGGGCCGGTTCCGCCGCTGTTCTCCGGCAGCCGGACCCGCTGGGGCCAGGGCTCCGCTGTCCCCGCGCAGCAGGACCGGCCGGGGCTGCTCCGGATCAGGGACAGCTCCCGTGAAACGGAGGAGCGGCCGGACACGGGACGGGGCACACGGGGCTGTCCCGGGCCGCCTCCAGCGCCGCCGGTGCCGCTCCTGCCGCCGCCGAGGCCGCACGGCGCTGCCGGGACACGAACCCCGCCCGACCCCGCGCCTGACCCGGCCCCTCCGGCCTCACCGTGCGGTTCCTGCCGGTCCCGGGGCCAGGCCGAGGGCGGCGGGGACACCCCGGCTCCGGTGCCGGCTCAGATCCCGGTGCCGGCTCAGATCCCGGCTCCCGCTCCGATCCCGGCTCAGATCTCGGTCCCCGCTCAGATCGCTGTCCCGGTTCAGATCCCGGTGCCGATCCCGGATCCCGGTGCCGGCTCAGATCCCGGTCCCGGTCCCGGTTCAGATCCCGGTGCCGGTTCCGGTGCCGCAGCGCCCCCTTCCGGACGGACGGAACAATGCCCGCCCCCGCTCCCTACGGCGCACGCGCGGCTCTCTGGCACCGCCCACTGCCCCCTGCGCGCGCAGCTTCCGGCCACGCCCCTTCCGGCAGCGGCGCACGCGTGCGGGGCAGGGGCGGGCGGCGCCATCTTTGTTGAGGGCGGGCGGCGGAGCGGGGCCGGGACCGGAACCGGCGCCGGGAAACGGAACCGGCTCAGGGCTGGGCCAGCAGCGGCAGCGCAAGGAGCTGGGGCGGGAGCCGCGCCCTGCGGGGTGCCGGGAAGGCACGGGGGGACAGCCCTCGCTCCCAGCCCCGGCGGGCGGGGCGCCAATCCCTCACGATCTGCACCCGAACCGTTCCGTTCCTGGGGCAGTTCGGTACACGCCTCTCCGTGACCCGACCTCTCTGCCGTTCCCCATTTCTGCCAGCCAAGGGGAAAACTTGAGTTCAGCCAGAGCCCTCAGTAAAGCGCTCAGGGTCCGGGCCGGCCCGGATCCACCCGGGGCTGAAGGAGAAACCATTAAGGAGACTCCCTGAGCTTTTCATCGGGCAGCAGCCTTGGAAGAACCCACGTTTTCTTTGCTGGCAAAAAAAAATGGGGAACAGCAGAGTGACTGTGGTCCAAAGGTGTCTGAAGGAGTTCCTGGGATGGAAGGGTTTGGGTACAGATCCGGCCCAAAGCATCCAGGGTTTGAGCTGCAGGCAGCTGCGGCTCCCCCAGTGCCACGCTGGGAACGCTGTTCTCATTTTACTCATTTCTCACCTCTGCCCTTCATTTTCACTGCTTGAGAAGTGCACAGGGGCTGTGGCTGTGCACACACGAGTGAGGGGGCAGCAGAATTCCTCCCCTCGGATCAGCTGGGTGCAGAATTCTGGTAAAATGGGTCTTGAGGAGCACTTCTGCCTCTCCTCCCTGCCAGCCGTGACTGAACCCACACCAACAAAGCTGCTGCCATTACCTGCCTCGTCACTGATGGCTCCTTTCTGTCCAGGAAAAGCAGCAGAACTTGCACGTGCTTCCATCGGGTTCAGCACAGCTCCTGAACACACCAGGACTGCCCGGGAAGCTGGGTGTGCCCTGGGGGCCAGCAAAGTTTCCTGAAGCCAGGGAAGCCCAGCACTGTTCCTGCCTTCTGAGCAATCCATTTGAAGGACTCTCCTGCCAGGAAGAGCTCCCACCACTCCTGCTGACAGACAAGACTTTTCAGGAAAAAACACTTTGATTTTGGCACAGTTGCTCCCAGGAATCTGAAGTCTGAGGAATGAAGGCTCTGGGAACGGAGAGCTCCTGAGGAGAGGACTGGGAAGATAAAACAAGGGGAATTTCTGAACAAAAATGACGTTTGCCTTTAAAACAAGCTGTTTTTTCTTTAATGAGCTCGGAGCAGTTCTAGCTACCCTACTTGCAGCATCCACTGAGGACAAAGCCTCAGGCTAAATGAAATACCTGCTTCCACAGCCCTGAAACTGCAGATCCTCATCCAGAGAGCCTGAGCTTGGCTGCTTGCTGCAGGAAACCTGGGAGCTCTGTCTGCTGGAAAGCCCCAGCTCGGGAGGAAGTCAAGAGTCTGTGCCACGCTCTCAAGAAAATGTGAAAAATGCGAGGGGAAGGAAAATTTTCCATTTCACAGAGCTGGGAGGGACCTGCCTCCCTTTCCAGCAAGGCCCTTCCCTCCCTGGCAGCCACAGCTTCACCTCATGCTGCAAATCCTGAGCCTGGGCAGCTCCTAAGGAAAAACTCCAGCAGGGAAAGCAAAGTCAGAGCAAGCAGCACCAGAGCTCCTGAGCAGGGCAGGCCTCGGGCATCACCTGGCAGCGCTGAGCTGCCCTCCCTGTCCTGCCAATAAAAAAAACCCTTACAAACATCTTACCAAGATTTAATGTACATTTATTCTTAACACGTGGAACATATAGTATAAAGATTTCATACTGAATAAATGATATTCATTAAGCCAAAAAAGGAAAAAAGGGAGGAATTTACATCAAGTTTTTAGCTACATCGTCTGAAATACAAATATGCAGAATTCATCACTGAAAAATCTCAATTGTGTTTCTTCATCAGGAACTTCAACTGAACCTAGAACTTTTTCACACCTCGATTAGAAAGAAAACAAAAACAGGAAAAAAATAAACTATAAGTTGATTGGCTGCTGAGACAGCAATGACTTTATACACAGAGACCTGTACAGCATCCTCCAGGGAGGGATGTCTGGCAAGAGATTAAATAATTGTGTCTCGCTTTTGCAGGTCATCAACTCGTTAACTCGTCATACTATAAAGGGTGGGAGGGGACAAAACTGCAGGAGTCTCAGGGTATGTGCAATGTACAACGTCATATATATATACACACGTGGCAGCGCTGGGCTGCAGCTAAAGGTTAAAACCAGTTCTAAGAGGTGATCTCAGGGTTATTCATACAATCAAGGAGGAAGAGAGAAAGAGGTCAGGGTGTTGTAGGTTCACACATTATACTTTGGGGGAAAAGCCTTTTTTTCTCCTCAACATTAACTAAAAACATTTTTAAAAACTACAGCTTGCTGCTGATCCAGCGTTTTTTTCTTTTTTTTTTATCCATGTGAGACATTATTACAGTATGTTTACAGTTTAAGGTGTACAGTACATGGAGTTCTACACGCTACTGCACAGGCCTCCCTTGGACAAGGTCTGTTCACAACTGGTAACTTCTTGGTTCCTGCAAGATTGTGAATGTACAACGATAAACCACACAGAGTTCAGCAGTCACTTTTTGTCCTTCAGAGTTTACCATTAAAAACAGTTATGAAAGTGGTGCCTGTCAATGGGATAACACGGCAAGTCGTCTTTCCCCAAACTCACTGTAAACGACAGTAACTTTGGTTAAAATAAAAAAAGTCTTCTATGTAGACAGAACTTTGTCTCCTTTAATAAGGGCTCGGGGACAAATCTGAGGGGCAGGGAAGGGGAGAGGGGCCGGGGAGATCCTTCCCCGAGGGAGAAGCAGGACAGCGCAGGGCAGACAGTGGATTCTGAGGTGGTTTTGCATAAATAAAGGGCAACAGTCAGTTTCTAAGTTCTCCACTCACGCACACGCACACGGGGGCTCGGATCCCACAGCTGTCATGACTGGCCAATTAAAAACAGTACATCACAAATAACTTGTGAAACCAAAGAGTTCATCAAAGGCGACACGGAGATGTCCAAGAGCCGCGACTCGTACAAGGTGAACTCCGAGTGGTTCTCGTCCACCTTGGCCAGGGCCAGCAGCGCGCGGGCGGCGCGGCGCATCATGTCCACGCTGGTGGCCTCGAAGGGCGGGCTCTGCATGTGCATCAGCCCCGCCTGGCTCTGCTGGAACTGCGTGGCGGCCAGGCTGTCCTCCAGGAAGCCCAGCAGGTTGCCAATGCTGCCCTTCTGCACGGCGATGGCTCTGGCGGCCAGGCTGTCCCCCTGGGCCAGGTTGGCCAGCAGCACCACGGCCATCTCCCGGCACACCGGGTTCTTTCTGTCACTGAGGAACCGCACCATGGTGCTGTACAGCTTCTCCAGGCGGCTGAACGGCGGCGTGGCCAGGATCAGATCCACGTTGTTGTCCTGGATGCTGAGTTTGCTGAGTGTTTCCAAAACCAGTCTCTGAGGGGAGAGGACAGCGTTGGGTCCCAGTGTCGGAAAGGGATCCTGGGCCTCTGCTGAGGGACACACTGCCCAGTGGAGGAGTCCATCCAGGATAGGCAAACAGATGCTTTCCGGGTAAGGGGAGAGGTCCAGCTGCCCAGAAATGTTGGCCAACGTGACCAGTGTGTTTTCACGCAGCATCTCCAAACAGTCCCACCACCACTCCACCTTGTTGCAGCTCACCCCTTGGTCCTGCTCCTCCTCCTTCTCGTAGGTCAGGGGGGCCTGTTTGCGTTCTGGATGCTTGTGGTGTAGGAGGATCAGTTTCCCTAGAATCAGCAGCAGCCCAGGGTGTTTGGACATTTCAAAGTCATTGCCCGGCACAAATGATAAACTCCTGATGATGTTGGAGACGCAGATGCAGCGCTTGGCCAGAGAGTCCTGCCAGTCCAGGAGGGTGCAGAGCGGCGTCTCGTCCTTACTGTGGGGTTCATCCTCCAGGATTTTTATATTTCTGTGGCTCTGAGCTGGACTGATGACAAAGGGAAACTTGCTGCTCTCCTTGGCCGTTTCCGAAGCTTTGACCTCCTCCTCGTCGCCTGCCAGGGAGCCCGGGCGCGCCGAGAGCATGTCGTCCATGGTGGCAGTTATCCTCTTCTCCGAGGAGCCGTCGGGCGCGGGAGCCTCCCCTTCCCTGGGGCTCGGGTTGCTCTCGGCTGCTGAACGTTTCCTCAAGGCAGAGGAGCAGGAAGCTCGTTTGTGAGGCAAGGGCAGCTCGGTCTTGCTCTCGAAGTGTGTCTGGATGTGCTCGGTGGTGTCCCCGCCGCCGATGCGCCAGTGCAGGAGCCCGCTGTCGAACTCCTGCACCCGGCCCAGCTTGTCCGAGTAATCCACTACAAAGGGGTCGTTCTTCTGCACCACCTTCACTGGAAGCTTGTCGAATTTACTCACTAGCTTCTCCTCGCTGCTCTCTAGAGGTACTTTGTCCTTGCTCGAAAACGCGGCCTCCTCCTCTTCCTCATCCTCCTCCTCCTCCTCACAGTTCAGGCTCCGTGGCTCATCGTCCTCCTCCCCTTCTTCAGGGGAGGAAGCTGAAGATTTGCAGAACCTTTCTGGATCTAATAGTGTTCTTTGCCCTGGGTCTCCTACCTCGTATTCCTTCAGGATTCCAAAGATCTCAATCAGGCAGCGCCGGAAATATTCCACCAAGAGTTCCAGCAAGCCTGGCAGCTACGGGGGGACAAAAACAGGAGGAGAGGAAGGAACAGCGATCAGAAAACAACTCTCAGGGAAGGCCTTTGCACACACACAGATCACTCAAGCCAGGGAGTGACCACTCACAGCTGCCCACACCCCACGCTCCAGGTACAGAGGCTGCAGGAGCTGCTCATTGACACCTGGCTGACAGAAACCCCTGCAGCATCAGCACTTCAAAGACCTGTCCCAGAGAGCATCTGCACCCACCTGGCTGAGGTTGAAGGTCATTATGCTGTTGTCATCATAGAGCAGGATGTTTATGGTATCTAAGGCCCACGTACTTTCAGCCAGCAGCCCCGACTTCAGAGACATCATCACTCTCCAGGCTTCAGGAGTTCCTGTAACATAAACACATGACACTTCCAGCTCCTGGAGTTTCAAAACAAAAAGGAGACACTTGATACTGATTTGGACCTGTGAAGAGCAGAGCCTGGTTAAGATGATGTGCAGGCTGTGTCTACCACCAACCTGCCCGCAGGCAATGCCAGAATAAGGGCTCAGAACACAATTAACCTGCAAAAATGCCTTTTTTTTTCAAAGCCAGCAGAACCCCTCTGTACCGAAGGGCCAAGGCAGCAGCAATCCCTCAGAAGGCTCCAGCAGAAAGGCAGCAGTTTCCTCTTACCGATATCTTTTGCCGTCAGCCGCCTCCTCTGCTTCAGCACGGGTTGTGTGGCCTCCACGGAGCCGGGCGGGAAGGTGATGTCCCGTCGGATCATGGGGGGCTGCACAGCTGCTGGTGTGATGTGCGAGGCAGGCACGGGCGGCCCTGCCTTCTGCATCTTCATCCCCGAGTGCAGGAACGGGGATTTACTGGGAGAAGTGCGGTTCTCCAGAGGTCTGGGCAGAGGCGCTGGGCTGGATACCTGAGGAATGTGATTCTGCATGCTGGGGGGGGTCTGGTAGTTGGACTGGGGGGGCCTGGTCATGGGGGGCACGGGGGCGGAGGGGCCGTAGGGAGGTTGCCTGTTCCCGTGGGAAGGCCATGGTCCCTCGTGGTTGACCCTCTGGTCTGAATGCAGGATTTCATCGGTTCGAGTGACCCCGTGGTAGGCGGGGCCCTGCGGCGCCGCGCCCGAGCTCTGCCGGTTGGGGTAACTGCCGTAGCCCAGCTCGTTCCTGCCCTGCCACAGGGCCCCTTGCTGGGGACCCTCCGGGGCCGGCTGGATGGGGCCCCCCATCATCTGGGGGGGGATGTTCTGCTGGGCGCCGGAGCCGGGGGCGGCCGAGACGCGGTCCCTGCCGAACTGGAAGGGGAACTGGCTCTGGCCGGCGCGGCGCTCGGCCGGGTACGTGCTGCCGTACTGGTTGTACAGGTCCTGCTGCGGCGAGGGCTGCGCCGGCGGCTGCTGGCTGGGCTGCTGCGGCTGCGCCGGGGGCAGCTGCTGCTGCGGCTGGCCCTGCCCCGAGCTGTAGGGAACGTTGTAGAGCTCGCCCTCGTGCCGCTTGGCGGGGAGCCCGTAGCTGCCGTCCATCGGCCGCTTGTAGTTCTGCGGGAACAGAGAGGCACAGACGAGGCCGGGTGAGCGGGGATTTGGGATTGTTTCTCTGGAAGGGGCTGCACAGGGAGGCGGTGGAATCACCATCCCTGGAGCTCTCCAAGAAACACCTGAATGTGGCTCTCAGCGCTCTGTCCTGGGTGATGCAGTGGTGATCGGTGACACCTTGGACTCATTGATCCCAGAGGTCTTTTCCACCCTCACCGATTCCATGAAACAAAAAGCCAAACCTCTGGGCAGAGTCCCCAGAGCCACAGGATCTGCCCCACGGCATGGCCTGGGAGAGGCTCTGTCTCCTTGTTGGCCGTACCCAATGTGAAAGTTGGATCAGTTGTTCCATTTCACAAGCCACGGCCAATTCCTTGTGGCTGCCTGGGGAGGTTCCCTGTGGATTCCACAAGGATGCCTCAGGGGCAGGAGTCTGCCCACAGAAAGGACTTTCCTGCAGAAAGGGCTCAGCTCTACTCTGCATTCACCACAAACCAGACCAGACACTGGCACTTGCTTCCCTCCACATCCAGGAATTTTATCAGACCCTATTTCTCTCATTTCCCAGGTTTCTGCTCAAGTATCAGACAAAATGCATTAAAAACTGTTGTACTTCCTGCTTCTTCCTTTCCTGTGGATTTCAAAACACTTTGCTGAAAGGAGCAAGAAGGCTTCTCACCCCTAATTCTTTTAAGTGCAAACAGAGAAAACAGCCAACTGCTGCCCAAATTAAAATCCAGGCTCTCTCTTGCCTCCAAGGTCTGAGCTGTAGCTGCTGTGGAGGCTATTCAGACACTCCACGGTCATAACTGGCTTCAGATGGAGCTCTAGGGCTTCAAAGATGACAAGTTCCAGAGTAACTCGAACTCTTGGCTCCGAGCCCCGTGGCTCTGGTTGCAGAGCCAAACTGCAGAGCAGTTGGAATTATTCTTAGCACAGCTCACCGAGTGCCCTCTCTATACTCTCCTAAACCATAGGACTTAAAATTATCAGGAAAACATTACGGGTCCTGGCATGGATACAAAGAGCAAGTCGTATGTGAGGATTATGGGAAGGGATCCACGTTCATTCAAACTGTCCTGAAACAAACCTGATGGGTTTGGGAACAGCAAGGAGGAGGAGGAGGCAGCAGGGCCATGGAGTCTGAAGCCTCTGGCTGCAGGATGAGAAAGGGAAAGACCAAAAAAATCCCCTGGTTTGTGCAGAACAATCCACCTGAAACAGCTCTCCTGAATAATCCAGGACTTGCTCCAAAGAAAGTCATCACTTGGACCAAAAGTGTTACAGAAACAGGATGGGATTCAGAAAGTTCCAGAGGGACAGAGAAGCCCAATAAAGCTCCCTGATCTTCTGCTACCTGACCAGAGCATGCAAACCACACAACCTCCATACTCAGAACACTGTTTTGTTAACACAGCACTGGGAATGTTAATTAAAACTTTTTACAACTGTTTTCAAATGGGGAAAAAGTCTCCTGCGTAAAATCAGATTGGACAGGGCTTGGAGCTCCCAGGGAAGTTGTCCCTGCCCATGGCAGGTGGAGGCACTGTATGGGCTGAGCCACTGTGTGATTCTGTGATGAGGTACCCAATTCTTCACATTCATAAAGCAAATGCACAGCCCAGAGAGTTTTCATCTTCCTCTCTTCACAAAGAGCCCAGGTAAGACTCCCAATTGAGCCAGCTGGGATCCCTGGATCACCCACCTGCTGCTGCTGCTGATACATGGTGGTTTGCTGGCTGGGGAAGGGGCTGCCCGAGGATGTGCCTTGAGTGGAGAATTGATTGCCATAGGAATCATGTCTGGAGAAGAGAGAGATGTGTCAGTGTCACTGTCACAGGCTGGCAGCCCTGGCTGGGGACAGCAGCCCCTGGCACAGACCTTTGCTGCTGCTGCTGCTGCTGGGGGTAGCGGCTGGGCGAGTACATGCCCGAGTCAGGCGCGGCGGGCAGGATGCTGGGCTGGGGGGTGCCACTGCCCAGGCTGCCCTCGGGCCCCAGCCCCGGCTCCGTCCTGTGGGGAGAGACACAGAGAGCCCCAGGGGCACTCAGGACCAGGCAAACAGAGAGAGAAAACCCCACGGGCACTCAGGACCCAGGAAAACAGGGAGAGGAAACCCCACGGGCACTCAGGACCCAGGAAAACTGACAGAGAAAACCCCACGGGCACT
Organism: Calcarius lapponicus; assembly: GCA_039654755.1. Classification (NCBI taxonomy): domain Eukaryota; kingdom Metazoa; phylum Chordata; class Aves; order Passeriformes; family Fringillidae; genus Calcarius; species Calcarius lapponicus. The sequence continues at coordinate 16,969,346 of JBBFKN010000011.1, forward strand.
CAGCACCCAGGAAAACAGGGAGAGGAAACCCCACGGGCACTCAGGACCCAGGAAAACTGGCAGAGAAAACCCCATGGGCACTCAACACCCAGGAAAACAGGGAGAGGAAACCCCATGGGCACTCAGGACCCAGGAAAACAGAGAGAGAGAGAACCCCATGGGCACTCAGCACCCAGGAAAACTGACAGAGAAAATCCCACGGGCACTCAGCACCCAGGAAAACAGGGAGAGGAAACCCCACGGGCACTCAGGACCCAGGCAAAGAGACAGAGAGAACCGCACGGGCACTCAGGAGCCGGTGTGGCACAGGCTGCTCAGCACAGCCATGGCAGCGGGCGGAGGTGCCCGAGGTGGCCCAGGGTGGGCAGGGCAGAGCAGGGCAGGGTGGGCAGGGCAGGGCAGGCAGGGCAGGCAGGGCAGGCAGCACCCACCTGACTCTGTCGTAGGGGGCTCCGTAGGGGTAGTGCTGCCGCTGGCCCATGGCCATGTTGCCCATGCCGGGGCCGGCGGCGCGGTTGTAAGGGTCACCCATGCCACTGTTGGGGCCCTGCCCTGAGGACATGAAGGGGTCGCTTCCTGGAGCTGGAAGAGAAAAAGAACCACTGAACACACCCTTAGGAAAAGACTTCTGAGGTTCTGGGCAGGAAGGGCGAGCAGGGGGCGTCCTGCAGCATTTCCAGCACCCAGCCAGGCAGGGATGAGGGCTCCAGGAGAAGATGATCCCTCACCTTTCCTCATACTGCTGTAGGGATCTTTATTTGGCTCGTAAGACATGCGACCCATCATGTCAGAGGTATTCATGCTGGGCTGGTACCCTGGATTTGGAGTCATGGAGTTCCGTTTCTGGAACGTAGGATCACTGCCGTCTGAAAAGGCATCCTGAAGGCCCACGGAGTTACTCCTGTTCCAAAAAAGCCCCACAAAGACCACGTTACAGAGGTCCACGATGGTCCCCAGGATACTCTTCCTCACATGCTCCCTCTCAGGTGTTGCCATCCCCTCTAAGGGCACAGAATCAAGAGGAACTGCCCCTCCACAACGCTGACCTCCGACCCAACCCCGAAATTAAAGAACACTCACACACGATGCTGCTGTCAGCCATGAGGGAAGGAGCCAAGCTGTGCAGGCCCACCAAAACAGGCAGCCAAGGCCCCAACATCTGCAGCAATGACCCAGAGGTGTCACCCCCAGCAGTGGTGCCATACCTGATGCCTGGCAAAGGGGGCATCTGACTGTGAGGCGTCGAGGCTGGAGTTGGTGGCTTCAAGTCTCCTCCTTCTGCCATGGAGCTGCTGGTGGACTGAGGTGTCTGAGGGCCCTGCATGGAGCCTGAACCCGCTGCAAGAGGAAGAACATGGGGTGAGCAGCCTTGCACCCTATGGATGCAACCCTGAACCTCCCAGAGCCTCAAGAACAGAGAGTCCTTTGAGGAAGAGACAGATGAAACATGGCCAAGAAAGCACGAGGAGCTCAACAGTCCAAGGACAGGCTGGGCCAGGCTCCACAGAAGAACCCGAAGCTGAGAGGTTGTGTCTCTGCTCATCCTAACCCCGCTCCCTTTTCCACACCATGGCACTGTGTGGTGCTCCCCACGTTATCCTGTCAGAGCTGGTGCTCTGGAGGGCACCACGTGGCAGCAATGTGGGGCTTCTGCCAAGTGACACCCCCTGATGTCCCCCAGCCAAGAGAGGGGGACTGGAACCCTGTCCTGGGAGCCTCAGGATCTCCCCAACCATGGAAACCTCAGCTGAACGAGGCTCCTCTGTGTGCTCTGCCCCTCCAGAGCAGCGAATGCACCAGTGAAGCACCACTCCCAAGGATTCCTGGAACAGGGAATGCCGGAGCTGCTGGATCTTTCACTGGAGCACAAAACCCGTCCAGCAGGTTCCCTGCAAGTCCCAGCTTTCTGCTCCACTGAGCCTGGACTAAACCTCCCTGTGCAATCCAGTAATCCAGCTGTGCTGCAGCTCCAGCAGCTCTCCCCTGGCCCGGGATCGCTGTGACAGCATCAGCTCAGGTTCAGCCGCTCCTCGCAGCTGGCAAGAGCTGAACTCTTAATTAATGTTTCCATTAGTTCTGTCCCCAGCACCCGATATCCCTCAGCTTCAGCCCTGCTGGCTGATGAGTCATTTCAGCTATTCATTAAAATCCTCCGAGGTCACGTCCAGGCCATGTTTGTTTACACCCCACCTTCCTGGCACCCTGTCCTCTGCTCTGCGACTCCCTCCGGCCGCCAGGGCTGCAGGAGGAAGGGCAGCAGCAGCTCCTGGGGAGGTTCACTCACAGCCCCTCCCTGGCAGCCCAGCCCCGCTGCTTCCCCCAGGAACTGGCTCTGGAAGAGGCCCCGAGACATTCCCCGAGATATTCCCCAGACATTCCCCAGACATTCCCTGCCTGCTGCCATTTGGTGTTTGTCCCCAGCTCCCGCTGTCCCTCCCACTCACAAACTCACCCGGAGCTGGAGCAGGGCCAGCTCCACACTCTGGGAATTCCAACCCAAGGTGCCTCCCCGGGGACTCTGCCAGAGGAACCTGCAGGGCTTCCAGGAAACTCCCAGTGCCCAGGAGGGAGTTCCCAGTTCCCTCTGGCCACCATCTCTGGGACACTCCTGGGTGCTGAGGGTGCGATGGGCACTGCAGGGATGAGCTCTGGCACCAGGAGCTCCCCCTCTGCGGCCTCAGAAGGGGTTAATGGAGAGCAGCACAGTGCAACCCTCACCATTCCCAGAGCTCTGCAGGAGTTAATTTGGCAGGACAGGCTGGAATGAAGAGCAAGCCAATGCCAACAGGTTGTGAGGTCTGCAAGGAGAGCAAACCACGTCTGTGGGACAACAGAGCCCTTCAGCCAAAGGATGAAATGGCTTCAACACGTCTCCTGTTGTCCACAGGTTCCCAAACAGGGAATTTATTCTCATCCAGGTGATTCCCTGAGGGACAGGACTGTGTGGGGCTCTGGAAGAGCAGCATCCACACTGCCCTAGGGCTCCTCAGCCTGGAGCTGGCTGACAGAGCAATTTCTGTCCTGCCCCGCACCCCCAGGCCCTGAGAGGAAGAAAAGGAAAGTGAAAGAGGAGCAGGGACAGCTGAGTGATTCAGCATAAAGGATCAGAGCCACCAGCCAGGCTGCAGCGCTGCCCCTGCACGTTCCCAGTGTGGGGATCTGGAGCAAGGCACCCTGAGAAGGGTTTGAGCTGGAAATGCAGCAGGCTCCTTTCAGAGCAGCACCCAACGTGCAGAGTTTGGAGTAAGAGCCCTGCAAATTCCTCCTGCTGAAGCAGAGCTCAGCCAAGAAGGCAGAGCCAGGCCCTTCCCAAACACCACGTGAGCTAAAACAAAACAAAACCTGATGCAGCCCCTAATCCACTCCGACACACACCTAGAGCTACAGCAAGTCTAAAGTGGCTTCCCAAAAGTCTCACCTCTCTCCAAATAAACTCCAAATGCTCTCAACATCTTTATTCCACTGCCTTGGGGGACAAGAAAGAGGTTTTGGAAATAAAATGGGATTGTATTTGTGGTCTAGTTTGGGCAGAACTCAGACCCACTTTGGACAGAGGTTCAATCTAATGGCACAGAGTTACTTTATCCTGCAGAACACACCAAGGCTGAAGCTCCACTAGGGCAGGTTCTCCTGTCAGACAGGATTTAGTTCTTTACAAAACCCCCCTGTAGCTGGAAGGAGAAATGTGGTGCCCAGCAGAGCCCTGGGACAAGCCCACTGTCCCTGAAGGGTCCAGCAGGGCTGGGACACAACTGCACTGCAGGCAAAAGAGGTTCATTATTCTGCTCCTCAGGAGCCAGACGAAGATGGTGCCAGGTTTCACAACCAAAAAGGCATTTTTTTGCAAACATTATAGGAACTTCAAAGCAGACCAAGTTTTTATTTCACCTACATGAGCAGGCTCCTGACCAGAAAAAGCATCTGAAGTTTTTTAGTTATAAGACAAACTGGAAAACTCAAGCTTAAAGAGAAGTTGGCAAATTCAGCAGCAATTCAAGCAATGAACTCAATGCAAATGAGACAGAAAGGATCAGACTTTCCAAAGACTAAAGAGTACAACGTGCATGGCTGGCCTGCATGTCTTTTCTTTTTTTGTTTAACAAATCTGAATTGAGCATTATGCTCAATTAAATATTCAGAAACAGGAGCACCCCCTAAAATCTGAAACGACAGCAAAGGTGCATTTTAAAGATTCCTAAAGCACCCAGCTTGTTGTAGGTCCCCAGTGCTCTGAGCACAGAGCCTCAGAATGCCCTCCCTGGCTCCTGCTGAGGGCTGAGAGCAGGAATTCCTGAGGAGGGTGAGTGCACACCCACATGCAGCCTCTCCTCCCAGAAGGCATCACTGGCACAGTCCAAACCAGTTCAGCTTCTGCAGTGGATTCCCAAACAGGAGCAGGAACACGGGCTGCTGCTGGAGCCACCCTGCAGGGAAACTCCAGAGCCCTCTCTCTGCCAGAGAGATGCAGCAGCAAGCACAGAGGGGTGTGTTGTGTGTGTGTGTGTATTTTCAGGTTTTCCTTTTTCTCAAGCTTAATCCAGAGCTTGGGCACACAAAACTGAACTATCCCAAGAGGCTCAACTCACTCCCAGTCTCTTCCACTCCCAGTTTACCAAAGCAATTTTATCCTGCACAGCCAGAGAACAGGGTGGGGGGTTTGGCAGCTTGGACCAGCCTGGCCCCAGCACAGTGCCAGAACCCTCCTGCTCACACAGCCACTGCTCAAACCAGGGCCTGGCCTCACCTGGAGATGGGGGCTGGATCTTGGTCTGGGACTTCTTGGAGTCAGCAGCTGCGAAGATGTCGGGAGGGGGGTCCTCGCCGCGCTCGATCTTGCACTCGAAGGCGTACAGACACTGGATGTACTGCTTCTTCAGAGAGCTGGCTGCACTGCTCGACGTGCCCACGTTCAGGTTGGTGGCCAGCTCACGCCACTTCTTGTTCTTGTTGACCTGCACGACCAAACAGGAGGCTCTAAACTCCAAATCCCAGCTGTACCTCCTCCCAGAGGAGACATCAACCCTTCCCAGCTCACACAAAGGACGCACTGAGGGCCAAGCAGAGCAACCCCAAAACCACCAAACTCCCTTCTTCACCTACAGAAAACTTTTCAGATTTACAGGGACAGATTGCAAATCAAATTAGACACGAGGTCAGCTGACAGCCAGATGCAAAGACAAAGACAGTGTCACCAATCTTTGCACTGGGCAAGCAGGGAAAAAGGGCTTGGACTGGATCTGGCCACAGACTGTTCTCACCCAGACAAAGGGAGAGCAGACATCTGGCTCCCTCAAAGGGTGCTGGGTTTTATTTACAGAAATAAAACAGATAAAGTGTGGCTACATGGAAATTCATGGCTCACATCTGGCCCCAAAGCTGATCTTTGTGCTGGGGTCACTGACCTGAGTCAATCCCCCGATCTCCTTGACAGAGATGTAGAGCCTGTACAGGTCCAGGGGCTTCCTGCCCACGGCTGGCAGGTTGGTCATGCCCATGGCCTTCTCCTCAGTGAAGGCCAGGTAACGATCCACCCACAGCTTCCTCTCGGGCTCCCCTCCCAGCTCGTACAGCTTGGTGATCTTCTCGTTGGTCGTGGTAGAGGAACTGGACTTCTAGGAGAAGGAAAGAGAGATCAGGACTGAGCGGCACAACAGCAGCTCCTCCAGTCCCAGGTGGTATCTGGCCCTGTTTCCTCCTGCAGTCCCTGTCTCCCGTGTCTTTCACCACCTGGAGTGGAGGCAGAGATGGCCTTGGCACTCCAAATCCTTACTTAAAAATGAGCTCCTGAACCAGAGGTGTTCCTCAAACCTGATATGTTCCAGGTGAACCCTAGACCCAGAACTGAGAGTGTTCATGGCACATGAGATTCCTTCACAGCACAGACCAGGACAGAGCAGCACTGATTTGTGGCCAAGAGAATTCAAATCCTCTTTTGCCATAAATAAGAGAGGCAGATGCCAGAATACAGGAGCAGAAGTGAGAGATCTCCTGGATCTTGCTGCTGGCACAGGGATCAAACCTGCTGAGCATTTGTTTTCCTTCAGGTAGCAAAGGAGGAGACCAGGGGCTCAGAAACTGCTTTTTTGGTGGTTCTTTTGAAACTTGTAGCAGCAATGCAAAGAAAAACACTCCCTGAAGAACTTGTTTGCCTCCCTCTTCTGGCTTTGATACAGGATTAGTGAGAGGTCTGTTTGTGAAACAACTGCAACACTTTAGTTACCACGTCCCAGCTGAGAGCTGACTCGCTCCAGGCCCACTCCACCAACAAACTCAGGTTTGTTTACGCTGCTTTTGGCAGTTTCACTGCGGCAGGTAATAATTCCTAATACTGAATTTGTTTTCCAGGTGAAATCCATGTCTCCCACAGGACTGGGAAACGCTCCCCTCCATTTCTCACACTGTTCAATCCAACACAACACATGGCTTTATTTCCCTGGATGCTGAGGAGGATGGGAGTCAATAAAAACAAAACCCAGAACGTTTTACCTTTGACTTGGATTCTGCTTTGGGCGTCCCATCTGCCTTGTTGTTCATTTTAGTTGCAGGTGTTAATTTGACATCCCCGAGTCCCATCATTTCAGGGCTGGCTGCCATCCCTGGGAAGTTAAAGGAGTCTTTAACACTGATTTTCCTTCCAGGGCAATGACATCAGTGAAGTCCTACAGCTCTGGCTTACCTGCAGAGTTGTTGGCCATGTTGCCCCCCATGGGGTAGGGGGGGCCCTGGGGGTTTATCATGCCAGCCATGCTGTTAATGCCCTGCCCATAAGGAGGCCCAGTGCCCATCATTCCCCCCTGGTTCATGTTGGGATAACCAGGAGGCCTGGAGGAGGAAGAAACACACAATTACTCCACACATTAGGCACTAGGATATTGCCTTCTGAGGAAGCAGCTTTGCTAAAAGAAACTTTAAAAGGACATGGAGAAGTGACTTGCCCCAAACCATTTTTCCAAGAGAAGAACAAAGGTCAGGTGCCCTTATGAAGCTCAGTGCCCAGAGCCCAAGTCACACTCTCAAGAGAAAAGGGGATGCAAACCCTTTGGAAAGTGGGACTTGAGCTCTGAACATTTTCACCCTTCATCTTGTTCTCCTAGATCCACAAACTGAGCCTCATTTCAGCTGTGAAACTGCCTTTAACCTGCAGACTCTGCAGCCCTGGGCAGTGTAGTGAGAACACAGGATTTAGAATGGTGGAATGTCCTGGGCTGGAAGCATTGTTTTCCATGTATCACAAACCTCCCACACAACTGTGGCTCAAACCTCTTCCTCAAAGGGACAGGCTTGGGTGCCTTTATTGGGGTTTGGGAACTTGAGCCTTGGCAGCCACAGGTAAAAGCAGGAGGCTGCAGGAGCAGCCCTCAGGTGAGGATAAAGAGCAGCGTCCAGTCAGACAACAAATAATCCACCAGTCCTGGGGGAAGCCAATTTATGAGCACATTCATGGCTCCCCTGGCATTCTGGTAGGCCACACACACCTACTCTGAAATGGGCAATAAAGGAGAAAACAACCACAGAAAACTGTGCAAAGTTCAGAGCTGAATTCCAGCTCCTTTCCCACAGCTTCTCATCAAGGCCCTAAAAGGAAGAAGCTCCTCACACTGGACAAGCAATGCCTTGGATCACACACACAGCTGGGTTTAGGGGCTGCAGCACAGGGGCAGCATCTCCAAGCCACCCAGGGAACAGAGAACACCAGAAAGCAAAATGCAAAAACAACTGAAGGCATCTCAGAGTTAAATAATTCCACCTGTGAACCTAAGTATGTAATAAATGATGTACAGAGTGCTGGAATGGTTTGGGTTGGACAGACCCTAAAGATCATCCCCCGTTTGACCCCCACCACAGGGCAGAGTCACCTTCCCCTATCCCAGGCTGCTCCAGGCTGTGTCCAACCTGGCCTTGGGCACTGCCAGGGATGGGGGAACCACAGCTGCTCTGGGCATTCCGACAGACACACAGCTCCTCCAGGCTTTACTCTCCTCCTTTTTAACACTTCACTTGGGAACCAAATGTCCATGAAGGACAGACACCTCCACGGAGGACAGACACCTCCAGAAGCCTCTGTGAGCGTTCCCCCAGAGGCACCCCCAGCCCTGTGCCCGCTGTGCCCCCCGTACCTGTTCTGGATGGAGTTGGCAGCGGCGTGCATGGCGGCGGCGGCCGCCTCCTGCGCCTTGCGGTTCATGCCGGCGGGCGGGGGGCACATCCCGCTGCCCACCTGGGGGGGCATGCTGGCCATGTTGGGCCCGTAGGGCCGGCTGCCCATGGCCCCGTGGCCCATCCTGCCCGGGGGCAGCCCGCTGTACGGGGGCACCCCGCTCTGGCCGTGCATCTGGCCGCCCGCCCCCATGGGGTTCATGCTGCCCCCCATGCCCGGGCTGGGGTAGTTGGCGTTGGACATGGCGTTGTAGTTTGGCTGCCTGGGGTACCCTCCTGGGGAGAGAGCACAGGGGAACACAGCATCACTCGCCCCGCTCCGTTCGTGAATCACCACAGAAATCCTCTATCGGCAAATATTTAAAGATCACTAACAGAGATGAGGGGGAGTGTTCACACCTCAGCACAAAGTCAAAGTACTTGGATATAAGCCACGTAAAATGTGTTTTGACACAGCCAAGTAACAACATCGATTCAGAAGCTGCCTGAAACTCTCCCAAACCTCAACCCAGCACAGAGAGCTAAATGGCCCAGGACAGGATGGAAAATCCCACATTAACCCTTCCCAAAACAGGCACCACTTCATCATCTTCCTCTCCAAAGAGAGCCATCCCTTTGTCACAATTACATGGGATGCACAACCTGCTTATTCCTAAATAAGGAGGAAGAATCCTACTTTTAGAAGTACAGCTATCCCTGAAAGCAACATATCCCATCAATCTCAACAGGAGCAAAGCTCTGGTCGGTACCAACAACTGATTAAGAGGGGACAAATCAAAACATTTATCATGGAATCATGGAGTGGTTTGGAAGGGACCTTGAAGATCATCCCGTGGGCAGGGACACCTTCCACTATCCCAGATTGCTCCAACCTGGCCTTGAATGGGGCAGCCACAGCTCCTCTGGGCAACCTGGGGCCCCAACAAGACACGAGGACAGAGAGGCCTCTGCTGGCCCCGTTCCCACCTTGAGGTCCATACTGGCCGCCCTGGGGTCCGTAGCTCCCCATGGAGTTCTGCTGGTAGGGCCCCATGCCGGCGTGCATCTGTGCTCCCGAGGACTGCCGGGGGGATAAGGCTGAGCCGGGCTGGGGGGAGCTGTACTGGGGCATCTGGGGGTTCCTCTGCATGTACCCTGCACAGCAGGAGGGAAAACAGCGTTAGTGCAAAGCATCCCGAGCTGCCAGCGCACACACGTGTGCCAGGGAACAGCCCCCAGCACGGACAGAATCCTTCCAGCAACAGCCTGGACACATTTTAGTGGCTGCATTAAGGAGCTGGTGTTATCTGAGCAGATAACAGATCCAATTTCCTGTTTTAGTCAGAAAAAAAAAAACCCTTAGTGTCACAGCAGAAGCCAGTACAGCTCTGCAAATCCTTGGGGCTTCTTGTTCTTGGTTTTTGTTCACTTGTTTGTTTTCTCAGGGTGGCAACTCTATACCTTCAGCCAGGAGAGCTGAAATTATACATGCATTTTTCCCCCCAAAATCTTACTCTCTCAAAGGGCAAAGGCACACAGTATTGTTGTGAGCACCCGTTGTTTTGAAGCTTAAAGCATATTAAGAAGCCAGAGAAAACACCTTAGAAGCCAAAGCACCAGTTTGGATGGAACATTCAGAGGCCAAACAGCCACCAAGAGCTGAATGTACTGCAAGGTGCCTCAACACTTCAGCCTGTAGTCCTGGGCAGCTTTCCAGTGCTCAGCCCACAGAAGCCAGGCCCCCAGGGCAGGGAAGCGGAGCCAGCAGGGCTGACCCACCTCGGTCCTGCGCGATGCTCGACTGGTTCATGGAGGGGTGCAGGATCGTGTCCGACTGGCCGCTGGGAGGGCGGGGAGGCATCTGATTGCCTGGGCCACAGAGAGGACACAGCCATCAGCACAGAGCCCCACACACCCAGCAGAGCCACACCCCAGAACCCCAGGACAACGGGAGAACAGCAGCAAGTGGTCACTCGGGCCAGTGCACGGGCACTGCTGGCTCCCCAGCACCTCATCCACCCCCAGAAAGCTCTCACACACCCCGAGGAGCTCAGAGGAGCTCAGTGAGCACCCAGGGCAGCTCTGGGCAGCACAGCCCGGGTGAGAGGTTACCTGGGACTGCAGCAGGGGACAGGGGACCGGAGCGGGACTGAGCAACGCTGGCTGGAGATCCAACTGGGGAGGGGGAGGGTCCTCTGATGCCTGGCAGGTGAGGAGAGGTATGTGGCGAGAAAGGAGACTGAGCTGGGTTACTCTGCTCTCCTTGGCTGCTGGAAATCCCTGATGTGCTTACTCCAGGGCTCAGGGCTCCTTCGGTCCCCATGGGCAGGTCATCTATGGAACCAGACAGGTCCTGCAGGGCACAGAAACACATCAGAAACCACAGAGCCACGGGGCTGCTCTCTCACACACTGTCAGGAGGAGCATTTGTCCCGGGGCATGCTGCACACAGGAGCCAGTGAACTCTGTTCAGTGCTGGTACCAAAGGCTGCTGCGGACTGAGGCAGCCGCCAGACGTGTCTTATCCTGCTGCCAGTCTGAACCCAGGAGCTCCTGAGCTGCTTTGCTGCTGGCCCAAACAACTGGCTAATTCTCCTTTTAATTCAGTTTAGAGGTGGGAAGTTAAAGAATGCATCAACAGCACACGTAAAATTGCAAACACAGGAGACAGTCCATGTGATCGTGGCTTGGAAGGGAAACGTGGCTCAGCCTCTGAAAGACAGAAAACTCCTGCCTCACCATAATTAATTCATAAACCTCCTATGAGCTGGGAAACTACTCACTTGAGATGGATAAAAACAAACTAAACAGAGATTTAAAAGAAAACCATAAAATACTCTTCAGGGTTCCCACTTCCCTTTCTTCAAAGACAGCAAAAATTAGCAGTTACTGCATCAACCTGTAAAGTTTAGCTTTTCTCGAAGGCAAGGCTAGAAAACACCCTTCCTCCTGCATGTATTCACCTTGCAGAAGAAAAGCACAAAAAGCCTAAGAGAGCTGAAACCTCCAATTGCCACAGCATCAAGAACCAGCTGGCAAGTGTGGAATGGGGCTAATTCCAAGGAGCTGATGTGCAGATCAGATCCAGCATGCCCAATTGTGCTGGCTGGCTGCTAACAAGGTGCATCAGCTGCTCGGGCTTGGCCTGCACTCAATGAGTCAGGAGCAGCCCCAGCCAGAGGAAGTGGCAGCCTATTTGAACAGAAAGCTGGGAAGTTGTAACTATTCCAGGGATTAGATAAAATCTCTGCCAGAGGTTCAAAGGATCACGGCAGGTGAAGAAGTGGAGGCCAAAGCTTACCAGGACTTCACTTACCCTTCCTAAGTCTTCCAGAGCAATCAGCTCTGGATCAGAAGGGTTCTGAGTGAGCCCTGAGGGAATCCCAGGTCATTTTCCCTGCACAGAACTCAGCTGAACAGCACAGGCAGAGCCAACCTCATTTAAACCCCACGGAGAAAGGCCGAGCCAGCTGATAAATCACCTGGACAGCCTGGTTCCACTTACACTGAGAGCACAGCTCCTGGTCCAGCAGCAGGGCAGGGAACATTTTCCCAGCCCTGGAGCGCACATGGAGCTGGAGCAGACACTGCAGCTCATCAGCCTGGGGGAGCAGGAGCCCCCACACCCAACCCTGCCTGCCAGGGGCTGTGCAAAGGCTCTGACAGCACAGCCAGGACGTGGAGCTCAGGGAGAAGTGGAATTATGGAGGAATAAAATCCAACACCCAAGCACCTCATCACCCCCGTGGGACTGGGACATCCAGAGGGCAGAGCTGGGCCTCAGCACCACCTTCAGCTGCTCCAGCACAGCAATTTCTTCTGTTTTAATGGAATTTGAACAAAATGCTTCGAACAAATGCTGGCCAGTGTTACTTTGGAGCTGCAGAGCCCAGACACTTGGTGGGATGATTTAGTGCAGAGTGTGTCCTCCCTCCCCTTCCATTGCTGCTCCTGTTGGAGAGCTCATTTCCTGCACCACAGTCTCTGAGGTGTATTTGCTTACTGCTCAAGTATTATCTTCTTGAGGGAAAAAAAAAAAAAAAAAAAGCTTTGTTTTATTTCAATGAAAGCTAAAAAACTGCAGAAAAAGCCTAAAAATAGTGTCTAAGATCTCCTGCAATTTTCACTACTTTCCTATTGTAACATCAAAAGCATTGCTCCTTTATGCAGCTATTTGGGTGTTTTTCCCTGGACAACTTTGACAAATCCCACATTCCTACTGCAGAAACCATCTGAAGTGGGAGTAAAGAGACATTATTTCCAACATTTTGCATTAAAAAGCATCAACCAACACAAACAATCAAGAGCAAAACACTCCTCTCACTGAGATTTACTGCACCCAACTGCAGCCACTGATACAAGACACACAAAGAGATTCCCCCCAGAGCCCAGGAAGGGATCACAATGTCCAGAAACCAGTTCAGTCCAGCCTACAACTGGATGGAAATACTGGCACGTCCCTTCAATACATGAAGGTAGTTTTAGTTTGAATCACCAAGTATCTGCAAGACATAAAACGAAGGAACGTTGAAAACGGTTTGAAAATTAACTCCTAAGAAGCAGATAACAATCTGCAGAGCTCATGCCTTCCACCTTGCCTGTGCACCAATGCTTTAGCACTCAAGGCATTTAAAAACATCCCATTTTAATGAAGCAGGTGGGTCCTGGCTGGCTGTGCCCCATTGCTGAACACCAGGAGGGACCCCCAGAGCTTCAGCTGTGCATCAGGCTCCCAGATTATCAGTTTAAATGAGTTGGAAATGAATTACACATCCCTCTTTCCCAGCTGTTGGGACATGAGCTGAAACAGGACCATGAAAATCGAGTAACTCCTGAAGTGACTTTCACCTCCAAAGATATGTAAGTTTTATGAATTCCAACAATAAAGTCATTTCCCAGCAAAGAAGGGTTCTGCCAGCACAGCAGCATTTTCTGAGTGTGTTATTCAGCAGGACTGAGCTGCTCAGAGGGAAAACTCCTGCAAGGGGAAGGAGAAAACATGGACTGGAATGTCTGAGCCCCAGCAGCTCATCAGGGGGGAGCTGGTTTCCTCCCATCAAATTCTCTCTCAGGATGTCAAGCACCAGGGCACCAGGGGTTAATTGAACCTAAAAGACACCTCCAGCTCTGCCACCCCCAAAGCAGGGGAAAAGGAAACCCCTGCATCTCCCTGCAGCCTGTTTTCAGGGCAGCTGCAGTGGAGAAGCTTTAAAAACAATGAAACCTGATGGAAATAATGGAGCCCTGCTGCCGTCAGGGGGTTCTGGACGCGGCCCAAGAGCAGAGGGCCTGGGAGGTTTTATTTGCCTCCCACGGAGCACCAGGAGCAGCCCTGGGAAGGCACAGCAGCAGGAGAAGGGCTCTCCCCTCTCCCGCAGCACAGCCAGGGAGCCCAGACGGGAGGTGAGGCTCGGCAGCAGCAGCTCTGCCAACTCAAGGAAACGTCAGGGTCTGGAGAATTTCCTCACGTGTTTCCAATGTGTTTTTTATGCATTTTATTGCTCATCTGCCATGCAGATCAAAAACGCTGGAGGGATTCCAACTATTTCACACAGAATCTCACACTCCAGGCTGGCTGCAGCCCCAAAGCCTGAGTTTCTTCACTTGAAATACTGCCCAGTGTTATTTTGGGATGTGACCTGATAGCGGAAGCCCACGGGGACCGGGGAGGGAGCGGTTCCAGCTGTGAGAGAGAGGATGCCCGAGCCGGGCCGGTGCCAGCGCGGGGCTGTCAGTGCTGCTGAGGAGCAGGAGCCAGCACAGCACCTCCTGCTCCCGCCACAGAAACCCTGCACAGCCACACGGCAGGACCAGGGCAGCCCAGCCCCGCACGGAAATCCCTGCAAGCCCCGGCAGGGCAGAACAGGGAGCCGAGGGTTTGTGCTGGAAACAGCCGGGATTCTTTCATCTGGCAGCAGGAACCAGCACCCCTCTATCTGATACAGCTCATTTGTTAAACAAACAGAGAGATGAAACAGCCAGAAATGCTTCAGATCAAGGTAACAAAGTCCCAGAGGAGCAGAGAGACTCGAGGCTCTGCTCCGGCCCATCCCACCGACCTGGAAGAGCCGAAGACTGACCAGAAAGCAAAAGGAATTCCTGAGAGGGACTGCAGCCTCCCCTGCCCATCCCACGCGGGAGGTGTGGGGGAACAGGGAATGATCTCACACCATCAGATCACCAGACAGCACTCAGGGAAATTACGGTCTGAGATGGGCATGTGCTGGAGTTTATAAATTCTGTAAGGCCAGTTGTTTCCATAAGATGCTCACAAGCAAGACCAGAGAACAATGGCTAAATTTATTCCCCAGTTCTTTCTGAAAGGGAAAAAGCCTCTTCCTTCCTTCTGATTGAAATACTCACTTTCTATTACAAGCTCTTTTTCTGTGCAGTTGCTTTTCCACTTACTCAAGAACTACCAACATTTAAAAATCACAAGCTTGTCCTTTCCTTCCCCTTTATTTCCACACCCAAAATACCTCAATCCTCTCTATCACAACAATCACACAGCTGACTGGCAGGATCTCCCTGCTATTTTGGGGACATGGATAGACTCGTTCCTCCTTTGGCAGCACAGACAAATCCTGCCTCTCATGCTCCACAGAACACTTTCTCCTGGAGACTTCCCCGTGCTCTGCTCACAGCACCCCCACAAAGGAACCTGAGGTTTTCACAGATGTGACAGAAGGGTCTGGAGAGGCCCTGCAGCCCCAGTGCTTTCCTGCTCTGCCTCTTCCAGGTTGCTCCCCCAGCAGAAACCATAAGCTGGAGCTTGGGAACAAGTTCAGCTCCACTGGAAACCCAGCTGATGCTTTTTATCCAGAGAGATTTCTCATCCAGTGTCCCCAAAGCTGACAAATCAAGAGTCAGAACAGATATTTTCCAAGTCCTGTCCTACTCCAAAAACATACAGCTTGTGCCAGGGATGGCCACCATTCCCCTCACTCTGCTCTCCCACCACCACTCACTGTGGAGAGGAACACAAGTCCATCTTTCCAGCACCAAAAGCAACTTCAGGATGGTTCCTGGTGTGGGCATGGGCTGGACAAGACACAAAGGGGATGTCCTCCTCCCAAATGGGACAAAACCAGCAGTCAGAAGGAACAAAGGGATTTATTTGCAATGAAATCACTGGGACTGGCCCCTTGGATATGTCCCTGGAAGCTCCACCTCTGATGTGAGCAGGGGTGACATGAGAGCAACAAGAATTGAGTTCAACAAGAGAAAAAACGAGTTTGGTACCAAACTGAGTGAGCCACAAGGACCCTCACGTGCCACTCACTCATCCCCACGGTCCTTACAGAGAGGAAGGAAGTGCTAGACTTTACTACTTCAAGGGGAAAACACCTGCCCACTAAAACAAACAGCAGCAAGGCTTCAGCAAGGCTCTGCTACAGAGTCCATATTCCCCTCCCTTCCAAGGAGTTTCAGCTCCTCTCAGGCAGCAGCGCTGGCAATTACAAACCTAAGATGGGGACTGGAACATGCCAGAGAGATTCGTGCAGTTCCCTTGCTCAAAAAAGAAGCTGAAAAGCTCATTCTTCCAGGCTGGCTTCAGACAAACTGGGAGAAGCTGCTGGCTCGAGCTGCACTGCAGGGAAGGGAGGCTGGCAGGAGGAGGGGCTCGGTGCCACACGAGAGATTTTACTCTGATGGCAAAAATCAGCTGCTGCTCTAATCCAGCTCAGTGGATGCAGGTGAGCGTGGTGGGCTGGCAGGGAGCAGGCTGGGGCTGGAGCAGGCAGGGGACAGGGGAAGGGCTGCTGGCTGTGCCACATTCCTGCACCGGAGCCTTGCGGAACAGCTACCGCAGCAGCCATTGATTTTTCAGAGGTCGATACTCCACTCCCACAGATCTCCTCGGCAGGAGCTTTAATCACATCTCCTGCTCCTTCCCTGTGCCACCCCTCCTTCTCTTCCCCCTCCAAATAAAATAAAATAAAATATATTAAAAAAAAAGGGAGGGCGAGGGGGCTTTCCTCCCTCTTCGAGCATGGAGAGACGAGCAAATCTCATCTCCTGTGTCTTTGGAGAGCAGAGATTCGGAGCTGTGGTTGCAGCACAAAGTGGAGAAGGAGCACCATGATTCATCCACAGAACAAGATGTCGCTGGAGGGAGAAGCCGCCGTGTGGAAGGGCAGCATTCCCACCCGGGCTCTTCCACAGGACCCTGCGAGATTCAACAGCAAAGCCCCACACAGGAGCTCCCATTTAACCCTTTGGAGGCTGCTCAGCTGACAAAAAGGACTCCCAGCTTTACACAAAGCTTGGTACAACATCAAACACCCAAAGCAGCACGAAAATGCTGAGTTTTCCCAGCCAGGGCGGCATCACTTCAGCTGTGCCAGAAGCTGTCCCGTCCATCCAGCACACAAGGGTGACACCTCCAGCTCCCACAGCAAGCCTGACCCCAAAACAAGCCGTGGGGAAGAGGCAGGAGGATCTGGGCACAGGAAGAAGCAACATAGCAGCAACGCCAGGGGATGCTCTCCCTGATTTCGGGCAGGTGTGGGGATGCAGGGATCTCCAAGCCATCAGTGGGCAAGGCTGGCCTTGGGAAAGAGGTGCAGGAGAGAAATGAGTGCAGGCTTCAGCTGTCAGACCTGCTTATTCACAGAGCTTTTGTTTTCCTTCCCCAGGATTTTCCTCACCCAAGTCTGAAGACGAGCCCCAGCTCCCAGAAAACCCAGGGTCAGGAGGAGGCAGGAGGCTCCCCTTGCACTGCCAGACACGAGGATATTCCCATTCCCCAGCTTCTCTGGAAGGCGCTTTCCAGGCTCATATTCCACACACTGACACTCCAAAGCATTTAGTCATCCCAGCATGTGACTGTGCCACCATGCCAACCTCCCCAGCCAGGGTGGGCAAAGGGAAGCAGCAAAGGCAAGAGGCTGAAATTATTATAAAATTTAAAAGGCCTCTGTTCAGGCAATACTTTGGACTTTAAGATAAATCAGCTTTTAGTACTCTCATCAGCCTCTGAAACAATTAACAGTGACAGAATCAATTTCTAAAAAAGCAGGATGAAGATTTTAGGACAGAACAAGATTTCTAAGCTCTCAGGCATCTGCAAGTGTGGTGAATCCAGTGGTTCTTCCCCTGGAAGTTGTCCCTGCCCATGGCAGGGGGCTGGAACTGGATGATCTTTAGGTTCCTTTCCAACCCAACCCAGTCTGTGATCCTGGACGGATCCTAAGAGACAGCTGGAAGCTGCAGCTCCTTCCCAAGCTCCCTGGGTACCTGCGGGAGGGTTTGGCCCCTTGGCACTGGGGCATCTCCAGAGCTGCCTGCAGTGCCACCCCAGGCCTGGGTGCTGCTCTGGGTGGGATGGGGAGGCTGAGACACGTTTGGAGAGAATCAGGGGACTGCTCCTGGCTCAGAGCAGTGAGCAGGCACAGGAAGAGGCACCATATCCATGGAAACCTGGCCCAGGCCAGGCTGCCCTCGGGGTCAGGGTGCCAGAACAGTCCATGCCTGGAGATGGCACTTCTTGTTGTTTCAGGAAATTAAACCTTGTTTTTTCCTTTCCCTTAATAGAAGCTTCTTCTTTCCAGATTCAAAACTGCAATAAAAACCAATCATACAACTCCTCCAGTTACCAGGGCTGACTGGGATCCTGGTGTGACCCATCCCAGCCCAGGGGAGCATCCCAAGCCTTGGGTCCCTGCCATGCCCCACACGTGGGCACCACGTGGGAAGAGTTTCCCCCACGGTATTTATGACCCCACATGTCTCCAGGACAAGCCAATCTAGCGTGCCAGAAGCACAGCGAGAGGGAAATGACTCCTGTGCAGTGAGAGCTCAGGTGGGGTGGTGTTTGAAGTGTTGAACACCCTCCAGAGGAGGGTCCCACCAGCACAGCCCCTCCCTCCCAGCACGGTGGGCTCCCCTCTGGCAGGGCTGATCTGCATGGAAAGGGAAGACGGTGAGCATCAAATGTCCAACCTCAGACTTACAAGAGGCTTCTGCACCTTTTAAAGGGTGTGCAGTGAGCCCAGGCAGCAGCAGAGAGGAAGTGAAAGCCTGACTTCCCTGGCCTGCAGCCCGAGCTGCTGGGAGAGCAGGGGCTGGGCAGAGCAGGGGCTCACCCTGCCCAAGGGGGGCTCACCCTGCCCAAGGGGGGCTCACCCTGCCCTGGGAGGGGGCTCAGGGCCCATGGCACACAGGGATGTCAGCAGCAGAGCACAGAGCACAGCCAGGACCCCCAGCCAGGGCTGCCCACCCTGCAGACCCCCCTGTCCAGCAGTGAGCTCTCAGCCCATGGCTGGCCCGGGGAGGGTCCCCTGGGGGTCCCAGCCCTGCTGGCCAGGCAGAGCAGGGCGAGCCGAGGGAAGGGCTGGGCTGTGGGGAATGCAGCGAGGCGCAGGCAGGAAGCTGAGCTGAGCTGCTCTAGACCAGAATAGAAACAGGAAACGAGCCCGGCACTGAGCACAGCGCAGCTCCTGCAGCAGCTCCCCTGGGATGCTCTGGCGAGGGGGACCAGCCCCAGCGTGGGGAGAACCTCTGGCACAGGGGGATCAGCACCCTCAGACCCCAGGAAGGGGTGGCAGGACAGAGACCTGCCCCCCGGACACACAGCAAAGCTGCCCTGGGCAGGGCCCGGTGCGAGAGGTGTCACACCAGGGTGGCCATTGAGACGCTCTCCACAGCTAGCAAAATATAAAAACTTGGGGGAAAAGGCACAGCCTTCTCAAGGAGCCATGCAGAAACCCTGGGCACAGTCACACAACAAGAAAACCTTGGGCAGAGGAGCACTGAACAAGGAAAAATGCATTTTTACCTTCCACCATCACCACAGCCTGGGATGAAAGCCTGCAGATGGCACAAACTGAAGGCAGGGAGGGATCTGCACTGCCAGGGCTTCAGGTGCTCCTGGGGAAGCCTGGGGTGCCGGTGGCTTTATCTGCATATCCACTGTGCTGCCCTGCTTTGAAATGCACACACTGCTAATCCCTCTCCTAAGGCAAGCAATAAGACGAGCTCAAAAGGCCAAACACAAACCAAACAGAAGCAGGAAGTCCCATATGGAAAGAGAAAAAAAGGAGAGGGGAAAAAAAAAGGTTTGAAGTGACCAGCAGATTCAACTATAAAAGGCTCCTTCTCCCTGCCCCCTGAAAAAGTTGCCAAAATTATTCATTTTAAGCTGAAATTTTAAGGAAGCAGGCTGCCTGCCTGCCTCCACGGCAGCTCTGACAGTTTTTTGCTGCATTTCAGCCTGTTGCATTGATTATTTCCAGGTCAGGGGACGCAGCTGACAGAGCTCAACTTTATTCCACTTCAAGCACTCCCAGAGCAGCAGAAATGACCGGCTGGGAAGAATGGAGAACCCCAGCAGTGCTTCCTGACAGCCTCCGGTGCCCCAGCTCAGCAACTGCTCGACCGAGGGAGAGATAATCAAACCAAAACCACCCCGCAACTGCTGGGGACATTCACTGACAAGATTTTCTGCCAAAGCTCTGCAGCCTCATTCCTCTCCCCACCCAACAAAACCGAATTTTCTTCAATCCGCACTGCAAAGACCCAAGGCCAGAACCCACACCCAGGAATGAACCTTGGATCAGGAATATTTTCAGTTGGTTAAAATCCTTTCTGCCATTGATAGGACACTTTTCAGATCAAAATTCACAGATGAACCAGAGTGAAACATCACTAAATAAACAAAATGGTTTCCCAATAGTGTCAAACAGCAGAACACTGAGGTTAAAACTATTCCCACTCTACAATAAGATGGAAATAAACTGTCCAGGACAGGGAGGGGATTTCTCCCTCAGGCTCACCACTACACTGACCAAACTAAGGACATTCTGGGGTAGGAATTCCAAAATTTTTGCCCCAGCTGCCCAGTTTGCTGCCACAAAAATTCAAACATAACTTTGCTGTGTCAAGACCTCCAAAACCCTGCCAGACTCTATCCTCCTGGTTTATTAATGGCTTTTGGGCCCAGCCTGGGAGCTCAAACACCAGAGACGCCAACTTCTGTGGCTGGGAAGGGATGAACAGCCTGGTGGAACCCGGGCCTCAGGCTCCACATCCTTCCCAAAGACATCAGGAACTCCTTCAAGGCAGCTCATGAGACAGAGACTGGGGCAAGGTAAAACCTGTCCCATGTTCCATAATGAGAGAGAAAATCCCTCCCAGCAAACCCAAAACTCCAAAGAGCTGATGTGCAACCCAAACCCAAATGGATCCAATCTGCTTCCATGGCTACACAAAGGAAGTTTTTACCTGGAAATGTGTACTCCTTCAGCCTCAAAATCCAAGACTCACAAGTTGAAGCTAGCACTGAATAAACTGGATACAACTCTCCAGGAAGAATTTTTTGCTAAGGAGAAGAAACTAGGGAATCTCCTGGGAGAAACAGATCTATCCCAAGGATCACTATTCCTCTATTACACCCAGACACAAAATACTCTACTTCACTTCTCCTGTGCAATTGCAATCTAAGTTTAGTTTGGCTGCAATCCTGATGGAGACTCCCTGGGGAAGGAGTGAATTTTACAGAGAAATTCCTCAGCCTGCCTGCCACAGGAAGGGAGAACAGCCAGGACACTCACAGGGAGGCAGGGCTCTTTAAAAGGCACCGGGGAGAAAGTTTAGTTAATGACACAACCACCACCACTGGGAAGGAATCCTGGAGGCCCCACCCAGAAGGATCCACAGGACATTCCTCAGGCAGATCCCAGAGCAGCCAGGGAGCTGAACAAGCTGGCAATGTCCCTGCCAGGAGACCAGCACCTCCTCAAGGGTGATGCTCCAGCCAAAGGAATATTCTCCTTTATTGCTCAGAATTCCAACATGATCATTGGTGCACAACATCCATGTGAAAAGGCCAAGGACTTGTGAAGGCACTGGGCACATAAATTCAACACTTGCCAAGAACCTAAAAAGCAGAACCTCCTTTTCCTGCTGGGGCTGATCCCTGTTTAATTAAAGATGATGCATGGCATGATTTGCCCCAGTTCCAGGATACCCAGTGAGCTTTTCCACAGCACCCCCCAGGCCTGGGAAAGGGCTCAGGACTCTGTAATAAAATTAAAAGCCCACAAACAAACTCTGCTCTTCTAAGTCATCCATAATGGCAAAACAGGGAGCTGGGAATCCTCCTGAGCAGGATAAAACTTTCTCAACTAGACAGACTGAGCAATATCAGGAAGATAAAAAGAAATTGATAGTGCCCTTCCATGGAGATCTTGTGTTCCTGAGCATCCCCAGGCCAAACTCTGTGCAGGAGATTGATCACTGCAAACTGAAAGAAGGATTTGGCTGCCAGCATCCCAGAGATGCCTTTCAACACCCCACAGCATCCCTGTCTGAAGCCCTTCTCAGCTGGTGCTGTTCTTGTCCTACAGGATCCCAAAGAGACAACAAGGAATTATTAAAGATGTACAAGTGAGTCTCCTTTTTTTCATTTTTTGCCTACTAAGGAAGAGAAAGGCCAAATATACACCAGGGTTGAGTAAGCTAAAGACTGCTTGATTTCTTAAATGCAAATTATTTGGTGGTAAAGCCAGGAAAACCAGATATTCCCTTGTTTCTAGGCTCCTCCACTCTTGCAGCTGGGATGGATTTCTTTTCTTAGACTGCTCAGGAGAAGGGACAACTTGAAAAGGGCCAAATATATTTAACCACAAGGTATAACACAAACTCCCACTTGGTGCTGAGAAGGAGCCAATTCTGCAAAGCCTGGTTCCTAATTCCTATAATCCAAGCCAGAGGGATCAGTGGGATCCAGGAAGGCTCCATCAGCAGTGCCTCTGAAAGGACTTCCCACCGTTCTGAGCTACAGCAATTTCTTCAACTGCTTCAGTGGCTTCACTTCTCCTGAGCTCCTCGCCAGAGGATGGGTCACATGGAAGAACTTGTGGGAGAGGCAGAGTGGAAAGAAACATGCTATTTAAAAAGATTCTTTTTTTCCCCCCAGGCCTCAGAACAAATTAAATATTTGTAATCAGGGTCCAAAAGGAAAAAAAAATTAAAAAAAAAAAAGGGAAGAAAAAGCAACAACCCACAACTACTCCCATTAGGTGGTCAGAACTAGAATCACTTTATATTTTGGGTGACAATTTGTACCCACAATCTGAAGGCATTATTTCAAGGGGCTGGTAACAAAAGCTGGTCTCGTTGCTGGGAGCAAAAATAACTCAGTTCTACACACAGCTCACTCCTCTGGCCAATCCAGCTGCAGCTCCCAGCACTGACTTAGCCAGTGGCTAAAGAAAAAAATAAAACCTCACTCACTTCCTACTGGTTAGAAACAAAAGTTACCAGCAGAATTGGAACTCAGCAGCTCCAAACTTTTCTTCCAAGCCAGAGGCACAGACCAACTTGTGCAAGCTAACCTAAACTTTCAACCCTTCTTTGTTTTCTTGATGTTTTAACACAAAATTAAACTACTCTGGCCCAAAACCTGCTGGAACACTGGGCACTAACCTCACCCCCAGCTGGTCACTGCACATTCAGATTTAAGATGACAAAGAAAATCCAATTCTCCATCTGCCAAGGAAGGAGCTACATGGGACTGATCTTTCTCACTCCAGATACCAATGAATTTGTCTTTTTCACCAATTGTTCAGCCAGACTGGACCAGAGAAGCCCACTGATGCTCCAGTGCCAGTCACCAGTGCCAAGGAACAGGAAAACAAGGTAAAAATGAGGATTTTCCTGGAGGCCAGGGCCTACTCTGACAGCAGTCAGGTACTTCAGACCCTGCACACAGAGAGCTCACAGCATTAACTGCTTTAGGCAGCACCTGCAGACCAGAGCACTCAGGGTTAAACTTCCCTCTCAAATGCATTACTTTTGTAAATTGCATTCAACCTCCAGTGGGAAGCCAGAAGCTAAAGACTTAGTAAAGAGCACAGGCAGCCTCCAAGGTTCCCATTCCCACGTGGAACAGGACCAGTGCTCATTTTCCCGCTGTGCTGCTGATTGCCCTCGGGCCAGGCCCCACTCACCGGCAGGCTGGAAGGTCTGGACTGAAGATTCAAGTTCATCTCTTCTTGCCCTTTACTGGAAGCCATTGAGGGAGCAGAGGATGCCTGGGACCCAAACGAGTCTTGAGATAACTCCTGAAACATCAACCAACACACACAAAAAAAAGTCACAAATGGGAATACAATGAGGCCTCTGTTGGAATCACTCTGGGATATTCTCACATTGTGGCAGATTTATGGCCCCTTGGTGACATTTGCCCAAAACAGGAGGTGAGAGCCAGGACTGAAAGCCAGCACACACAGATAGTGCTCAGAGCTGGGAGCACAGCTCCAGGGCCATGGCAGAACAGCCATTCCCAGACTCTGCCACAGCCTGTCCTGGATCTGCCCCCTCTGCTTCCTCACCTTCACCTTCACGCTCACTCCAGGTACCTCTTTACACAAACAAGGCAAGTCAATTAAACCCTTCCACTTCTGGATGCACTGCAGCGTTTGCTGAAAGGTCCCAAGCTTTGTTTCTCCTCCCCAAAGCCAAGCTTTGCTTTTGCTGGTTACAACCTCTGTGAGCCACGGGAGAAGCCACCAGGTTTGCCCGTGTGGTGCCACCCAGTTCTGTGTGTAGCTAACCAGTTCTCTGTGTGTAACTAACCAGTTCTCTGTGTGTAACTAACCAGTTCTCTGTGTGTAACTAACCAGCTCTCTGTGTGTAACTAACCAGCTCTCTGTGTGTAGCTGATCAGTTCTAACACAGAACAGGAGCTTTGCCTCACTTTGTGCCACCCAGTTCTCTGTGTGTAACTAACCAGGTTCTAACGCACAGAACAGGAGCTTTGCCCATGCGGTGCCACCCAGTTCTCTGTGTGTAGCTGACCAGTTCTAACACAGAACAGGAGCTTTGCCTCACTTTTTGCCACCCAGTTCTCTGTGCAGCTGACCAATTCTCATGCACAGAACAGGAGCTTTGCCCATGCGGTGCCACCCAGTTCTCTGTGTGTAGCTGACCAGTTCTCTGTGTGTAGCTGACCAGTTCTAACACAGAACAGGAGCTTTGCCCATGGGGTGCCACCCAGTTCTCTGTGCAGCTGACCAATTCTCATGCACAGAACAGGAGCTCTGCCCCACACAGTGCCCTGGAGCAGGAGCAGAGCCCGGCCAGCCTACCTGAGGCGGGGGGAAGCGCTGCTGGCCGTAGGCCGAGGGCTGCTGCGGCGGCTGCGCCGGCGGGTACGACGAGGAGGGCTGGGCCAGCCCCGCGGGGGCCGCGGGCTGCTGCGCCTGCTGCTGCTGGTACGGCGACTGGGACTGCTGCTGGGAGTAGGGGGGCTGGCCCTGGGGGTGCTGCGGGGCCGCCGGCTGCGGGTACGGGCTGGGGGGCTGCTGATGGGGCGGCTGCGCCGGCGGCTGTGAGTACGGGGGCTGCGCTGGGGCCGGGGGCTGCGCCTGCTGCTGCTGCTGCTGCTGGTACGAGGGCTGCGAGTGAGCGGGCTGCTGCTGCTGCTGCTGCGAGTAGGGAGCCTGCTGCTGCTGCTGCTGCTGCGGGTGAGGGCTCTGCTGGTTGTAGTAGGGGCTCTGGCTCTGCTGCCCGTAGGCGCTGGGGCCCTGCTGCCCGTACGGAGGCATCTGCACGGGGAGAGAGGGAGGTGAACCAGTCACAAAGGTGTTTCTCACACACAGATTCTGCTCCACAAGCAGAAATTCAAAGCAGTAAATGCACTGGAATTGCCACTACCTAGATACTTCCCAGAAAACAGCAGAAGTCATGTCACACACTTGTCACACGCTTGTGTGTGACATTATTCTTGGCAGTAACCAAGTTCTAACAGGCATCATAGGTAAGTTTTTAGGGATCCCTATCTGACCACACTTCAACAAAAGTAACATTGAGAGGAAAGACTGCTTGCTCCAGACATTAAAAAAAAAATAAAAAATTGCCTTTTGAATCCTGCAAACAGTCCAGCAGGCGCCACTTGGATCATGTAATGAGCCAAAACTGACCTGGAGTCATTTCTTGTGCAAAGAACAGCTGTGTCTCTAACACAGCACAGCAGAAAGAGGATCTCCCTCCCCCGTTATTTATCTTTCCCTTGCTGGATTCACTGCTCTGCCACCGCCTCTCTCGGAGGCAAGGATTCCCCAGGCTATGGATCCCACCTGGACGCAGGTGTGGCACAGAACCCAGCCTGCAGAAATGCCACTTTCCCCAGCAGCCCAGGCTGGCTGCGTGTGGCTGTACCTGCTGTGCATAGGAGATGCTGCCCATGGCGCTCTGCGTCCTGCTCTGCATGGCCATGGGGTATCTCTGGGGGCCCTGGGGCCCGTAGGGCTGCCCGGGGTAGCCGTGGCCCTGCTGCGGCCCCGCCTGCGGCCCCGCCTGCTGCGTGTAGGGGTTGTTCCCTCCGTAGGGCTGAGGCCTCATCTTCCCCATCTGATCCATCGGGCTCGCCGGCTGCAAGGCAACACGGGACACGTCAGGCACACCCAGACACAGGAATCCTTCATTCAAACATCACAGCTCCCCAAAAACCCCACGGAAATTCGGCAATTCGGCGCCAAGGAGAAGCTCTCTGCCTCTTCACAGGGGGTAAACCCCAAAGTTACACTTGGAATAACAGCAGAATTCCTGCTGCCCTTCCAAACCCACCACTCCACCAAGAACAAGCCCAGTGAGAAGTCATTTAATGCTGACATCTCTCCCGTGGCAAGACAGGGAAGAAGGGGGGAAAGATCATCAAGAAAAATCAATTATCAGTGGAAGTGACTTTTCCCTGTTGTAGGTAGTAGTTTAATGTCCAGATATTCCACAACAAGTTAAATTTAGGCTGAAAATTTAAATATTCACAAGAAACACTGCTTCTTTCACGTATAACAAGGTCTCCCAAAACACTACAGGCTGTTAATTTACACTTATGCATTTCAATTAATGCACATTGATGTAGTAACACTGGGCAGTGCTGCTGACATCCACAGTCCTCAAGACTGCAGTTTCATTTTTGAATATATTTTTTACGTGTGCTTTGTGTCTGCTGCCTTTTGGAGAATAAAGAGTTTCTAAATCAAATTTATACAGATGCATATAAAAAACTTTGTCAGCCTCGAAAGTCAGGTCCCTGAGCTTTAGAGCAGAGACAACGAGTGAAGAAATGCAACTTTCCTCGGACTTCATCTGTGCTACCCCTGCCTGGAGCCAAGATTTAGGAACAATCAATTGGATTTCCTGAAAACACTGTAAACTTCAACACTATAGACCTCACAACAGGGCTTTTTCACCTTGGCAGTCATTCCCCCACTAAAGCAAAGGCCGTTCTGGCATGGTGACCTCTAAATGAATCCCAGCACAGTCCTTAACCCCCATTCCTTGGACTGAATGGGAATCCTTCCCTGAGCTCCTGGTGACCTAACTAATCCCAATTAGATGTTTTCCACACATCACCATGACAATGGACTCTATTACACCATCCCTTCCTGCCACCAGCCCCGGGGTGGTGTTTGTACAGATCCACCCTCTCTGGCTGAGCTCAGGTGCTTGAGGAGTGGCCCTACAGGTCTGCACAAGCCAACATCGCACACAGCTCAGGCTGGAAGCCCCACGGAATGCTGGAGACCAGAGCAGGATTCCACTGGTGTTTGCAGAATCCCCCCCTTGCAGCATGGTGCACTGGAGAGAAAACCCATGGCAATAAAGGAAAGGAAGTCCTTGCAGCGTGCTGCACTGGAGAGAAAACCCACGGCAATAAAGGAGGGAAGTCCTTGCAGCATGCTGCACTGGAGAGAAAACCCATGGCAATAAAGGAAGGGAAGTCCCTGCAGCATGCTGCACTGGAGAGAAAACCCATGGCAATAAAGGAAGGGAAGTCCCTGCAGCATGGTGCACTGGAGAGAAAACCCATGGCAATAAAGGAAGGGAAGTCCCTGCAGCATGGTGCACTGGAGAGAAAACCCATGGCAGTAAAGGAAGGGAAGTCCTTGCAGCGTGGTGCACTGGAGAGAAAACCCACGGCAATAAAGGAAGGGAAGTCCCTGCAGCATGCTGCACTGGAGAGAAAACCCACGGCAATAAAGGGAAGTCCTTGCAGCATGCTGCACTGGAGAGAAAACCAACGGCAATAAAGGAAGGGAAGTCCCTGCAGCATGCTGCACTGGAGAGAAAACCCACGGCAATAAAGGAAGGGAAGTCCTTGCAGCATGCTGCACTGGAGAGAAGCCCTCCCCAGCAGCCAGCACAGCTTGGAGCCCCAGCACACATTTGTGTGCCCAGCTGTCGGCGCAGGGCGGCTGCCAGGGAGGCTCAGCCCGAGCCAGCAGCCAGCACAGGGACAGCTCGGGCAGCTCGTGGGGCTCTGCTGGGGCACTGAGGGGGCATGGCAGGAAAAGCTCCATTGCTGGGAAAGGGAAAGGCTGCTGGCTCCACAGGAGCTGGGCTCTCAGAGCAATTGGTGTCCATAGGGCACAAATGGATGGAGAGCAAAGCCCCGGTGCTCTGTGCTGCCCCAGCTGAGGGCACCCATGGACTCTGCCAAGCTGGAAAGGACACAAAGGATCCAACTCAGCCCTGCACAGGAGACCCCAGAGTGAGATCCTGTGCCTGAGAGCGTGTCCCAGTTGCTCCTGGAGCTCTGGCAGGCTCGGGAAAGCCAAGCCAAGCCCTCTGTGGGCACAGCCTTGGCCACCCTGTGGAAGCTGCCCCCAGCCAGTGCAGGGCCCTGCAGTGACTCTCCCTGCAGAGGCAGATTTTGGATGCCCTCCCACACTCAGCTGCGCTGGCTGTTCCCATTCTCATCCATTCTGACACCAAACCAGCCCTGAACAAGTTTTATTCCGTGTTTTATGTCCAAGCTCTCACAGATGGGGAGCGACAAGGGCAGAGGCTGCAGCCCCCAAGGCAGCCCCAGGTCCCTGCCCTGGCAATACCAGGCACCCACACGGGGTCTGTGCCAGCTGGGAAAAGGAGCTTCCATTCATGAGGGCAGAAAAAAGAGATCTTTGAAGGCTCTGGTGGAGCCCTCAGAGCTGCAGGGCCCCAGTCCTGAATGGAGCACCCATGTGGAGCTCCCATACACCTTAAAAGATGCAAATTGTGTTTACATCTTCTCAGCAATTGTCCCTGGTGCTTCCCAAGTCTTGCCTTGTGGGTATCCCCTTGCATTACTGGCATCTTCTCCCTGCCCACATTATCTCCTTTGGTATGTAAAAACGGGGCCACCAGGAGCTTTCCTAGCCCCTGGCTTTTGACTTCAGCCTGCTCTCACCACCCCCAAGCACTCACATCCTTCCTTCCACCTGACAAAGTGCAACTTCGGGGTTACTGACTAAATATTTCAACATCTTTTCCATTTGCTATGTGCTTCCTCCTGGTTGTAACTCACCTTTGCAGCCCTCTACCAAGGGCAGCTTCTCAAACACATTCTTTTTGGGGTTTTTTAACTTTTTTTTTTTCCTAAATACACTCACACCACATGCTGCCACCCCTGCACTGATTGTCTTGTCTGTGGTCACCCACAAGACCAACCATCTCTTCAGGGAGGAGAAAACAAGGTGAAGATTCACTTTTCCATAACTCCTACAGGAAGCATGACAACTACTAAAAAACTTCCAAGAAACATTTGCAACTGTTTATGCAGCCATTAAAAAAAAAAAAAAAAAAAAAGAGACAGAGAGAAGAAAAAACCCAAAACACAAACCCCAAACATCTTTCCAGGATGTGACCAAGTCATCACCTTGGCTGCTCAGCGTAGGAGGACACGACGTGCCTCAAGCTGCCACCCTTCCACCAGGCCTAGCACAGAGAGGGTGCTAAAAACAAAACACCAAGAGCATCTAGATTGCAGCCTTATGGATAAAATTCTATCACCAGGAGGAATGTAAATGCCAATTAATCCCTAATGAAGAAACTATTTCATACACACGCTCCTGACTCATAGCAAGGCTAATTCGTGCTCCCCAGGGTTGCCCTGTACATCTCAGATGCTGCCATGTGTTGTTTCTTCCCTCAAAATATGCCATTAATTCAGAATATCCCACACATGGGGCTTCAACTGCTCTGGACCTGGTATTGCTGCTCTGGCTCCCAGAGTCAGCCATCAGGAACCTGCTGCCCCAGAACCCTTTTGGGGAGTTTAACTCTGCGTGCATCAAGAAAAGAACCAGGCTGGGATGCAGGGATTGATCCAAGGGCTGTGTGGGTGCTGGCAGCAGCAGAGGCTGCACAGCCGTGTCACAGACATGGGCAGGGTAAATAGGGAAATACCAAACCCTGACTTGCAAAAGGCTGGAAATTCTTCTCTGGGCTGATACATGGGAAATCCTTTCAATAGGAAACCACAGGAGTAGATTACTGCGATTACACTTCAAAAGCAAAGGCCCTGCCACAGAGAGACATAATTGAGAGAAAGTGTTGCTCCTTGATCACTGAAGTCCAGACCCCCTGCTTACACCTCTCTGCATTCATAGAAATTGCTTCTATTCTCCCTCAATCCCACTATCTCTGCTGTTGTGCAACACCAGTAAGTACCAAAACTCACAAAACATTGTCCTGCCACCAGTCAAACTCCCAAAAGCAAAGCTGTGTGGTTTGGAGAGCAAAGAGAGTGACCATAAGCCAACGCTCTAGAGAAACTGCAGAGCTTTTGGGGTAATTTAAGATATTTCTAGACTAAGAGTTCGTAACAGCAAGCCCAGAGTGAGCTTGAAATTGCCGAGTTCAAAAGCTCTTCAAATCACTCTGTGTGATGTGAAGGGTGTCAGGCCTCTATAATGAGGCAGTGCAGTGAAACCTGCTCTTCTTCCAAACAACACCAGGGTTTTCTCTAAGAAACAAAAAAGCTTGAAGCAGCCAAGAGGATTCCATGAACAATTCCTTTCAGATTTTGTCCGGTGGAAGAGAAATTTGGCCTCTTGCATGAATGGCTTGGTTAAATTGGAGAGGACATGCTATTGGTCCTGTCGGGAAAGTGAGTAAAGGGTCGGAAGCAAGAGCCAAACTTTCCACAGCTGTACAGAAAAATGGAATTCTGACTTCCCCATTACCTTATTACATATTTGTATTTTATTGGGCCAGAGGAAGAAAAAGAAGGAGAGTGATTTACTGAACTCTCCAGTTTCAAATCACCGTCATTCAGTTATTGGCAAACATGGGTGTTGGCCACAACTAGTTTCTTCAGCTGCCCCCTCTGACCCCCTCAAAAAAATAAGAAGGCTGAAAAAATAAGAAAAAGGCCCTCAGCTCCCACCTTGGCTTTGAAATCTTTTCCTGCCCAGCTTTGTTGTCCGTTATTTGTGATAAAAAAATAATAAAAAGCATTCCTGGCTGTTTAACCGAGAGAAGCCCTAATTGATTCCCACAGTCATTAACCTGCATTTTACCTCGGAGAGTGGTAGTTAAGGAAGTCGGCACTGCTATTTATAACTCATCTCAAATTGAGGGCAGACTGCCTAAAATCTAACACATCCCAGCTGTACTCCTGTTTGAACTGGGGCCAAGGGAATTTTTTAAAGCAATCTTGGCACTGAATGAATGACACCAACAGTATGAGCGCGTGTGGTTGTGTTGTGGTGACGTAGCTGGAGGTGGAGGGGACGGGGGGGGCCGCTCTCCGTAATCCCTCTCCCAAGCCCAGCTCAGCCCCGAGCCGGAGCCGCCCACCCAGAACCAAACACAGGAAACGTCTTTTCCTGTGCAAGGCCTTCAAGTGAGAAGCACATGGCTAATCTGCATAAAAGCAAAGCCACGCCACTGCTGCCAGGAAGGTTGAGCTCGGAATCCCCGGCCACCGAGCGCTGCCTGCGAGGCCTTGGAGCCGCGCCGGGAATCCCAGCAAGGGCCAGAACAGATGGGGAGGACCCCGCAGCACCAGCCATTGTCTGGCTGCTCGGCGCTGCCACAAAGGAGCCCGCAGAACCCAGAGCCAGTGCCAGCTGCTCCCTGGCCACCCCAGCCTGGCCGCAGAGGGGTCAGCAGAGCCGGGCTGAGACGATGCTGAGCAGCACCAGCGATGGGGAACACATCCCCAGGCTCAGGGACAACCTGCTCACCTCGCCAGGGGATCGCACTGCACTGAAGCAAGTGGGTCCTGGGGAACAGGGATGAGGGATGTGACCTCCCACCTTTAAACCCTCGTCCTAAACCATCCAACCCCTGCCCCTTTCCACGTTCCAAGGGCACTGTGAGAGCTCCAGCAGCAGGGCCTGAGCAACACAAACCCCGTTTCCCGTGTGATGGTGCCAGCTCACAAAGCACAGGGCTCATGAACATCGTGAAACAGAGGGAGGCATTGCCCAGAGCTGGCACCAAGCCCTGGGCACCCACCAAAACCAGGCAGGCTGTGGTGATTCCACAGCTGAGAGCAGCAGCAGCTCCTCTCCTGCAACAACACAACCACAGCTGATCCACGGCATCTCCAAAACGGGACTGATGGGGACAGAGACACAACAGCACCCAAGGGGCAACGCAGGAGGCTGCAGCAAACCCCAGCTTGAGCTGGTCACTTGTGTTTGCACATCAGACAGTCTCACATCCATCTGTGCCTTCCAAAATCCCCGCCAAAGGCAACACCAGCTCCTCCAGAACTGGAGGAATGATCACAAACCAACAACAGTCCTCATTCGGGAGCAAACACGGCTCACCTTGCAGTGGGGAGCTCTTTCATCTGCTCTATTTAAGGTGCAACTGGCTGTGCTGAGGTCAACACCCCGGCCTGAACTCGCTGCCTTTTATAGCCCGGGTCATGCTCCAGTGCCTCTCTTCCCATGGAGGTCTGCTTTTAAAGGGGGACAGAAGAGGCTCAGGGGAAGCTGAAGTTAAAATAAAGATCATCCAGCAGGATGTGAAGATGCCCCCAAAAGAAAACACCTAGAAAACCCATGGTAATAAACACTCCATGGGGTGTACCCACCACCTCACTGGGACAGTTTCAACAAGGAGCCTGTTTCTCCGAGAATATAATCACAGAAATGCACAGTTCCTTTTCTGCTTTTCCCCTCCCTTTTCAAACTTGAGAAATCCACCAACTTCCTTCAGTCCCTCAGCACACAGGGCAGACACCGAGCCTGTGCTGGCTCTGCTCAGCTCCCACCAGGGACTCTCCCTGCCTTCCCCAGGGCAGCGCCATCCCTCTGGGAACCCCACTCCCTTCAGGAAGCAGTTGGGATGCTCAGACTCACACCCATAAGCCTGGAGTGCCAAAACCTGACTTCTGGAATACAGTACAGGGTTACAAATGGTCATCCCTTGGAAACGTGCAGGACAAATCCATTTCCACATAAGCTACAGAAAAATAAAACTCCTCCCTCGCCCCCACAGATCCCAGGATCTGACTTGGATTTGGACACACAACCAGGAGGTGATGTATCATCATCTCATTATCAATGGCCAATGCTGATGAAAGTTTGGCTGTCAAAACAAATGACCTCTGCTCCACAGTTTCAGTTCTGCAACCAGCAAGAGCCTGGTTTTTCTTCTGACTTTTCCCAGTAGGTCAGAGTTTGACCCCAGCCACTTTCTATTCCTCTAAACCTCTGCTAACACCCCGACCTCAGAAGCAGCTCACGACACCAACACAGGAGAACAGGATTCTTGCTGCATTACTTCAGCCACCTGCTTCTATCTGGAGCTCCTGCAAAACCCAAATCTGCCCTGCTCCATGTTTAACCCCTCCTTGATCATTTACTACACCACTTTCTTCGGGGAGATCTGTAAATCCAGATCCGGAGTTGCACCAGCGGAAGGAAGATGAGTGAGTTTCTCTCAGCAGCCATCCTGTGACCTGTATCTCCCTGCTAAACACAATCCAGTAATT
The DNA here is from genome assembly GCA_039654755.1 of Calcarius lapponicus. Taxonomy (NCBI): domain Eukaryota; kingdom Metazoa; phylum Chordata; class Aves; order Passeriformes; family Fringillidae; genus Calcarius; species Calcarius lapponicus. The sequence continues at coordinate 17,002,206 of JBBFKN010000011.1, forward strand.
ACCCATTAACGTTTCTCAGCAAGAGCCCAGTCCACACATCTCAGAGGACTTTCCAAAGCACAGCTCTTACTAAGATTCTTCTAATTGATTAAAACTGACCAGAGTTTTGATTACAGGATGTATCATTATGGAACATCTCATTCCTGAAAGAAGTCAATCAGCAGAGGGTGATGTGGTGGGAAGTGAAATGAGAGTCACCTCTCAAAGCCTCACTGGAAACAACTCCACAGCAGCACAGTGTTCATGCCCAAGTACCAGCAGAGTTGTGTTATTTTCTATTTCATTAAAAACTGGAGGGTGGGAAGGTGCCAAGCCTGCCACAAGCACCACGATGGTTCCTCATGCACACCTCTCCTGTCTGCAGGCTCAGAGCACATCCCCATGGGACAACACAAGGGATCCCCCACCAGTGAAAATTAACAACCAGAGGACTCATTCCCTGTCCCTCCACCTCAACTACTTACACCGAAGCAGGTCATTCTCACAAACACCATTTACTGATTTAAAGGCAGTCAAAATTAACAAAAGATTATGATTACTGTGCAATAGCTGATGACCAGTGAAAATTTCAGGCATTTCCCAGGCAGCCGGGGTCAGATGATGCAGTTTGTTATTCAGCCTGTGTGAACCCTATACAATTTATAGTTTCACCTTACATTTAAAATACAATTTCCTTCTATCCAGAGAACTAAGTAACAAGCTATCTATCCCTCACTGTCAGGCTTCAATTCACTTTACAAGCACATTATTCAAGCAACTCACCCCAGGATTCCCCAAGTGCCACTGCTGACTCCACCCAAAAATCCAAGCAACACCAAGATGTAAAGAAAACTGCGCCTGAGCTCCATGGGAGATGATCCCAAGGAACATGTGATCCTCGTAATGAGGTGCTGCTCCTTTTAAGATGGAAAGAAACTTCCTTCCTGAATATTAAATCAGGCTTTAAGTTTAGCCAACCTCCTACTTGTGCTCTAATGAACTGGAGGCAAGTCAACAGAAAGACTCTGGAATGTCTCCTTGCAGCGCTGCCGCTCCAGCCCGGCTGGAAGGAGCTCCCGTTGTACCACAGCAGCGGGACCGGGCCAAGAGCAAGGCAGGAGGAGGGAGGGCTAGGCTGGAAGAGCAGAACTACACTCGGTGTCACCACTGCTTCAGTGATCTCGCTCCAAGGAGCACGAGAGCAGCTGTTCCCCATCACCAGCGAGGGAGTCCCAAAATATTCGCTCCAAACAGCGCTGAAAACCTGAAAGGGCTCCAGATGCCCCGTAAATACATTCAGACACTGCAACCTGTGGCAGACTTCAGTCATCCAGCTAATTCCCTGTAACCCCTGCTTCCTTTAAAACAAGCCCTGCTGATCTCACGGGCAGATGTCTTTTGCTACTGAGCACGAGGGATGTTTCCCAAAACTGGAGGTCTGAAGGAAGAGCCAATGCAAGGGCTCACTGCAGTTTGCTTTCTAGAATAAAGGTAGCTTTATCGATTCATTAAAAGCCTTTTCTGTACAGAAATCTGAGGGTGCTGGTGCATGTTTTGGAGTTGATAAGACACCTCCAAGCACAGCCTCCTGGCTTTGCTTGGAAGAACACTTTCCTGATAAATCTTCTCCTAAGATTTCACTTTCCTGATAAATCTTCATCTGTAAAATGCAGCAGCACAGGTTTCTACCCACTCGTGTGTCTGAAAGCTCCATCTGTATTTGAATATCTCATCACTTTGCAAATTCACCTCATTTTACACCAGAATAAACAGTGGCTGAACAGACTGAACTGGACAGGCAGACTCCCATGACCCCTTCCCACGCCGGGATGGGCATTCCAGGGGAGGCTCTGGGATCAGCTCAGGGCTCTGAACAACCCCAGGTCCCCACAGCCCCACCCCTCCTACCACACACAGCACCTCGAGGGAGGAGGACGCAGCCACCCTGATCCTTGGAGAGCTGCAGCTCCTGGAGGTGCCTCATCCCAGAGCTCCATCTTATCCACAGGAGCTGCGTGTTGGGGCCTGCAGCTGCTCCAAGCCACGGCTCAGCCTCTCCCCCGCTCCTGCACACTGGCTGAACTCATTCAAAAGTGCATTATGGAAGACCAAAATCATCCAAGAAGTCTGAGGCTGGGGATGAATGTGTGGAAGACAGGCATTCCCAGCCTGTGCCAACACAGCCCCCTGTGCTCCAGCCCACTCTCGCTGCTCACAGCTGCACAGCGGCCACCAGCCCGACCCTGGGATGGAGTAACCTGGGCCAGACTGCTCCCACAGCCCCAGCCCAGCCAGACAGGCATCACTGACCACCCAAGAGTCCCTCAAACACCCCTGGGGTACAGGAGCTGTCACCACACACTGCGCCACCAACCCCGCTGTCCCCTGGTTAGGAAGTAACTCAGCAAATCCCAAACCCCCTCCCATCACCCCTGACCCCCTGCGTTCTGTATCCAGCCTGAAACAAGGTAGCAAAGCTTTGTTTTGCTAATAGGAAACAGAAAAGTTATGTTATTTCCCTTGTCATTACAGCAGCTGACAAATCCGGGCGCTATTTTTGTTGATTTTATTGAGCCTTCTCTTATTTTAGCCTTAAAACTCAACCTTCAAGCCTCCACTTCAGTTCCACGGAACCAAAAATATTTAAAATTGCAGTAATGACAAGTTGCCATCTGCATTTACTGAGGATGGGCTCTGTAACTTTACAGCAAAGCCACAACCAATCTCCAGTATTTACACCCAAACGAGCTATTTGCATCCAGCTAAGCAGGGCTGCTGGGGAAGAGGAGGCTGGGGGAGATGGAAAGTCTACGTGGGCAAGAAACTTGGAGCTGCAGCCAAGGCAGCTCCAGACAGCAGGGAAGACACTCCTGGGGCCTTTCACCAAGCCACGGCTGCTGTGATTCAGGTTCACTACGGATATCATGAGCGACACAAGGTCCTTGTTACTTTAAAATACTAATAATTTTATTTTTTTTTTAAGCCCACCAAGCCTCGCCTACAGTAATTTTTGAAGCCTTGTTCTATTGCTCCAGACTCGCTTCTGTCCTTGGGCTTTTATTTCATCTCCATCCAGAAAAATCCAGATTTCTTTCCAGGCAGAATGAACGACGTGGGGAGTTGCTTAGCGAGTTAAGAGGAGCGTGTGCTGGCAGCTGGGGAGAGGATACAAGAATTCCCAACCGTGCCAATGCCATGGGGGCAGGAGGAACAGCCAACGCTGCAAAGTCTCCACTAGTTCCAGGAACAGGTATAACAAGAAACTGTAAGGCAACTCGCATGAGGAAAGGAAGATGAGCCATGACTGTACCTTGACAGCAGTGACACCTCTGAACAGTTTACTGCCATTTACAGAGTGATCAGACACAAAGCTCTCCTCAATTCCTGCCCCTCGTTCCACGGGAGCAGCACTGTGCGCCTCCAGCACGCTCAGAGTCCTCACTACAGCCAGGAAATGCTGAGTTACTCACCTGAGCAGGGGCTGCAGAGCTAGCACCTCGCTCCAAGGAGAGGGCAGGGAAGGGTAAAGGGCCAGAACACAGCTGAAAACCAAGGAGCACTCCACTGCTCTGGGATGTTTCATACAACACTAATCACTTCATCTGATTTTAATTCCTGACACCAAATCAGCATATAGCTTTTCAAAGGAAATCTTGTCCCACATTGCAAGGTAATCAATCACAATTAACGCGGAAAGCAGCTTTTGCAACGCCACCCTGGCCTGTGAACCGAGCAGGAAGGACAGGGAAGGGGCTCAGAAACACCCTTCAAGTCCAGGCATACGGGATAATTTGGGGTAGGATCAGTCTGTCAGTGTCTCCTGCACAGCAGCCAGTCAGGCTTTTTGCTTCTCCTCCAGCGCATGACCTGAGTCAGGGTGGGACTGATGCCAACACTCACTCCCCCCTGGAAGTCCCTTCCCCCCCAGTGTGCCCTGTTCCAGGGAGCCACATTCTGCCCACAGGCTGCTGGAAACCACATTTCCATCAAGGTGATTTTTCTTTAAACCAGAGAAAATTCTCAAGAGGACGGTGCCAGACTCTGCTCAGCGGTGACAGTAACAGGACAAGGAGCATTGGCCATAAAATAAAACACAACGAGTTCCACCTCAACGAGAGGAAGAACTTCTCTCCATGAGGATGGCAGAGCCCTGGACCAGCTGCCCAGGGAGGGCTGGAGTCTCCCTGTGTGGGGACACCCCAAAGCCACCTGGACGTGTCCCTGTGCCACCTGCTGACCCTGGGCTGGGACAGCTCCAGAGCTCCCTCCCAAGCTGTGATCCTGTGAAAACTGTTCTAGGTGTAACCCCATGCCCAGAGAGAAATTCTGATCCAGCAGTGAGGGCATTAACCTGGATTCTGAGCCGTGGTTTAGAGCACCCCTCTGCCACCTGCAGGGTGCACAGCCAGGAAAAGGCTTCCAAAACATGGAAAACTCCTCCTTCAAGCCTCGTGCTCTGCCACAATAACCTGACAGACCCTGGCATACTTTGATACTTAAATGTCTCCTCTCAAAACACTGTCCAACTATACACATTTTTTTTTTTTTAATTAATGTTCAACTTGGCTGTATGCAGCAGCTGCCCCAGGGATTCCCAGGGGATCCAAAGCACTGCAGTCACCACAAGTGCCCCACAGAATGGAAAGTAAATGAGTTTGGGGTTATTTATAATAAAAAATACCCCCCCACCCACGCAGTCCGAGGGGCAGGACTCCCCAGAACAGAGACACACGTGCAGCCCCAGCACATAAAGGCAGTTTCTGGAACACATGATCACACTCAGTAAACTGGCTTTGAATGGGAAGTCTTTTCCTTGATCAGCCATGCAAACCCCAAAGTCAAAGATAATTTAAAGAGAAAAGGAAAATCAAGTTTCAACTAATTCCAGCACTTCCACCGTTTCACTGAATCTCCTGCACAGAGGGAAGAACTCTTGTTGAAAGCCTTTCACAAGGATCAGGGCTGAGGGGAGATCACCTCTAGCCTGGCACTGGTTTAATTATTTACACAGAGTTAATGAGTACCAGACTCTCCTCCTAAACTTGCACAGGGTGCATAGTCCTGCAGTCATTTGGACTTTAAATCCACCCTCGGTTATGAAGTACAAAACTCCAAACAAGCCTCCAGGAAGGATCCCACAGAGAGCAGCGAGCCCAGGACCCTGGCAGAGTTCAGGTGCCAAAGCAGGACAGTCCAACCCCTCCGAGAGAATTCCCACAGTAACCTGGCAGCAAAGGGAGACAGTCTGCAACACAACCAGAGAGTTTCTCTCAAGGAAACAGGGACAGGCACAAAGCCACGGGTTTAAGAGCAGGTTACTGTGTGTGCACTTCTGCCTCTGCTCTCCATACCTGGAGAGACAGGACAAGAGACACTCAATTAACGTGATGTGAGCTGGAGCATTTTCCCTCCTGTCCAACGGGCAGCACAGCACTGAGACAGAGGCAGCTCCACTGTCTGTGCCCAGGTGGGGCTGGTCCTGCTCTGGAGGAGGAGAATCAATTCACCAATTCACCTGCAGGCCTCTAAAACATCATCACCAAACAGACACCGCAGGCAAGGAACCTGCCAGGCAGCAGAGCCCACGGTGTGTGCTCTCCTCACCAGAATGACCCAATTCAGGGCTGAAACCCAAAGCAGCATGGCCATTTCCAGAGCAGCTCCCTCCCTGCCCTGTGTGCCCTGTCCTGGGCAGGGTGAGCAGCGCCAGCCCTGGCCATGCTGAGCTCCTGCCCCAGCAGAGCCTGGAGCTGCAGCTGGGGCTGGGCCCAAGGCTTCCAACATTCCTGCTCACAGGCAGGGTGCCAGCACGTGCTGACATCAGAAGGGAAATGGTAATTTTCAGGGTTTCTCTTAGTCAAACCTGAATGAAATTTCACAAGTGAGTGGAGGGGAGGAAAGTACTTCTTTAACCCATTCATCCTCCCCGGGTGGGAAAGTCCAGAGCCCTCTCAGCTTCAAGAATTTCTCTTTGAGAAAAGTTTCACAGAATCTCTAAGGGTGGAAAGTTGCAAGCGGCAGAAAGTCAGGGCCACCTTTGGCCTCAGCCTCCTCCCAGCCACGTCCAAGGTGTCCCCATCACATCCCACCAAAACAAAGCCACCTCTGGTCCCCTCTGGCTCCCCACATGGCCAAGCACCCACAAAACCAGGACAAGGAGAAGACTCTGCTCCACCAGCTGCATCGGGGTCCCAAAAACCACTGCCCACATCTAACCCAGAGCTTCTTGGACCAATTTAGGCTTAATGTTAATTATCCAGGAGAGAGAGAAAGTTACTCAAGTTAAAAAAAAATAGAGAAAAATAAAGTTAATAGCAATTGAATTTGTCCTTGAAAGAGATTCAATTACCAGAGCTGGCTTAAGGAAATAATGACATGCTGGTTATCAAATGAAATGCCAATAACTGTAATGGAGCAGCAGGTTTTTTGCAGTTGTTTAAACAAACTGATTTTTCATGGGGTTTTCATAGGAATTAAGACATAAACACTTTTTCCACTCTCTCATAAAGATATTTCTTTACCCTATTAACAGAATTAACCAGTCCTCCTATTTGAACCTATACACTTTTGTCCCTTTTTTCTCCCAGAAAAAAATATAAAGAACATTATTAGAAATTAGACCCCAGTTACGCTTTACTCTTAACACCTAAAGCAAAAAGAAATACTTGCTGAGGAATTCTGAGGCAGCTTTTATTAAGTTTACCTGTCATCATGCAGCATCCTTTATGTTTCACTACAGAGAACTCGTGCCCACGTTGTGTAAATACTCACTGAGCTGTCACTTCACACTCAGAAGCACTCCAGAAAGACACTGTGGCAAACCTGGCAATGCTCTCCTTGATGTGGTGCAAGAGCCCTCAGGAATGCTCCAGCTGCAGGACTGAACTGCTGCTTACAGCACTGGGCTTCAGGAGCAGGGAGCCCCTCCCTCACCATGTGCTAACACATGAATAATCCATGTCTGACTGGGACAGGGAATGGGCAAACACGTCCAGGAGCCGAGTCCTGGCAGCAGCAGCTCCTCCTGTGCAGCCCTGGGCTCTGCCTCAAGCACAGAGCTCCATCAAAGGGGTCTCAGCGTGCTCAGCTAACGCCACGGAGGGAGGCTGGGGTCACACTCAGCACAGGATGAGACAGAGGATTCACATTCCCCTCCCCACCCTTCCCAGCCCTGGAGCCTCAGCCCTTCCCAAAGCTCCCACAGCAGCAGCTCAGCTGCTGAGGAACAGTCACTGAGGGAATTCAGAGCCCACGTTCCAGCCCTGCTTCACAGGGAGACACTAAAGGCTGCCTGAAACCCTGAAATCCTGCAGAACCAAAGAACCCCAAACTCAGCTCCTGCAGAACTTCAGAACCAAAGAATCCTAAACAAACCCAGCTCCTGCAGAACTTCAGAACCAAAGAATCCTAAAGAAACTCAGCTCCTGCAGAACTTCAGACCCAAAGAATCCTAAAGAAACCCATCTCCTGCAGAACTTCAGACCCAAAGAAACCCAAAGAGACTCAGCTCCTGCAGAACTTCAGACCCAAAGAAGCAGAAGCAGCATCTCCAGATAGCAGAGAGGATGCTGAATTTGGGACTAGAATCTTCCTGGACATGGCTGACGGGTGGGCACAGCGTGGTGCTCCTGAGCCCCCAGAAGGACACGTGCTCTGTCTCCAGGTGAGGAACTCCCCTGCTTTTCCAGGGAAACCCAAAGGGCAGCAGAGCTCCTGTGGTGCCACCCGGGCACTGGAGGGCAGGAGGGACCAGACACAGCCCCAGCAGCTCCGTTCCAATGTGCCAAAAAACAGCTTTTTTCTTCCCACCCCACTTGCCATTCACTTCCAGCTGGAGATTTATGGCTCTGGCTAACAGACATCCAGTCCAGTTTTCCACTGCTCGTACATAAATTAAAGACTGAACTTTTTGCAGCCAGCACACAACAGAAAAAAACTTTCGTAGGACTTCTTAAAAACACTTTTTCCCAGCAGGAAGTTATCTTTCCTTTCTCTACCACCAGAACAAAAGGGGAAATGTTGTTTTCTACCCTTGCTGAAGGTTTAAGGACCATTCCAGAGGGAAAAAGCAAATGGCTAAATATTGACAAGCTTATCTTTTCCATCTCCCCAACCAGGTTTGCTGCCTTCAGTTTCTGTTTTGCTGCTGCTGCTCCTTGAGAGTTTCCAGTGTTCCTGGCAGGAACTGGGCAATGGCATTGCTGATGAGCTTCTCCCCAGAGCAATCCATCACACAGGAGTTGCAATTCAAAGAAGAAATCAGGCTCCCTAGCCAGAGAATTTTAAATACACAGAGTAGGAAGTAGAAAGGGCATTTTCTCCTCTAATATTTTAATTACCCAGAGCACAGATGCAGAGGGTAAAAACCGGATTTCCAATTGGTGGTGTTCCTTTGAAAAGAGTAAGGGAGAAAAGTGGTGGAAAAGTCGTGTATGAGGTAACAGATAAAACCAACAGCTGCACTATTAAGCCTAATTTTAGACATTATTTTCTCTCTGAAGGAAAGCTGCTGGGATTTTTAGCACAGCCCTTATGGAACGTGTGATACGTCTATAACACAGGAACCACTGACCAGAGTTCTCAAATGAGACAACAGAAAAATCCCAAAGCATTGTGAACACACCAAGCTCATGAGAACAGTCAGGCACAGCTTTGTAACAGAACATTTGACAGCCCTGCCTCCCCCCAGCCCAGTTTCTAATATTATTTAAGACCAGGGAAGACATTCTGCCTGCTTGTTGAGGGAAAACAGGAAGTTTTCCTGATTCCAGAAACAGGAAACAGAAGTTGTAGCAGGTAAAAGGAATAAAACTGGGCAGTTCCAGGAAACCACTAAGTATTCTAGCCCCCCAAAAAATGGCCTGAAAGTCAAACATAAAACCTTCCAGAAAACAAATTCCTGTCTTGCAACCAACAACATCCTTGCAAGACAGACACCATAGGGGAAACCCTCCCCTAGCCCAGATAATAAATAAGGATTCACAGGGCAGCTCAATTAAACTCCATAAAAAGCAGTAGGCAAGCCTTGCTAACCCCATTTCACCACAACACTCAAGTGGTTTGTCCTGGGTTTCCCAGTAAACTGGTGGTGATAAGGGCAGGGAAAAATAAAAGCTCCAGCTGAGAGTGAGGATTGAGTTTTACTGTCCTGTATCCCACACACATCCTGCCTGGAAACACTGGACACCTCCAAGCTGGGCATCAGGGAGATGGTACTGCAGAAAATGAGAGATTTTAAGAGAATCAGACAACTCCTGCTTGACTTCAGGCTGTTTAAAAAAGATAAAGCAGCAAAACCTCCAGTGTCCACACCAGGATTAACAAGATTTTATAAAAAAAAAAAAAAAAATCAAAGCAGCACAATTTTCTTGCTTTTTCTAAAACAGCCAAGCCCTAAAATTGCTCATTCAGAGAAAGGAGATGCAGCACTCTCCTTTTTGTTGGAAAGCTCCAGTGCACAACACACAACTCCAGGGCTCCTGACATTACAATGCAAAGCAAGGAAAAACCACGAGCCAAGAGGAGCCAGGTCCCAGTTTCCCATTCCAAGACATCGCAGCTCACTGGCAGCACAGTGCCTTTTGGTGCCAATTTAGTTTAAAAACCATATTTCCAACAACGTTTTTCATGCCTCACTCACTACTAAAGTCGGAATCAAAGTCAACAAAAAATAGCTATTGTATGGCAACAGGCCCAAAAGCTTTTTTTCAAATTAACATAAGATTTTTAAACTGCTTTCACTGAACTTATAACAGAGGCCTTGAGATGCCAGGGCACCTATGGGGAGGTTATCCAAGATGTCAATGTTTAATGTGATCCAAAGAGTTCTCCCATTACAGGAGACACTTTGTGGTAGCCAAAGCCTGAGAAATGCCCATCTATTAAAGGCAGGGAAGTCCTTTCTCTCAAGCAGTTTCCTTTAAATCCCAAGACCCTGGGAAAACTGGCGCATTACTAAGAGCTGCTCTGAGGGGAAGCAGAGGAAACAAATCCATGAGAGAGCTGGAAAAATTGAAAACCAGGACCCATGGCCTGGCTTCTTACAAGTCATTCCCACAGCAAACCCCAGCTTTCTCATCCCACCCAGCACAGATCAGCCATCCTGATCTCCTGAGCCCAGCTAGAAAGATCATCTGGAAAAAACAGCAAGTCCCCCAAAACACAGAGCATCCTTGTGTTCCCTGGCCGTGGGTGAAGTACCCGTCAAGGTTACACACAGGAGCCAGCCCTGTGCAACCCTGGTGTGACCACACACTCCTCTCACTGCAGGCAACATCCCACCCAAACAACTTTCACAGAAAATCACCGGGCCTTTCCTGATGAGCAAAGTGACAAAATCCTCTTGATAGCATCACTCAGAATTCCTGAAGAGTCCCTGAAGAGGGATTAAAGGCACCACCCTGCTCCTCACCCCAAACTGCTCCGTGCCCCGGCATTCCCAGGTGTGCTCTTCCCACATCCTCCTCCCCAGCCTGCCCTGAGATGTTCCTGGGAGGTTCCTGGCAGGCGAGCTGCCCTCTGCTCTGCTCTGCATTCCCAGAGCTTCTGAGTTGGGTGGGAAGCACCCGCTCTGCTCACTGCTGTGCAAGACAAAGAAAGACACAAAGCTCTAAATTCTCCTAATCCAGGGAATTTAGGAGTACACAGCACAGGAGGCTGCAATTCAGGCCTGGAGTATTATTATTATTAATCAACCTTTTGTGGGCAGCTCAGATGACACGTGGAAGCTTTTTTCATTAGATACCTGTGCTCTTCTCTTTTTCCAGCAGAAAAGAGGAACTGTCGGTTTAAGTCCAATAGTCCTGGGCACAAAAAGGACTTGAGGGGGAAAGTCATTTGGTTTTTGAGGTGAGGGAGTTGCTGCTTTACCTTCTGCATCCACTATTTGTCCTTCCTCAAGCCCAACTAATTCTAAAAACAACTATTCATTAATAATTCCAGTTTATGGGACTACTTACTCAGGTATTCCTAATTCACTGCGTCAGCAGCTCGTGGAATTAAGCGAAAATCATTTGCCAAGACAAAAAAAGCTTCTTTTACAAATTTGTACCAGAACACTGACAGAAGGAAAACACCTGAGAAGCTCAACCTGACTCCATATTTTAGTACACATTTTATCTAAATCGAGATTTTTCAGGATTTACAAAGTAAGCACTTTGTGCATCCATGGAACACACGGCCACATTGCTGAGTAGCTGAAACCTTCCCTGAGGATGCTCCAGCACTCAGTGCCAGCCACCACTGGACGTCTGATAGCCCCAGCAGAGCAGAGCTGCTCTCTGGGACAGCAGAACCTGCAAGAAAAGCCACTCCAATTGCTCAAGGCGCTGCAGCAGAGGGTGCCTTTGGTAAGCAAGGGACAAACGACTGAGCAGTTTTCAGATCAGTGCAGGAGAAGTCCTGAGCAAGAAGGGAAGCTCTGGAGGCTGCAGGTCACCCTACGTGGTACCAAATATCTCCGACCTCGGCCTAAAGTTGGAGCAAAGCACAGAGAATGAAAAGGGAAGTTTAGTCCTGCACGAGGCCGCCACAGGCCTTGGAGATGTGAGTCTGAGCACAGAAAGGAACCTGCTTTTAATCGAGGCTGTCAGATAAAGATACCAGCACCTCTTTTCCCCGTATCTAAAATGTCTGATGCTGTGCTGCCTTCTCCTCTGCACGTTTCCTGGCCATTCCTATTCCAGCAAAGAGGGAATTCTACACATCCAACAATAAAGATAATCCTCAGGCTTGCTTTTGCTAGTTCCACTCCTCAGAAGAGTTGTGACACTGCTGAGCCTGACCACAACCGGCACCTGAAGTCTCTAGGAAGTGCCTGTATTTATGGGGGGGAAGGAGACAGATCAGTTCTCATTCAAAAGAAGTCAAAACGTGCCCTAAGACACAAAGCTAGAGACTCCTGCCCTGTATCACAGTTCTGTTGAACGTAAATTGATAATTCTTGGTAATCGACCAATTTCAGCATTTTGGCCACAAGTTTGGTTGTGATTGTTTGGTTTTTTGAGGATCTTTTTTCCTTCTTTAGGCCGTAACACACCCCAGAACTCCCCACATGCTCCCATCTAATAAAGAACCCAAGCAGCCCCAGTTCTGAAAAGGGCCAAAACCAGGCAGGAACAAACGCATCCTCAGATCCATCAAAGAAATCATTTATACCAAGGGGAAAGTCACATAACCAAAATAAACAGCAAGCCCATTGTGCGGAGCAGCCCTGCCACCGCTCCGACAACACAGACTCTATTCCAGGCTGAATCCAACATCACAAGGAAAATAAACCCAAGGTACAAACAACGTGCCCCGGCCTCCCGCTCCGTCCGGGGCACGGGGCAGAGGGATGCGGGGCCCAAGGTCACGCCGGGGGATGCGGAGAGGGGCGCGGGGCTGCCCCGTCCCGGGGCCGGCGGAGGAGGCGAGTGTGGAAGTTTATGAGCTCATCAGGATGGTTGTACCATTACATCAGAGGCAATTATAAATGGCCAAGAGCAGGGGATGGGGAGCCAATCAGATCACAGATGGGATGTCAACCTAAGACCAACTGTCTCCTGGCTTTGACAGAAGGATTTTACCTCCATAATTCAAATCCCAAACCCAAGCGATCCGCACTCGCTGCTCCCATCGCCCAGCTCCCCGCCAGCGCTCCCGCCCCGGCCCGCGGCCCCCGCGCCCGCCCCGCGGCCCCCGCGGCCCCGCCGGCCCCTCGCGGCCCTGCCCGCCCCGCCGGACCCCGCCGCGGGCCGCGGGACCCCCCCGGGGCGGCGCCGGGGGTCGCGGGGCCGCGGGAAGGCGGCGGCGCTGCCGGGGCCACGCGTTGTCCCGGGCGCGCCCTTCGCCGCCCCGGCCCCCCCGCGCCCGGCCCCGCCGGGCCCTCGCCGCCCGCCCCGAGCCGCGGGCCCCCGGCAGAGCCCCCCGGGGCGGCGGGGAGCCCGGCGGCGGCGGCGGCCCGGGAGCCCCGCACAAAGGCCGGGGAGGAGGAGGAAGGGAAGGCGGCGAGGCAGCCATTTTAGAGCGAGCGAGCAGCACAGACAATGGCAGCGCCCGGCAGCGCCGGCCCGGCGGGGGGAACCCGCGGGAGAGCCGCCGCCGCCGCCCCGAGCCCCCCGAGCCCCGCGCCCCCCGCCCGGCCCCGTGCCCGGCCCCCCCCCCGGCCCGTCCCGCGCGGCCCGGCCGGTACCTGCTGGCTCCTGCCGAGGCTCTGTCCCCCGCCGCCGCTGCTCCCGGGGCTCATGGGCGCGTGGTGGCTCCTCGGCGGGGCCCCGCCGGCCGCTGCCCAGCCCTGGCCGCTGCCCCCGCCGTACTGCGAGACCATGTCGGCGGCGCCCTTGGCGGCGGCCGCCCCGTCCTGCGGCCCGGCGCTATAGTCGCCCCCGGGGTACCCCTGGTAGGCGCGGGCGGAGCTGGGGGAGGTGAGGAGCTGGTTGAGGGTGGGGGTGGCCGTGGGCTGCGGGGTGGTGCCCCCTCCTCCCGCGCCGCCGGCGGCCGAGGGACCCATGACCCCGAAGCGCTGCTGCTGCTGCTGGAAGGCGGCGGCGGCGGCGGCGGCCGCGGGGGACTTGGCGGCCGGCGGCGCGGAGCCCCGGGGGGAGCTCAGGGCGTAGGCCTGGGGGGGAGGCGGGTAGGAGCCGGCGCTGCGCCCGGCCGCGTAGTAGGAGTTGTACTGGTGGTTGGGGAAGCCGTGCTCGGCCCCGGCGCCGTGCGAGTTCTGCGGAGGGGGCGGCCCCGCGGGGGCTCCCGCCGGCCCCGGGTAGTTCTGCTCCAGGCCCCCGCTCTGCAGCGCTGCCATGCCAGGGCTTTGTTGTCCGCCATGTTGGTGGAAGGCAGCGGCGGCGCCCCGGCCGTAGGGCTGCCCGAAGCCGTAGGCTGGCGGGGGCAAGGCGGCCGGGTGGGAAGGGGGCGGCTGCTGCTGCGGCGGCGGCTGCGGCGCCCCCACCCCGTCGCTGCCGCCGCCGCCGCCGCCACCGGGCGGCTCCGGGAGGTTATTGTTCAGGGTGGCGGCGGCGGCGGGCCTGGGGCCCGGGTTCCCGTTCGAGCTCTTCAGGTCGGACTCGGCCCCTGCGCCCCCTCCGTTGCTCTCGGCCCCGTCCTGCAGCTCCTTCCCCGACGGGCCCTCGCTCTCCGCCTGCTTCTCGCCGCGCTCCGCCGCCGCCGCCTCACCCCCCGCCTCCTCCGGGGGACAATCCCGCTGCTGCGCCTCCGCTTTCTTCAGCTCGGATGGAGCCGGGGCGCCCAGGCTGCTGGCGGCGGCGGGGGCGACCTGAGCGGCCATGATCCCCCCCCTCCCCGCCCGGCCACCCCCCCGGACCGGTCCCCCCGAGCTGCTCCCTGCCTGGCCGGCCGGCGTGAGGCCTCGCTGCTCTGCTCTCCCCGCTCAGGCGGCGGCGGGCGGCTCTTCAGGGCAGCGGGGGCTCATTCCCCCCCGGCCTGCTCGGCGAGGCGGGGAGGGCTCCGCTGGGCTGGGCTTCCCGGGGCCTGGCCCCGCTGTACCTCCTCGGTTGCAGCCGGCGGAGAAAGGGGAGGAGGAGGGAGTGGGGGGGAAGGAGGAGGAAAGGGGGGGTGGGGGGGGACCCGGGACGGGGCTCCCGGTGCGGGAGAGGCGGGAGGGAGGGAGGGGGGACACGGCGGGCGGGCGGGCGCCGTCCCCGGAGCGGGGCCGAGCGGCGGCGGGGCCGGGCTGGGCGAGCTCCGACTCTGCTCGGCCGAGCGGGCTCAGTCCGACACGAGGCTCAGCGCTGCCATTTTACCCAGCGCCGCGGCCGCCTGCCAAACCCGGAGCGGAGCGCAGCCCGGCCCGGAGCGGAGCCTCCCCCCCGTCACAAAGGAGGAGCGGGCCGGCCCCGGCCGCCGCCGGCGCGGAGCTGCCGCCCGCAAAACCCGCGGCGGATCGGCGGAGCCGGGGGCCGGGGGGCAGCGCTCCCCCGCCGGGCCGGAGCCGCCCGGGGCGATCCCCGGGGGCAGCGGGCGATGGCCCGCGGCCGGAGCGCTCCGGGGGCGCGCTGGCCGCCGGGCGGCCGCCGGCCCCGGGGTTTCTGCCCGTGGGTTACCGAAGCGCCTCTTCTTTGTCCCTAGAAATTCCATTTAGAATTAAGCCCTCTGCGAACTGTTAGCGGTTGTCATTTCCTCTCCGCTTGGCCGTGTCCCTCTGGAAAAGGCGTTGGCGGCGCGCCAGGGCTGTGACTGCACGCGCGGACAATCCAAGAAAGTCCGGCTCCCCGCTCCTGCCAAGGCGAGGGCGGTGGGCACGGAACCAGGAATTCCCAGATCCAAAACCACCTGAGCGCATCTAGACACAACACGTTGGGCAGCGGGACAGGATGCGCTGGCAGTCAGAGCCCGGCGCCGGGCTGGAGCTCCCCGGCTGTCAAGAGGTGAACTGGGAACTGGGCCATGCTCTTCTGCAACCCTTTCAGACCCAGACTCCCACCTCCTCCTCCATCCCGAGGCCTCGGCAGAGCGGGAAGAGGGAGGAGGGCAATGTACCTGCAGCTCTGTCCTGGACATAGCCTGGCCTGTGCCGGTGGGGTCTGAACCTGCCTGTTTAACTTCAGGTGGTGCAGGGCATGGGAGGGACACGAAGATGAGTTGTTTGGGTTATAAACGCCAAGTTCTTAGAAATCGGGACATGGATGTCCAATAAAAATGGCAGGCGTGGTGTGGGTTAGGCCTGGGTCCCATGTACCAGTGTTCCTCTGGAATATGGAAACACTTAGGAAAGTGAAGTTGAAGTAAATACAACTTTAAGATGAGAGGAAACATCAGAAAACAGTAGGTGGGGAGCCAAAAGAGACTCTGAGGTCTGAGGCTGCCATTTTAGAACATCACCACAGAACAGATAATGTGGCAGAAGTGACGCCCGTGCAGGGACAACAAGCAGGGCTTGGCCCCAGCCCAGCACCCAGCAGGACACACCACAGGGAATCCCTCTGGGAGGGAGCAAACGCCAGTCCAGCGCAGAGGAGAAGCCTTGGGCAGCAGGGCTGGGTCCCTGCCAGCACCGTGTGCCTGCCGGGGATCAGGTGAATGTGTCAGTGTGTGCTGACAGCAACTCAGCCCTCACACCCGTTATAAAACTTACAATATGAAATATTTATCATCTAGAGTGCAAGTGGAGGAACAAAGGGGTTATTCCAGAGCTGGAAAGTGGGAGGGGAGGTGGGATATGGTGATAAATAGCAAAGTTCTAAATGTTTTCTAGAGCGAGGAACTGCCCCTCAGGCTCCAAACAAAGTACCTTTGCCATTTCTCAGCCTGCAGTTGACTGTGCAATATGGAGCAGATTCCAGCCAGTAAATTGGCTGGTCAGCCTTTCTCCTCAGCTGTAAATAAACTTCTAGGAAAAAATAGGTAATAAATTATGATATTGGTATTGTGATAGTACTCAAGGCCTTCACAAGGGTTGGAGCCCCAGTCCAATGCTGAAATCTCACATGGGAGGCCCTGTGGCATTAGTGAGATGTGTGTGGACCACAGAGAAGGAAAAACACCAAAATATTCTTCTTCAGAAGGGTTTGGAAACTATGAAATGTACTAGAATGAAAATTGATCTGCATCCTCTTATCAGAGGAGTTATTTGATGAAATCCTGGGTTCTGGAAAGACAAAGGAGAAGAGGGAGAAAACTCCTCCAGTACCAGGCTGGACTCTCAGAAGTGAAGCCCAGTGTTGTGTTAATGTCCATGGTGCCCACAGCACCAAAACACCATTCCTTGGGTGTTTCACTGGCACTAAACTTGAAAAAGCACGAACTGGAGAGAATTCTGCCATTTTATCCCAGAGCCATCTCAAGCCCCCACCTGCCCAGCCCCAAAGATAGGTCTGCTTTGGGAGCAAAGCCCCACCATCTCACTGTGCATCACCAGAAGTTTAACCACTTCCCTCCATGAGCCTGGGAAGCAGCTCGGGTGCACGCAGGCAAAGATCCCGAGCTCACACCTCTCTACCTGAGTCCGTCTGTTGGAACCCCCTCCAAGGAGCACTATGTCAGACTATGAAACCCGGTGTTGATAGTAATGTGAAAAGCAGCCTGGATTCCCCAGCCACCCACACAATGAGGAGACACTCACTTTACCAAATGTTTGTGAAAGCTGCAGCAGATTTTGGAATACGCCTCATCAATGAGGCCCTGGCACTTTACTCAATACTGAGGCATTCAGTGAATTCCCAGCCATGAGGACTGGGAAGCAGATGACAGCACAGTTCTTAACAACATTGCCACCTAAGAGCTGAAAATCCTCCCGCCGCCGTCCCGGGATGTCGCGGCCATCCGCGGGCCCGGCAGCGACTTTTCCCCGCGGCACATCCTCCCTTTGGCGGCCGGAGCCGGCCCCGCTCGGCGGTGCTCCCTCGGCCGTGTCCCCGGGAGCCGAGCACGCCTCGCTCAGCCCGGCCCGGCTCCCGGCTCTCAGATAGGCTGGGAAGCAGCGCTCACATGGCACTGCAGGCCACCGCCACCGCGCTGCCTCCTCCTGACTGGAAGTCTCCTTCATGAAGGTGGCCGTGCCATTTAACCCAGCACTAAGGCAGTTTAGGAAACCTGGTCTAGATTAGAGTACTAGAAACAGGAGTAGTGTCTCCCCCCTCCAAGAAAAAAAAAAAAAAACGGGCTCTGCCAACTGTGTGATGGCAAATATGGACTGAATCGTTGACATGGAAACCGGACTAAAGTCAGCGCTGCCTCGGCTCAGCTCGCACACACAAGTTATCATTATCCAGCCTTTCCCTGCCTACAAACACGGACTGGATCCGGCTGCCGGAGCCGGCTGCGGCTCCCGAGATAAAGTCTGAAGGAGCGAGCAGGGCCGAGCGAGGGGAGCTGGGCAGGAATGGATGGAGCTGTGTGGGGAAGGGGAAGGGGAAGGGGAAGGGGAAGGGGAAGGGGAAGGGGAAGGATGCTCTTCCCCCGCACCAGCCATCCGGGGATGTGCACGCTGGACCCCAGAACAAGAGACCCATCTATTATAATCCATGGGGCACCCTGCAAAAGATGGAACGGAGCCGGGAGGGTTATTGGCTGTACCTCAGCTTCCCTCACAGGCTTTTTGCTAAAGAAAATCACATTTCCTTTCAATGTGTTTATATTTGCCCAGCCTATTCCTTGCAGCATTCGTTGTATCTGGGTTAAGCACTCTCCTTGTGGCTCCATCACCACTAAGATTGATATTATTTGAATTATTTGTTTGCTGGGCATCGTGCAAGACAACACTCACTTATCCACTTCAACATAATGCTAAAATATTGTATAATCTCTCTTTCTGGGGAGACACAATGGCTCCGCGCTGTGAGTGCCAGGCGAAGGTAACTCTGTCCCTTTGCTGAATGCAGCAGCTCAAAGGCAGGCGTGGATTTTCCAGGGGTTTTGCTGCTTCCCACGCCAGGTTCCCCCGGGCAGGGAGCGAGCCCCGGCGAGAGCCCGCTGGTGACATCTGACAGCGATCTGCGAAACTTTGGATGCATTTTAAGGCAGGAGAGTGGACTCGGCCTGACTCGAGGAAATGCATTATTTTAGCAGCGCTGGCGAGGAGGAGGAAAAAGCGAAGCGGAGTTTGCGGAGGGGAAGGGACGCGGGAGCGCAGCCCCCGCGCATCCTGCGCGACCCCCGCGGGCCGGGGGCAGCCGGGGCTGGGGCCACGCGTGTCCCGCGCCCCCGGCCCGCACCGAGCCGCCCCGGACGGGGAAAAGCGGGACAGCGCAGGTCTGGGGGCACGTGTGTGCGGGTTGGGGGGCTGAGCGAGGACAGCAGCGCTCACCCCGCAGTGAAAGCACGGCTGGGGGTGGGAATTAGTGATTCCAGGGAAAACTGGGGGATATCGGGAAGGGCAGGAAAACAACAATGAAGTGCAGGGAAAGACGAACCCCGTTTATTCTGTATGCTCGGGGGTGCACCCCGGCTGCCCTCGGACAGCAGCGCTCCGGTGCGCTCGGGGAAGGAAGAGTAAATCTACTGGAAAAAAAAAAAAAAAAAAAAAAAAAAAAAAAAAAAAAGGGCAAAAAAGAAAATCAAAACGCGGACCGGAGTTTGCAAAAACCCCTGCACTGAATCCGGAGCCAACCTTCTGTTTTCCCTGAATCCCACCAGATTTGGGAGCTCTCGGGTGGGTTGGCAGAGAGACCGTTTTCTGCTGCGAACCCCACTGTGAAGAGTTAAAAAAAGGGGGGAAAAAAGGCTTTTAAATCTGCAAAAAGAGAAAGATCTGAACTCTGGGCCTGGATTTTCCCACTGAAGGAAAACTTATTGTGTTCCAAATCCTTGGGACCTGGCAATGCCATGCGGGAGGGGTCTGCAGCAGGTTCTCCTCTCTGGAAAAAGCTGTCCCTCGGCCTTTCCCCACCTCGGTGCCTCTTTTCAGTGGGGTGTAAAAAACACATCCCCTCCCGTGAAAATCTACCCTCCTAAAGTGTATTTTTAGAGAAGTTTGAGTTCAGGCGTCACGACTGGGGAGGGGGGTGCTGCGGGAGAGGCAGGCGCTGAGGAAGAAGGGGTTTTTCCCCCTTTTCATCAAGCTCTCGCACTGCCATTTTCCCGAGGCAGGGAGGGAGCGAGGGAGGGAGAGCGGAGCGACAGACAGCGCTGGCGAGGAAGTTTCTCACGGCAACTGCGGGCTGGATCGGGAACGGAGCCTTTTGTTCCCGGCAAGTTCAGCAGGAGAGAGAGTTGGAGCCTGCTGGAGAGAAAAACCAGCGGAGAAATAAAATGGAGGGAAGTAGGAAGAGAGGAGAGAGAGCTGGTTCTGGGCTGAGATTAACTGCAGAGCACCGCGCTCGGGTGTGCGCGGCATTTATTTAGAAAGTTGGTGTGGTAGCCTGAGGCAGAAATCCCTCGTTAAGTGCATGGGAATGAGTGAGAGACCCAAGGACACGCAGTGCTGGGCAGGAAGTGGAATTTTCCAAGGGGTTCACATCCTTCGGTGCTCTTTTTGCCAAGATTCGCTCTCCTCGCTCGATGAAGGCTGCCTCCTAGAGACACCAGGGAAAAGGCCTTAAAAATGTGGCGTGCTCCAGGCCTGTTTAACGGAATAATTAAAGGCTGGGCATACCCTCCCTGAGAGATTGCAGCGCGGTCTGAAGCCCAGATGCAATTTGGGGTACTGCCCTGCCTCCCCTCCGTGTCCCTTTCTGCCCAGGGAGTGTTGAAACACGGTGCATTGTGACCATGATCTCGGAATGGGGTGAAAAGTCGCCTAAAACCCAGCCCCCCCTCGATTTAATGCTTAGACACACGTCCAGTACACATCCATCCCATATTCACATCCACAATTGGTTTTGTCCCCCTGCACAGTAATCCTTCACCCCAAACCACGCGTGCTCTTTGCGTGTATACAGAACCAGAATGTGAAATAAACTTGTCTGAATTAACCCCCAAATCGCTGACGAACATCCATCCCTTTAGCAGGCACCCAGGAAGGGGGAGCAGAACTAATCCCCTCATTATTTGTACACTCGGTCCAGGTGGAATTAAAAAGCAAGAGCCTGATCACGAGGCGAGCGAATTTTTCAGCACAGGTTTGGGCTTTAGTGAGGTGTCCCGAAAATACGGTTTGATTAAAAACGTTCATCACCTTGTGCCTTCCCGGCAGGGCACGGGAGAAGCGCCGGTGCCCTGTGAGAGCGCGGCGTGGCTGTGACAGCAGCTCAGCGAGACACCACGTGGGAAAACCGAGCTCGGGATTTAAACGTGCTGTTCCACTCCGGCCATGAGGGAGGGAGAGACGGAGTTGGGGGAAAATAAATAAATAAATAATGAAAAAAAGGCTTCGCGTGGAGCTCAGAAGCGACCTCTGTGGCGGCCGGGAACTGAAGTTCAAGAGCCTCGGGCTGGGAGCGCGGAGCAGATGCGGCTTGGGAAAACCCAACAGCAGCAGGGATGGGAAAGGGGGCTCGGGGCTGGGCCCCCGGGAAGCGCAGCGGGGCCGAGCGGGAGCGGTCCCACCCCCGCATCGGAGCCGGCTCCGTGTGGGAGCGCCCTGAGCTCCGCGGGGGACGCGGTGCCCGAGCCGCGCCCGGTGCCCGTGCCCCCGGCCCCGCCGCAACCGCGGCCGCAGCTGCCCCGTCCGGGGCCGGCCCCGAGCATCCCCCGGGAGCGGCCCCGGCCCCACCGAGCTGCCCGGGCGGGGGGCACCGCGGGGCACCGCCCGTCCCGTCCTGCCCGGTTCCCATCCCGCCCGGTTCCCATCCCGCCCGGTTCCCATCCCGCCCGGTTCCCATCCTGCCCGGTTCCCGTCCGGCCCCGTCCCCGTCCTGCCCCGCTCCCCGTCCGGCCCCGGCGTGTCCACGGTGTTCCCTCTGCGGGCCTGGGAAAGTTTAACAGGGAAACGTCAGGAAGCATCAGGCAGGAATGTCAGTGCATCCCGTGTTTTATGGTGGCGTTAACTTTTACATATTGGGAGTAATTAGCAGCGAGGCTGTTAAAAGCAGATTTAAATAACCACCTCCCTCCCCCCTTTCTCTCCTTTCCCAAAATGGTCCAAATCCGGTTTACCTCTGACTCGACCCCCACCCGGACAGAGGTGAGAGCACAAACCCCACGGTTTGTCCATGTAGGCAGGAAAACACATTAAACCCCGCATATTAATTAACAAGTCAATTAAAATAAATAGAATTTTGCCGTGGTTATTTTGGGTTCTGCCCCTCCTTCCCCCCCCCCCCAACTTTGTTTGAGTAAAGTGGGGAAACATATACAGAAACCTTCCTTGCAGTAGATGCTTTTTTTTTTCAAACGGAGCCCAGATGCTGGTCAGGATTAAGGTTACACCAAACACATTCTACATTGCCATTTTCCAAACAGAATAAAGCAGATGGAAAAGATGGAAGAGGATAAAGCAGGAACGGAGCAGCAGTGAAAACTGCAAGCCCTGCACTAACGCTGAGAGGAGTGAGCTGGGATGCCAGGAGAGGCAGAAAGAAAGAAAGCAGGCGTAGCTCCGCTGCGTATCACATTCCTCACAGTTAAAATGAGTATCTTTAATTAAACAGCTGTCAGAATTTGGGCTTTAAACCTTATATTTAAAAGGGGAGAAGGAAATTGAGCTGCAGCTGATCAGTGCGTCTCCTCAGGGCTCAGTCCTAGGAGATGTGAAAGCCACTGGCCGGGGGCCATCCGAGTACTTAAGTCTCTGCGTAATTTTAAACATCAGCAGCCCCGGTGATTTTAAGGATCTACTCCCTTAAAGTTAGCCATGCACTCAGCACTTTGCAGGATCCGCCCAGCACACTCAGAGCAGCTCTGAGCTCCAGGACATGAGTATCTGCACATCTGAGAAACAAAGAAAATCCTCTTTTCAATAGGCTAAACATTTCTGCTTTATTTCTAAGAGACACCAGTTCGTCCATACTGGGAAATTGGATCAGACTGGAATAAAATCTCAAGGGGAAGTTAGCAGAATCTGTGCTTATTTGCAAAATATCACCATTTGGCAAATTCAGATCTTAGGTGAAATTCTACAGTAGTGGTTTACTCAGCACCGTGACTCAGTTACGTGATGTGCTTTGAAAATCTCTTGCAGAAACTGACTTTAAGAGATTTTGTTGGTATTATATCGGCACACACACGACACAGAGAAGGAACACACAAACTATTAAATATTCATGCTATGGGGAGAACACTTAGTAACGTCCCTTCATTCCAGCTGTACAAAGGCAGGCACAAATAACCGCTGAAAAAACGAATAACCCAAAACAATCGCAACATTCCACATCAACACGGCGTTGAGCAGCTTGCAAACAGTGGCCAAGAAAGGGTCAAACAGTAATTGTCCTTATCTACCTTTCAGCAGCCTCACATAAACGCGTAATTCCAATCTGAATTCTGTAATCAGCCCCCCCGGGAGTGTTGGGACTTCCCACACACTCAGGGTCCCTGTGTGGGGATGGGTTTTCTGCTCCAGACCTCCACCCCTCGAGCTCTCATGGCCTAAAGTCACCTTCTAAACGTCACAAGTAGGGACCTTGGTGACATTTGCTCACAAACAAAAATTCAAACACATTCTGACCAGCTTTGCTGGAACTTTCAGAGTTCAGCTCTGGGACTGTGAAATGAGGTCATTTTTATCTATCAGTTATCTCTGCCTTGAGAGAGGCCCGTGATCACACCTCAGCAACAGCACTGCTGGTAGAGCCTGGGATATCACACACATTTTTCACTAAAACAAAGGCATTGGCCTGAGCTTCCTCTGTAAAACTGAGCTCCAGACGTACTGAAGAATCGTAAAAAAGACATAATTTTCAAATATTTATGAAAGTATTGAGTATATCTGGCAAAAAACAAAAACCCAGTCCAAATCCAAACACGTAACGGTTGTTGCTTGCATCCCAATCTTTAGAATTAGATCCTGAGCGAAACGTGATCAGAAGGAGTCAGAGTCATTACAGCTGTCAGAAAACGGTGCAATTAACGGTATTATGAAACAAAGTATTTAAAAATATTACTTTTCCCGGCTTCAGGAAACATAGTTACTGACCTCGGGCTTTCCTGTGCTGGGTTCCTGCAGTCACTGGGGGCACTGCAGCCCTCCCTGCCCAGCCCGACCCTCTGCAATCGCTGCCTAAATATTGCTTCACCTACCTTGGCTATTTTTAGGGTGTTTTGTGCAGGACTGCCACATACATGTGTGCAGAGTGCCCAGCACGCTTCGTGTTCTGTTTAAACTCAGGGCTGGGAGCAGTAAATAATGCTGAGGCAGCAGCAGGAGCAGAACTTCTGCAGAGCAGTGATGAGCCATGGGCTGCAACGAGCCCCTGGCACTTATCAGCATCCCACAGGATAACGGAGCCCTGGACTCAGCTATCATTGCTCAAGAAACTGCTCATTATCATTATGCTTTAAAGATCTTTGCAAATATTCCAAAATTCTTTTTTTTAACCTATTTCATAGCCACAGCACAGCAACTTTCTTTAAAAAAAATGTACCCAACCAAAACAGCCACCAATAAACAAAACCCAACCCAAACACAAAGCACTACAGCTGAGTTGTGATGCAAATGAATGAATTCATTTCCACCACTTCTAGAGGTACAAAAATAATCTAAATTTGACATCCTATTATGGGGAGAAATGAAAAAATCCAGCCCAAAATCAAGCCAAAGATGGTGAAAGTAATGTCCAAACAACAAGAGGCTAATTAACCTGACCTCAGTGAGATGCAAAACTTAAATTATTCTTCCTCAGGAGGGGGAAAAGATGTAGAGGAGAGTAAAGAGATAAAAGACAACAAAGGTTGCAATAATGCCAAAGGTGATGTCTTTCTTTGATAGGGCAGCAAATTTTTCTGGGTAAAGGAAGACAGAGCAGATCTCACCCATCCCCAAATCAATAAAGTGTTTGGTCTGGTGCATCATGTAAAAATACCAGTTAAATTGGAAAATATGAAGGTCAGCGCAAGAGAAGTTTTGTGGGTAAAAAATGACTAAAAATCCAGAGCTGGATTGTGCTGAAATAGGAAGTTTTGGGCTAGAGACGAGTGCTTTGAGAGCTCCTGCAGCTTTGGTCTCAGAACTGGTGCTGTTGATGGGCTTTAAGTGACACAAGCACAAGGAACTGAAAAAGAGTGCTAATGCAGGTGGTGACTGACAACATCCAAAGGCACCAGTCAGGAAGGAGACTGGAATATCCTAAATGAAGACCTGGATGAGGTTCTGGAACAGCACAGGAATCCTGAGGAATGGGCTGGTGGAATGCAGTAATAAGATTAATGCAAATCACAAGGCTGTTCACAGGGGGACTGACAGCCAAAACTCCTCTAACCTGGGAATTCAGCTAGGGAAGGATGGAGACTCAGGAGTGTTATTTAGTCACAGAAACCAAGATGACAAATGGGATCTAAAGACCAGGTAAGGCACATCCAGATGTTATGGCAACAGCTCTCTTACAGAATTTTGGGCACAGTTTCTATTCAAGAATGACACATGATAACTGGAATAATCACAGAAAAGCTCCCTGAGCTGGTTACAAGAGCAAGGAATCTGTCAGGAGAGAAGAGTGAAGCTTCCTTTCAGCAAACTCCAACAAAGAGAGGGGTGATAGGGTGAGTTTGTATACACAGACTATGGCTTGAAGACAGAATTTGAACTCCAGGGTTATGTGGGCAACAAATACATATCTGAAGGCCTGAGTACAATTAAAATGATTGCTAGAATACGATGTCTTATTATTAGAAAAAATAGATTTTAAAGGATCTTTCTTTCCTCTGGGGAACACAGACCCAGTGGAGAACTTTGACAGTTTTGTCATTATTTTCCCTACTTTTAATCAGTGAAATGAGAAGAAAATCTCTGCAATATTGTGAAGATTCATTAATGGTGGTTAAAAAGTATTCAGACACTGTAGTGATAAGTGTAACAAAAATCCATTACAATTAGTAATTCTGTATTTACTGCAGCACTTGAATTATATGCAATAAATAAAATATGGAAGCAAACATCAAATAACAAGGATAAAAGAAAACTCTGAATGAGACAAGAGTTTGAGAAGGCAGGTTGTATGATTTGATTTATAATTAGAGTTTGCATCATGGTGCAAAGAACTGGATTAGGGTGGGCAAAAGTGTAAGAAGCACAGGCAGGAGAACTGAACACCCTGCTCAGCTCCTGGTCAATTCATCCGGGTCACAGGAGCGTGAAGGAGCACGGAGCAGAGGGTGAATTAACGTGGGCCTGGAGCACACACCAGCTCAGCACATTCCCTGTGGCAGCCAGTGCTTGGAGGGCTCGGCACTGATCCTTGTGTGCCAGCCTGCACACACTGTCACTGTCACCTCGGCAGGGAGGGCTCCTCTGCTCTGCAGGGAACTCTCCAAGGAGAGACATTTCCAAGGGAGCAGCTTCCAAAATCCCAGAGCACCGCACCTCCCAGAACACCAGAAAGGCTCACACCACAGGCCTGGTTTTCCTGAAGTCTTTCTGTTTCCATCATAAGGAACCACCAGGAGCATGCACCACCCATGTCCTTCATCTCACATCTCTTCCCTTCTCCACACAAAATGTACCTGCTTTAGCAAAATAGAACAAACAGGGCTGCCCTTCTGGGATCCCCTGTCCCAGGTGCCGGCCCACTGGAGATGCTTTCCATGCCACTCTTCCGAGCTTCCTTGGATCTGCCACCTCTTCCCCTTCCTATGAGCACTAACACACACAAGCACGGAGCCAAAAAGCATCTTCAGCTGGGGGGGCTTCCTCCTTTTTTTCCTTTCTTTTTGTTTTTCTCAGTGTTCTCACCAGAGGATACCTCACAAGCACAAAAGATCATATATATACATTAAAAGAAGATCCCATGACAATATTCTTGACATAAACACCAGAGACTTCAGTTAGAAATAATCAGAAATCTGCTCTTCCACAGGTGGCAATGGGCTTCTGCACGATAAGGGATGTTTAAATGGATTTACCACTTTCTTCTTCATGAAACTTGCAGCCTTTCAGAAAAGAAGTTGCACAGGGAAAAAAACAATGGATGTCATGAGAAAAGGAGTAGTCATTTGTCAGGCTGACCCACTGAATCCCCAAATTCCTGAGAATTCCCTGTCAACACATTGTGAAAAATAACATACAGCTGAGTAGCAGAACACCTCTCTGTGGGATAACTGCCCAGAATATCTTGAGAGGTAAATTAATACAAGAAAGAACCAAGCACTGTGCACCCGATTAACAGTGAAAATACCTGAAATCAGCATAACAAAGTGGGGTGAGTGCACTTGTGCTCAGGATGGTTAAACAGCTGTAATTAGATCAAACAAACTAGATTGATGTATCATCCCTTTGTAGCTGTGGCCTCAGAAGGCAGGTCAGGAGCTAAGTTCAGTAAAACAGTTTTAGTGCTGCAGCTTTTATCTAACAAGGCACAGCCACACACTCACTCCAAAGTAAATACTGCTCAGGAGAACTGCTGAATTCCAAAGAAAGAGAGTTTCTAGAGAAGGTGTTGCTCCGACAACAACCTTAACTTTTGTCAGTAATGAAACTCTCCTCATGAATTCAATAATAGACTCTTTGGATAAACACGGCTCAGGATTTTGGTTACAAATTCATTCAAGGCATTTGAAGGTCTTTATTTAGTTGCTTCCCATTCACTTAAAGTGTCTGCACAAAATGGGTGAATTCTAATTTGCTTTGTTCTTTCAGAACCTTTTAATTAAATTTTAAGAAAATCATGTAAAACAACACTGAATGAAATATGGTCAGTACATTTCAGAGATGAGCAAAACATAAGGTAGCAGATGGTAGGAAGAGGATATATGTGAAGAAATGTAAATAGCAGGGAACCTTACCAAATCAAAGACGTGAGGCAGAACTGAAAGTGCCTGCAAGACCCCTGGGAGGGCTGAGGAGAAGAAGCAAGCACTGAGCTCAGAGGTATCAGCCTTTCCTTGCTCAGAAATGACACAACACCAACAGGAAGCTCCAATCTGATAAAGGGACCCCTCGTAACTGAGGTGGGACTGCTGTGAAGGGTCCTTAGGGTGAGTATGGGAGGAAGGGAGGAAACAAGGACAGGTGCCAACAAACGTATTTATCAAACACTCTTGGAATAGGAAAGATACCAACTCTTCAGAACTGTAAGCAACGAAGACATTATAAAGGAGCTAACAGTAGAAAATCTTATATTGAAGACAAATGAGATGAATTGTTTAAGTTAGGCAAGATACAAAGCAAAGAGAGGCTAATACCGTTAAAGAGAAGCTACTGAATATCAGAGGATGTTTAAGGCTGAAGGGAGGCACTCTTGAGGAGCAGTGCCCAGCAGATAACTGCAAATTCAGCTGAAGGAATAGCTGGAAAATGGTGACCATTCTAAACATTTGTATTTCAAAGAGTTTGTAAGAACCTTCCCACAGCAGAACTCCAAACCTCATGGAGCCTAAATCACAACTATTCCCATTTTGTATCTTCTTCTGCCCCAAGCTCCATTTGTCTGGGTGATTTATGAGGTGAGCTCTGGCTGTACAAGGCTTCTCTCCTTCTGAATGGAGGAACAATTCAGATAAGGAACAAATCTCTTCTGAGTGAATAGAGGAAACTGGACTTAACTGCATTGACTCAGGTATTTATTGTACATCTAGGCCAGAGGAAGCTTAGCACTTTTAATACATATAAAACTGCAGAGAGCTGCTAGAAAGAGCAGAAACCAAACAAAAACAGATTCACAAGTTCCTCAATTATTTAAATTAAGCCACTAAAGTAGCAGGAAAGAAAGAGCAACAGATATCTATCAATTCCAGTGGCTGGTTCCAGCCACCCACAGGAACTGAGGAGCAGTTGGCTCTGTGTCCCCTCAGGCACCCTCAGGCTGAGGAACAGCTAAATTGTAATCACATAACCTCCAACGGGCAGTGCTTTTGTGGCTGTTGATTTCATAAATTGTCTTGAGGTTCCTTGTCATGGAAGACATTGGATATAATTACAGACAAAAAAATAACTCACAGGCCTGGTCCTGGGCAAGGTGCTTTGGCAACTCAGCAGCTCAGGGGATCATCAGCTCTTTGCAGACAGGAGCCAATGCTAAGAGACAAATTGCAAGAAATAAATATCTGTGGTACAACTCCAACTTACCAATTCAGAAAAGACCATGCACAAAATTCCTGATAGGCAATGAAACCACAGAATTAAAAATTTTAAGTGCAAACCCCAACATTAAGTCATCCATTTGCAATTGCTGGTGGTGAATCCATCTACTCCAGATGGGAAGAGGTCACTCTTCTTTTTCCAGGGCAAGTCTATGAATAATTTGAGTGATTAAAGCTCAAATCAGGTGTGAAAATGAAAGACTGGGAATGCACACGGAAAACAAACCACACTCACAAAGAGAGACTCACTCAGCTTTCATTCTGGAATCAGGAAAGGCCCCTTCCATTTCTGTCCTGCCACAAAATACAGGTAAGCTCGTACTTTTTTTTCCCAAAGAGTTGTCACTTTTAAAGGCACATTGAAATCTTATTTTTACTTTTTAGGTCTCCCTTCCTCTATTGGAGATGACCTAAATTTTGAGCTGAAGCACTCACAGCATCCTCGCTTGGAATAGAAAACAACAGCAAAAAAACATCAGGCTGTGAAAAGAGGCAAAATAATAGGAGGGAAAATTACAGTGAAGTCCTCCCTGAATAAGAGGAGGTCACAAAGGCTGCAGAAATAGAAGCTGAAGTGGTGCTATCCTGAGCCAGGGGACACAAAGTGGTTGCATTTACGGCCCAGGCAGAGGACAGGTGGGCAGGATGTGAATCGAAGCAAACGGCCGCAGTTCTGGGAATACCCAAGAGCTCTCAGCATCCCCTTCAAACGCTGCTCCCGGGGAAGAAATGTCACACACACCAAACTCCAAGAGCCTGCTGTCACAAAAAACCCCTACAAAAACCTGAATGCTTTCTAGGAGTGTTCAAATGGAATTAGACAGCTTCAGAAAGGGGTAGAGGCAATATTTTATATGTTAAATAGAAAAATGTATGGGAACAGATATAGAGCCCATTAATCAGCAGTAGAGACTACTGAACATTCATGCAGCTCACCATTAACAAAACAAACCCCAAAATGTACTTGCAGATACATTGAT
Source organism: Calcarius lapponicus (assembly GCA_039654755.1). Taxonomy (NCBI): domain Eukaryota; kingdom Metazoa; phylum Chordata; class Aves; order Passeriformes; family Fringillidae; genus Calcarius; species Calcarius lapponicus. The sequence continues at coordinate 17,031,707 of JBBFKN010000011.1, forward strand.
TTTGCTTTATTTTATCATTTTAAATAGCCAGCAGAAACTAAGATTATAATCTGTGCCTTTTTAAAATTCCATTCAACAGATGTTCATAAACAGACTTGAGCCAAATTTCAGGTCCCCAAAAGGATATTCAGCCTGAGAACTTTTACAAATGGATGATAAAGTCACGCTTTTCCCCTTGTAATCATTGCTTTTCTGAGACACTAAATCCTCTCTTAGCCTCATTACAAGTTCCCACCAGCATAAAATGTATTTTTCATTTCCATTTCCTATAGTATTTTTTTCCAAAAATGGCATTTCCCAGCACAAGAGAACTCTCCTTCACTCCTTTTTTATGTCACCTCCTCAATACCAAAGGATTGTCTCAGTGACAAGGCTCTGTTCTTCTAAAAAGATGAAAAAAATCCAAGTGGTACTAATAAATATTTACTTAATGTAAAGAAAAGGGAATTCAACAGTTAAGGATGAAAATTACACGGGAAAAAAAAGGTGTTTGGAAAGGCAAGGCTCTAAGAAGTTCAGCGCGGTTTATGAGAATGACTGCTCAATGGCTCCTTCTGGGACACAGTGAGATGTCTTCTTTAAAAGTATGGTCTAGAAATACCCCCAAATCACTGAAATTATAAGTCACCCGAGTATTTCAGCTGCAATACAAAATTAAGAAATATCAGGACACATAATGAAAATGGTGGAATGAAACCAGCATTGCACTGACTTGTCTATGTTAAAAGGGGAAGGGGGGGGCTGAAGTGAAAGGTTTTATTTTTACTTAATTACTCTCAGTGCTCCCTGGGGACTCCTTCCAAAGCGTATTTTGTATTTGGACCTAAATGCAAGCAGGATTCAGCCTTGATCTTATTCCTTATGACAATACGTTTCTTAAATTAGAAGTCCCACAACTGGAACGTTGACACCAGTGCTGGTTCCTCCAGCACCTCCGAGTCCCTCCTGTGCTATCAATCCTTTAACCCGGGAAGCAGTGAGAGCAGGGGACCACAGACTGTTCCAAATTTAAAAATCCATCCACAAAACAGTACTTTGTGAGCTTATAGCATCTTTCACCCATTTCTATGTATGTGGAAATGGGAAGTCTCAAAATACTTAAAAAAAAAAAAAGAAAAAAGAAATCAACAAACCCACCTAACTTCAAGGTATTCTGAAATGATAACATATTAATTGAGTGAGCATCCACCTGTGATGCGATTTAAGAGTCTCCTACTGCAGCATTTCACACATATTCAATCCACCTTCTGGTTACAGCGTGCAAGTTTATGTATGCTATGTAGAAGGAACAGCAGAGCTGGTTAAAGATTTTCTCTTGCTTCACATACTCTGCAAGCTTCTCATTAACTCATACATGACTTTAATCAGTGCTGAAGCACACACTTCCTTCAGCATGCAGCAGGACTGAGCTGGGGAAAAAAATCCTCCATAAAATATTATTGTAACCATGAATTAATAAAGAGAAGGGGAACGTTTTCCTAAAGTGGCTGTCGATTCTCATCTCTAAAGGGTTAAACCGACCTTCGCTGATCCAGAAGAGGTAATAAAATAGAACTTTAAGGACAAAAATGGAGCACTTCAAGTGATTATTATGAAGAGCCACATTCAAGAAGACAAAACCTTATTCTTAAAGCACAGATGCTTCTGAAACAAGAGATCGCACGTTTTTAACAGCACATTGCCAACCGCTTATAATGAATAAGCAAAACGAGGGAATCAGGGTGTTTTTTTTTCCTTTCTCCTCGGAGCTCAGAGGGAAGGGGCATTCATGGATGTGGTAGCAGAGCCAGCTCCGCACTTCTGCAGGGCTGTGGAGCTGGTGCTGGTCGGTGTGTGGGGGGAGAAAACAGAGTAAAACCTGAGAAAAACCCATCAGAGCTCCTGTCCTCCCCTTCCAGCGTTAATGGGAGGGATACGAGTCCATGGGAGCTGCAGTGGGGGATGGTGCTGGCGGAGGGGGTGGGGAGAACCGAGCGAGGCCTTACAACCATCAGCAGCTCTTGTTCTTGTTCCTTTCAGCCTTAGCAGGAGGATGTGAAGCTCATGGAGCCGGCAGCGGGATGGGGGGGGGAAGCAGCGCAGGATCATAGTTTAGCTTTTGTCCTCTCTCCGCAGGGTTAATAGGAGGACACGAGTGTCACCGGGATAAGGGCAGGGCCGGGGGGGCACGGGAGGGATCGCAGCTCCCCGCAGGGCTCCCGGCAGCGTGTGCTGGGATTTCTGGGGTCCTGTGCGAAGTCACAACACCCGCGGGCGAGGTGTGTGTGGGGGGGGAACACGGGGCAAACTTCCCTCAACGTGGCGGCTCCGCTTATCCAGCACGGCGAGCCCGGGGTGCCCCGCGGGGTGGGGCGAGCCCCAGCCTTATCTGTGGGGCGCAGGGAGCGCGGCTCCGCGGCCGCGGGCAGGGAGGCAGCGAGGGAGGGAGAGCCCAGGTGCGCTGACGGAGGGAAGGGGGGCACAGGCGGCCCCGCGGCCGCTCTGAGGGCGCTCCCTGCCCGCAGCGGGAGTGCGGGGCTGAGGCGCGGCCCCGGCCCCAAAACAGGGGAAAGTTTCCCCAAACTTTGGCGCGGGGGTCCCGTCCCCCCTCAGCGAACCCCTCACGGCGCCCCCCCCACCTCAGCGGCTGTTCCCGCCCCCGCCGCAGGGGGAGGGGGGCGCTGTTCCCGGCTCCGTGCCGCGTTTTCCCGCTCACCCCCCGCTCCCCGCGCCTCCTCACTCCTCCGCGCCTCCGGATCCCTCCGCCGCAGCCGGCGCTGGGGCTTTTTCACCTCCCCCACCCCCACCGCTTCATCCCGATCATCCCGCCCGAAGCTGCGGGGAGGATGCGGGGAGGGAAACGCTTCTACCGTCCTGTTCCTGCAACGGGGTCCCGGCTACAGGGACCGCGGGACGGAGCCTTTTGCTGAGTGAGGGAGAAGAGGCGGTTGGGACTACTTGGCGTTCCTGCCACGGCCTCGGCGGAAGGAGCGCGCTTGAGCGAGAGGCTGTGCGGTTCTGCGGCTCTCCTCAGCGCTTCCTGGAAACTCCCGCTTAGGAGCGAGGGGGGGCGGGAGCGAAAGAGTCCCAGGCCGGGAATGGGAGGGGGGGCAGGGCACGGCCCCCTCCCCGTGCCCGGACGCCCCCCGAGCCCGCTGACACCTCTCAGGCCGGCACTTACCCCCTCTTCCTGTGCAGATGGAGCAGGGAGAAGTCAGGGATAAACTCCCTCGTAACAGCCGTGAGGGGTGGTGGGGGCTGAACCCCTTTTCCCCTCACAATCTGGAGAGTGAAAGGCCAGATTCCCCTTTTCCCCTCACAGCCTGGGGTCTGGAAGAGCAGACTCCCCTTTTCCCCTCACAGCCTGGGGTCTGGAAGAGCAGACTCCCCCTTTCCCCTCGCAGCCTGGGGTCTGGAAGAGCAGACTCCCCCCTTCCCCTCACAGCCTGGGGTCTGGAAGAGCAGACTCCCCCTTTCCCCTCACAACCTGGGGTCTGGAAGAGCAGACTCCCCCTTTCCCCTCACAACCTGGGGTCTGGAAGAGCAGACTCCCCCTTTCCCCTCACAACCTGGGGTGTGGAGGGAAGACCCCCATTTTTTTCCTCACAAGCTGGGAGCGCCCCTCTACCCCGAAAACTGAGGGCTGGGGAGCGGGGGAACGCAACGGGGTGGGGTGGGCGAAGAGAGCCCGGCATGGCCGGGGGACAGGGGGAAGAGACCCCCCCAGAAAGAGCCCCTTTCCCACCGAGTTCCTTGGGATGGGGGTGATCCCTGGATCCGGGGGCCTGGGAGCGGGCTGAGGTGGCGCGGGGGAGGGGAGGCCGGGCTGGTAAATGCAAAACGCTGTTACAGAAGCGTTTTAGCACAATCGGGCTGGAAAGCTCCGACTGCAACGGGCTGAGAACAAAAAAAAAAAAAAAAAAAAAAAAAAAAAAAAAAAAAAAAAAAAAAAAAAAAAGAAATACGTGAAAAGGCTCCTTTGCTGCCCTCTGCCTGCCGAGGCTTCAGGGGAGCCCGGCCGCCTCCGAGGCTGGCGAAGGGCTGACATTGCCGGAGTGAAAAAAACAGAGGAATCCGGGCCAATTCGCACACCTGTGGTGCTTCCACAGGATCAGTTAGGTTGGAAAAGACCTCTGAGATCATCGAGTCCAACCCTTCCTGGCTCTGGATGCACCGAGTTATCCTTTCTCCCACGAGTGGACGTGCTTCTGTTCACCTCACTTCTGGACAGCTTCAGTAGAGGTGAAACTCCTTCCCGTTAGACTAGGCTGAAAAATATCTCCAAGCCCAGGAGGGTTTTGGGGTGTGCACTTTAATACTTGAATTATTTAATGACACGACAGTACAAATGCCTAACACGTGTAAGCCACAGCAGAAAAAAAAAAAAAAAAAAAGAAAAAAAGTGGAAAAAACAGGAGGGTAGAGCGAGTGTGCTGATAAATGCCTGTGATACACAAACACGGGCAGTAAATACCGTGTGGTTCATTAGATATGGGCTGGGGTGATCCTGCCCTGCAGTTAAAGGCCTCTCACTTCCTCTGCCTTCTCCAGATTGGTGCCTTGTACCAGCTCCTCTCCAGCTCTGCCGGTTTCCAGTTTCCCACCCTTTAAATGTGGAGCTGTTGATCCTTTCTGGTGTTACAATGCAACTCTTTGATGCCCAAAGCCCCTTCCTCTACTGAATCCACAAGTTTCAGGGATGCTGGGACTACACAGGAAAGGCAGGCAACATGTAATGAAATTATGTGGAAGAGAAAGGTCCATTAGAGCAAGGAGATACCCGTAAATCCTGTTAGCAGCCAAGTATTTCCATAGAAATTTCCTGATTTTAGATGCCCAGCACCTTTCCTATCCATTTCCTTAACACCATTCCTAAATTCCTACGTGGCTTCATTTACAAACCTAAACCCCAGATGTAAATTGATGGAGGAGGATCTCTTTGAACTCGTCTCCTTGGGTTTTAGCCCTAAATTCCGTAGTTCAGGGTCTACTGGAAAGGGCAGCCTCCAGCTCTTTGACCAGGAATCAGCTCTTGGCTTTAGACTCCTCCAGCACTGCTCAGTTAAAGATGAGCTGTGTTAATATCTTTTAGTTATGTGCTCTTTGTTGAACTTTTATTCGTTTGCTCTTTGTACCCCAGTCAGTGCAGAACAGCTTGTAAATACATGGATTTATTCTGTCAGCCTCACACTGCTTCCCTTAAACATCAAAATATTAAAACACAAAAGCTCCCCGATTACTCATCAGCAGATCGGTGACTTTACACACAGGCAGCTTTCTCTGGAGTAAATTAAAACAACTCCTTCAAAAAATTTGAGCTGAGGTGGATTGTTTCCAGATTCCCAAGAACTGTGAGGGACAATGTGCCCAACACCAGGATCCTCAGAGCGGCTGCAAAAGGTAAAGATACATCTTGGGTCCTGCAGTTAAGTCCAAATTAATTATTCTGGATTCATTTTGTTCAGTTAATGATGTTAATTGCCTGCCTGGCAGACTGTTTAGAATTTGGAACCATTTAATGACTGCTACATAAAGATTTTGCAGTTGGGAGTGATTTTTTGATAACAGATCCAATACAAATCCCTGTCCGGCCTCCCAGTTGTGTTGGCTCCCCAGTGCCAGGTGGAAGGGCAGTGCTGCTTGGTTTGCAATTGTGCTTTGAGTGATTACTAGATCCAGGGCACTATTTATACCTGCATTTTTAACGTTCTGGCTACAACATTTTGTATTTTTAAAGTTATTTAAGTAACTCAGTCTTAAGCAGACATTCTACTGAATCCAGAATAGCAGAATCCAGTAAAAAAGCTGTTAGTTTTATAAAGCTGAGCACATTTTAACCAGGGAAAGTTGGGTTTATGGGTCCAGAGTATTTGGGACTTGCTGCATTTGAAGTGGTATCACTGAAATGTCACTGAAAGGCAATGCAGGAGACCCTGCTTTTCAGCTTCCCAGCCATCTGCCAGGTCTCTGGCAGAGGATGAGGGAAGTTTACAGGAGTTTCCTACATGGGAAGGGAAAGAAAAGTAATTTAAACAGTAGAGTTGTGAATCAGAGGCTGAGGAAACGTCATGTGAAGGGAATCCCTCTGTTAAGGAGAGAATCGCTCCTGTGCCTCTGTGCTCAAGTGGAAGCCCCAGCAATGCTGCTGCCCAGTCACAGCTCCCACACAGTGAGGTGGAGATTGCAGGGAGATGATCCAGCCAAAGCAAACACGCTGGAGGAGTCAGGCAGGTGCTTTTGGAGGAGGAGGGTGTTTCAAACACACTCCTCAGCCCTCCACATGACCTGTCTGGCATCCAGCAAGGCTGAGTTAGTCCTAAGGCCAAAGGAGTAAAATGCAGGTAGGAGATAAAGGTGTCTCCTCTCCATGGCTGCCGCAGAGAGAGAGCACAAGACAGCAATGAAATTTCCAAGGCATCATGCTCATTTTTCATCAAACACCCATTAGTAAAATTGTTTTCTTTGCTTTTGACAAATCAGTTCAAGCCCACACACATCCTGCAGGATACATTACACTGGGGGCTTGAGCCTCTTTCATTTCCCAAGCAGCTCTGTCACCCTGTTAGTGATCATCTACCAAAGCACTCCACTGCACATCCCTCATCACACAATAGTTCCTAATATTTATACCCTTTGTAATGAATGGAAGATGCATTGATGGAGAAGCCAGATACAGCATAAATATCAACAGAAGTGGCTGAACTTGATTCACATTTTCTGGTGCTGTGCCCTCTTACAAATCTTTCTGCTGTTCTCCTGGCCTCAACAGATTTAGAATGGTATTTCAAAGACCACTGATGACACCATTCAGTAGCTGGCAAGACAAAGAATTCATGGATGGAGTTAATAAGGGAGATAAAAGCAGTCTGTGCCCCAAACCCAACATTTTCACAGTGCACGTGGGCTGGTTGTGTGAGCCAGATGCAGAGAGCTCCAGGGATGCTACGCCGCAATCCTACAACCCTAATTCTTGCGCATTTAAGGCTGTATCTGATTAGGCATTTCTGTATTTTCCGAGTATGTAATTATCTAGCACAGTACGTGCGAGTCATGGAGTAAACCCGGTTGGGAGTGGAGCACTGGGAAGGGGAGAAAAGGTCTGTACGTGGGTGGGTGGGTTTGTCCATGTCGGTGATTGGAGCAGCCTGGGAATAAAGTGTGGAAAAAAGCCTTTCCTGGAAAGAAACTGAGATGAAATCCCCTCACTGTGTTGTGAGCAGTTATCACTTCCCTGTAGACCACGAATGAGGTGATAACTTGATCCCAGGTCCTTGTAGGATCCTCATTAGGAAGAAATTCCTTACTCAGGAGGTGGTGAGACCCTGGCACAGGGTGCCCAGAGCAACTGTGGCTGCCCTTGGATCCCTGGAAGTGTCCGAGGCCAGGCTGGAGGGGGCTTGGAGCAGCCTGGGACAGTGGGAGGTGTCCCTGCCATGGCAGTGGCTGGGATGGGATGGGCTTTAAGGTCCCTTCCCACCCAAAGCAGTCTGTGGTTCTGGTGGTCTGTGATCCAGAGCACACCCTTGGGTACAGTCCCAAGCAGGTGACAGCTGAAGAGACAGAAGTTTCAGGCTTCTCAGAGTTGAAGAATTAAGGAAATCCAAGTGTCCTTGCTGTAAATGCAAGGTAAATTATTCATATTCTCTCTCTCCCCCCTCTTTCCTCCCTCTAGTTCAGTTTTTCTTTTCATGCTTTAATCGTTTTGACACCAAGCTGTACAAAAGTAATTTAAAATTAACATGACTGACACTTGGTAGATAGCAGGACCCAGTGCAGGGCTCCACCTTCTACTGGGAACTGCGGAGAGGGCCTCTGGATTGGCTGCAGGACCTGAGGCAGCTGATGGGGACTAAGGAAAAACACGGCAAACAATTAATTTGCTAATTTAGTTTTCTGTTTAATTTGAGACCAGAAAATTGTCAGGCACTCATCAGCCCACGAGCAAGGCTGAGTGGACTCAGGGCAGTGCTGCAGTATTGGCAGCAAGGAGGGGATGTGTTTGATTAGCCAGCAATGCAATTTCTCCTGTGGTACCGGTGGCATTTCACAGTGTGTTTGAGCTCTCTGGTTCTGCGGTGTGGCTTTTGTGTCACCTCTCCCCAGTTCGGTGCATTTTGCACATCTGACACTAGGAAGGAGGTGACGCGGATGTGTGTGCTGCAGAACAGCTGGGAAAAGTTGTCACCTCAAACACAGAACTGTGCCGTAGCCCATCACTAACCCAGTACTGCCACACGGTGCCTCGGTCAGCTGGGATGCTGACAGGGATAACTGCACACCGTGAACGTAATGGACCTGGATCGGGACTAATGTCCTTTGATGGGGAAAGAAATGCTCTAATTTGATTTCCTCCCTTCAGCTGCCGAGTGTGTAATTTCAGATCTGTGCAGAGCGGGCCCTTTACGCTTGGGTTTGGGCCTATTTTTGATTGATTAAATTGAATTGTATCTATTTATTTCACGCATCCAATTCAGGATTTCACTAGTGGCTCGTCAGGGCGAGAACGTGCACATTTATTGGGAGTGAGAACTCACCACAGCCCTCAATTTCCTCTGATGCCTTTGCCGGGATTTGGTGCTGTGGGGGCGAGTGGGTGTGCGAGGAGCTGGGAACGTGTGAAATCGAGGAGTTGGTTGCCAGCAGAGGGAGCGTGGGGCAGGGCCGGGTTCAGCGGGGAGTCGGGAGGCTGGAAACGGGACCGGCTCCCCAGGAAGCATCACACAGCTCTCTGATAAAATATCCCGAGACTGTTGGAAGATAGCACGATTTGTTTCCTTAATCCAAATGAACCGAGAGATGGGATCTCGTTTGCAAATCTGGGACCTTCTTGGCCTCCCTAATTCACAGATTCCCTCTTCCCGGCTAAGTGATGCTCCCGGGAAGCCCAAGTCACTAGATGGTACTGTTGCTGTTCAATATTGACGCCTCCGCGGGCCAGCTCCTTGGGAAACTCGCGTTTCTGTCGGGAGGGAAGGACGGCTGTGTAATTTGTGAGGGAGACGTGAGCGAGGAGCTGAGAAGTAGGTCAGAGCTGCTTCCTGGGATTGGGCTGTGGGAGGGGGAGCGGAGGGGTGGCAAAGATTTTGTCAGGGCTGGTTTGCTTTGAGGTTTGCTGCCCAGAGGGGCACAGGGTCAGGCCCTCTCGTAAACTCTGTAAAAGCTGGGTTTTGGTCAGCCTCACTCGTGGTTAAGCCCAAGCAGAAGGATGAGCTCTCTGTGGCCACAGCCTGGGGAAGTTTTGTCACTCTCTGACCTCAGGGCACACCGAGTCGCCTCCTGACAGGAGGCAACGCAGCAATTCGTAGAATCATAGAAAGACTGATTTGGCTTGGAAGGAACTAAAGCTCATCTCGTTTCATCCCCTGCCATGGGCAGAGACACCTTCCACTGTCCCAGGTTGTTTCAAGCCCTGTCCACCCTGGCCTTGGACAATTCCACGGATCTCCAGCTCTCCCCGAAAAGCCAACCCACAGTGAGGGACTGGTCACACAAATTCCTGGAGTCTGAAATCCCCCTAAGCTTTCCAATGACATCATTGCCCGGGTCCCATCCCCGTTAGGAGGTCACCAAGCTCTCCCTGGCCAGGGTAACAAACAGGTTATTGTGCTCTGTGCTGCAAACAAGCCCCGGCCCTCCCGGCTCCAGCCCCAGCGGAGAGCGGAGGAGCTGCTGCCTGCCCGGCCTGCGCTCGGGTTTCTGTTGGAGGAGAAAGTCAGGCCAATTAAATCAGGCAGCATTGAATCTCTAATTGACATAAATGAGACAGACAGACAGCTGGGAAGACTGGGAGGAGGGGAGGGGAAAGGGAGCAGGTGCCCTGGATGAGAAAGAGATGGAAATACACCCTAATAGTACCACAGCTTTCCTTAGTCTGTGTGTTTACATTAGCCAGCAACATCATGGAAAGTGTCTGAGCCCCTGCTGGAGAGAAATTAGTGAAATAAATACAAGTTGCAACCATTATGGAATTGATTAGAATGTTCCTAAAAATCTCCAAACAAACCCAAAGGAAAAAATTTACCCTCAAAAAGACATTTGAATTTGTGTAGTTAAATTAAGAAATCTGGTTTTTCCCATGCAGTTTGAACATGAGGCCTTGCAGCTGAACAATTACAGAATCATTTAAAATCATATTTGTTTAATTTTCCACATCTGAGCAGTGCTCACCCAGGTATTTCCCCCTCTCCTTTGACCAGGGAGTGCACTTTTGTCTTTAACAGACCTTTCAAACACTAATTTATACAGAAATAAGTTATTTAAATTAATACATTTCAGAAGGATGAGGCACAAAGAGGAGGAACTCACCCAGGTCCCACCCGTCCCAGCAGAAGGAACCAGAATTACCAGCCCTCGCTCTGCCTCGCCCAGGGTGTGCCCTGATGGAAACAAACTGTCCGACATTTTCTCCAAACACGCCTCTGCTGCTGCACAGGTGAGAAGCGAAGGTGGGAAAGCATTCCTGAGTGGATGCAGGTAACAAGGAGAGGGGAAATACAGTTCTGTGGTGCTGGTGAATCCTCCAGTAGCACAACAGAACAGCAATTTGGGATAATCTCTTACAAACCAACCAATGTCTTAGTTTTAAAATAATCAAGATTTGCACATTGTGGTGTAAGAACCAGAAATGTTTTTCATTTACATTTCCAGAAACTTTTGAGATCTCTTTCCGAATATTTCAACACATTCTCCTTCCCCATTTTCCCAGCTGGGATAATTTTTTGCCAGCACAGGCAATTCTTCTCGGTATCCATGGGAATTGCCTCCATAATTAGATGTGCACCCAGTGCACAGATCAGAGCGCTCCAACCCAGCAGCTGGAACTAGGAGGCAGGTCTGATTAAATCTGCTCTGCCACGAGGAGAAAAGCCAGCTTTAATGAAACATCACAGGACTCCCTACCCTGTCTTTAAACAGGGCAGGAAAAGGGACTCCGGGATTACTTTGAGAGTGGCTGCTTGTGGTGTGCTCACAATTCACAGAGCAGAAAGCGAGCACTGAGTGATCCAGGGCCTTGAAACTGGGGATCTGTCTCATTAAAAAGGGGATGATTGCCAGCAGCTTATTAAAGGGGCTCACAGTCTGCCTTCAGAACGGTGGTGAAGGTTGGAGGGGTCAGCAGGTGCAGATGGAGGTTTTCTCCTTGACAGTTTCTCCTCAAGCCAGTGAGATCAGGGTCAGCTTGTAGAGGAACAGCTTCTCTGGGTTCCCTGCCCTGCCCATCAGTGATTGTTTGTGTGGATCCACCAAAAGACACAGAGCCAGCCAACAGCTCTTTTTTTTATTGAATCCCACAAGGGTTTGGTTTGGAAGGACCTTAAAGCCCACTCAGTCCCACCCCCTGCCATGGGTAGGGACACCTGCCACCATCCCAGGCTGTGGCCGTGGACACCTCCAGGGATGGGGCAGCCACATCTGCTCTGGACAGTTTTCATGGAAAGTAAATAATTTCTATTCCTGCACACCCGGTTCTGCAGGTACAATGTGCTCTTTAGGAAAGGGAGCTGGTGAAAGAGGCAGATGGTCCGATGGAAATTATTAATCCCATACAAGTTCTTGATCTTTAGTTGCTGCCTCCAGTTGGTGTCACAAACCCCACGACTCCTGGGGGCTTCCCCTTTTAAGAAACAGAGCTGGGAGTTGGGGTGGAGCAGACGTTGCAATTCCAAGTGGTTTGGTGGGTGGGAAAAAAGCGACTTTTAACAAATACGCCAGGGCTGGGGGATCAAACAGGGCTCTGGTCTAGACAGAACCGCACTCCCCGCCTGCCTCAGAAGTTCATAGCACACAGCTGACAGAATTTAGCATCTCGTTTCCCTAACATGATTAAAATGCAGCTCCGTGTCCTGGGGTACTGACAGCCCCTCAGATCTCTCTGCATTCCAAGCCACGTTTCCATTTCCACTGCTGGAGTCGCTCCCTTTGGAAACGCGGCCCTGCGGACGAGCGGTGCTCGTGGATCCCAGCAATGCAGGTTGCTTTAGCTGGGGTTTGAACTCAGCCCTTCCTGTAATTCTATGATTTGAATATCATTTTTACAACCCTCGCAAGTAGCAGATGAATGAGAGATTCCTGGCTTTGAGTCAAAAGCTGCGGTAATTAAATGTTTATAAAACACTTTAAGCATGCGAAGTGCTGTTGTAGACAAGGAACCAACAGATCTGGCAGATTGGAGCCGGATTTTAAGGCACACCAGCAAACAGAGCCCATTTCCCCCACTACATCTCTCTTTTAGAGCTGCTAGCAGAGGGTTATGGAGGCCATCACCAGGTTCCTTTTATTATAACCAGAATAAGTGAAATCAGAATCACTTTCTTTCATATGAATATGTGTAATTCAGAAGTTTTCCCCTCTGTAAGAACTTGCCAAGCAAAGGGTCAGCTTGCTGTTCAGCTCGGGAAGGAACTACCCTGTGGGAAACAGAATTGCTGCTACTTCTGATCTCTCACATAAAACTGGAGAGCTTCCACCTGTTACAGGTTTCTAACACCATCTGCTGTTTAAAAGGAAGATGGCATTGGAGCTCAGCAGCGCTGAGAGCTTGTTTGATAAACCAGGCGCGACACCAGCAAATCTGGAATGTTTCTGTAATTGCCACAATTCCTTTTTTTTTCTTATTTCAAGCCCTGAACATATTTTGACTTGATCTTCATTATGAAGTGAATTATTTCTTTGCTAGAGGAAGCAGAATCCCAGTGAGCAGCAGCCGAATGTCAGGTCCACAACACTTCAGTTTTCATTCCCAGCCATGAGGCTGTCATTTCAGCACCAACAAAATTTCAAGCAGTGTCACTCTCTCCAAAGCTTGGCCCGAAGAACTGACTTAAGAATATTTTCATAGGAGAGAACCATGGTCGCCCTGGGGTATGAGGAGCTCAAAGCAAATAATTCTTTCCATTAAAAATAAAAATATTGACCTTTTGCTGGCTCATACTGCTGCCTGTGGGACAGAATAAACACTCTAACCAAGGATTCTTCTGCTGCTTCCTAATTGAAAGAGATACAAACTTTTGTCTCAGGAAAAACAACAGAACCCAGGAGCTCATTACACGTTTAAATTGAAGGGCTCACAACTACTGCTCTTAGTTTTGCTTGCAGATCTTTCTAATAACAATTTTTTCTAAAACAAAAAGACTTTTCTCCAAAGGAGTCCTTGGCCATTCATCCTGAGACAAGCAAGGGTTTAGATAAAAACCACCCAAAACCTCAAAACCTAACACCAAACAAAGGTCCCAGCTCTGGGATTCTTTTCCAGTGTGATCCCATCAGCCCAGTTACAGCATCACCCCCACCTCTCGCATTTCTCACCCCTCCACACATCATTTAAAGTCAGTGGCTCCTTTTGTGAGCAGCCGGCTCCTCACCCTGGCACTTTCCCTGCACTTCGACAAAAGAGACCTTTTACATGTCAATTTATTTTCAGACAAGCATATCTGAAAGGGAGTTTCCCTCCGGAGTCGAATTAGTATTAATGGCAGGTGTTCAGTGGCACACAAAGGGAGGGAGGCTGAGCCGAGGCACTAAGACAGCTTGATGTTTTAATAACCAGAGGCAAGGAATGGAGTGGCAGCGGACCTGCGGCTTCCCTGGCGTGAGTGAAGGTTTTATTCAGAGCCTCCATGTACTGCCGAAAGAAGACCTTGAAATATTTTAAATGTTTTCTTTGCCTTGAAAGAGGGATTAAATTGTTGAATATTCCATGAAAGCGCAGCATCCACCCCACATCCCGTGGAACTCACTCGCAGTCACCGAGTACTTCCGAAGCCTCCCGCAGCCTTGGGAAGCGGCCGTGGCCACCACGAGGAGGTGGTGGCACCCAGGAGGCCTCCAGCTGCACGGTTCACCATCCACCAGTGCCTAGAGATGCTGAAAAAAGAATTACATGGACTAACTCAAAGGTGGGAACTTGGAGAGGGATTTGCATTAAAGTTTAAAAAGTTAAAACCACAGATCAGTTGCTCAGTGAAGTTTCACTATGAAAAAGAAAGAGAAGATGATTGCTGGGAAAGCTACTGGCCTTCAGTTTTAAACTGAATCTTGGTGGGAATATTTCCCAGGCCAAAAGACATTTATTGATGCCCTGCTGAATTTGACAGAGGTCAGCAAGGGAAAGGCACAGCTACACAGTGGGAAAGAAGGGAAACATCCTCTCAGCTGGTCAGCCCCTACAACAGAAAAATGGCTGATTTATGCCCCAAAACAGGAAAATTTAACCTGTATTATACAGAAACAGTATTATAGAGAGCTGTTCAACATTATTTTCAGGCTCCTTGACTGTGGATCAATATGTTTTTTCTGCAGAGGTTATTTCCAGGTAGACTCAGCAGTTTGAGGCTGGATTCTGGGATTTCTGCTCCCTTGAGCTTTCATTCAGACCTATTCAGGACAAAAGCTTAAAGATCAAATCCACTATTAAATACCTGAACTAACAGAAATAGCTTTCCTTGTAAAGATGTCCTTATGTATGGAAGTTAAATCAATTTTTGCCTCTTTTAAAACCAAGACGATTTGTGATATCCTCTGTATCCTCTTTCTCCCAAGTTACAGCTGAACGACCCCAAACTCTTGTAAGAGCAAATCTCCTGGTCTCTCGCCCCCCCGGTAGGCATTAGATACCCAACTTTCACCTCAAATAATGCAATTTCAGCTAATATGACAACAGTACTTTGGCAAAGGTCAGGACAAAACCGGAAAAGGAAGGAGAGAGCCCAACCCATCACAAACACCTACAGCTCTCATATACAGAAAATTTATAAGTCCAATTTTATTGAGCACTGCAATTAAAAAAAGTAACAGCACTTGATTGATCTGGAACTAAAAATCAAGACTTATTTTACTTATGGATAACTCAGAACAATGCGGTTAAAAGCCCCCTGGAGAGGAAGGTGTAGCCCTTCTTGTTCTCTCTGTTCTCCAAGGGGACAGGGGCTTCAGAAGCTTCAGCTGCACCAAGCACAAAGTTCTTCTGATTAGAGACCCGAGGGTGGCAGAGGGGTTTGATGCTCCTGGTTTTGGGGTCTGACACCCCAGGAATCATCTCATGGCCAGGCAGAACCTGCAGGAGCTGAGGGCTGCTCTCCCCCTGCCCACACAATCTGCACCTGGTTGTCCCTACACCCCTGAGTTGTCCCCAGCTGGCCTCACACCAGCACATCACAGGGAGGATTTAGCAAGGGCTGTAATGTTTTTCCTAACTGATATTTGAAAACATTTGCAATTTCATACAAATAGCCAGTTTTCCCCCAAACCGGGAGAAGTATTTGGTTTAAGAGCCTCTAAACCCCAGGGTTTAAGAGCACTGATCTCCACCCACCCATGGTGGGCTGGCATCCAATCCGTCCACCACCCCAGACCTTCCCTAGAAACATAATGTAGGAAATATTCTGAAAATCTGTGGAGGTTCCTGCAACACCCAAAGGGACTGAGCCCAGAAAAATGTGATTATTGTATTGGTTGCAGGTTGCACCTACCATTTGCACAGCACTGGCATAAGGATCACTGTGGAGTTGTAGGGAACATCATGCCACAAGTATTTTTAAGGAAGGCATTTTGGGTGGTGGAGTGTCCCCCTCCCCATATCTCAGCAAAAGATCAAATCTCTCTCTGCTGGGGTTGGTGGCAATACCAGTAAGAAGATTCACTTTGGACTGGAGCTGGCTTCCTCCTCTCAGAAGCACTGGACACTCAGGCTGCACTTGGAATACAGAGAGAAAGAAATTGTGACTATTTCAGCTTCTCACTGGCTGCTAACAGGACCTGCTTGGATGAGGGTACAGAAAAAACAAGTTTCCTCTCTTGTGACATGATCAGCTAAAAGTAGCAGAAATTCACATGAGAACCTTTGCTGGCTCCAGTCACTTCCTTGAGCTCTGTTTGCAGCTCTTGTAGCAATCCTGCTGCTCTCAGAAACTGCCACCATGGAACCATGGAGCTCTGGCAGTTCCTTGCAGGTCAGACTGGGGTGGGTATTTATTTCTAGCACAGTTTGTCTCCAAGTATTGGTTTCTCTAAGCACAGAAGTGTCCTGAGAGTAAGAAATTCCCCATTCCTGTTGGTTCTTGCCTCATTCCAGGACTGGTTCTGGTCACCTCCAGTGAGAGAAAGTAGCATGAGAGGCTGCCCTAAGCAGCACTGCTGGTTTTCAGGGCCTGATCAAAAGCTGTGCAGCTCTTCCAGAAGGCAGACAAGGAGCACTGTCCCTGCATAGCACGGAGGAGCAACCTGGGAAGGGTGGGAAATGCCCGGGGAACGCCGGGGGTCGCTGGTTCTGCAGCTCACAGTCAGTCACAGGACGGCCCCTGAATGACACGTTTATTGTACAAGTCAGAAAGAAACCCTGAGTCACGGCTGGAGAACAAAGTTAAATTAAAAAATAAAGCGTGGTTTGGCTCAGAGGTTCCTACTGAGGGGAAGGAAAACCCCACATGGTAAAAGCAGCAGCCAGAGCCAGCCCAAAGGTTTGCCAGGGACAAAGTTCTGTCGTCACCCTCCCTGCACAGGTGACAAATTCGGCAGTGATGGGAGAGCATGGAGATAGGAGAGCAGAGGGAAGGAATGAGCCAAATCTAGGAGGTGTCCTGGCCTGCTGAGCACCTGCAGGAGGGCTTGGAAAAAACCGTGGTGTGTTTTGTTCAGAGGTCTGAGCTGCTGGCTGGGCTGGGGGAGCACGGGAGAGAGGGAGAAGAGAGGCTGCAAAATCCACCTTACATGGAACAAACACACAGGACTTGGAGGGGAGGGAGGTCCTTCGTGGATGCGAGTGCTGCTGGCTGGGAGGCTGCAGGGCTGGCTTTGGGAAGTGCATCCAAAGGTTTGAGGGAGGAAAAACCCCAAAGCCTAAACCCCAAGTGTGACACAGTCTTCCAGCTCTGTGGAGCTGGAGAGGATCAGTTCCAAGAAATGTTGTAGCAACAACAAATACCTGTCCTACACAGGGAAGGGTGAATCAGAGCTGCTTTTTAGTGCCACTTGACATCAGTTATACATTCTAGTTCTCATATACATAGATGGATTTCTTTATAAATCGACAATTTACATGTCAAAAAGGTTTTACAGTGAAGTTCCTCAGCAAAGATCAGTCCACATGAGGAGGAGCCAGTCTTTTAGGAGCAGGAAGGCACTTGGCCTCTTGAGAGCAAGTCCCCAGGGGAGCCCCTGTGCAGACCCTGCCCGTCCCCTGTCCCCCTGTTCTGCAGGTGTGCAAAATCCGGGCTGTTCCTGCACCATGGGGCCTCACAGGGTGGTGGAGGGGAGCTTCTTCACCCGCCTCTGTGCCAGGATGGAGGATTCGATGGGCTTCAGCTGAGGGCTTGGCTTGGAGCTGTTCAGAGCCGAGTACGTGGCAGCCATGGCACCCTGGAGAGGGGCACAGAGGAGTCACTCAGGTGCAGGAGAGCTACTTCAGACTCATGGTTTACAAGATGGGACCAGAGCAGTCACATCCACAAACAAAGCCAGAAGCATCTTTCTTGTTTCATTAAAGAATCTTCCCTTTCTTTCCTCCCAAAAACCCCTGCTTGTCTGTACTGCCTGTCCTGGCTCACACCTCTCCAAACTTCCCTCCTGCTTTCCCCCTCCAGATTTTGTACCTTTACAAGCTGAATGTCTTGGTGATTGAGCTGGCTCTGGGGTAAACTGTCCTTCTGGGTTATCCAAGGATGCTGCAGGACCTGCTTGGCTGTGAGACGCTGGTGAGGATCTACGTGGAGCATCTTTGATACCAGATCCTACAGGCATCATTTGGAAAGTCAGACTTTGGAAGATTTCATAATTTAAATGCAAAAAAACCCACCTGTGTACGCCCCCAGATTAGGATTTAAATGCAGCGGCCAAGTTTAAAGTCTCCAGACATCAATGTCTTTTTGTATGAAATATGTTTTTGGCAGGCCTAGGGGGTAGAACACAGAGCAAACCCCACATGGGTCAAGCACGAGGTTGGTTATCCATGCAAATGTCACAGCCAGAGCTAAAACAAAGCTGCTGTGAGGGACTTGTGTAGGGTGGAAGCTGCAGTGCTGGTTTTCTGCTCTCTCTTGTGTGCTCCCTCCCCACCCTGCTCTATATTTGCCTCACAGCAACCCCAACCCCAACAATATCAAACCCTACCTTGGCCATGTCAGAAATAGTGTCCCAATTGCCCCCACTGATGGAGAACTTCCCCCCTCCTATCCGTGTCAGGATCTCTTCTGGAGTGTCACTGGGACCATTCGCAAAGGGAGTGCAGCTGGGGAGAGAAGAGAGAGCCCTGGATTCACTGACCCAGGCAGGAGGAGAGGCACAGCTGTCCCCACAGAGCACACAGGACCGGGGTCACAGCCCCAGCCACTGCCTTACCCTGCCAGCATCGTGTACAGCAGGACCCCCAGGCTCCAGATGTCACAGCCCTCGTCGTAGCCTTGGCGTTTCAGGACCTGAACACAACAAGCAAAGGGAAAAAAGTGTGTTTGGTTCCTGTCATTGAGCTCATTTCAGAAGAGGGGCTTGACCTGGGTACAGTCCATATGCAAAGCTTCCAGAGCTGGAAAGAACAGCAAAGTCTGGGACTAAAATATCAGGATTCAAAATAGATTCATTACTACAAGTGGTATTTCTGTAATTGCCTCTTCAGGGCAGGATGGAGATGGGAACAGGGCAGACCCACTGTGCCAAGTGGAGGCACAGGTTAGGGGAGGGACAAGGGGACTGCTGGAGGGTCTCAGGTCAGTAGGGTGCTCACCTCGGGTGCCACGAAGTTCGCTGTGTAACAGGGGGTCATGAGGAGCCCGTTCTCAGCCCTGAGCTGCTTGGCAAAGCCAAAGTCACAAATTCGGATGCTCTCGGGGTTCCCTGATTTATCCACGTAGAGGATATTGCTAGGCTTCAGGTCCCTGTGAACCACCTGTGGAGCCAAAAAAGGGCTGTGCTTGTACCCCATGTAGATAAAGGTCTGAAAGCTGCCTGAGGTCACTCATCCCCTGCTCTGGCCCCACATCTGCTTTGCCAAGAGGGCAACACCAGCAAGAAATAATTGTCATGATGGGCAGAGTTACTCCCTGGAGGAGAGGAGCACAGTGTAATGCTAGGGAGCTTACAGGAAAACAGTTGTGACCACACTCACCCCTTGGGAATGCAGATAGTCCACTGTTTTACAGATCATGTGCAGGACTGAACTGGCTTCTCTCTCCGAGAAAAATTTCTGCCTGAGGATTTTATCCAGCAGCTCCCCTCCCCTCATGAGCTCGGTCACCAGGTACACGTACTTCCCATCATCGTACACCTGCCAAAGAAAACATGGGTGGAGTAACCAAAATGTGCTTCCACAGCTTCCCTTCTGTACTCCCATCGCCAAGGAGCCGACAGGGATCAGCAGAGGTCGCTCTGGGGATGCTTCCTCACCCCAGAATCATGGAATATCCCAACCTGGAAGGGACCCTCAGGGATCACTTCCAGCTCCTGGCCCTGCCCAGACACCCCAACAATCCCACGCTGGGCATCCCTGGCAGTGCTGTCCAAGAGCTCCTGGAGCTCTGTCAGCCTCGGGGCCGTGCCCATTCCCTGGGGAGCCTGGGCAGTGCCCAGCACCCTCTGGGGAAGAGAAACAGCAACACGTGGAGCCGGGTCACTGGGCTGCCCCTGCTGGGGCTGAACCCTGCCCCTGCCAGCCTGCACTTCCTAAACCAAAGCACAGGGAAGTCTCTCAAGCCACACTCACATCTTTCAGGGTGATGATGTTTGGGTGCTGCCCGTACCGCAGCAGGATCTCAATCTCCTCAGAAGGGTCTCGCTTGCTCTTGTCAATCACCTGCAAGAGTAGGGACATACTGCAGCCAACACGGATGGGGAAGGGGCCAGGACAAAGCACATGAGCTGAGTTTGGAGCCCTGCAGGGCTCCTGTGCCATATCCACTGTATCCACTCTGTCCCCTCATCTCTTCAGCTCTACAAATCCTTAAGTTGCTTCATCAGTTCTGTCTCCCCAGCCCACAAAATTTTATGTCTTTTATTAAGACCTGATGTAGCCACAGCTTTGTGCAAGAAGATGAGATGCTCTCCTCCCTCTGAGGGAGGAGGACACTGCTTCCCTGCTATTCCTAGGGAAATGCAGATACCTGCAGAGCAGCACAGAAATTGTCTTTTACATCCTAGATGAGCCTAAAGCTCATCCTGTTCCACCCTCTGCCAGGGGCAGGGACACCTTCCACTATCCCAGGTTGCTCCAAGCCCCATCCAACCTGGCCTTGGACAGTTCCAGGGATGGGGCAGCCACAGGTGCTCTGGGCAAAGATGTAACAGGGGAGCTCAGCTGGGAGGGCAGGTCCCGGACCTTGACTGCGTACTCCATGTTGGTGGCCTTGTGGATGCAGCGTTTGCAGACGGAGTAGGAGCCGACGCCGATGGCCTCCTTCACCACGTACCCATCGCTGAACTGGACGTTCTTGCCATGCAGCTGCTGCCAGGGCACAAAGGACGGGTTCAGGGAAGGGTTTGTGCAACACGATGAGTTAACTGCAGCACAGAGAGAGCTGTCAGACTGTCTGCTACATCCCACAGCTTCTCCTCCCGGCGGGGAGCGGGAGGAGAGGAGAACAAGGCAGATATAGGTCAGTGGGCCAATGCTGCCTGCACCAAGCATGGTGCCTTTGCCTTTGGTTGCCCACCCCACAGGCATTACAGACCCCCTGTCAGCACAGATCCACCTGGGGACAGCAAAGCCACAGCCCCACGCTGCCCTGACAGCCTGTGCACAATGTGACAGTCAGTGGTGACGAAAGAACAGGAGGCAAGAATTCCAAAGAAAACTGCCTCAGGCTCCAGGTGTCCTGCAGACCTGGAGCATCCCTGCACGTCCAAAGAGCTGTTCCTCTGTCCCCATTCCTTACCTGCACAACTGAATGCAGGGCGGGCTGGGGAGGGTGGACTTTGCCATCCTCCATTAACCCGGTTGCCACGAAACTGAAGCCTCGGAAGAGCTGATGGGCCCCTGCACTCGGGGGCACACCCGGGGAATCTGCAGCAGGAGTTGAGAGACAGCTCGAGAAGGGCCTGAGGAGCAGAAGCCTCCCCCTTGCTCCCAGGAGCTACTGTAGTTCATTTCAGACAGGATCCGCACCAGCAGCACGGAGTTTACCCCTAACATCCCACAGAGAATCATGGAATCGTCCAGCTTGGAAAAGCCCTCTAAGATCAGTGAGTCCAACAATTCCCCAGCACTGCCAATGTCCCCAAGTGCCACATTCACATGACTTTTAAACCCCTGCAGGGATGGTGACTCCACCACTGCCCTGGGCACCTATGCCAGGGACTGACAACCCTTTTGGAAGAAGAAATTTCCCTGATATCCAACCTAAGCCTTCCCTGTGCAGAAACCTTATCCTGCTGGTGCCAGCTGCTCCCTGGTGTGAAGTCACAGAGTGACATCTCACAGGAAAGCTGGGCTTTGCCTCAAGTCATACAAACCTTTTGGTGTCCGTGACGTGAACTCTGTGTCAAAATAAAAGGTGTCATCCGGCTGGCCCACTGCAGGCTTGAAAGGGGGTTTGATTTCCCTGCGGTACAGCTTCTGCAAAACACACAAAACCCAAAAAACAGCTGCAAAAACAGCTTGGAAGTGCTCCCACAGGCACCTTCTCCCAAAAGATGCAAAGGCTGGTGAGGAATGAGGGCCAGGAAGAGATTTTGTGAAACTCTGTGTCTTAGCATTTTGCTACAGCTCAGGAGGTGACAGGCAGCCCACATATGAGACAGAGAATTTTGGTTTTGGAAAGGGTAATTGGAATGGATGGGGACAGGGGCTGGTGGCTCTCCCATAGCTGGCCAAACATAAAGACTGTGCTATACCTGCTGCTAGAACTGTGTTGCTGGTGCTGAGTGGTGCTGAAATTTGCTCTTTCTGATACTCACATTCCAGTCGATGGTGGAGTAGAAAGGGTGGCGCTTGATCTCCTCTGCCCCATCTGGCCCAGACCCTGCAAGAGCCACCATGGGTCATGTTGTACTGAACCCCCAACAAAGCCAAGGGGACAGCCAGGGAGGCAGCACAGCCAGGTGTCACAGAGAACCTCAGAAACCAAAAAAAACTGGTCTTACCTAATCTGTTGGCTGGATTCCTTTTGAAAAGGGCTCGCAGGAGACTCTGAGCCTCAGCGCTCAGGAACTGTGGCATGCCCAGTTTCGCTCTGGGGAGGAAGTTATGCAGTCAGCTGCAGGTTTGAAGAAAACCCACAAGGCATCTGCAGCACCTCCACCCCCAAAATGCACAATCATCTCTCTGGCATTTACACTGCACCCTTTAAACGGATGGCTGATATGGCACCACTTGCCAAATAATGCCACAGAATTTCAAGAGCCCCCACTTGCAACACCCCTACTGTGCAGACAGGAGGGAGAAACTCTTACTTGAGGATGAGGGTCATCGTCTCCTTACGGTCCTTCCCCTGGAAGGGCAGTGCCCCCGTGAGCATTTCAAACTGGGAGGGAAAGAGAAGAAGGGGGGTCATGTCTGAGCAAGGCTCAGGGTTGCACAGGTCCCACTGCCCCTTCCTGCTTGTGAGCGG
Source organism: Calcarius lapponicus (assembly GCA_039654755.1). Taxonomy (NCBI): domain Eukaryota; kingdom Metazoa; phylum Chordata; class Aves; order Passeriformes; family Fringillidae; genus Calcarius; species Calcarius lapponicus. Next base: position 17,054,215 of record JBBFKN010000011.1, read on the forward strand.
TCCCAAGCCTGGCTCTGACAGAGCTCACAGGCACGGCGAGTTCCCAGCAGCAGATTGGCTCTCGGGGTTTGCCTGGGAACGTGTCCAGGCCAGCGCCTGCTCCTGCGGGAGCCCTGGGATCCTACAGCTGCCAGACGGTGGCACCAGATCTGCACTGACAGCGAGGCCCCGGCGCTGGGGTGACATGGACACCCTCAGGCACCCCACACACACCCCACAGAGAGCCCCGTGCATCCCACACACCCCATAGCCCCCTCACAGCCCAGCACCCCCTGGCACAGCAGCCTCCAGGGACCAGTGCTCCTGGCTGGAGGCCTGGACACCCCCTTAGGGCTCTTTGGGGTCGTAGGGAGCCACCCCAGTCAGCAGGACACACAGAGCCGTGTCTGGTGTCCCAGGGCAG